>JARBWK010000005.1:120704520-121904520 GCA_030556195.1 Anolis apletophallus | reverse complement strand
AAAAAAAGATAACTTTGTTGTAAGACGATTGCTCCACCCACTCCGACTAATTTCTACCAAAGTTTTGATGAATGTATGGATAGTATATTATGGACACAGGGTGTTCACTATATGTTACACTTGGAAATTATATATTGGAACCCTTTGGTTTAAAACCAGACAGGTTTTTATAGAGCACATTTTTTGAAATTAGTGAGTCGTACGTTCCTTATCATTAATCTCTATTTACTTTATTCAGGCTATACTGAGTATGAATAAGGACCCATTTGCAGGTGCCACATCTTTCAGCGCTGGTCTAGGGTAGGCTAGTCTGGATCACCACTGTGGGAGTCCTCACGGCATGGCACCAAGCATGACCAGCAGTGCCAAGCCTAGTGAAGTACCACTGTCTCCATCTCCCTCATAACCTTGGCTTAACTGCGACCACTGCACATAAAGCTGGTGATGGTCATTACTCATTGCATCCACAAATGCTGACTGGAGTGACATGAGAAAGGGGAAGGAGGAATTTTCCCCTCTTTTCTCCCTCCTGTCTCTGATAGCTCTATCCAGTGTCAGTGAATACAACGAACTACAATAAATGGCAGTTCTGCATCTGGTGGTGGTCACTAAACCTAGAACGAAAGGGAAATAGTAAGTGTGAGCCCCTGCCAGGCCTGGGAAAAGCAGGATGACTGAGTGAATGGTCATGGCTGCTTCCAAAACGAAACTGGCCCAAATGTTCATAACACCAGAAAGCACGGGAAAGCTTTTTAAATATGGGACAAGGCTGTGTTAAACAGCCTTGGCGGACATTAGGTTGAATGAGCCCCAGTGCTGGCCCGTCTCATTTGGCTTGTGTTAACAGGGCCTAGGTCTTGATGCAGGCCTTTATGCCTATTATTTTGTGTACACTGTCTTACCATTACATTTTAAGCATACACAATGCATAGTTCATATTGTAATAATGAAGTGTGGAAACATGTGGAGATCAGAGACCCTTCATTCAAATGGATTAGCTCATTTTAGAAACTCCACAAAGTGTGTTATTTTTATCTACTTCACATTTTTTTACACTTCCTATCTTATTACCCTGTATTGATGAACCTGTAACAGTACAGAAGAACCAAATTATGAAGTTTTAAATCATATCAGGATGCTGTTTGTTCACATTTTGGTGACAAACACGTCCGTTTTTATAAAAGAAAACTGGCCCCATCCACACAGTATCTTATTCATAAGAGCTCCTGTTTTAAAATGAGGGGAGTGTAGCTGGAAAACTCACGGTGATTCACTACAAAGGAGGGAAGCCGTGGGATAAAAAGGTCCCCTTTTATCCGGTTTCTGACAGAAAGATGCAGATCTTCGCATGTCTATGTGACTCTGCATGCCAGAAAACACTTGTTTTATTTCCCTTCCCCCTGTAGAGACTGCTCAATTTGATGTCCTTCCATTTAAAAAAGCCCAAAACAGCTGATTGGGCTGTCAAATGGATGCACATCCGATTGAAATGAAGCACAAACGGAGAGCCATTAGAACTCTCTGGAACTCTTTAATTAACACTGTAAACAGAGTAAACTGAGCTTTAATAAATAATTAGGGGAAGGGAGAAATCCAGCAGAAGTTTTTTTAAAAAAAAATCCCTCTGTTACGTGCAGATCTGTATATGCGCACATTCAGAAATGCTTGTATTCATTCTATTAGGATATGTGCATGTATGGATCAGCACATAATCGTATACTTTTTATTTAACAAAACTTCTTGTGGGTGTCTTTGTCCACCCTCAATTTATTTCCAAGACACAGAAGGGAGGCCAGTGAGGATTGCGAGGGAAGAAATCCCGGGACCAGCAGGTCAAAGTGAGAACCTGCTCTGAGGTTCCAGGGGTTTTTTTGCCTTTCTTAGAAATCCCAGAATTTGGCACTGTCTGGAAGTGTCCTGAGTTGCTAACATGTTCATCTAACCACAACCAATTGGTTATATGACTATGTCATTACACTAATTGTATGAAGGGCATACAATACAATATGTATGATCTCATACCACTGTTACTAAGTAGAAGTGAATTTGCAGTCTTTAAGATGGAAGCCTCTTATAGGAACGGGCTGTAAAGATAATTAGGATCCATTATGGCCACTGATTTGTTTATCTTAATTAATAAAAGAGAAAAGAACAGTCCAAAACTTTGAAAAAAGAAAATATTGTTAAAACATTTATGCAGAATATTCTGTGATGCTATATTTGGCATTCTTCTTAGTAGAATGAGCAAGTTGGAAGGTATTTTACTGGCCATGGTAGTCCACGCCTTAAACATCCCACCTCGACAACTGCAACTCTCTCTATGTGGGGTTGCCTTTGAAGATCGTTCAGAAGTTTCATCTGGTTCAGAGATCGACAGCCAGATTACTAACTGGGGCTCCGTACAGGGAAAGATCCACTCCCATATTGCAGCAGCTCCATTGACTGCCGGTCTGCTTCTGGGCTAAATACAAAGGGTTGGTCATTACCTTTAAAACCCTAAATGGCTCAGGTCCAGGATATTTGACTAACTGCATCTGTTTCTACAAACCAACTCGGGCACTGCGGTCATTGGAGGAGGCTCTGCTCTCTTTTATGTCTTACCCATCTCAAGTATGGCTGGTGGGAACAAGAGAAAGAGTCTTCTCTGTGATTGCCCCCCTCCCTTCTCTCCTTCAAAAAACAGCTGAAAACCTATTTTTGCTCACTAACACAGAGAGAAAGGAGGAGGATTACTAACAGGCTTCTGATTGGAAATTATCAATGTATTCAAGTCTTGTTGGACCATATTAGCTCATTTAACACCATTGGCCACACAATCAACACACATACATTTGAACCTTCATTGGCTTTTGTAAATCAATTCAGATGTTTTATGTTCACATTTTTGTTAGCTATAATTTTTGATAGATTATGTTTTTATTTAAATTATAGATGTCATGTTTAGCTGTTCTTTCATGTGGGGTTATTCTGGGTTATTATATTTGTACTTACTGTTATTTAGACATTGAATGTTTGACCTTTTTGTTTGTTGGAATCAGCCCTGAGTCCCCTTGGGGAGATAGGATGGAATATAAATAAAGTTCTGTTATTATTATTATTTATTTATTTATTTATTTGCCTCATTTATATCCTACCCTTCTCACCCCGAAGGGGACTCAGGGTGGCTTACAACAAACTTCGATTGTTGCACTAGGAATCACTGTGCAAACACTTTGTCCCACAACCAAGATTTAACTTTCTTCCTGAAGGTCAAGAGGGAGGGGGCTGATTTAATTTCCCTAGGGAGGGAGTTCCACAGCCAAGGAGCCACCACTGAGAAAACCCTATCATCTCCACTAGTCAGGGGGTGGGATTGAGAGCAGGGACTCCCCGGACAATCTTAACCTCCGAGATGGTTCATAGAGGGAGATACGTTCGGACGTTATATTATTATTATAATGTTGAGTTACCTACTGTAGATAGTTTCAAAATGATGGACCCAATTTCAAAGCAATATATTTCACAATGGCAATATGTTAAAAATTTCACAAAAAGTTACCG
Organism: Anolis apletophallus; assembly: GCA_030556195.1. Lineage (NCBI taxonomy): Eukaryota > Metazoa > Chordata > Lepidosauria > Squamata > Anolidae > Anolis > Anolis apletophallus. The sequence continues at coordinate 121,900,980 of JARBWK010000005.1, read as the reverse complement.
ATAATTCAGTGAATAACCAAGTTCTCAAATTTAACTAACCATTTTGAACCAGAAATAATTCTTTTTAAAAAACTACTAAAATGGAGAATATCTCATTAGGGCTTACATTGTGAGGTCACCATCTTACAAATGACTGGGGCTAGGGGCTTTTTGTTCTTTGGGAGAGGCATCTAGTGATAATCCTTTCCAGATTTTTTTTGGCAATCACTAATATTACATACTTTAAAAACACGTGTTTCTAATTGGAGTAATACTACATATGTGAAGAATTGGAAGGTAATTAATGAAAGCTTGTGCCATAATATGTCCTAAGTTCAGAGATTTCAGAAGATTTGTTGTGACAAATACAGCTCTGAAACTCTTTAAACATGATTTGTTGTGTGTGTTTTGTGACTTGTAGATTTGAGTAATCATGCATTTTTATTTCTCCTCAACAGATATTCTCCAAATTTGGAGCAGTTCTGAAAATAATCACATTCACAAAGAATAACCAGTTTCAAGCATTGTTACAGTATGGTGATCCAGTAAACGCTCAACAAGCAAAACTTGTGAGTACAGTTGTAATTAGTTTTATGTGACCTATGTTAGCAAATATAGATTGTCCCTATAGGGCTGCTTGCTACTTGCACACCTTGTATATCAGCTGCCATAGGAAGATATTCCAGTGTGGCTCGCTAGTTTCCTCCAAGCTTTAGTTTACCGTAATCCCACTAGGGTTCCACTCCAAGCAGCCCTCACTCTTCTTCAGTCCTTCCTCCTTGCTCTCACTTCCAAGTTGCCACAAAACAGCTTCTACCACAGTCCTCTTGTGAGGCCACTATAATATAGGCAAGGTAGAGGAAAGGCAGATACAATATATGAATATTCACATCACATAGTTTTTAACTAAGGACTTTTTCGACACTTATCACACTATGATTGGCATCCTGTTAGTCATATGGAGACATATAAATTTCCCTTTTGCCTGAATATTTCCCCTTTTGGCCCTGCAAAGATTGATATTCCTTTCCCCTTATCTGCAACATTCAAAACTCCCCCTTCCTCCAACTCACTGAACAGTTTTTGACGCCTTCTCTACAAGGACCCATGGCAAATTTTAACAATATTAATATAATCATTTCATGTCTGGCTATGTGGTTATGTGGCTGTGTTTAGATAGGGAGAATTGCCATGTGGGTGAGAGCCTTTAGATCAGTGGTTCTCAACCTGGAGTCCCCAGATGTTTTTGGCCTACAATTCCCAGAAATCCCAGTTTACCAGCTATTAGGATTTCTGGAAGTTGAAGGCCAAAAACATCTGGGGACCCCAGGTTGAGAACCACTGCTTTAGATGCTGTATAGTAAGTCCAGGGTGGCATATGGCTCAACTTAGTGTAGGTCTGCATGCAGAACTATTGGGCTATGCTGAGCCAGGCAGAATAGCAGCCTACATGTTCACTAGCATTTATTACCTTTAGTACTTTCTTGATCTTTTCTCTCTGACCTCTTTATAATTTCCCACCTATTTTATGTATTGTATATGTAGCTGAAATGCTAGGTAATACTCCACATGCCTTGAGGAAGTGGGTTATAGTCCACAAAAATAATACTGTAATAAATTAGTTAGTCTTTGCGGTGCCAGAGAATCTTGGTATTTCATTCTCCTTATTGCCTCTCCTTCCTCTGAGGCTAGGAAACTGTGGTGTATCCAAGGTCATGAGGTGGTTTCCATGGCTTACTGTGGACTTGGAGCTCTTTTCTCAAATCAATGCAGATCCCAAAACCAGTACACCACACTGGCTTTCACAATGGAGGCATTCCTATGAAAATAATGAAAACCTGAAATCCAGGTTTCAACATATAGTGTGTCAATTTAGTCATCTTTTAATGCTATATTTAGTATACGGCAAACCTTTCTTCTCCCCAACTCTTCAATTGCCTTATTGTAAGCACTACCATGTGAAGCCCCCTGTGGCGTAGTGGATTAAACCACTGAGCTGCTGAATTTGCTGAACAAAAGGTCAGCAGTTTGAATCTGGGAAGCGGGGTAAGCTTCCATTGTTAGCTTCAGCTTCTGCCAACCTAGCAGTTCGAAAACATGTAAATACGGGTAGATCAATAGGTACCGCTTTGGTGGGAAGATAACAGAGCTCCATGCAGTCATGCCAGCCACATCACCTTGGAGGTGTCTACAGACAACACAATCTTTTGGTTTAGAAATTGAGATGTGCACCACCCCTCAGAGTTGGACACAACTAGACTTAACGTCAATGGGAAACCTTACCATGTGAAGGTACTTTAAAAACGTAATCCTATAAAATGTGTGTTAATTTCCACATTAATAAAAACATTAGTATATTTCATTTGTCCTGATCCAGCTCATAGGAAACTAGCTGATATGGTGTAATGGTTACAGACGTCATTTTCACTGTAAAATTCTTTCCTAGCCTCTTGTTTGGACAGAGGGTACAGATTTCAATACATATATACATTAGCAAAGTGCATCAAATACTACTATTCCGTTTCGACCAGTCCTTTGCTTGACTGAAAAAACCAAACAAGTTTGATTATCTTTAAAATGTACCAATCAAACTGGGATATTAAGATGCTTTCTTTTGAGTTACATCTGATTCCTGGCAAGGCTGTAGATCAGTAAAAGTGGTTTCAACTGAGGCACAGTGGAATTTGCAGCTGGGCAGGAATTCTTGGGAATAAAGTGCCATTCAACATTCTGAAACAACCTTTTAGTAAATATTGTACGATAAATAGTACAGATTTGCTTATTAACAGTTTATTCTGAATGGAAGAAGTTTGAGCAGTCTTCATAAGAATATTATCAAACTGAAAGCTGTAGAAATATTGTTGGGTTGTTGAGTGATATTAGTATCTTGTTATCTTCAAACAGACGTGTTCAGGAGTTCAGTCACTGTTCTCGATTTAAATTTGCCTGGCACATAGTGGAGATATTCATGTTGGCAGAAGCTGTGTTCCATAGATTGGGTTGGTTTCCTTGAGATCTCAAAGCAGATGGCAAATGTCTATATCATCTAAGAGATGCTAATTATGTGTATGCATGTTGTGAGATGTTTTTGTGAATGCCACTTATGAACCGATTTTTTTCCTTCACATTTTGTATTTGCGAAGTTATTTCCATGTTTCTTTCCTACATTTTAATAGGGAAATAACAATTCTGCAAAATTACCTGTGCATACAGTGGTTTCTTGCTAATCTGCATTGTCTTGTGCCAATAGTTCTCTCAAATGAGGTGGAATGAGGTATAAATACAAACATTTGGGGTCAGTATTGTAATTACAAACATTAACACGCATTCTGTACCAGCTGTTTATACTGAAATACTGCAGCCCTACAGGAGGTAGTCATAAAATGCCATGAGCAACACCTGTGACATTATTTTTCCACTGATCGCCAATGCTTGTATTTGTATCCCATTCTTTCCCATTAAAAGGAATCACTGTGTAGCCAGCTATATTAATCTCTGTCTCAGTGGAAACTTTATTTCCTGAAATTTAGAAACTTATTTTGAAATCGATAATTTGGACATAAGCAACTTAATTAGCAAGATATAGCAAGGCTGGACTAGTGTTGATATGGTTGATTATTTGTATCTCAGCATACTGATACAGTTGAAAAGAACAGTTTTTCTACTTTAGTTTTGATTGAAGGTTTCTTATTTCTCTTGACCTCAATCTAAAGCTCTCAGGATAGCATACAATAAAATCAACTTCACCAATTTGGAAACGGGTAAACAATAAAAGTGATTTTTGAAAGGCTTAAAATGAAAATATAACAAGATAAAAGACAACAGATTAATACTCATTAAAATAGTTCAATAAGATTTCAGTCAATGCACATGTGAAGATTTATGTAAATCTGCCAACTGAATATTTCACAGAACGTGGGTGTTTTGTCTGTAGGCCTTGAAACAAATAACCACTTAACTGCATGTTGGCCACTTTAAAAATCACTGGCAAGAGAGCTGTGAATTGTCAGCATGTCCACCAATTTTCCAGATATCCACACTACAATCCATAGAATTGTAGTGTGATATGCTTAGTGTGGCCACAGATATTTGAAGATAAGTTGCCTAGATGATTTCAGCTAGCTTGTGGTGGATTTTAAAGCTGTTGATGTACTGTTGATGGATGTCTTTATGCCAAAAGAAATTTGATTATTAGATCAGGCTTGTCTAACCTGTGAGCTGCCTGCGGCCCGGCCCAGAACACCTATAAATGTGGCACAAGACAAAACCCAAGGAAACCAAAAGGTCGGACACTTCTGATATAGCTCTTTTGTTGAAGATTATAGCCAAGCAACCTTCAGCATGCATACACAGTCCTGCAGAGATCAGTGGAGCCTTCCACCAACATAAGCTAAACATTGGGAAATGTGTTTGGTAAACGGTATGATCTTCTCAATCAGTCTAAAGGTCGATCCATTTACCAGCAGTGTCTACCATAGGCTTCTGAGAGGTACAGGAGGGTTTAAGAGCTGCAGACTTCCCTAGCTTTTGGCTAATCGCAAACTGATATTCATAGGTGTAATACCAATGAATCAAGACTATGATTATAAAGACTTCTATAGATTTTTTCTCTCCACATATTTATCACATCTTATGTCATTGAGCCACAAACCTTTATCTTGAGTTTTATGGGGAAAAAACTACAGTATTTATTTTGTTTATTCGGGGGGGAAACAATGCAGATGTCCATGCACACACACACTAAGAAGCTCTAATTGCTTTTATTTTGTTAACCGTTTTGGCTGATCATTCTGTAGCTTTTCTATCTATATAGCATTTGTGAGTCGAGAAGATCAGAGGTATACTAAGTTTTTCAAATGTAGTTGGATGATAGATTTATATGAATATTTATTTTTATTGGTTTATTTTTAGTCTCTTGCTTAACAGTACTATGAATTTGCTCCACTTTTTCATAGTTATCACACACTGTTGAAATTGTTATTTTTTATACCCTATCAATTGCGACTTGAGGATGTTTTTCTCTCATTATGTGTTCTGCTAAATTGTAAGGGCCATTTATAGCTCATTTTACTGAATTTCAAAAGATTCTTTCAAATTATCTCCTTGAAGACCACATAGGATTTCCTGAATAATTTGGTGTAATCAACAAATTTAGGTATATCACTTCACATTCTGACTACATATCATTTATGAATGATAGTGGCCTAATTCTATACAAACATATACATGTCTTTCTTTCTATTCCAAAAATGATCATCACATCCATTCCTTTGGTTTACTGTTGTTTGTGGTTACTAGTGAATAAGATACTTTGTCCTCTTACCCACAATTGCCAAAGTTGAAAGTTGAATCCATTTCTTCATTTAGCTAAAGATCTTTTGTAAAACATGGCAGTTGCTCTATAGAGTTTTTTAAAAAGTCTTCATAAACCCATCTTGGAGAGTCCTGAAAGTGAATTTGAGGCCCTTTCCCATGTAAAGCATACAATGAGTCATTGAGCTACAAACCCTCTCAGGAACCTTTGATGAAAGGACTTTATCAAGAGTATATATGGAAGTCCCAATGTATAACATTGGTTAGATTATCTCTACATTTTGTTGAGGGATACTCAAAAGACTTTCAAATGGTTGGCAAGACAGAATTGTTCTTCATAGAAGCCCTATTGAAGGGTTGATCTTATGTGTGCATAATTATAGTTTTAACTGTTATTTGCATACTTATCTAAGACATAAATTAGACTAATTGGGCTATAATTTCCCAGCTTTTATCTCTTCCATCTGCCTTGTTAAAATCAGTGATATATCAGTAATTTTCTAATCCTCAGTTATGTAAGGTAATGTTAGTGACAAACTGCATATTTTTAGAGCAAACCTTTCAACTTTCAGTTACGGTAATTAAGAACACTTAGATATATGCTGTCTAGAATTATTGATTTTTAAAATATCTATCCTGTACCCATAGTCAGTCATTGTCACTTTTGTGACTTAGTTCTTCAAACAACTTCCCCAAGGAGCAGGAAGAGATCTGCCTAATCTTTTTAAGTGAAGACATGTACACATAATATTCAGTTGCTCTGCAGTGTCCTTCCTCTTCCTTCGCTTTTTTTAACCAGGCATTTGAATGGTAAATAGCTGTTATAGAATCTTGTTTCACTGTAATATTTTAACAATATTGTCCTCATCTTATTTTTGTGCTTTTCTTATTGCCAGATTATTTTGCTTTGCCAGTTTGTTTTCATTTGACCACAAAATGAAACCTTAAAACTCCAGCTATTTTAAAGTTTTTCCGTCTATAGTATACTTTTTATCTGAGCTACTTAAATTGTGTCCAAGCATCCCCAACAGTTTTGCTTTAATCCTTTTAGTTATGAGAAGCTGCTTCTTTTGCAATTAAGTGGTAGCCATATTGGGTTTTCTGGATAGCTTTGCACTAACATATTCATTGAACTTGTTAGCACTGCTTGCAGATATTGTTCCAAATTGTTTCAACAGAAATTTACATTACAAAGCAAATGTTATGCAAAGCAAGAGATGTCCAAGTCTGTTTCCAGACACAGTCCTTTCTTGCGTTTTCATTCTCTTTAAAATGTTTTACCTTAGTTCTTGGGGAATAGGTGAAGTCATAGTTCACTTATTCTTGTATTCTCCATGTTTTTTGTTTTTAATTATAATCTGACACTTATACATGAATAAGTGATATACAAATATTACAAAATAAAAAGAGACTGTATGCACACCTTAGGAAAGACTGGGGGTGGGGAACTACCATTCTAGGAAACTTCATGGAATAAAGATTTCAATAGAAACTCCAGAAGGCTTGTACTACTTAGAAATTCCCCAGAGTGGGCAGAGTGACACTATTCTTAACCATCTTAGATCAGGAAAAACTATCTCCTGATGAGCACATGTTCTGAACAGACTTTTGTTAGGAGTGACTTGTCAGGTGTTCTCTTAAATAATCTAATCATTTCTTTACTCATCTCAAAATTAGTTTGACAGTCAGGCTAGCAACAATATTCCCTTGGTGCTAAATTACTTACTGCATTTGGGAATTTCACCCATAGGGATTATATAGAGGAACTTATTCCTTTCACATTGTTGTGGAGAAGGATATTATAGCTTTGGTTACATTCCTTGTGATCAAATGTTGTCCAGGTGTTTAATTCACCTACTGTCTTGCCTCACTTTTTCTATGCTTTGTCGAAAGGTTTTGTCATGTTTTCTGAACTAGAATGTTATTCAGCTGTCAGTAATAATAATAACTTTATTTTTGTGCCCCACCTCCATCCCCCCGAAGGGACTCAGGGTGGCTTACATATGACACAAAGTGCCTGAAACAATGCATGACACAAACACACAGTACAATACCATAAGTAAAACCAAAAACAACAATTTAAAACTCAGAGCAACGCCCAATAACCTATGGTGACAACTGCCGTAAAACATGGGCCAATTATATAGAAGATGGGATTGGGATAGTGCAAATTGTAGGTAAGTAACAAGGGCATGGGATGAAAGTGCAGTGCTGTTGTTCAGTACCTATCTTTATTTTACAGCGGATTAGGATAAATATTTATTTATTCATTTAATACTTAGATTGAATCACGGAATCTAGTTTGCAGGTGCATGGTTCAATATGGAAGAATATCAGATGTTTTGAGGAAGGGATTCCTAATATCAGAAGACACTTTAATCAGTGAATAAACACTTTACAGGAGAAGTTCATACATACTGTAGATAAAATAGATATTTATCAAAACCGAAGCTTGAATAACCTAAATTATAATGCGCTGTTTAGGGATGTCTTTCATTGTTGTATAGTTCACAAATGCAACCTTTTGAAATATCTCCTTCTGTACATAACAGAGCCATGACTGTAGCAGACAAAATGATGCAATTCTCATTAAAACATAACTGTTGATATTGATAGAAATATATCACCTCAGATCTCTTCAATTCTTGCTATGTATTAGATAATAAGATCCCCCTGGTAGCGCAATGGTTTAAACCCTTGTGCCAGCAGGACTGGTCGACCGACAGGTCAGCAGTTCGAATCCGGAAAGCAGGGTAAACTCCTGACTTTTGAGCTCTAGCTTCTCATGCGGGGACATGAGAGAAGCCTCCCACAGGATAGTAAAACATCAATCATCTTGGCGCCCCCTGGGCAATGTCCTTGCAGACAGACAATTCTGTCACACTAGAAGCAATTTGCAGTTTCTCAAGTTGCTTCTGATATGAAAAAAAAAGATAACAGAATTGTTGACGGAGGCAGTCTTCACCTATTCCTAAATTTGCATGGGAGTAACTAAAGGAAATGAATCCTTCAATTTCAAAACCTAGCAATTATACAATGGAATAAGGACCTAGCAAAAGTGTGTAAGAAAAGTTCTAGTTTCATCTCAAAATAACTGGCTTTATGAAATTTGTTTTTAATTAATTTCAGGTATGTACTTAATTGTACTACCAAGCACAATTCAAAGTGCTGGCTTTTGCCTATAAATACTTAAACGGATAGATGTTTTGGCCTTCAACTCCCAGAAATCCTAACACCTGGTAAACTGGAGACCCACAGGTTGGGAACCACTGATCTAGGAAATTAAGATCTTCTGGGGAGGCCCTGCTCTCGGCCCCGCCTCCTTCACAGGTGCAGTTCATGGGGATGAGAGATTGGGCCATCTCAGTGGTGGTCTCTCGGTTATGGAACTCTCCCCGCCACACCCCCCCACACCCCGAAGCAACATCAGATCAGCTCTCTCCTTCCTGACCTTCAGGAAAAAAATTGAAAACATGGATGTGAGATCAGGCTTTTGGATAATTTCTCAGTGCAATAAGTGAATGTGGAACAGTGCAATGATTATTGGAATGGCTTTGGGTTAAGATACTGGATTATGTTAGTTTAATAATTTTGATGTTGAATTGTTTCAACGATTGTGTAATGCATATGTATATGTTTTATTTGCTGAAGATGTGTTGTGGGGTGTCAAATTGTGCCTTTATGTGTGCCACTCTGAGTCCCTTTCAGGGTGAGAAGGATCCGATAAAAATATGGCAAATAAATAAATAATAAATTATCCATCTACAATTGTAAATTCTGGTGTATAGTTTAATCAATATTTTCCTATTCTTCTAGGCATTAGATGGTCAGAATATTTATAATGCCTGTTGTACCTTACGGATTGATTTTTCCAAATTGGTCAACTTGAATGTAAAGTACAATAATGATAAAAGTAGGGATTACACACGTCCTGACCTTCCCTCCGGTGATGGCCAGCCAGCTTTGGATCCAGCTATTGCTGCTGCATTTGCAAAGGAGACCTCACTTCTAGGTATGTTTCTTTTTTCTCTTTCTTTCTCTAAGTATTCTCATCGTTTACCATTTTGTCATTTGGAAATTGCATTAAAATAGTCTTATCCACAAAACCTGTGATGAGAATACAGAAATAAATAGGTCCCAAGACCTAAGAACTGATTATTTCATTGATTTAAGCTTTTTTCTTCTTTTTAAATAATTTTGACTTTATCTCTTACTCATGTTAATACCATTTTACTCAGCACTATCCATCTTTTTAGTTTGAGTATCTGCCCCAGTATCTTTATTTGTAACACTTTTATTCCATTATAAATATATAAATAATGTTCATTAAATACCCTTTTAGCATCTACTAGACCTGCTAATGCATATGTTGGTTTGTCATTATTCTTTGGTGGAGATTATATAACATCACATTTTGGTAGTTTTAGGCTTTGCTTTCAGACAAATGTTGTTCCATACACAAGTCATCTATTTTTTTTATCTTCATCTAGTATAAGTTCAAGAAAGTTCACGTGAACTTTTTAACAATGATTTGTATGCAAATAGTATATAAAATTAATATTTCCATGGTTTTTGTAAAAACAAACAAATCCCAAAACAACAACAACCCAAACTGTGTTATTTCTTTCAGTGGAATCATTTTCACAGTTAGATCGTTTCAGGAAGTTTTTTTTTTCTAGGAAAATTGTGATGGAATCCAACTGATTACTGATGTTTTAAAAAAATATTAATCTTGACAATACTGATACACTATATGAACTTCTCAGAAGTATTTTACATTCTGGGAAGTCAAGCACAGTGACCAAAAGTAATTCCATGACAAACAACCTCCTAAATGTATTTGGCAGAACATCCTGGAGGACGAAGATTAATAAAATCTTACGTTATGAGATGATCTTTGAAGTAACTAGGCATCAAGCTTGGGCATGAAGACTGGCAGCCAAAAGTTTAACTCATGCCCAGAAATAGACTAATAACCAATGCATTTGTTTTAGAATTGATGAAATGTAGTTCTGTATCTGTTTCTTGTCAGCAACCCAAGGATTGCAGTTTATATTACCTGAAAAGAAGATTTTAAAATTGCACATATAATACATTGGAATAGTGTGGTATACATGACCTCGAAGGGAGTCATAAAAGGGGAGAGTGGTCACTGAGCTCAAGTTGCAGTTGTTTGAAGAAGCTGTGTTCCACAGAGTCTGTTTAGGCATATATTAAAAAATGCTAGATCTGGTAGCACTCCCAAACTATAAAACTGGAGGTTTATTAAAGGGAGTGCATCTCCCTCTGGAACAGGATGAGTTGGGAGACACTGGTTGATGCACAGTGTATTTGAACAAACTGGTTGTACAGTTTTTTCCACCAAACAGGTCTTGACTCAGCGAAGCGTTTGTACTACCGTTGAGTTATGAACACTCTTGTGTCATTAGCACATATTGCAATTTTTCTGTTACTATCAAGAGAGACACAACACAGTAGAAAGTTCTGAAACTTTTTCAATAATTTTAAACTTTTAATATTTGAAAATGCTTCAGTCACATCGTATTCTGAAGAGCTGAAATTTACTTACTTTTGTCCCTCCCTTGCTTTTACCCATCTGTGATAAGCACTTGCGTATGGCAAGTTTTCTTACTTAAAAACATATTAATCTTTCTAGTATCTTCATTGGGGTAACAAATTGCATTCTAAAGGTAAACAAATAAATATACTTTTTGCTTTGTGCTGATGAGTATTGCTTCAAGGGAAAGCACGCTGAACTGTGAGTATGTATGTATATAGGTCATTATGCATGAAATGTAAGTATTTCTATTTCTTGTGTTTGTGAGACCCAGTGAGTCAGGAGCTAGATGGTTATTTTGATGGAACGTGTAGGTGTACAGTCATTTATTGACAAAATGCAGTTCTGTTGAATTCTGGAGTTTTGATAGATATTTTTGAGTCTGCACTGCTGCCCATGTTCTGCTGGTTAGATCACTACATCTTTATGCATTACTTATTTGGGGTCTTTAATGCATAAAATGTTCATAAGACCATTGCTAATTCTGGATCTTTTCAAGGGTCCAATATTAAATAATTAAGTTTAAATATAGGATATTTGACAATATACAGTCATATGCTTTCTTGTTCCTTTGCAGCAATCAGTTGTTGAGATTGTAAAGTGCCTGCTCTCTCTAATGAGTATTTATATTCCTGAAGGGAAAAAAGACAACGAAAAATAAAAAAAATCTTGCTTTCAAATTCGTTTTCAGGAGGAACTTGATTCCTTTACTCATATACATTTTTACATATTGTGAAAGAAAATTATGGTACACAAAATAAAAATTACTCTGAAAGTTTACTAACACATTTCCGGTATCTTAAGAAGAGTAGCATTAGGAATGTAACATAATTTATCCCTTGGGGGCGGGGCATTTAAAACTTTGCACATTCAGAACTAAAGGTAAATCTAATGTGCATTTGGATTACTTAATTACTACATATCCATTTCAAAATGTTTTGTGGTTCTTTATTAATAATTCCATCTTGTAATAAAGAAACAGCATTGAATTCTACTAGTGTGAAATGTCTTAGTGACTTCATTAAAAATATGTGTGCAGGAGAAAAATCATTCTTTTAGGTTACAGAATTGTAAAATAAGCATTTTACTTTCAACCTAAGGCAAATAAATTGGGCAGTGTTTAGGGTTTTTTCCAGGTAATGCAACAAGAAATTAGATGTGGTTCAGTATAATGGAAAGGGGAGGATACAATAGTAATACTTCATTCAAGGGAAAGTTATTTAGTAGTTGACATCTTATTTATATGGGAGGATAAAGTCTGATTCATTAGAGATTTAATTAAAAATCTTTAAACAAATAACAAAGAACGAATTTCAGTTATCTACTTCACTGCATACATTTGATTACTGTATGTACTGATGTATAAGTGGAGGGCAGTTTTGAGGACAAAATTCTGGATTTTGATATGACCTGCGAATAAGTTTAGCATGATTCTTCATAGAGGGGAAACAGCAGTGCCACCTCAAGTGGCCAGATGCTCTTGGCCGGCACCAACATTTCTTCATCCATGCATTCAAAAAGACCAGAAATGATTCTGTGGCAGAGAGTGTAGAAGTTTGGTGTTTATTTTAAGTTCTTCCAGGTTATACTACGCTTTTGCTTTTCACCACTGTACTCAGAGAAGAGATGGTTCCTTTTTTAATTAAGACTTATGGAACAGTACTCATATTGAGCCATGGATAAGGCACCCCCAGATTTTAGGATTTTTTTAACTAATTTTTTTAGACGAATACCTGAGTATATAGGATATGTTCCAAGTCTTCTTGCATTCAAAACAGACTTTCTTTGGGTGTTATTCAGGTTTTCATAGTGCTCCATAATCTTACTGTTAAGATGTTACATTTCTCCCTATGTTGAGTTATGATGTTTGAATCATTATCCTAACCTGTCATGGTATCAAGGAAAGAAAAGGCATATTTCTGGTGCAATCTGGCCTGTTCACACTTGGTGTCATAAAATAGAGAGTCTGCCAATCAAAACTTCACAACATTCGATTCCTAATATGGGCAGTCCCCGAGTTACAAACATCTGACTTACAAGCAACTCATAGTTAAGAATGAGGATGAGTCAATAGAAAGTGAGAGAAATCTATTCCTAGAAAGGGAAATTTACTCCCGAAAGAGTTATCATGAGGAAAAGGTGTCTCCACTGGAGCTTCCTCACCAAACTTTCTTGATTATAATTTCCTCAATTTAGAAATAAGAGTGCAAGAATTCCATCGTACTTTCCCTGTCCACAGTATTCCAAAAGTGTTAGCGTAATTATCTAACTGTTGTAGTCAGTTCTGTATCATCACAAGTGATTCTATTTGAAAAAGTGCTTTTTGTTTGGAAGTCAACTCATCAGAGTGGAAGGATATTGTTAACTCTGTGTCTCCAAGGAAGATATTGGAATTGTAGTTCTCAACTCATCATTCATTCCTAGTAAAGCATTAATACAGCCCCCATCCAGATCCCTCTCAGAATGAAGTCTTTTCAATGGACAGTAAATTCATTGATGGTTCAGTCAGGTCATTGGTTGTAAACAGCATGTTCTTAAGATCATTCATTTTAGAGGCAATGTCTTTGTTCAGATATTTGATTCATTTGGGCCTATAAACTGCTTCTCTGTTACAATGTTGGAAGATTCAACTAGACTATATTGTAGAATTAAGTGGGGGATAGCCAAGTCTCAAAAAAACTGATCAAAAGTTGCACAGACAAATCGTTCACTGTTCAAGTGTTACACAAATTCTCTTATATGTATATACACTGAAAATGTATTCTACAACAAGCATATCAGTACTGTGTTAGTGTATATATAGTTGGTGGCTCAGAGAACATCTGATAGTGTGATATGATCTAAATCTACCGTTTTATTCTGTTGTAGGCAGTATGACTCGGTTTTCTTGTAAAGTCCCTTGGCAATTTATTTTTTCACCCTAAAATAATTTATGGTGTTATCTTTGCTAACTAACTTTGCTAACTAACTTTTCCTCCTCTTTGGATCTTGTGATATTGGATTGAGCCAAATTCTCTTTTAAAGCAAAATGTTTCTATATAAAATTAAGAGTTTAAGAAACTTGGGTTATTTAATTTTTTTCTAAGCATTCATAAATTGAAATAACAGTGTGAGCTGTTAAAAGGCACTGTCTTGGCACAAATTATAGAGGGTATTATCGTTGTTTAGTGGGTTTTTTTCTTCTTTTTCTCAATAAGTGATTTCTCAAGGACAGGCTCATCTGCCCCATTTGACTCCAAGGACGCTTCTTCCTGATGAGCAACGGGATCACTGCCAGAGATTTCCAGGGGCTCAAATAGTGGCTCATTTTCTATATCCAAGGCCAGTAAATGTGGCAATAAGAATTGAAAGCACTGAGTTTAAATTTGAGATCGTCACAGTTCCATCACAGGCAAGCAGTTCATCAGTCTTGAGTTGTTTATTCCCAGTAGTCCCTGGGCTTGTTCTTGAATGGTCTTTATTTACCATTTTAAAATTATCATTAATTGTCACAGTAGCAAAAAAAAGCAAATTCAAAACTGTAAAGTATTATATTCCCAAATATTTCTGATTTTTAGCTTATATTTCCAAACTAGGAGACTTAGTAACAGACAGGCTTCTTTAGTGTGAGATGCATTGCTTTCCTTCATCTCTACTTCACTATCTTCTATCTAAGGAGAATTATCTGATGATAGTCCCCAACCATTCTGTTTGGGCTACTTATTTATGCAGGAGAGATATTCTGGCATTCCATCTGACATTAACTTCTTTCTCAGCTATCTTTATTTTCTATTATATGACATTTTGTTTCTTGGAAATCTTCTATTGTTGATAAAAATCAGATTTCAGTTTTAGTTCAAGTTCATCTGCAAAATCAAATGGTGGAACTGCACACCTATGTAAGCAATAGAGAGACAAAGGAGAGGAAGTAGTAAGTAATGTATGGCTCAGATCCCTCATTTCAAGACAGGGTTGATGATCCAATGTATGTAAAATGACAGTGGTGACGAGAACTAAACCCATTCTCTTATGCTGTGTTTACATGTTCTTCCTTCTGGGGTTTTAAGTAATAATGAAACAAAAAACCTTTTCTCCAGTATTATTCAAAATGTAACAGTTTTGTAAGGGAGCAATTTAAAAAGTAATTTAAAATTTTACGTTTTTCAAGATCACTTCAACTCTCTTTACCTCCATATCACATATTTATACTGGGTTTTAATAACTAAAACTTAAAGACTGATAGTGACATATTATCACCTTTGGGTGAGTCAGAAGACAATTCACTTTGTGATTACTGAGTAACTTAATGCTTAAAGGAAAGTTAAGCATATTTTAAAGTGAAGTAGTCTTCACACTTTACATTTTCTCCCACTTAAATGCTCTCACAAATCACAGTTGCCCGGGATTTCATCCAGGATTATTTAAGCATGATAAAAATAGTATAATAATGACTTTCCAATATCCACCCTGAGCCAGGAAACTTCTAGTTGGAAACAGGACTAGATAAATTGTCAGGATGAAGTTTGTTGAGTTCTTACTTTTTTTGAGAATGGTATTAGATGAATTGTGCAGGGGGGGTTTCTATCCAGAATTTTTTTGTATATAATGAAACTTTTCAATTAGTACATAAGGAAACTTATCAATTAGTTTTGTAAAAGCTTAGTTTTTAAAACATATTTTGTGATGTAGCGGTGCTTCTCTATGGGCAGTATGTTGGCTACAGTACTGCCACAAGACATTCTTTCACACCAGAGTGTGCCCCAGGTTTTTCGAAACTTTCCAGTCTTTAATAGTAATGTGTCTCTATTTTGGGCACTTACCTTATTACACTTCTGGTTCATGTGGCTTTTCCATACAGTATATGTATATCAAAAGAAGATCAAACCAGTCCATACTCCAGGAGATAAAGCCCAACTGCTCACTGGAGGGAAGGATATTAAAGGCAAAGTTGAAATGCTTTGGCCACATAATGAGAAGACAGAATAGGTTGGAAAAGATAATGATGCTGAGGAAAAAGGAAGAGGGGGGCGACCAAGGGCAAGATGGATGGATGCTATCCTTGAAGTGACTGGCTTGGCCTTGAAAGGCCTGGGGATGGCGATGGCCGGCAGGAAGCTCTGGCATGGGCTGGTCAATGAGATCACAAAGAGTTGGAAATGACTGAACAAATAAACAACAAGAAACATAGTTTGTAAATAAATAATTTCGTAGAAAAGGTGACATACCTCATTACTCCCTAACTACAAGGTGCTTCTGAAGGCATTTGATTCTAGAGGTAACCTCTATTTCAGTGTTAGGTATGGTGATTATCATTATAGGTTCTAGAGATAGGTGGTTGACAGCTAAGTACGTCTCTTTATTATGGATGTTTACACTGTATAATAGCCAGTGTGCAGATTAAGAATGAGGTCAAACTCATCCAATCCCAGACCTATGGAAGTTCAAAAATACACTTGTCTTATCACAATAGCAGATCAAAAGTATTTCCTGTATTTAATTTTTATATGATAAACATATGTCAGAGACACTTTCATATAAAATTTACTTTAATAGTTAATGTTAATCTATTAGCTAGAATGAAACATAGAGCAATAAGCCCTTTAAAAAGCGGGGAGAGATAGAAATATATAAGGTAGCTTATATTTCGAGTAAGCGACTTAAGTAAAGATTTTCTAATATAATAGTATTTGTGTTGATGGAACCATTAAGCCAGAGGCATGTGGGATAGATAACAGGGTTCATAGCACCTTGTGCTAGAGAGCTAGATAAGAAGGCGAAGCTGCTGCTGCTGCTTCTTTTTGCTTAACTCAAGTGAATTCATTGTAATGAGTTGGCTGCGTCTTGCCATCAGGAATATTAACTTCCAATGTTTATTTTTTTCAGAATTAGGAATGTAAGAATATTTTGTACATTGTCTCATCCTTGAATTTTATTTTGCATGTTTTAAGTGTGGGGGGTGTTCCCCGTGGGTTTTCGTGAGGGGGAGGCAGCAGCACACAATGTTTTTTGGGGTGACAGTTTTATTATTTGAGAATAGTGGTTTCTACTTGAGAATCATTAAGTAGCAGTAATGGCAAAAAAATTGTTGGGAGACTTGTTTCTGTGTTAAGAAGTATCAAAATAGAAAAACATTTGAAGAGTGGGGGGAAAACACTGCCTCATAATCATGAAAAGGGTTGAAAGTGTTCATTCTCAAAGATGAGTACTCGAAATTCCTCCAGAGGAAGGAGGGAGAAGCAGTCTGCTAATTCTTTTTCATTCTACACCACCTTTCTCCACTCTTCCTTGAAAGGGCATATGAGTTTAAAGGAAGAGGAAAGTGACAGAGGTCACATAGTGCAAATGAACAAGTGGATGCCATGAACAGAGGAGCAGAATCAACATAACACTCTAAAATTAGACTATATTGGAAAGACGTGTGTGTGTTTCGTAAAATATGCTTTATTTTAAAATTAGGGCTTCCTGTTGCAGCTGTTCCAGGAGCGCTGAGTCCATTGGGTATTCCAAATGCAGCCGCTGCTGCTGCTGCCGCTGCTGCTGGCCGTGTGGGGATGTCTGGAGTTTCCTCTGGTGGAAATACTGTCCTCCTGGTTAGCAATTTAAATGAAGAGGTCAGTGAATTTACTTCTTCATCCTCTTTCTTTTGCCATCCTTCATTTTCTAAATTTCTTAAATACAGCTTTACTTTGAGCTTGCTTCTCTGTGTTAAAGCCATTGGTTTTTTCATGCTGCTCCAAATTGTTTTACAGCTAGATGCTAATAAATGGTTTCTGTTACAGTTAAATAATTTTATTTTCTCAGGTAGCATCATTTAAAATATCATTTTCTATTTGCCTACCTATTTTTCCTAATAAAATATGGTAAATATTGCATGTAATGGGTGTCTTTTAATTTATTTTTGTAAATATTAATGCTGATCCATTTTGCAAAGCAGATCTTCTTTAAAAACACCCTTCTGTTCTTTGTCTGCTAATTATTTGCTTGTTCATTTCATGCTTACATGTCACTGCATTTTTGTCTTATTAATTTATGTGAACGACTCTAACACATTTTTCTTTGAAGGTTCTCCCAAAGATCTTGCTGTGGACCTCTTCAGTCTCTCTTAGTAATTTTATCTTTCCTTTGCAGTTTCTATTCATTTTTTCTACTTTAAAAAAATCCTTACTTTGCTATTTCCTTAACTCTGACATCTCAAGAAGTTTTGTTTCGTTTTGTATTTTGTTGTCTTGAACCTTTACTTTGACTTGCTGTGAACGCTGGTATGAAATGTGGGTCTATATCAGTTTGTCTATCTTGAATGTGTTCCATTATTTACTGGCCTCTGTTTTTAATATAAATCATTCCACATTGATTAATTTTGTCTTTCATAGTCTTGCATGTTAAAATGCTTAGATCAGAGTGCCATTTTGAAAGTCTTGCCTGCATTTCATATCCAGCTATGCTTATGCAGTTAAAGTTCAGAGGTGTTTATTTTTTTTAAGTTTCTATTGCATGTTTTCTTTTTTCATTCAGGTGAAATGTAATTTACTGTTTTATATGGATGTACTTTACCCATATTTTGTCTTGGGTGACTACATTTTACTCAGTTTTCTTGTACAATACATAAACCAAACCATTTTCTGACCAAATTCCTGCATTTCCTATGTACTGACCTATATTTTACTTTTTTTTTGTTCCCCCACTACCTTATTTTTCTTCTGCATTGCTGTTTCCCTTCCCCATTTCATCCTTCTCCCTATGTGCTCACCTACCCTTTCCCTCTCTCTCCCCAAATTCCCACGCCCTTCCCTGTCCTATCCTTTGCATTCCTTGTCTACACCCCCTGTCTTCATTCCCTATGTTCATGCTTCTGTGCTTGAACAAAATGTTCCTCGGACCAACTTGCCCCAATTAACCGCCTTGAACCATGATCCATGACCACCTCACCATTCTGCGGGAACCACCCTTCGTTATGGATGATCTGTTCATCTCCGCTCTTCCTCGACTCTTCTCTCTTCTTGTCTTATGCTGCTTGCTCTTCTCTCCTTCTAAAGATGGTTACGCCCCAAAGTCTGTTTACCCTCTTCGGTATGTTATTGTTAGCACTATACTTTTATTATTGATTTAATTATTTGTTTCACCTTAATTCTTATTTGTAGCTAGCACTTTGGCTTAAAGTTGGATAGTAAATCTTTTGCTATTTTTCTTTTGCTGTTTTTAAAACTCTCCATAGACGCAAATTTTTCTTTTAATGCATGCATTTTTATTTTGCATGACTTTTAATTTAATATCATTCACATAGCTTTGAGGGTTTATCAGAAATGTCTTCCTTTTTTCAAAATTCACCTATTCAAAATCTTGTCCTTCTTTATTCATTTGTGTGAATGTTGGGAGAAGTGAGAGACTTGTCCGAATGTTTCATTGATATGTCAAAATGTCCTGTTTAGCTATCCTTAAAACACTGTTTCTTTTGAATTGCTTTTCTGATTCTGAAAAGGTGTTTATGGGGATGTGCAGCGTGTGAAGATTTTATACAATAAGAAAGACAGTGCTCTCATACAGATGGCTGATGGAAACCAATCGCAGCTCGGTGAGATGAGTATTTTTGTTTCTGTGTCTCACTTTGCATTGCAATTTAAACTCATTTGAACAAGCTTGAATTCACATTTCAGTGTTTACGTCTAAAGTATAGATTTTGAATGGAAGGAGGCTTATGGGAAGTTACTTCTTTATGAATGTTATAACTGTTTTGTTGGAGAATATGGCCAGGATCCAAACACTCTACAGTACATTAAGAATTTGCAGGTATATTGCTCATTCTAGGATTTTCTCCAGGTGTTTTGAGGGTTTGTTTTGTTTTTCAGATCATAGCTCCTTGCACTGTTTTGGAAATTAGATTCCTTGAAATGGAGTGGCTTGTTAATCAACAAACAAGAGCATCTTAGAAGAGAGGCTTCAGAAGACTGTTGAGCACTCAGGGTTGTGTTAGGGATTACCAGCCCATAGCTAGCACCCAGAAAAATCTGATGTGCATCTCTATATTTATACTTGAAAGTAGAGGAGTACACTCCCCCCCTTTCTTACAGGTCTCTTTGGTCATATTAGCTTGAAAGGGATTTTGTACTGAAAGACATGTATGGAATGCCATCTATGGCCTTTTGTAGCCTGATGCATATCTCTTTAAATGTGACATTTTCTTGATTACAAAAAAAGTCTTACTAAAATACTTTTCTTTCAACAACAGTAGTAATAATGTGCTTTAGGATATATTAAACTATGTCCATCGGGGAACTCTTGTTGTACCTAGAAGACTTAGCATATTTATTTCAATAAATAAAATAAATTTATTTATTTTTTATAAATTATGTAAGGCAGTAAAACAATTCAGGCAACATATCTCTTACTAAAATGTCCTAAAATATTTGAAGTAAGTGATTTTGTTAGGGGTTTTTTTCTTTGTTGAATATATTCCAGTATGAGCCGCACTTTTAAATGAGCTGTCAGTAACATTTAGAATGAAAAGATTTCCAGCCAACACGATTTAGAAACATTTGTTAATTTAACAGAATAAATTGCTGTCAGGCAGTCATATGTTTTGTTTAATCCTGAATAATTTGGAAACTTTAACGGGGAATTTAGTATAAACTAAAGAAAATTGAATTATTTGTTCTGTTTTCCAGCCATGAGCCATCTTAACGGGCAGAAAATGTATGGAAAGATTATCCGTGTTACTCTTTCCAAGCATCAAACAGTACAACTACCTCGAGAAGGACTTGACGACCAAGGGCTAACTAAAGACTTTGGCAATTCACCTCTTCATCGCTTCAAGAAGCCTGGTTCAAAAAACTTCCAGAATATTTTCCCTCCATCTGCAACTCTTCATTTATCTAATATACCGTAAGTTTGGGCTCACAGATTTCCTGAAGGAGTGATATAAGACTAAATGTTATTTTCTAATCCTTTTCTTCCTCTTGTCCTCTCCTTTTATAGACCATCAGTATCAGAAGATGACCTGCGTATGCTGTTTGCTAATACTGGGGGCACTGTGAAAGGATTTAAATTTTTTCAGTAAGCACTTTTTCTTTGAAATTTCATTTTAAATGAGAGTGCAGACATCTTTGGAAAAATTGGATTTATCTTACAACTTTCTAGTATTATTTTTGTTTCTAATCTTAATGCTTTGTTCCAGAAGAGATCACAAGATGGCTCTTCTTCAGATGTCAACAGTGGAAGAAGCTATCCAAGCCTTGATTGATCTGCATAATTACAATCTCGGAGAAAACCATCATCTGAGAGTTTCTTTTTCCAAATCAACCATTTGAAGTGAGAGATCAAAATAATAAGGTTGTATCACATTGTTTAGTGTTGTCATCTATGACTGTTCGGGAAAGCGGGGACCAGAGATGGACATCTGTTTTTCATGCTGTTACCATTCCTTGATTGTTTATGTATAAAATGAAAACAAAAAAGGATTTACAAGGAAGAAGCAGTGATATTATCTGCTGGTTTTGCATATGTTTATGAAACCATTTTGTTTAAAAGGGATTCTGAGGAAATCCCATAGTTTTTCAACTTAGTTAACATACGTGCCTTAAAAAAGGAAAACCTAGAGTTGCTAGAGTTGCATTTACTAGTTTAAAAATTGGTTGTCTGGGGCACATTGTTACATGGGAATTAATGGGTGCAATCCTGTGAATGTTAGGGTTGCCTGTTCCTTGGGAAATCAGTGGCATTAAACACACTGATTTCAGAGGGACTCTGCGGCACCTACTTTGCAAGATTATGCCAAATATGTATTAGGCAGGAGTGTGTAAAAAGGGTTAAGCTTTGTTTCTCCTGCTTCAAATTTATCGGCTTTTTCATGAATCATTTAAAGACAAAATAAGTTGCATTGCTAAATAAAAATGCAGCACATTTTCTTCTCTTTTCTTTTTACTTAAAATGGCCTTGTGTATTCCACCTTTAGTTGAGTTAAGGTAAGGATATAGATATTAGAGAGTATTAACAAGATGCAGAGAATTAATTTCTTTAAAAGGCAGAAAGGTGATCTTTTATTAGTATTTTTTGTTTGCTTGCTTGTTCGTTCCTGTGGCTTCAAGCCGCTAGGGAAAAAGCATTGTAAAGTCTTAACCTTTTTGTACACACACTGGGGGCGTATCATATAAATGTTGGCACTAAGTAATGTCTTGTTTGTGGCTGAATATTTTTTGTAGATGTTTTTTGAAGTTGACATGACTTATGTGCATTTAAATATATATTGCCATTTTAGTTAGTAATTACAATTTGAAATATGGTTGTGGATTTCTGAGCATGTGCAGATTGGTCTAGCTAGTTCAGGAGTTGGTGCATGTATTTCAAGGATGAAGAAAGTATTGCAAACTTTTGCAGAAAGATTAATAATTTTGTGGCAGTTTTTCTTTATAAAAACAAAAACAAAACTGACAACCAGGTGGGACCAAAGTTTATGTGCCTTTAGTCTTAATTTTCCTTGCATTGTAATATTCAGTTTTAATAAATCTCTTCAAAATATTTTGTATCTAGAAATGGATCTGACTTTACTATAAACATGGCTCAGAATCTACAGGAAAATTTCATTTGAAAACAGTTCCTCTGTCAGTTGGACTGTTGTCTTGATTCTGTTCAAATGACCAATACTTTTGCAATTGATGTACTTAGTTCCAAAAGTCATAGATTCTGTTATCTATGTAGAAAAAGGTCATGTATATTTTCTATTAGTTGAGTTTTTACATCTTTAGAAATGTAATATTTCAGTATAGTTTGAAAGCGGCACAATTAAAAATTAATTTTCTAACAAAGTTGGGAGGTTTGATGGTTGTTTACTTTCTTCTTATGTGTACGCTGCTTGCCTCTGTAGCATGCTCAATAAACACTTCTGTAGCTCTGTATTCACCTCTTCTGTCTTTCTCTGCTGCCTTTTCTCTCTTTTCTTCTTTGTTTTCCACTTCCACTGTGCTTCTGAATTCATGTTTATTCTCTGCCAGGGTGGGAAAGGCATAATAATCCGATTTTATGATTGTCTGAATTTATACAATTAAGAACAATCAAATTCTATTGTAAACATAGCAGTTTTTAAAGTGTATGAATTTATGCATCAAAAATAGTAACTGCTTTCTTGAAGCACAGATAGAAATTGGTATTAATGTTTCCCACCCTGTTATATAACCTACAGCTTTAGACATAACTTTTATTGTAGCCTGTAAATTCTATCTTTTCTGTTTTTAAAATAGATCTCTGCACTAATTGATCTTTCAGGTTTGCCATGCTTTTGCTGCAGTTCATCTTCCATTTTCTGTGTCTGCTAAAAAATTTCACTACTCATAAGATACTGTCATGGGCGATAAACTCTCATTCTTGCTCAAATAGACATTGAGCAATGTCTGTCTATGGGACATAATGGAACACTGAGGGAGGGGGAGGCAAAGTTGGTGCGATTTAATTCTAAATGTATTGAAATGTGCTTGAAAGTTTCCATTTTTCTCTAAATGGAAAATAATAATAATAAACTTTATTTATACCTTGCCACCATCTCCCATAGGGACTTGGGGCAGTTTACAAGGAGCACACAATGGTACCATACAATGCATAAAAATGCAATACACAAACATTAAAATCAACGTGTTTTTACATGCCATTTTTCTCTAAATTTCAAGTCAGACTTTGTGCTGGTCTGTGGCCGTAATAAAGTTTTGATTGAAGTCAGACTAGAAATCTGGATTCAAATAAGAATTGTCATATTTTACAAATCTCAAATATCTGTATGTATTATTCAGAAACAATTTGTTCTGTTCTTGCCTATTTCAAGAAGTCTTATTCAAAATCCTGTACTCAATTTCACCCTGATAAGTGTATTGAACACAATATCTTCTTAAAAGTCTTCACAGGACTTGGATCCTAGTATTTTAAATGCAAACAATCCATTAATGAATCATAGTTCATATATTTATTGAGTGTACTTTTAAAGCAGCATTCTGAACTCTTAAGCAAAATTGTTCCTCAGTTACATGCTAAAATACATTCTCTAGATCACTGCTTCTTAAAGTATTGGTCCAGACCCCAAATGGGGTCCTCTTAGCTCAACAGTGAGGTCATGAGAAATGTGGCAACACTAAAAGTTTTCTGAATGCTACCCATTGTCCACAAATCTGTGTGCATTGTTTACATTGGCCACTGGAGAAAATGCTTCGGTTGTACTCTACAAAGAAGAGAATCGACATGTCTAGCAGGCTTTTTTTAAATTTGAGGACACCAATTGAAGGATAGTGGAAGAAAAGATAATAAGGAGAACTACTGTCCTTGTAACAGCAAAAAAATGTTAGTTACAATGGGCAGGGTGTCCAAATATTTCTAAAGGGACCCTCTATCACTGTGAGGACAAAACAAAGGACAAATCAGCTAAAAGGCATGCTTTTTAGGAAAACTCTGTATATATTGTTGGCTATAGCCTGTTTTTCCCTGCTTTGGAGTAGAATCTGGTAGTATGTTTCAGTGTTTTAATTGTGGCATGGAATATGACATCCCTCCATTTTGTTCATTATGGGTCTGTTAAAAGTTCACAAAATTAATAAGCAATTAGTATATTGCCTTTGTCATGTGACATGCAGATGAAGTGAATATCATTTTCAAAACCAGGTGAGCCTTCTTAAAATGTAAATAACCTCAGATACCATGTGTTCAGTTGATGAAGAGCAAATGTAATGCTGAATGATTTATTAGAATCATTTTTCCTGATTAGTAATTGCATCAAATTTTTCATTTTTGAGTTGCATATTATTCAAAGGGTCCGTTTTCCATGCAACAACATTTTTTGAACATCTGTCACATTTCTAATAAGCACTTTAACCTTATTAGTAAAATATCTCTGGTATCAAATGACATTTCTTGTTGTTGAACTGCAAGCACAGATTCTTATTTGTGTACAGGCAGTTCCCTAGTTACAAATATCCGACTTAAAAATGACTCATAGTTAAGAATGAAGGCAACAATGAAGGCAACAAGAAGTGACAAGTAAGCCGTACCCCTGATTTTGAAGTCACAACAAAATCTGTTTAAAATTGCACAGTGTAGTCTTCCCATCCTTCAGATGACTTTTGAGAGATTTAAGTGTTGCAAATTAACCTCCTGAGAAGTCTCTGCATCCAATTCAAGAGCACCAACAACACTAGAATACAGTTGAAAAAAACACTTGGATTGTGAACCTCACCCTGTGCAAGATTGTCTTTTTATGCCACGACAGTGTGCACTTCTTGGTCATTCTTCAGTGTCATTAGTTATCTGTTTAGAATTGCACACTTTATCAGATCAGATCATAGTGAATGTGAAAACAGATGAAAATGGGGGAAAATGAAGTTTTGGCATTTTTGTGGCAATCTTGTGTTTATTGTAATACGCCCTGCCCTTTTGCACACCTCTTATGCTAAACTTAAAGATAAAAGGTGGAATAATACTGGACATAAACATTCAATGGACGTTTAATACTTGCCTTGACTTGGTGCACAATCACACAGAAAAATTGTTGAAGTTTCTTCCTCTGGAGCAGAATTGTTAAAAGTAAGTAAATGTGCTTTTACTAGTTGTATATATCCTTTCCAATGCAATACCAGATCATCATCTATATCCTCCGGTATTTTATTATCAGTTGGAGACTTTGCAATTACTGGGAGCGATAAACTAATGGGAACAATCATCTGAAGCAAAGTTTTTTAGTATGTGGCATAGATTGGATTCATCTCTCTTGTGCCTTGGGTGGAATATTCAGTTTTTGCTTTAGTTGTTTATTAAAATGGTGCAGGTTTCATATCCTGCGGAAATATATAAAGTAAGCAATCCACTCAATAACATGCCTTTAGTTGCAGAAAAATGTCTGATTTGTTTGAACATGGCAAACAAAATAGATGTGCCAGATGTAGCTAGTAAACAGGACTTCCCAGCCAATCTGCCTTTGTTCTAATGTAGAAATACTGAGAAAACATGCTGTTTGTACAGTTATATTAGTATTATCATTTTTTCAAAACTGTACATTGATGAACTTTTATAAAAATGATATAATGTATTGAAATGATTGGCCTTTGCGTAATATTGTAAAAGGTTAAATTTAAGACTTCATCACACTAGAGAATGAATCCACTTCAAATCCGATTGCTGCCTCCTGCAGAATTCTGGGGTTTGTAGTTTAGGGAGGAGCCTTTAAACCCAGAAATCTACAAGAGGCAGAAACCGGAGTTAAAGTGGATTCATTCTGTAGTGTGATGAAGTAGTTAGACATGAAGATAGTTGCAGAAATATTGGGAATAAGTAGATTTTTAAAGTTGTTTTTGCATAATGGAGGTGGTGCTAACTAGACTTTTGCTTTCATTCTTTTTGGTGACTGCTTTTCTCTGTTGTAAATACAGGAGGCAGAAGGCAACTAATTACCTTTGAAGCTCATGAGCACTATATCCATGATATCCTTACACATGAAACACCAATTTGATTGTAATATTTGATAACCCATCAGAGGATGAGCTAGCTAATTCATAACTAAGCTACATTTTGATATTTGTGATCTTATGAATGTCAGTTGAGAAGAACTGATCAGTTAAATGTGCAGAATAGCTGGAGAATATAGATGATGAAAATTTTTCTTTTTGCAGGACTAAAGTACCTAAACTTTTTTTTAGAGTAAAGAGATCCATGATTCATAGCATTGCAAAGGCTTAAACAGTCTCCCCCTCCCTATCCCTTCCCAAGTTAGGGACAAAATCAGTTTCTGACTCATTAAAGGTTGAATTATCCAAAATGCTTCGGACCATAGGCTTTTTTGGATTCTGGATGCTATACTGTTCTATTGACAACATCCCCACATTTGCTCTCAGATTGGGACACCTAAATTGTGCTCTGTTCATTAAAGTAAAGTGGTTCAGGAGGCAAATCCTGTATCCTAGAGCAGTGATTTTCAACCTTTTTTAGCCGCAGCACATTTTTTGCATTTACAAAATCCTGGGGCACACCACCAACCAAAATGATACAAAATGACACTCTAACTCAGTAATACATATTGTTAATATGTTTTTAAATATATTTATACACTCAGTGGGAAACCTGGGCCTGTTTCGATGAACACAAAATAGATATCCTGGCAGGAATGGTAGAAAGACACACACGAAGCTACGAGATCAGTGACAAGGTAGCTAGCTTTGAGGGCTCTCTCATTTACCTTTGGGGGTTTTCTCAAAGAATTTGCCTGTTTCTCATTGTTTGTACGTAAGCGTACAAAATAGCCAGTCGGATTGTTTTGAACGGGTGTTTTGTTTGGAGATGGCGTTTAAGCTGGCTTGGCACCATGGCGCTATTGGACAGCTTCTCACCACACACCAAGCACAGCAGAGTTGGTGCCATCGCATCCCCAGTGAAAGTGAATCCAAATGAAAGATAGCTTTTGCTGTATTGCCTCGAGCTCACTGTCTTTCTTTTTTCTTTTGTCCACCACTCATATTAGGGCCTTCGTCTGTGTCATAATTTTGTCCAGGGCCCCGTTCAGCATTTGCATTTTCCCTTCTCAAAAACTTCTCCATCACTGTCACTCGCTTGTCTTGCTGTGATCCCAAATTGCCACTGTCACTTGATGCACAGCTGCAGCACTAACTCTAACTTTGTTTACTTAGCCGCGTCTGAGCGAATCCAAGATGGAGCGACCATAGCACTCTCGCGTCACTTCTTAGGTGACGTGAGAGTGCTATGGTTCCATTTCTTAAAGGGACAGATGCACCTTATAGTTTATATATGAATGAAGTTCGAAAATAATTTCCCACGGCACACCTGATGATCTCTCATGGCACACTAGTGTTCCGCGGCACACTGGTTGAAAATCACTGTCCTAGAGAAGGAACTCTTAATCAGGATGTCTTTGCTTGACTATGAAGCTGGGCTCCCTACATAGAATTCTGCTCAAACAGTGCCCTCACAAGATTCACCTTCAGGTATGAGGAAAGATGCAATCTGCTGAATACCTGAAGATCCAGGCCACCTGTACACCTCTATGACCTTTCTTTACAAAGTAGTCAGGACAGTCAGGGAGCCAAGGGCCAGAGTAATCCTCATTTTCCCCCAAGGTGTCTAAGATATCACTCATTTACAGACACAGTGATCAGTTGCCTGCCCCGTGCATCTATTTCAAGAGCAAGCCTTTCAAGTCAGCACTTACTCTGGTGTCCAGATCCAAGATTTCTTGTGCTAACTACTTAGACGGGGACTAGAAAACACTGAGTAATCTCAAGGTATCCCATAGCACTTCATTGTTTTTTTTTAAAACCCTCTGCCACAAACAAGATCACCTCACCCATATTCAAATGGTTCAATGATTGTTTAGCCCTGGCAGTGTGGAAAAGGGCACCAAAGTGACTTGTCTGCCTAAATACAGAAGGGGAGCTGGATCTGAATGGAGACATATAAACCTAGACATCCAAGGTCGTCCTAGTCCCAGAGGTAAGGGCCACAGAGTTCTGATTGCATCTAACATTGGTTTAATTATAATTTAATACCAGCTGGAATATAGTATTTAGCGATTATTATCAGACCTCCAATAAAATTTCCTATGACAATAAGAATAGGTGTCGAAAAAATGCAGGGCACTGAATATATTGTATATTGTGGTTCTTAGAACTCGAGCTACATCTAGTAGGGCTTCTTTATTTAAACATATACTGCTGCAGTTCCTAAAAGCAACTAGGAAGCCTGAAGAGGGTAACAATAATGCATCTTCAAAGGCAACTAATTAACACTCCTGTGAACAAAGCACACAGCTCATGGCTTCTAAAAGCAGCAAGCAGGTATGCATAGTGAACTTATTAACCTGTGAAGAGGGCACAGTGGCCAGAACAGAATGCAATTAGTGTCCTTATGGCTATAAACATGACTCAAGCAGTGTGAAATGAAAGCACCAAGGTGACTTGTCTGCATAAACACAGAAGGGGAGCTGGATCTGAATGGAGA
This sequence comes from Anolis apletophallus, assembly GCA_030556195.1. NCBI lineage: Eukaryota > Metazoa > Chordata > Lepidosauria > Squamata > Anolidae > Anolis > Anolis apletophallus. The sequence goes on along the minus strand of JARBWK010000005.1, from coordinate 121,872,185 downwards.
TGTAGAAGCCTACACATTTTTTTTCCAAAGGCAAGGTATGAAATGAGGCAGCTTTTATTTTGAATCAAAAATATGATGCTTCATCCCTCCTGGATGTTTTAGTCTCTTTCAAGCTCTGATTCAATATTCCTTATTTAGAAAAAGCTACACGCTCATGACACTTTTGTGAATTCACTTGTGCATTCCTGACGCTCATTCTGTGTATAAAGGCTGAGCTCTGGCATTCACAGATTACTGTGGTGTTAAGCCTTTCTAAATCTTGATGTTGATAAGTTGTCCCAGCAGGTGAACCCTGGCTCAGGACATACCCAACATTCAGAAAAAACACCTTTCATATTTTGAGGCATCATATGTGATGGCCCAACAAAACTACAAGCAAGCCTATGTCACTCCTGCTTCCTGTCCATATCTTACCTTGGACAAACTGTCCCAGCAATGGTAGTGAACAGAACTAGCAAAATGAGTATCTGGAAATTTAATTTTTGTTTCTAATTAAGTGGCAAATGACACTTCATTAAAATAAAATCCAACTTCATCTTACATTATTTCATGCTTGAATGGTCCTCCATGCTATAGAATTCAAGGGAACCAGCTATTGGGAGAAGGGATTCTCAGATAGTGGGTTGTTGTAAGTTTTTCGGGCTATATGGCCATGTTCTAGAAGCATTCCCTCCTGATGTTTCACCTGCATGTATGGCAAGCATCCTCCTTCTGGATTTCAGTGAACCAACCTGGGCACGGCATATTATTTGAGAACACAGAAATGCTGAACCACTCTAACAACCACCATGTCAGGCTACACAGAGAAGCCATTGAAATCCATAAGCATGTGAACAATTTGAATAGAAAGGAGAAACCATGAAAATGAACAAAATCTGGCTACCAGTATTTAAAAAACACTAAAACCATAACAGCAAAACACTCAAACAAAGGGAAACTCCAGGGAGGAAACAACCAGGGATAGCTAATCACCTCTCAACAAAATAATACCCCAGGCACTAACAAGCCACACCAAAAAAAAAAACCTGCCAAGCCATCAAATGCCAATCAAGATGGCCAATTGAAACATTCACACCTAGCTCCAACAGACAAGAGTTCTTTCTCCCATCCTGGAGTTTCCACAGATATATAAACCCATTTTTTTTATTTTTTTTCAATTTGGGGGGGGGGGGGTCCGGCCTAGGGTGGCCTTATGGGTAATCTGGGGATGGGGAAAAATCTTCTCAACAAGGGCACAGACAGCAAAACAAACACCACAGGGGTGTTAACCTTTTCCTATGCCATCCAAAGGTGTGTGTGTGTGCATAGACACACACACACACACATATATATATATAGACACACACACTTTTGTTTGGAGTTACATATAAAAGTGTACCTGTTCCAACTTACATACAAATTCAGCTTATGAACAAACATACAGAACCTATCTTGTTTGCAACTTGGGAACTGCCTGTATCGCCCTTTAGCCCACTAGATCTTTCAAAGTGATATTATGTAATGGCTAAAACAATTTTTAAAAATCCATTGATGTAACACTTAAAACAAAATACCAGTCCTTCAAAGTAATTAAAATTCAGAAAGCTGAAAGAGACAGGGTTATATCAAAGATTAAAGGCCATCAAAAACAACTCTTCGCTGCCTGATAAAGGTCTTAACCATAGCAACTCCAAGGCAAATGCAAGCATTCACCTATTATTCTTAGATTCATGTTTATTTATAACTTCATGTACCTATACAGTCAGTTCTTCTCTGGCTGCTTTTATAAGAAGGTCACAGCTCCAAGACACATGTGATAGCTGTCACCTCTTCAGGGATCTTGTCCACATCATCAGGTTGCAGAACTGGAAAAATACCTGGTAACACAGGATAAAAGCTAAAGTTACATATGTTAGACCTGCATTAACATACAGCCTCTCAAGTTAAAAGATAGGCCTGTATGATTTTATCTGCAATTTATCAATTCAATCATTCACAGTGGGCTGTGTGTTGCTCTCCTTGGCATAGTATAGTAGCCCCCTGAATGCCGAGTTCATCAGACATGTTTAAAAAAAAGATACATTCAGCACAAAAGAAAAGCTCCATCATACCCCCTGCCACTCCCAGCATTGCATGAATTCAATTTGAATTTGCCACAGATTATTAAGAATGCATGGAAGATAATGTCTGCCAATGGCTACTAGTTATGATGGCTATATATATAGCATTCAGTAATAAACAGGCTTCTGTGTGGCCCATTGCCTGTGAACAGGAGCAGAAGGAATTTGAGAGCAGAATGATAGGCCTGAGCAGACAATTTAGATCTGGATTGTTCTTCAATTCTCATATCAGTGACATGGCAGTCGGGTAAAATATTGTACAATTTATTTTTTTCATAAATTGGGATGGAAGTCAGCTGAAATAAGAATAACCCATGAGAACCATAAGTGTTAGAGCTTTTCAGAATCTGAAGCTTGTTGCAAATCTGTTGCAGAAGTGGAGTTGGACTGAGAATTAGAAATAGGCTGGGGGAGAAATCTTAATGGTGTGATTATGATGATGACGATGACAACAAAACAATTCTTGAAAGATTATTTGAGAAGCACCCAGTTTCATCCAGGTACCCAAATAGATTTGACATGGCAGGAAATTATCTGTAAAAGTGAGGTATAGTCGAAGCACAACCGGCATATGGAAGAAGGAAGTTACTTAGCCGTTTTAAGCGGATTCTAGTTCTAAAATGTAGGATTACAGCCTATGGTAAATTCATAGGTATCTTAGTAAGTACATACCCTTGCACATATACGAAATACCTGGTTATGGAAAAGGCATGGGCACTAAGAACAATGTGGAAAAAAATCCACTGCAAAGTTTATAGCTGGGCTCATAACTCCCAGAAAATACTGACTTGTTTCCTTGCGAAGTGAGAGCAGTATATGAAAAATCTCTGTAAATTTTGGAGGAATCGTGTCCTGTCCCTGCATGGAATTATGTGTAGCATTTTTCTTTTGATGATGATTTGCTGTTCATTCTCACTGTTCATTCCTGCTGCCAATGCCATCATATGAAGTTTTGGCTGTACACTATTCCCAGCTGTTTAATCCATCTTCTGCAGTTCATTTTCCTTTCATTAATAAAACAATGACCTCTGCAAATAAAAATCAAATCAGTGTGAAAGTCTCATTTGATCAGGGTTACTGTTAATGGTTACTTTGAAAATGAGTTCTTATTTCAAGTGCGTGATTAATGGATCTAAGAATTAATCAATTACAGATTCCTGATTACTTTTGCCAGAGAGTTAATAGACCATTGATTACCTAGGGCCGGGTGACTGTGTGCACTTGCATAAGAACAGCACATTGGTTCCTGTGGCTCTCTCCCCGAACAATTGTATAAAATTAAAAGTGGTGTGTCATAACTTCTGTGAATCTTGGGGCTGTGGTAATATTTTTGCTCCCTTGCCATATTACCTAGTGGGAGTATGGCTCATGCTGGCAAATGCTATTTTATTCTTCCTATCTCTAATTTTTTAATATATGTGCATGTGTCTTCAAGTTGCCTGCTGAGTTATAATGACCCCATAAATTTCCTAATGCTCAGAGGTGATTTTGCTAGTTCCTTCTTCTGAAATACGTCGTATAACTTACAGTTTCTGGTGTTAGTGGGTGGTCTCCCATCCAGGCTTACATGCAAAATATTAAGAGATACAACTCCCTAGCCAAGGAGAACATTGGGAGTGAAAGGGACAATGGTTAGTGCACGTGGAGGATATGAGATCGCAGAATATTCCATCAAAATGTTTGGTTTAAGAGGCAAGAGGCAGCTTCCATTGCTGATGCTGTAAATTTAGTGTCCACTCCTTTGTGAGGCTATGTTGTTTTCTGTGTGTTTATAATAAAGAACTACCTTATTATGCCAAGTCAAACTATCTTCCCAGTCAGGTACTAATTCACCATATATCAACCAGACAAGCCTAAACCCAAACTCCAGTTTCAACTACATCAAATCTATTGGCACAATAGTAAATGTGTAAATCTCATGGATTCAGGGGTCTCCTCCAATTGAAAAGCAATCACCAATTATATATTGATCCTCATACCATCTGATATTGCTACTTGGTATAATAAGTAATAAAAACAACATTACATTGTCTTCTAATAATAACTAGGAAACCATGTTTATTAAGTTGCGAATTCTCTCCCAAAATTCAATTAGATTTTTATTAGTTATAATCGCTAAATGAAACTTCCATATACAGAGCTTCTGGGGATGAGACTGATGGCATGGGAAATAGCATTGTTTTTCTGCTCAGCTTCTGAATATCGACCAAAGAAAAGAAGGCTAGAGGAACCTTGGAACAAGAGCCCTATCCACTTTTCATTGTGGCATTCCTATCCAGCATGACCAAGGGAAGAGAACCAAACTGGAAGCAAGAAGACTGGAATAGTTTGAATTACTCAAAATTAAGGACACTAAAATCAAGGAATACCATTAAAGGTACAGGAGTCCTCCTCACATTCTTTTCCCTACACCACCTTCATTTTTCCATCCCCCCAACTGCTAACATTACTTGCCTAGTGAGCATGTTCTGTTATCACTGGGTTGTTATAGGATCCCCTCTCAGTTTTAGTAAGTTTTGTCCCTAAAGGCAACATGTATCTATTAGGCATGGTTGGGTCCAGTCGGAATCTTCGTAATTTGGATTAAATTCAGATCAAATTCCTTTTTGAAGCAATTTCTAAGCGATTTGGGAACCTGGAAGTATCCTTGCCATTTCGAAACCACTGTCGCCATCTTTGTTCAGACTCAGGAAGTGAATTGGAAAAGAGGCAAGCAGTAGCTTGCATGCTGGGATGCTTGCCTCCAGCCAATGAGGGGAAACCATGTGGGGAGGGGTTTCGGCACGGCAGCCATTGCCCTTTAAAAAGGCCCGCGCGTGCATCGTGGACTCATTGCGAACCGGGAACACGAACGGGAACAGGCTAGGCAGCTTGGGTGGGAAAGATGCCACGCCACCACTTTGCAAGGGAACAACAGGGTTGGGAACAAATTGGGGAAACTGGCTGGAAGCAGGCCGCTTGCCTGCGAGGCTTCCTTGTGTGTGGGGAGGGAAGAAGGGCAGGGCAGCTGGGAGAAGTGTTCTCTTGCCTCCGACTTTTTTGGGTAAAATTTCAGAAATCTGCGGAATTGAATCGCCAGCGCCCCTACATCTGAAACGAATTTTGAACCTTTTTTTTTTATCAAACAAGCCTTGTATCTATTGCTAGAAACTTCCCCAAGACTGATACCTCCCTCTGATGCGTGGTTGCAGCCATTTTTATTCGGGCAGGCTTTTAAGGGAAGGTTTTTTAAAAGATCAAATCAGGGTCCTGTGTGTTTAGCTTTAAAATGTTTTTTTATCAGCCTTTAAGAATTTTGACTTTATTTTTTTATACCATTAATATTTAATACTATCTTAATGTTTGTATATTTTAGGGTTTAAATTGTATTTCATTTGGTTTTACTGTAAGCTGCTCTGAGTCTCTTATAGAGATATAAAGCTGGGTAAAAAATAAACATAGCAATAGTAATAATAATACTAAACATATGCACTTACAGAATGAGTTAGGTATTAGTATATATGGGGTGTTGCATGAATGCATTCTATCAAAAAGTTTCTCCTCATTCTGTCTCCTTTAGTCTTTGGCACTGGTGGCCGTATTATTGTGGTTCCTTCAAAAATGCTCTATTTCCCAAATGCTGAGAAAACATTTGGATGCCAAGAACCTCATAATAATTTCATATAGTTTGCCAAATGGCCCAGCCACCACATTTGCACACTGCAGCTGTTTAGGATGGTGAACTAATCAAAGAGCATTAAAATGTTATATGCAACTCCCAGTCCAGTAGTTTGTGTATGATAACTGCAAAATGGATGTAACAGTGTGCTAAAAATGAAATTCAATGAGCTCAATTCTTTTTCATCTTGTCAATGTAGGAAACTATTCTGTATACTTGCCACGACATATTACCTGACTTATGTATGTATGTATGTATTTTGGTGTTTTATGTTTTAAATATATTGTTGTAACAGGTTTTAAATTTGTATAGCATTGAATTTTGCTGTAAGCCGGTCTGAGTCCCTCTATAGAGGTGAGAAGGTCGGGGTACAAAAAATTTAAATAAATACATAGATATAGCAGAAATTACTGATTATCAGCAAAAGAGAAAAGAAAAGACAGTAAAAATAATGTGTAAACATGCTACAAAATGCACCTGAGTGTTCTTCACTTGTGATAATGCATTGTTTCCCAACCTTTTCTGAGCCGTGGCACACTTTTAACATTAAAAAAAATCTGGGGGCACACCACCAACCAAAATGACACAAAATGACACTCTTAACACAGTAATACCTATAGTTGATTGACCTTGAGTTTTGGAGTTGTAGTTCACCTACATCCAGAGAGCACTGTGATGGATCTGGACCAAACTTGGCAAGCGGGCCCCTCAGGCAGTAGAGCAGGCCAAGGGCCGCCACCAAGCCCAGGGTCTGGCCCAGGGTCCCGCCGCCAGCTTCAGCTGCTCCCATTGCCACGGGTAGCGGCTCATGGGTGAATGGGATGGCAGGGGAGAGGGAGAAGGCGGCAAGTCCCCGTTCCCGGCACCACTCTTCGCCATGACTCCGGCCCCTCGCTCGTTGAGGCCGCACGGAGGAGGAGGAGGAAGAGCATGAGCTTCAGTAGCGCCCACATGGGTCACGTCTTCCTCCCTCCCCTCCTGAGCTAAGCAAGGCAGCAGCATGAGCAAAGCGAGCAGAGCGAGGCTGGGAAGAAGGGAGCCCGAATGAAGAAGAAAAAGTGTTCGGCAGGAGGGGGAAGAAAGGGTATTGGAGGTTCCAATTTCCCACGGCACACCTGATGATCGCTCACGACACACTAGTGTGCCTCGGCACACTGGTTGGGAAACACTGTGCTAATGCATGCACTGGATGCATACAATTTCCATTAAATAAATAATACTAGTGTGGAAAGTGCACTCATGAAACAAGTGATTTTTAGGGCAGAAAAATCCCACATTTTCTGCTTTGAACTGGAATATATGGCAGTGTGGACTCAGATAACCCAATTCAAAGCATATTGTGGGATTTTCTGCCTTGATATTCTGGGATATAGGACTGTGTGGAAGGGCCTTAACATCACTCTTCATTTGGACTCTGTGGAAGTAAGTGTAGCATAGATGTGTATCATGCAGAACAAAATAGTGGATCCACATGTACAGTATGAGGACTAGAAAGATTATAGGAGATGGAAACGAGATGACTTGGTGTTAGCCTACAACAATGATTGCACAGAATTTGTTGATTATAAGGGACCAGCTGTTACAATCTTAATGTTAGTTCCAGTTAGGCATCCCTCGTCCAAGAATGATGGCCTTCCAAGATTATGGAAGATGCCGGTGTGTGAGTTTTTTAATGTGTGGAGGTGCACAGCCGATCAACACAGTCTTTCCAGAGTGAGGGTCCCAACCAGTGGTGGGGTTAACACGACGATTGTGGCTTTTCAATCTGTTTCAGCCTTCTTCTGCCTGCACAGCCGTTGTAACATGTACCACATTATCTTCTGCCTGATCTGCCGTTGAAGTCTTCAGATTGTGCTTGGTCTGGAACCTCCTCTGCCCCCCCCCCCCGGGAAGGCATGACTTCAGTGGTTACGCCCGCAGGTTTATTGGAACACGCAAACCCCCTTACCATGACAAGATGACAATCCATCAAGGGGGAGAATCTTAATGTAAGAGCTCCATGTCAGTAGAGTTTAAAGAATAAACCATGATTTTTTAAAAAATTCTTCACAATCTTTCTTCTCTTTATGTCATCTACCAGTTTAGCCTCCTAAAATGCCAGGATATGTATATTTCCCTTTACCCGTGGCAATTTTGTCCTCTACCAAGTCTATTAATAAGTTGATAACAGAAATTTATTCCCTCCAATATTTCACAGGAAACCAGGACACGTGGGAGCAAGCAATACCAGAGTTATCATAATAGCAACAAAAAAAATTAATAAGGAAGGACACATAAATTCGCTAGGGGAGGAATCGGTGTTTTGCTTTTGCTTCATTTGACAGGGAAGTTCAAGATTCTGCTCCCTCTTTTCCGGCCTCTGCTGAGTTAATTGAAGGCAACCTACTTTAGTCCTTTGGTGCAACTGGTGCAAGCTGAGAACAAAGGGGGAAAGTCAAAGCAATAGAGAAACTGATATTTTAATAGTTTAAAAAGTGATAAGAGAATTAATTAGTTTCCAATTAGTTTCCAAGCACAATTCAAAGTGCTGGTTTTAACTTACAAAACCCTATACGGTTCCGGCCCAGTTTACTTGTCCGGAGGAATTCACCCCTATGAACCATCAAGGACATTAAGATCCTCCGGAGAGGCCCTGCTCTCGATCCCGCCAGCTTCGCAAGCGCGACTGGTGGGGACGAGAGACAAGGCCTTCTCTGTGGTCGCCCCTCGGCTGTGGAACTCTCTCCCAAGTGATGCTAGATCTGGCCCCTCTCTGTTGTCCTTTAGGAGGCTGGGGAAGACTTGGATGTGGAACCAGGCCTTCCCAGAATAGGCTGAGATTGGCTATTGTCTGAATGAATGACCACGTTTACAGATCGAGTGGAATTGTTTTAGTGGCGATGTGGTTTTATGCTGGGATTTTTATGTATTTTAATATGTTGTAATTGTTTTAAAACTATATAGCATTGAATTTTTGCTGTAATGCCAGTCTGAATCCCTCGATAGAGGTGAGAAGGTCGGGGTACAAACGTTTTAAATAAATTTAATTAAATAACAATTGTTACTCTCCTTGCCAAATTAGAAAGTTCGAACCTCATAGACCGAGAGCAATTTATTCTGAAGGCAGGTGTAGGTGAACATATATGTGCGCACTGCAGCATGGGACAACTTACCATTTATGATTATTTGGTTGCCATATACACCAGTGTTTTCTTTATATATCAGAACCATGCTTATCTTTAAGTGTAACGGAGTCCACTACATCAAGCCCTGTTTCATTCAGTTCATGTTTCTTTCAAGCACTCCTGTCTGACAATATAAAAAGCCTAAAAACCTAGACAGTAAGAGTAAAGAGCCAATAGAAATATCTAAAGCCTATGTTAATAACCTGCTCTCATTGCTGCACACAAGATTGTGGAAGTTGCGTTTTTAATCTCAATGCCTAAGCTTTTGCAATTACAATCAGAAATGAACAAAAATACTAGCCAGTTTAGTCTGGGCTCCTTAGGGCAGGGAGAAGGCAGAATTAAATCTCGAGACTTTAGGGAGGGAAACTATGTCAGAAGGAATGAGTAGTTATGGAGTCACAGATTCAAAGATCTTAATTATGGAGATCAAATATCTTTGTGTGTTTTATATTCAAAGATAGCAGATACGAATGAATGAAACTTACACTCCAATATCAAGATATCAATCAATAACTAGGTTATCTGGTGTGGTCTGGAGAATAGAAATGTTTGATTCTCATTAATGTTCTTTATTTTAAAAGGAAACTTTCTTGTTTACTGCTGCCTGCTCTATCTCTAATTTAAAATTGACTCATATAAATTAGTTTGGTGTGAAGGGGGGAGTTCCATTAATTTCAGCCCAGCTATGGGTTGTGAAAACATATAGAGTGTTAATTGGAAATAGCAGCTTGCAGTGTGTGTTTTTTCCCTTAATCTCTCAGGCTAAAGCCTTGCTCTGTTTCCCACCCAAGCTGCATAGTACATGGCTAATGGTGAACAGTGGTGGTGTTTTAATTATCAATGACCTGGAAAGGCTAACATGTTATTGCCTGGAAACCGGTTTAAGGAAACTTCCAATGATGGTTGGATACCCATTTCCTTTGCCTGTGTCTTTTCAGTACCTTTTGCTAGAATGAAATGTGTACAAATTTAGCAGTTCAAACCTACTGAAAAATGTTCCCTTTTATAAGCGGGAGTCTAACAGAATCTCCAAAGAAATCTCAAATAGCATGTAATTTTCTAAAGAAATGTGAGCCATGTAGTTTCAAGCACTACAACGTAGGGACAAAGACTAGAAAATAGTTACTGCCATACAAATGCAAAAGTCCCGATATAATGAATGAAATTTAATCTGCATCTAAAAATATAATATTAGCGTGATATAATTAAAGTTACTAATGACACTATAAATTGTAAACATCAACGGTATACTTGCGTATATTTAGGAAAAGTCCCAATAGTCCAAGAAAGCTTTGGATGTGGTTACCGTTTGTCCTAGTAGTTTGTAAATAAACCAAAGCATGAAATAGGCTTCCTACCGAGCTGGCGTTTTGTAATCCAATATGAGGAAACAAGTACCGAATCCAAGCACAGCAATGGAAAGCCGCGCTAATTTATAAACCAGTTTAGGGAAACAGGTGCCGAATCCAAGCGCAGCGGAAAAAACTGTGTTGTTTTGCAATCCACGTGGAAGCCCCAAAACAAGTGTTCATGGATTCCAATGTTTGTTATATAGTTGAACTCTGGAACATTTGCCAAATAAAACTCTCAAAAGTTTGTGGCATTAGTAAATCCCTCGTCACGACAAAGTCTTTAATCCAATGGAGGATTCAAAGCGGATGATGTTGATCTACATGGCGTTTTAATCCGCAATGGATGGTAAGAGGTCGTTGAACATGAGTAAAGGTAGTATTGATCCTGGAATGAATTCAAGGGATCCTGACTCATGTAACGACCAACTCCACAGAGATCCTGAATGCAAATTGTGGCAGCGATCTTTTAGCATATTATAATCCGCATCATATCTTGAGTGTTGTTTCACTGAAAGACTGAAAGCTCCATACGGCCGACCTCTTACCATCCATTGCGGATTATAACGCCATGTAGATCAACATCATCCACTTTGAATCCTCCATTGGATTAAAGACTTTGTCGTGACAAGGGATTTACTAACGCCACGAACTTTTGAGAGTTTTATTTGGCAAATGTTCCAGAGTTCAACTATATAACAAACATTGGAATCCATGAACACTTGTTTTGGGGTTTCCGAGTAGATTACAAAACAACACAGTTTTTTCCGCTGCGCTTGGATTCGGCACCTGTTCCCCTAAATATCTCTGTAGATCTCAGGAAGCTATTTAAAGTGTTGGCTTGCTGGCTGATATCTGAACAGAGGATGGGCTGGAGATGTCAATGCCTTGGTCCTGTCATTACAGATATCAGATGGTGTAATACTGGCTAAACAGTATAATTTCTCCAGTGGTGTGGGGCTAGGGTTCCCATATGTCCCGTATTATACGGGACGTCCCGTATTTTGGCCCTTTTTTGGGTGTCCCGTATTTCCAGCTGCTGTCCCTTATTTTTCGCTCCTCCTGAGAGAGAGCTGAGAGAGAGAGAGAGCACAGGACGGGGACGTCACTTCTGGCGTGCCACACGCTCTGCTTATTGGCGGAGCGGAGTCCCTGTCGGCATCCCTCCTTCCGGACACGCCCGCGCTGGAGGAGGTGGCGCTGGAGGGGCTGGATGGTATCACCCCAGGAGCCCTCTGGGAGCACTTGGCCGCCCGCGTGCCGACCTTCCCGATTGCACCCCTTGGAGCCCAGACCCAGGCGCTGGCTGCCAACGCCGAGGTGGCTGCCAATGCCGAGCTCCGCTTCGCCCTCCTCCCCAAGCCACGTCCCCCGCTGCACCTCTACGACCGGTGAGCCCTGGGGCCACAGCTTCACGCTCTAGGCCACGCATGGGCCAACTCGGGTTGTTCCAGGTGTTATGGATTCCAACTCCCACCATTTCTAACAGCCCCAGGTCCTTTCCTATTCCCCCTCATCCCTTTTCCCTAGAGCTTAAGCAGCCGAGGGGGGAAAGGAAAGCGCCTGAGGCTGTTAGGAATGGTGGGAGTTGAAGTGAATGAATATTTATTTATTTATGTATTTATTTATGAATGAATATTCATTTATTTATTTACTATTCCACACTGCGAATCCGTATTCAGCAGCAGAGTAGCAAAGTGCAAGGGCAGATGCCTTCACTGTGTCTGGTTGTGATCCCCAGGTTGTGTCACTCAAGTGTAAAAACAGAGATCTTCATGCACACTCTATACAGAGCTTGGAAATTTCTGGACTACAACATCCAAATCCCAGCCTCCCATGTGGCAATGGGTAGACATTTGAATACATTCAAAATCTTTGCTTGCTCCCAAAAATAATAAAAACAAATTTAAAATTGGACATTTTGTTATTCCCAGCCTTTTTAAAGATGGTGATGGAGAGATGGTCAGACCCCCATCTCTCCATCACCATCTTTAAAAAAACAAGTTTAAGGGAGAGGAGATGGAAAATGAGGTAGGTATGATAGAATATGCAATTTTAAAACAAAAGGCAGCTTTTAGTATTTTTTTTTATAAATATCTAAGAGCTGAAGAACTAATTTGCATTACAATGCACATTTATGGCAGTGCATTTGCATTATTTTCCCCTATCCTGGGTTTAGCATATGAGATCTGCAAAGCAAAATGCCTGTATTAGCTAAAGGCCTTTTTCTGATGTAATGGGTCATGCTCATATGGCAAATTTCAGGGGCTGATTACTAGATACTTATGGGGGAGAATACATTGGGATTTTGTTATCCAAATTCATTTTCTGGGGCCATTTTAGATATCACAGGGCTTTGCCAGCAAATGTAATATGCGTAAACAAATCTGCTCTTAAGTCTTTATTTCATGTGTTGTGGAATTTTTAGGCTGCCTTTGAAGACCGAGGTCCTCATGAAGCAGCTTCATTCTCTGAACTTCCATATTATTCAGCTCACAAACACATCAAAATGATATTGGAAACTTAGCAACAGAATTTATATTAAAATTATTAGTAGCGGCAACTTGGCATAATAACATTTTAACATGGCATAACTTGCCCAACACATTTAAAACAGCACCAAGCATTTGTCTTCAAGAGATGGAGAGACTGGGCCCAATACTAAACCTGACCTGAATGAATGGGACCATAAATATTTCAGTCTAAAACATGGGAAATGAAGTCAATGAAATTAGGCCAACCTAATTAAGACAATTTAATGCCACTTCAATGCCATGACTCAGTGCTACGGAATCATGTGATCTGTAATTTAGTGAGACAAAATTTGAAGGCTAATTACCTTGAAAAACTACAAGTCCCATGATTTCATAGCATGGAACCATGGCAATTAAAATAGTGCTAAAGTGCATTAATTCTATAGCGTAGGTGCACTCAGGATTTTGGGAGAACACAGTTTGCATCCCTACTCAGTCAAAGAAACCAACTTTGGACACCACTCAACTAGTCATCTATTGGCCAGTTTCCAATCTCCCCTATTTGGGCAAAGTTCTGGAACGTGTGGTGGCCTCGCAACTCCAGGAATTCTTGGTAGACACTGATTATCTGGATCCGGAGCAGTCTGGCTTTAGAGGTACTCCTGGTCAGTAGTAAGGCCGAACAGGTTATAGGGTTACAGCCTGTGCTTGACGGGGTTACACTCCCCCTGAAGGTGCAGGTTCGCAGTCTGAAAGTGATTCTGGACTCGTTGCTGAGCCTGGAACCCCAGGGGAGCTTTTGCACAGCTCGGGCTTGTGCGCCAGCTGCGCCTGTATCTTGGGAAGTCAGACTTGGCCATGGTGGCCCATGCTCTGGTTACATCCCGTATTGACTACTGCAATGTTCTCTACGTGGGGTTGCCTATGAAGACTGCCCGGAAGCTGCAATTAGTCCAGCGCACAGCAGCCAGACTACTAATGGGAGTGGGGTACAGGGAGCGCACAACTCCCCTCTTGCGCCAGCTCCACTGGCTGCCAATTAGCTTCCGAGCACAATTCAAAGTGCTGGTGTTGACCTACAAAACCCTATACGGTTCCGGCCCAGTTTACCCGTCCGAACGTATTCTCCCCTATGAACCATCAAGAGTGCTAAGATTGTCTGGAGAGGCCCTGCTCTTGGTCCCACCACTTTTGCAGGCGCGTCTGGTGGGGACGAGGGACAGGGCCTTTTCTGTGGTGGCCCCCTGGCTGTGGAATTCCCTCCCAAATGAAATTAGATCTGCCCCCTCCCTCCTGACTTTTAGGAAGCAGATAAAAATGTGGCTGTGCAATGAGGCCTTCGCAGAATGAAGGAGGAGATCGCGAAGCGACTAAAGTCGCTAACCACTTGATACAGACCGAATATATGGATTAAGTTGGACTTGGTTTTACTTTGGTGAAAGGCTTTTCAAATGTATTTATTGTATTGTATTTTATTGTAAATTTATGACATTTTTAGATTATAAATGTTAGCATTGAATACTTGCTGTTTGCTGGTCTGAGTCCCTCTTCGGAGGTGAGAAGGCCGGGGTATAAAATAAATAAATAAATAAATAAATAAAATCTCAGTCTCAACCTTAAAAGAAGGGCATGGCAACACCCCGAACAAATCATGGAAACTCCCATGATATGCCTGTCAGGATCACGACAACTCAGAATGACTTGAAGGAGCCCCCAGTGACACAATGGGTTAAACCCTTGTGCCGACAGGACTGCTGATCGAAAGGTCAGCATTTTGAATCTGGGAAGCCAGCTCCAGCTTCTCATACAGGGACATAAGAGAAGCCTCCCACAGGATGGTAAAACATCTGGGTAATGTCCTTGCAGACAGCCAATTCTCTCACACCAGAAGAGACTTGCAGTTTCTCAAGTTGCTCCTGACGTGAAAAGCAATGACTTGAAGCAGGGCCGTAGCCAGGATTTTGGTTTGGGGGGGGGGGGGGGCTGAGACTGGGTGGAAGAGGGTTTACTCTAGGAAATCTTTTGCATTGTTATCCCAATAACCCCATTAATGTGGGATATAATGAGCATGGTGATTAGATCATGATATGAATAAACATAACAGTTTAAATAATGTACCAGTAAGGCCTTCTCGCGGACCACCCTGAGAATTTCGGGGGGGGGGCTGAAGCCCCCTTAGCCCCCCCCCTGGCTACATGCCTGACTTGAAGGCACACAATGACAACAAAGAGGATGCACAATTCAAGCCACTAAAACAGATCTCAGAGTAAAGTCAGACTCAAAACTAGTGAAGGCAGTCTTTATCTTGGGCCTGATAATATATGCAGGTAATGAAATACAGTGATTGTTTCATAAAGTGACTCTTAAGTGGTAAAGAATCAGAATTCCAAATTTGCACTTTCTCTTCCAATCAAAGCAATGTCTAACCAAAATTGGGTGGGATATTTTCCCCAGTTTTCCAAATAATGTGTTTTAGATGGACCATTTATCACAACTGTGCAACTATTATACCCTTTGCACCGCAGTATTAGAGAATTGACCATTACTATTATACATATTTTACCATGCCTAAAGTTTGAACAGAGTCTTCAAGTTTTTCTAAGACAACGATCCATTTAACGTATTTTGTTGTTTCCTTTTTAATTAATTTTAACCTTAACAAACTTTGCTTCTTTGAGAAAGAATGGATAAGACTGCTCTGTTGATCAAATGTGTTGATTTAACAGATTTTTAAAATTCTAGAATAATACAAAAAATATTATTCTATGATTACAGATCCAGCTAAATCAGTCTGCTGAAATTACTGATAACCGTAGCCACAGATTATTACGTCTTTAGATTTCTTATTGCTCAAAAAATCCATAAACGGTTTTCAAAAAGTCTTCAATTGGCTTATCCTTCAGAATCCTCATTAATTTGCCCATTTGAGCTAACTCAGCAACCTTAACAATCCATTCTTCCACCCATTTAAAATCTTGATTCAGAAGGCTAAATTAATTTTTTCCCTCCAGTATTCATAAAGATATTTGTTCATTCAGAGTGGGACCAATCCTGATAATGGAAATTGGAGGTGCAAAACAGCAACAGACTCTGGTCCAAAATGTATGCGGCAGCAGCAACTTAGAAGGCTATTAATATTCAGACATGAGAGTACGGTAATTAGCCAGCCTTATTCACATCTAGACTGTACCTTTTTAGCTTAAAATTAGTATCAATCGTTAGGAATTCTTAAACATGCTATTAAGGAATTATCATATTATTAGGGAACTAAAGTTGTGTTGCTTCAAGTTTACTCTTGGCATAAAAATGCCAGGATATGCTGTGTCCCCTAGTAGAGAGAGAAAGAAAAAGAGAGGAAGGAAGAAATACAGGTTTGAAATTAATGTAAACCGTTAAATTAATGTAAGCTTCTGCAGGCCAGGCATTACAACAGTAGTTCCCAACCTTTTTTTGACCAGGGACCACTTGGGCCAGGGACCACTTGACCAGAGAGCACACTCCAACATTAGTACCTAAAGGGTTACAAATCACTTTTTGTTTAATTTTAGATTCAGTTTGCTTATTTGGGATGCTGATTCAGAAAATTGCATTGGATAGGCCAGTGTTTTTCAACCTTTTTTGAGCATTTTTTACATTTACAAAATCCTGAGGCACACCACCAACCAAAAATGACACAAAATGACACTCTAACACAGTAATACATATAGTTAATATGTTTTTAAATGTATTTATACACTCAGTGTGAAACCTGGGCCTGTTTCGATGAACACAACATAGATAGATATCCTGACAGGTATGGCAGAAAAATACAAACTTCTCACACAGAACTCCCATAACCAAGAGAAAACACTAGAAGAATTTGGTGGACATTGACCTTGAGTTTTGGAGTTGTAGTTCTCCTATATCCAGAGAGCACTGTGGACTCAAACAATGTTGGATCAGGACCAAACTTGGCATGAATACTCAATATGCCCAAATGTGAACACAGATGGAGTTTGGGGAAAATAGACCTTGACATTTGGGAGTTACAGTTTCTGGGATTTATAGTTAACACACAATCAAAGAGCATCCTGAACTCTTGCAACAATGGAATTGAACCAAACTTGGCATATTGGACTCTCATTACCAACAGAAAGTACTGAAAGGGTTTGCTTGGAAATTGACCTTGAATTTGGAAGTTGTAGTTCACCTACACCCAGAGAGCACTGTGGACTCAAACAATGTTATGTTATGTTGTTGTTTGTTTTCTATCCAGAATCACAATGTTGGAAGGAGGCTCACCACTTTAAGGTCCCTAAAACAGGCATGGGAAAACTTCGGCCCTCTGGGTGCTTCAACTCCCACCATTCCTAACAGCCTGAGGCCCTTTCCTGCTTAAATGGCTGAGGGGGGGAGCCTGAGGCTGCTAGGATTGGTGGGAGTTAGAGTCCAAAACACCTGGAAGGTCTAAGTTTGCCCATTCCAGCTTTTGACAGAGACCTCTTCCTCCGTCTTCCCTTTTGCGCCCTTTCTTCCCTCTCCTGCCGAACACTTACTTTTTCTTCTACACTGCCACTTCTGCCGCCATTTTGATCCGAGGGGGAAGCGTGAGTGTGTTCAGGAGGGGAGGGGGGAAGGAGGAAGACGTGACCCGTGCAGACGCTACTGCGCAGACTCGCCCGAGAGCAAAGCGAGGCAAAGCGAGCAGAGCGAGGCTGGGAAGAAGGGAGCCCAAGTGGAGAAGAAAAGGTGTTCGGCAGGAGGGGGAAGAAAGGGTATTGGAGGTTCCAATTTCCCACAGCACACTGGTCGGGAAACACTGGGATAGACCACAGCAGCTCTAGTTTCTGATTCAGAACATATGCAATCCAGTAGTCGCCATCTGCTCACCCACAGAAATCCATATTTAATAATCTAGAGCTGATGCGGTCTATCCAATGCAATTTTCTGAATCAACACTCCAAATAACCTCAGGAACAGGCCTAAAAATGAAAATACCAAGGCTCCCCAGCTTCCAGGTGCCACATGGAACAACTCTCCCAATATCCATATCGGCACTATAAAAGGGTTTCGCAAGACCAGTCACTCTCATTGCAACAGTGTCGTAATGGTGAGGCCCCACACCATATTTAGTTCTTGGGGGCCACTGGAGGTCCACGGACCACAGGCTGGGAACCACTGCATTACAGTGAACTACCTAAATTTGAGGGTTTGGTCAAACGACTGATTATCTCAGGGGACAGGGCCAGATCACCTAGCTTCTATTGTCACCCATGTAATACAGCTTTGGTCCTTAAACTAGCGAGTTTCTACCCCCACTTCTAGAACACGTTTAAAGAGATTGTTGTTCTTCAGAATAGGAAAACAGAAAGAACTCTACAGGTGGATCGATTTAGGACCTTATCATACACATCACGGAAGACACGTTTTAAATAGTCAATCCATGGTTCCACAAGGCTTGATGAAGACTTGATACATGATTGATATGTATCACATGCTGGTTCTCTCCTTTTCATTTCTAATAAATAATGTGTCTCTGACTTATCACATGATAGAGGGATGACTCCTCCTAATCTGTCCGGTCATGCAGAAAAATCATGCTGCTAATGCGCATGCTGAAATTAAAGACAATTGGAGTTGATTGTTTCTCACTTTACAAAAAGTACTGTCAGGAGATCCTTTGCCTACAGGTTACCTATGAAATAGATTATGCATAGCATTATAGGACTCATAGGAACCAATATTCAAAGGGTGTATGAGACAGGCTATATGACTGTGTGAGAATGTCTTTAGGAAGTGGTGGTTGTGAGTTTTCGAGACCTGAGTGGCTACCTCATCATACCTTTGGCGGTGCTCTGGTTTGCCTCCGGGTGTAGGGAAGCTGCTGCCACATGCCCCACTTCACCAGGCTCCTCCAACAGCTCTTCACACAAGGGGAAGCATGGATCATGTGGCTTCCCCTATTGAAGGAATGGCAACACAGGAAACCTCCCATGTTATCATGGTAGTGATGGCATGTCAGTTCCACCCTCCTTCACTCACAGAACTGCCACAATGTCATTTGATTGGAGCTGGCCATCTCTGTGGGTGACTGGGGCTAGAACAGGGGTGGGCAATAATTTTTTCCAAGGGGCCACACGAGAGTTGAAAAATATTATGGAGGGCCGCACCTAAAGGCTGAACTACATTCTACATAATATCAATTGAATTTCTTTAATAAGAAGAAAAAGGCACTACATTGCGTTTTTGATATATTAATAAGACTGATAAGAGTATATGTTATGAGCAATGAAAAAGAGAGGTTGTCATAGGAAAAATGACATTTATTCACTAAAATTTTACAAGACAATGGTTAACAAAATGTGAACATTTGTATCATTTGTGATTCATTATATCAGGGGTCAGGAACCTTTTTGACTCAGAGTCATAAAAGCAAAATATTTGGAAATTTATTTCAGTGAGAGAATTATAATAATAATGATGATGATAATATTTATTCAGCCTCTGCTAATAAGAATAAGAATAAGAATAATAACAACAGGTTCCTAGAGTAGGAGGAGACCTCCAAAGGCCATCCAGTCCAACCTCCTTCTGCCATAAGGGAAAAACACAAAGCATTCCTCACAGATGGCCATTCAGCCATCTTGAACCAAACTTGGCACACTGAACTCTCATGAGACCAACAGAAAGTACTGAAAGGGTTTGCTGGGCATTTACCTTGAGTTTGGGAGTTGTAGTTCTCCTACATCCAGAGAGCACTGTGGACTCAAATGATGGATCAGGATCAAACTTGGCAGAAGAGGAGGAAGCCGTGAAGAGAATCGAAGCGCCCCCCCCCCCGGTGCGCTCCGTCCTCGGCCCCGCCCCTTTCCCACTCTGGCCTCGCCCCCTCTCCATCGCTGCACTCCTGCTCCTTCCCTCTTCCGTGCAGGTGGTGGAAGGGGGAAGAAATGAAAGGAGGAAAGAGGGGGAAGGAGGGAAGGAAACAGAAGAAGGGAAAGAGCGCTGAGGCAAGAGGAAGGGGGGAGCGCGCGAAGAGAAAGTGAAGGGAGGAGGAGGAGGGGGGACGAAGGCATGCTCTTGCTCCTGGCCGTCTCCTCTTCTTCCCCCTCCCTTCCCTTCCCCTCCGCTTGCCTGCCTGCCTGCTTCATGTTTGTAGCCGCCCCAATGGAAGTTTGCCTCCCTCTCTTCAGGACGAAGCCTTGGGGGAGCCAATGGCTGGTCAGCATCGGCTGCCGGGCCAGATCCGGCCTGCGGGCCATAAGTTGCCCACCCCTGGGCTATAATATAGCCCTGTGTGATGATGTTATTGGGCTGTTCATAACAGGATGACTTGGGGGGGGGGGGGCTCACATCCATTGGATTGCCATAAATCAACGTCAACAGCAATTAAAAACAATTATTTTCTTCAGCAGAATCCACCCCCTAGGCATACTCAATTTCCGCTTGCCTGTCTGGGCCCCCACATATA
The DNA here is from genome assembly GCA_030556195.1 of Anolis apletophallus. Classification (NCBI taxonomy): domain Eukaryota; kingdom Metazoa; phylum Chordata; class Lepidosauria; order Squamata; family Anolidae; genus Anolis; species Anolis apletophallus. Next base: position 121,851,988 of record JARBWK010000005.1, on the reverse strand, counting down.
TAGCTGACCCCATTAATTGACTGTTGTCATACCCTATCTTGATTTCACCTGAAAGTAAATGCCATAGGAAGCGGATATGTGATGTTTTTGATAGGTTAGAAGGACTTGCATGTTATTTTAAATAAAATAATAAAATAAATCAAACCTGTGATTGCCATAGCCATTAAAGGACATGCTAAATACCTTGAAAGAACCAGGCCGTGTTTGATTTTGGAAGCTAAGCAGAGTTAGTCCTGGTAAGTACTTGGATGGCAGATTACCAAAGAATATCAGGTGCTCCAGAGTATATATCAGAGGAAGGGATGAACTAACCCATCTCTGAGCATTCCATGCCTGAGAAAACCCTATGAAATTCATGAAATCATCATAAATTGAAAGACAAGGTAATAATAATACACTTTATTTATATTCCGCTCTTCTCACCCCGAAGGAGACTCAGAGCGGATTACAGGTACACATACTTAGCAGACAATCCCTGCCGTTTCCAACATACAACATATAGACGAACAGAGGCAAACTCTGGTCACCAGGGGGAGCTGACGCACTCCTCATCTCTCAGCATTCCCAGCGTCCCTTGTTGTTCCTTCCGCATTCCTCAGCGTTCCTGGAGTTCTTTAATGGCCTCATAATTCAGTCAAAATTTGCCTCTCCACTTAATGTGGTACCTTTATCTCCTACTAGACAGCTGCAACTGTCTTTCAGGCTGCAAAGGTCGACAGCAGGCTACGCTTAAAGGTCGAGCATCCACCTCGACCCGGGCAGGCCTCGAACTTATGAGCTATTGGTCAGAGAGATCTTATGCAGATCTTATATAGCCAAGTGCACCATATTCCCGGTGCATATCACACGTAAGTCTATGTTTCACGTTCTACACATATCACCACTTGAGGTCACCCTGGATTGTAGTTGTCCCATTGGTATAAAGGTGCTTTCACGCTATACAATTATAACACTACAGTTCGACTTTAACGGTTTCCATCATATAGAGTCTAAGGCACCTACAATTTAGGTAGGGCTGTTTAGAGTTCTTAGCCAGTCCTTTACAGTTTTGAAAACATCCCTCTGAAACCTAAAGGGTATCATCTCCATTCGCCACCCATACCAAAATTCAACCCATGTCTCCTAAAGGGCAAGCTTTATGTATGCATAACATGAAGGATGAATGAGATAATGAAAATGATTTTTCAAGCAACTTAGTTGAGGGCTAACACTCTAAAGTCCACTTAAAGTGTGCATGGCCCACAAACCTGTGAAAGTTGTCAGTCTCCAATATAAATATAATAATTCAGTAATGTATACTGAACTACTTTGGATCTGGCAAGCCACGGGGGGTTTCCAGCATGGAGGTCAGGTGACCGTCGGAGAAGGCGGTGTCGGAGGCCGAAGAGCAGCAGACTCCTTGGCCCTGGGACGCTTGCCACTGCCTGCCCAAGAGAAGGGAGGCCTGCACCGCTCGAGCCCAAGCCCTGGAATCTGCTGCGTGCTAGAACTTTCTGGGGTCCGGGCTTTAGGCGACGGAGGCCCCCTCTTGCAGGCTCACAGCGGAAGAAGGTCACCAACCGTGTGGATCGGGCACCTCCTGCCGGACCCCTGGACAATGGGGGACTGGCCACTTTGGACCAGTTCTGCGGGATCACTTTGAGACCGCCTTTGCTCCCCCCCTTCGATGGAAGAGTAGGGCCCGCTTGACCTGCTGGGCACTCTCCTGCCGGATCTTTGCTCCCACCTTGTTACCTTCCCTTCCTTTTCTAATCCCCTCCGATTGTTGTATTGTTCGTCTGTCATCTATTGCTATGTTATTTGTTGCCTCTTGGCCTTGTAAGCCACTGCGAGCCTCATGGAGTTTAGCGGCATAAAAGTCCAAAGTAATAAATAAATAAATACTTTGAAGCACATGATATGTTCCACCTATTGAGTGTAGACTTGAGTTTTTTAAAAAGTGTTCAGCTCCAAAATATAACACAGGGGACTCAGATATTGCCCGCTTGCATTAATCAGGAAGGACTGTGTAACAACATCTGAAAATCCAAGTGATCCAAGCGAAGCAATGTGAATAAGAGATATACAGGTTTGAAAGTGTCACTTTGAGATTTGCACAGCCATTTAAGGGTCATGGTGGAAACATCATGACTGCGTTTGGAGTCCAAAGTGAGCCAGAACTCTTGGAACACTTTTGGCTTAAAGTGAATGAGACAATGTGCTTATGCCTTCTACCCGATCATTCCTGTTTAAAATGGGAGGACGTCAATGAAGGACTTCTGATCCATGGTTATGATATTCCAGCTTGTCTGTCTCTTGAAAAGCTAGAGAGATACATCAAAACTCTGAGATTTATTTCTGGCTTTTGTGGAGAGCCAGGTCTGATTGCTGGGTTCACATGCCATGCTAAACATAGCATAACATGGATTGTTTCTTGAGCTGCTCCTATTAGCAACAAGAGCAATGGGACAGCAAGTACCCGCTCACCGTAAGCCAGAATTGTCAAGAGTTCTGGCTTACCATGACATTCAAATGCACCCAGTGTGTGAAATGGTTCTGAAAGAGTTCAGCATACACTTCTCCCTTGGAAGAAGATGCATCTGCAGCTCCTTTGCGTGTATATTTTAAGATGCTGCACAAACTATGTCTTGCTTTAAAAATAATAATAATGAAGAATCCCTAGTTGTTCACAACAAAAAAATATAGTTGTTCAGAAAGGCATGTTGGGGGAAAAGTCCTTAAAAATAAAGATAATTCTTGTTTTTAGTTTTCCCTTCAAAATTGGACTTCAGAGAGGCATTCTGTGTACATTCTCATCGTGAAAGCATGTCCGATGATGCTTCTGTGCTGATTGCCTTATCTCCTACCTGCAGAGCTCTGTGTATTGAGAGGTAGTAATAAATATTTCTTTTACACCATAACACTGATGAAATGAAATCTTTTTCTAAAGAGACAGTTGTGGGGTTTTTTCCTGCAAAAACTCTGGCATTTCAGGGTTGTTGTTGTTTTGTTTTTGTTTTTTTAAAAAAACAACCAAACAAACAATAAGAACAGAACAATGAAAACCATGGGCACTTTTCATGCTTAACCCTTCATACCACTAGTTTAGCATTTTGACCAAAGTAACCAGCATCCTCCATTACACCCCTGAGGCTATTAAAGGACCGGGTTGTGGCGCAGTTGGCTAGGAGTCAGCTGCATTAAATCACCACTGATCGAAAGGTCATGGGTTTGAAGCCAACCTGGGTTGGAGTAAGCTCCCGACCATTTGTCTAGCTTGCTCTTGACCTTTGCAGCCCAAAAGACGGTTGTATCTGTCAAGTAGAAAATTTTGGTACCGATAATGCGTGTGTGTGTGTGGGGGGGGGGGTAATTTAACCAATTTACGATGCCATAAAAATCTCCAGTAGTGGGCAAAAGAATGAGGAAGTACTCCATCAAGGATTCAGTGCCACAAGTGGATCGTGAAGCGACAGCTCCCCCGGTGGCCGGAATTTGAACATACCCTCATGAAGCGTAAATTGCCTCTGTGTTTGTCTATATATGTTGTGTGTCTATGGCACTGAATGTTTGCCATGTATATGTGCACTGTAATCTGCCATGAGTCCCCTGTAGGGTGAGAAGGGTGAAATATAAATACTGCAAATAAATAAATAGATAAGATTTGGGGGAGAGCCAGTGTGGTATACTGGTTTGAGTGCTGAACTGTGATTTTTGGAGACCCATGGTGTAACTTTTCTAAGTCACCCATTCTTAGCAGAAGAAGATGCAGCTCTGCTTATGAGCAGAGGCATATCTACTACCGGTTGAGAAAAATGAGGACATTATCCTGCAAATATGGATTTTGTCAATCCAATGAAATTTTTCTTCCTCCATTTTTATCAATGCAGTAATTAAAAAATAAGAATTTAGGTGTCCAAAGAAATGGAGCCTACAAAGTTACCAAGGAAATGAGAAGACAAAAATATAGATGTTCTAGGTGCATGCAGTGCATTACTATTGGAAATGCTAGAAATCTGAAGACAAAAATCCATTAGGGAGTAGAATTTTTATTATGGAGGGAGCAAGGCTATCATTTTGCTTCTCTGCATACCTGCACTTCGGCACATGAGAAATCAATTCCCTTGTAGGATTATTGCATGAATGGATTAATTTAAACACGTACACTCAACATGGGAAACAGTGAGCAATGACATGCGAGTCTGCACCATAATATTAATCCAAATAATGTGAAAAGCACAGATTCCAGTGGGATGAAAATCTTTCTAGATAAGATCCAAATGCAGCTGCTCTGGAACTATTCATATACAAATAGTATTAGCAGTTTAGTAATCTCCAGACTATTCTCTAGCTTCCAACAAACCCTTGGGACAGCAAGAAAATATCAGCAATATATTCCCACAAGAAGTGGCTTTTAGAATACAATGTAATTCCTAGGCAGAGACAGATTATGAGGCTCTTTCAGATTCAGCTAAGTAAACAAGTATAGCCATGATTTTTGTAGCTTCCATCAATTCTCCCCAAGATGCCAATGGGCTAATCAGACCCCTGAAGAAATATGGATAGCATTCAGAACAGATGAGAGCAAGATGGTACCATAAAAGTATGAAAAGAAAAGGGGGGGGCTACTTAATAGAACATGTAAAGGAGAAGGGGCAAGTACAACCATACAGGATTAAACATATAGTCGGGGCAGAGAGAAAAGAGAAGTCACAAACGACATTGAAATAGGGTCTTCTTAAATTTATTTATTTATTTATTATTTCGCATTTGTCTGTCGCCCCCGCCCCCCAACGGCTCGGGGCGACTTACAACAGTTACAATTTACAATTGTCAGATAACTCATAAACCACAGTAATACCATTAAGATGGAATTACAATGAGAACAGTTGAAGCAACAAATGGAGTCGCAGTGGGCTGACAGCTAGGCGGTGCGAGCTAAAGTTTAGCTAACTCCGAAGGCTTGTTGGAACAGCAATGTCTTAACTGCTCTCCTGAACGGGAGGAGGCCCTGGGTGGCACGGATGCCGGCGGGCAGTGCATTCCACATGGTAGGGGCTGCAACAGAGAAAGCCCGGCGACGGGTTGCGGACAGATGGTAGGTCCTCACATTTGGGATGACCAGGAGGTTTTGCTCTTCGGAGCGCAGTGATCTGGTGGGATGATATGGGACAAGGCGGTCCCGCAGGTACACTGGCCCCAGACCATGTAAGGCCTTAAAAGTCAGGACTAACACTTTGAAGGCAATCCGGCATTCAATTGGGAGCCAGTGCAGTTCGCGCAGGATTGGCGTGATGTGGTGGCCAATCGGGACCCCTGCCAGGAGTCGCGCTGCAGCGTTCTGCACCAGCTTGAGTCTCCGGATTACCGACAGAGGAAGGCCAATGTAAAGAGCATTACAGTAGTCCAGCCTCGAGATGACCGTGTCTTGGACCACTGTGGCTAAGTCGCGCCGGGACAAATGAAGTCCAAGCAGAAATATTTCTAGGATGCTTGAAGTTTGTAGTTCCCATTGACTACAGAAGTGTGGAGACGGGCACAAACTCAAAGGAGGCACTAAAACACTAACTTTAAGCATTCACAACATATCCTATGTTATATTTATATCTTACAATATTTTCTAACACAGTAACATACAAGATAATGTTAGCATGCTTACTATAACATGTTTATTACTAATCAGAGGAGAATGCTGTGCTGGTTTCTTCTAGACTTTCTTTCCTCTTTTCTTGAGATGTTGTTGTTATTGTTGTAAATCTCACAAAAAGCTTTAAAATTCTATGAGGCTCATTTCTGGGGCTGTAAGTTGGTCTGTAAGTGCCCTGAGAGTGCCCTGAGAGGCAATTGTGAAGAAACTACCAGTAGGTAAGGTCTTTGAGTAATAAGATATATAACTACTAAACACCAAAGTCAGACTCATTCATACCATAGGATTTTGAATTTCGATGTAAGGCTATGAAAGGTGGACAGCAAATATATTCAACAAGAGAAGAATCGACTCACTTGAAATCCATGGCCATCCATCCATACATGGCCAGGAATTTCATTACTTGTCAAACCCACAGATCAAAAGTGGCACATGCCCGGATTACCCATAAGGCCAACGAGGCCATGGCCTAGGGGCGCAAGGCGAGGGGGTGCAGATCATGGACCAAAAAAACCCAAAAATGGTCTGTGCCCCTCTTTCCCCCTTTCTCATGCCCCTCCTCGCTACTTCTCTCGGCAAAGTCTCTGTTCTGTCCCCTCCGTCTCCCTCTCTCTCTCTCTCTCCCCTCTCCCTCTCTCTCGCACTCTCTTGTGCGCTCTCTCTCTCACGCTCTCTCTCATGCTCTCTCTTGTGTGCTTTCTCGTGCATGCTCTCTCTCATGCATGCCTTTGGAGTGAGTTTGCACCCACTGCGCTCTCCCCAAGCCTCCCAACTCCCGAGAAGACCTTCAGAGCACAGCAGAGCTTTCCAGCCAGTGGGAATGGGGACCTTGGAGGTGTCGAGAGGTTGGCTTAAAGGGGGTGTAATTCCAAACTTTGGCCTAGGGCACAAAAAAGTGTTAATCCGGGCCTGCAGTGGCATCAAAAGGGGATGTGATCCCCACCCCTCTCATCAAAAGGAAGGGTTGCTGAGAGACCAATACGATTGTATCATTATTTACTATATACTTTCTAAAGTCAAAGAACTTTACTTCTAATAATGTATCAAAAATCGAACAGCGGATCTGGGGAAATGATGAGATTGCTGCACACCGCACTGCCCACAAATTGCCCAAGAGGCTACAGACAACTTTGGGGGAGAGAAGTAGCAAAAAAACCCCCAAACAACTCATGGAATAGAATGAAATGGATATTAAGTGACCACAACACAATAACCTTCAACTTAAGTTTGGATAGCAAACTGTCAGTGAAAACTAACACAGAGACCTTAAATTTTCACAAAGGGAATTTCACCAAAATGAGAAAAATAATAAAGAACAAACTAAAAGGAACAGTAAAAAAAATCAAATCCCTCCAAAATGCTTGGAAACTGTTTAAAAATACTTTAAAACAAGCCGAACTAAAATGCATTCCTAAAATAAGAAAGAGGCCGGGAAAGTCCAAGAGGACATCGGCATGGCTTACAAATGAAGTAAAAGATGTGATTGGAAAGAAGAAAAACTCATTTAAGAAATGGAAGGCTCTTCCTACTGAGGAGAACAGAAAGGAACACAAGCACTGGCAAACTAAATGCAAAGCAACCGTCAGGAAAGCCAAGAGAGATTTTGAGGCACATATAGCTAAGAACATTAAAAAAATAGCAAAAACTTCTTTAAGTACATCAGAAGCAGAAACCCAACTAGAAAAGCAGTTGGGCCACTTGACGAAAATGGTAAGAAAGGGACAATAAGTGAAGACAAGGAGATTGCTGAGCGGCTAAATGACTTCTTTGCCTCCGTTTTCACACAGGAGGACAGACAACATATGCCTGCAGCTGAGTCAGTTTTTTCAGGGAGGGAATTAAATGAATTAAACCAGATAGAGATAAACAAGGAAGATGTTCTCACATGCCTTATTAAACTAAATGTCAACAAATCACCAGGGCCAGATGGCATCCACCCCAGAGTTCTTAAGGAACTCAAGTGTGAAATTGCTGAAATTCTAGCCAAAATATATAACCTTTCTCTAAGATCAGGCACTGTACCCGAGGGACTGGAGGGAGGCAAATGTAACTCCGATCTTCAAGAAAGGATCCAGGGGTGATCCAGGAAATTATAGGCCAGTTAGTCTAACCTCAGTTCCAGGCAAAGTGATGGAAACCATTATTAAAGAAAAAATTACTAAGCACATAGAAGAACAGGCATTGCTGAAGGAAAATCAACATGGTTTCTGCAAAGGCAAATCATGTCTTACTAACTTGATAGAATTCTTTGAGGGTGTAAATAAACACATAGATAAAGGGGACCCAGTCGATATTGTTTACCTTGACTTTCAAAAGGCTTTTGACAAAGTCCCTCACCAAAGGCTCCTAAATAAGCTCTTCAGCCATGGAATCAGGGGACAGGTCTTGTCCTGGATTGGAACCTGGCTAAACTGTAGGAAACAAAGGGTGGTAATAAATGGACACTTCTCTGGATGGAAAGAGGTGAGAAGTGGCGTACCCCAGGTTCAGTTTTAGGACCGTTACTTTTAATTTATTCATAAATGATCTGGATATAGAAGTAAATTGCGAGGTAGCAAAGTTTGCAGACGACACTAAATTGTTCAGGGTAGTTAAAAATGAAACTGACTGTAAAGAGCTCCAGAAAGATCTCTCGAAATTGAGTGAATGGGCAACAAAGTGGCAAATGCAGTTTAACCTAAACAAGTGTAAAGTCATGCACATCGGGGCAAAGAACCCCAAATACACTTATCAACTGATGGGATCAAAGCTTTCTGAGACAAACCAGGAAAGGGATCTTGGGGTTTTGGTGGACAGCTCAATGAAGATGTCAACCCAGTGCGCTGCAGCAGCGAAAAACGCAAATTCTATGCTTGGCATGATCAGGAAGGGAATCGAAAATAGGTCGGCAAATGTTGTATTGCCTCTCTACAAATCTATGGTGAGGCCACATCTGGAGTACTGTGTACAATTCTGGTCACCGCACCTCAAGAAGGATATAACGGAACTGGAAAGGTACAAAGAAGGGCAACAAAAATGATCCAAGGGATGGAGCAGCTCCCTTATGAAATCAGGTTGCAACGCCTTGGTCTTTTCAGCCTTGAAAGACGACGTTTAAGAGGTGACTTGATCGAAGTGTATAAAATCATGCATGGGATAGAAAAGGTGAATAAAGAAAAAATATTTTCTCTGTCACACAACACTAGGACTAGGGGGCACTCCTGAAGCTCAAGGTAGGAAAGTTAGGATAAATAAAGGGAAATATTTCTTCACCCAGAGGGTCATTGGGTTATGGAACTCACTTCCAGAAGAGGTTGTGACAGCTGTCAGCCTGGACAGCTTCAAGGCAGGATTAGACAGATTCATGGATACCAATCAGTAGTTACTGAAATGGACATCCAAGTGCCACCTCTGTGCTGATGGAGGCAGGCAGGATTTTCCCGGGTACTGGTTGTGGGGGGTCGGGAGCAGGTGAGGGTTTTGCCCTCCTTTCTGCTAGAGATCCCTGTGTACAACTGGTGGGCCACTGTGTGACACAGAATGCTGGACTTGATGGGCTGAGGCCCGATTCAGCATGGCTCTTCTTATGTTCTTATGTTAAGGGTGTGCAATTCGGGCAAATGCCTTGCTGCTTTCAGTGTCCAATTTTTGGTTGCTCCCATTCCATTTTTTTGGAAGCTGCCTGAATTTGGGAAGGCAAAACATTGTTTTTTGATCTGGCAGCTGGAAGTTCCATTTTCGCTCTGGGAAGATCTGACCTATTGGCAGCAATGGGGGAAATTCTGAGGCTCCTTTTTCCAACCTCCCCAATATTTAAACAAGCACCCCCCAAAATGCCCTTTCACAGCCCCAACCCCCAAACGCACATCCATTTTCACTCTAGCAAAATAGTTAAAAAAAACAAACATTGCCAAAGCAAAAGATTTGAATTAAGTCCAAAAGCAAGCAATCCTAAGCAGCAATAACACTGAGCTGGAATACAGAGCGAACTAGCACACAATCTCTCTTTCTCAGAAGCCAGGATGCCACAGGAAAATGGAGAAGCTCACCCTAGAATATATAGAACAGCTTGGTAAAAAGTCATGCGATCTGCTTTCTTGCTCTGATTGGCTCAGGCAAGGCTGGGAGGGGAATGGACCTTACACGTGTGTGGTTGCTGCCAGGAACCAAAATCAGCCACTTTGGGCTACCATGTGGTCTGTTCCAGCAGAGTAAATTCTAGCCCTGCTGCCCACCCCATTTTTGGACATTCAGTAGCTGAATCAGCTGAATTTTCCAGATCCCGTTTCGAAAAATGGCACCATGCACACTCCTAATAGACATTTGGCTTGTCCATTTCAGCTGAGCCTTGATCCGTTTCTGCTGGCCAAATTCTGGGAGACCCACTGATCCATTTTCTCCACACACAAAAAAAGGGTGAGTACCTGAATAGCCATTTTCAGTCCGCAGCTGAAAAATGCAGCTAGATCTGGCCCATTGCTAGCAATGGGGGAACTTCTTGTGCTCCCCTTCCTGTCATTGCTAAGACTATTGGGATGAAAGTGATCACAGGAGAAGACATCTATCACTGTTAGCCCACCAAGTTTCATAATGTTTGGGTCATCCCGATTTTTAGGAATTTATTTTACTTTTGGAAAGAAAATCGCCCACTGGCCCCACCCCATAACTTCTCCAGGAGAAGCAGCAGGGCACCATTCCTTCCTGCCAAATGTCAAAGGTGCACTTCCACATCACACACCGTGGTGTCCCACTGATACACTTTCTCCTTTAGTAATAAAAACAACAGCAAGCAACTTCTTCCAAAGCTTTTGCATTTCTTATTATCACAAAACATACTGGAAGAGGCCAGCGGCAAACAAGCCCCCTTATTAGAAAAACACTCCAGTGTGATCCACTGGGAGAAAAACATTTTCAAAATTTATTGTGGGAAAACTCCTTATGTTTGGGAGAAAAATATGTTTTGGGGGCATATTATTTTAAGTCTTAGCAATTCAGAGCAGGTCATAATCAGCTTCACTGATTTAGAAAGGTGAGGTGGCGGCAATGACAGCCTCCCCCCCCCCCAAGCTTGTGTAAGACACGTCACAGCATTCGTCTATTCTGATTGGCCCAACAGACAGGGCTCAAGGGAAACCTCATGTGATCAGCACACAGCAGCCTCTCCACGCACCGTGTGATGTTGAATAGGGGAGGAGAAGCCGTGATCGCCTGCCATGTGGTCTTGTTATGAATGAAAAAATGTAATGGCTGAGCCCTTACTGTTACGGCCATCCAACCAAACGAAACAAGCCAGATTCATGCACAAGCCTAATGGACATTCTAGAAGACCCCAAAGTTCATTAGGGGAAAAGATTTGGAGAGAAACAGGAGGAGTTAATTCTCTGCCAAGCAATCTGAACATTTTGTTCCACCAGAACTACATTTTATTGTGCGATTCACACAAAACTAGGCCTACAAGTTATGTATTTTACAATGTCACCTGAAGAGTTGTAACAATGTTCCTGAATTTCAGCTGCCTGCAATGTGCAGGTTTTTTTTTAAAAAAATGATGAAAATAGTAGCAATTTCAAGCCACATAAATCTTGTTCATTACAGTTTTCTTCTTTCGTCCCTCTTTTCTCCTTTTGGTAAAAAAAGAGGCTGCTACTTGATATCTTAACATGAGCATGTGTTTGTGTTATTTGGTATTGTGAAATATATATATATGTTTTAAAGCTGCAGTAGGCAACTAGAGAGTGAGTAGAGGCCATTCTTCTAAGATCCTTCTGAATATGCCCAAAGTGATGCAACATTACTTCCAGACATCATTAAGACATCATTCGTGGGCTGCTGAAAATGTTGATGGGAGGTATGGTTTTTTTGAGCTTGAATATCCTTTGGAGAAAATTCTTGGGACTAGAAACGTTTTGGATTTTGTTTTTGTATATGTGTGCCCCCCATTTTGTAATATCAGTATTTACTCAGATAGGGTGAACTTTCCTTGTTCCAAAATACACCAAAATCAAAAAATGCCTGCATGAGTGGATGATATAGTGTCGCCTTTGCCTTTAGATGGTCCAGTGAACCCAAACTTTTTTCATACACAAAATGATAAAAAATATTGTGTTCAAAATTACTTCCAGGATATGTAGTTAAAGTATATAGGACCACCGCCTCCCAAAGATACTACTCTATGGTGAACTCACCACGGGTCAGTGCAAGAGAGGCACCCCAAAAAAGAGATATAAGGACTCCCTGAAACAACATCTCAGGCTCGGCCAGATTGATCACCAAAAATGGTCCACCCTGGCCTCACAACGGGAGGCATGGAGACGCATTATCCACAATGCTGTGACCTCTTTCGAGAAGTCATGCAGAACGGGTCTCGAAGAGAAACGACAATGCAGAAAGAACCGCAACTTGGAAAGAACATCACCCAAGGAGACTTTCTGCTGTGCTTTCTGCAACCAAACTTGCCTATCTCAGATTGGCCTTTTTAGTCATCAACGCGCTTGTAAAAAGCATGGGATGAGTCCTTCCTAAGAATCTTCATTTGCGAAGTAATGCCGAGAGATATAGGAAACATAAATGATTTTTTTTGTTTAGTCTTGGGTCCCATCTCTAAGATCTCATTATGCAAATAGAGTTTTAACTATTGTACTGTTTTTATGCTGTTTTGTTGCTGTTTTTAACCACTGTTGCTGTTTTATCGTGCCTGTATGGCTCCTGTGAGCCGCCCCGAGCCCTCCCAGGAGTGGCGGCATAGAAGCATGAAAAATAAATAAATAAATAAATAAATAAAATACAGGTATTCCAGTAAAGCAACCAGACTCAGCAGAAAGCAAAGGCTTTACTATCTCAAGCAATTTTAGAGTATTTGGATTTCAGAATTTCAAGATAAGGGATGTTCCATCAATATTATTTTTCACTCTATTTATTCTAAAGTTTACGATTGAATGGGGGTGGGGGGTTTTGGGGTCTTGCGAGCCTTCTTGGGAATATTTTATATTTGGAAAAGGTGTCCCAAAGATAGTTCAATTAAAATATATAAACAGTGGCCAAGGCATTTCTTTTTAGACACCCAAGGGTTGTGGCATTAGAGCTTACAGACTAATGAACGCCCAAGTGCATTGCTCTATGTTGTCATTCAAATTCAAGAGGTTCCCTCCCCACTGCGTCCAAGAGGAGAGGTTCTGTGTTTTGCCCTCTCATAGCAGGCTGCCAACTAAATGTGGAATTGGTTTCATTACCTGGTCTGATTACTGGAGAGGGTGACTCAGTCTGAGGAGATATTCTCTGCTTGCTTCCTGTAATTTTCCTTCCATGCAGATAGCTAGGTTGTTAAATGGCTATTTTTAGTAGGCACTGGAGTACGGTGACCCTTTGTGGCTCCTTCTTGAATAAAGGAAGAGCACGGCTGGTGGGGGCACAGTGGGTCTCACCGCAGAGGAGATAGGACTATAATCGCTTTTAGATGAAGAAAGTGCTTGCAAATTATTTGTCTCCTGCAGGCAGATGAGATTTAATAGAGGGGGAGAGAGGAGTCTGAAATCAACAAACACGCAAAGCATGCATAGAATTACTTTGCATTACTTAAAATAAGGTGTCGTGTTGGGGAGTATGTTTACAGTTTCCCCCCTAAATGTATAAATAAGACTATTAACTCAATATCGATAACCTTGTGTATGTTCTGCTAATGTCAAGATGTTACATCATGCTGCATTTGAAAGACTTCACACACCAGCACATGCACACATTTCTTTTAATTTAACACTTTCTTTCCTATCCTAAATAAAATCCCGGTGAGAGTATGTTATGTTCAATATCACCAGTGTAGTAGGTTGATTGTGTGCTTCCTATCCACTGCTCTTTTTCTGTTAGGTGATACTTTGAAGGAAAGAGCACTCATTTTTTTGGGTGCTGCCATTAGATAATCTGAACAATAAAGGAAAGCCTGTGTTATCTATCTAAATATATCTATATCTATATCTATCTATCTATATTTTGAACGGTTGTGCAATGACGCTCATAGACAACCAAACTATACATTGCAGAACCACAAAAATCGGCAACCCATACCACCATACCCCGAGGTACCTATACGGCCCAAAAAACCGACCCTACATACTCCCCAACACCCCCCAAACACAAGCCCCACAAATTGCCCAACGGAACTGGCATCCCGGCCTCTTCACTGCCAGCTCGCGCATGGCAGTCAGAGCGCAGCGGCCCGATTCCACGGCACGTGCCTTAGCTTCTCGGCCCCTCCTCCTCCTGCGGCCTCCCTTCCTTCCTTCCCCAGGGCCCAAAAGGCCCTCAGCTGCCCTGGGAAGCGCCTGTGTCCTTCCCTTTCCACCTTCCTCCTCCTCCTCCTCCTGCTCTTTCCTCTCTCCTGCTCTTCCCCGCTTAGCCTTCCTCTCTCTTCGAGGCCCCCCACAGTCTCCACAAGCGGCAGCTCAACACGCCCAGTGAGAAAGGCCCTGGCGGCAGCGGCGATAAGGAGGAGGCGGGGGAGGAAAAAGTAAGGAGCCAGCCGGAGCCTTTGGTGGGTGGAGGAGGGGCCCAGCTCTCTTCCCGTTCTCCCTCCTGCGTTCCACTGCCTGCCCCCACCACCGCGAGATAGAGATATATATATATATATATAGACAGAGAGAGAGAGTGAGAGATAGACAGAGAGAGAGTGATAGAGAGAGAGATAGACAGAGAGAGAGAGTGATAGAGACAGAGAGATAGACAGAGAAAGAGAGAGTGATAGAGAGAGAGAGATAGACAGAGAGAGAGAGTGATAGAGAGAGATAGAGAGAAAGAGTGATAGAGAGATAGACAGCGAGAGAGAGAGAGAGAGAGATAGAGAGAGAGAGAAAGAGAGAGATAGACAGAGAGAGTGATAGAGAGAGATAGACCACAGAGAGAGGGGGGGGAGAGAGAGAGAGAGACATGGCACAGCAACGCGTGCACGGGTACAGCTTATATATATATATATCTATATATATATATATATATATATATATATAAAACGGAATGTTTGTATGTATGTATGTATGTATGTATGTATGTATGTATGTGGCAGCGTTCTGATTGGCTCCCGGCCTCTACATTCTGACAACATGATTGGTTGCCAGTGAGGGAGTATTTGCATAACGCCTCTAATTGGCCAGCCAACACGAACATTCCGACACTCTAAACTGACAGAGGGGGATAAGGCAAAGGCCTAAGGCAGTCAGCCATGGTGGGAGTTTCAGACCAAAATACTTTGTGGCTCCCAACAATGACAGAACAAGATCAAACCTGGCACACAAAACCCCCAAGACCCACTCTACATCCTGGTGCAGTTTGAAGGAGGGCAGACCATGGATGATGGGACTTGAAGTACCTCCAATCACTTCCCCAGACCGCTGCTACCCTCATCCACTGACTGATCAAGACCAAACTTGGCACACAGAGCCTCCATGACCCACTTTACATCCTGGTGCAGTTTGGAGGAGGGCAGACCATGTATGATGGGACTTGAAGTACCTTCACTCACTTCCCAAAACTGCTGCAAACCTAATCCAATGACTGATCAAGACCAAACCTGACACGCAGAGCCCTCATGACCCACTCTACATCCTGGTGCAGTTTTGTGTGCGATGGACCACGGATGATGGGACTTGAAGTACCTTCACTCACTTCCTGAGAGCACTGTGACCCTCATCCAATGACCAATACAGACCAAACTTGCCACACAGAGCCCTCATGACCCACTCTACATCCTGGTGCCGTTTGAAGGAGGATGGACCATGGATGATGGGACTTGAAGTACATTCACTCACCTTCCGAGTCCGCTGCGACCCTCATCCAATGAATGATCAAGACCAAACGTGGCACACAGAGCCCACACGACCCACTCTACATCCTGGTGCTGTTGGGAGGGGGATGGACCATGGCCGATGGGACTTGCAGTACCTTCACTAACTTCCTGAGACCACTGCAAGCCACCTAAACATCTGATAAGGACCAACCTTGGCACACAATGCCTTTCTCAAATAACCCGGACATTACATTCCTTCAGCTAGTTAAGTACTGTATAGGCATTGTGATACAGTACATCTCAGTCTCTTTTCTAAGCCAGATATAACCAGCTCTCCAAGTCATTCCTTATAATGATTGGTTTCCAGATCTTTGATTATCTTGGTCACCCATCCCAGCTTGTCATTATCCTACCTGAATTGTGGTGCCCAGAATTGGACACAATAATTCAGATGATTATATTCCAAAGCAGAATAGAATGACATAATAATAATAATCATCATCATCATCTTTATTTATAACCTGCATCCATCTCCCCAAAGGGGACTCGGAGCGGCTTACATGGGGCCGTGCCCAAACAACACATTACAAAAAATATCAAAAACATCGGAAAACAATAAATATCAAAAACATGCGGATGACACCCAGCTTCTGCTGAGAATGGACGGCAGGCCGGATACCGTACCCGATTGTTTCCATCGGTGCCTTGAAGCCGTGACTGGTTGGCTGCGAGCCAGCCGGCTGAAGGTGAACCCGTCGAAGACGGAGATCTTGTGGCCTGGTCGGCCTGGGGGGGGGTGAGTGCCGGTTGCCTACCCTGGACGGCGAACGGCTTAATCCGTCGCCGGTTGTTAAGAGCCTAGGCGTGCAGTTGGACCCCTGCTGACCATGGAGACCCAGGTCTCTGCGGCCAGCAGGGCGTCGTTCTTCCACCTACGACAGGCTAGGCGACTGGCACCCTACCTCTCCAGGGATGACCTGGCCACGGTGATCCAAGCGACGGTCATCTCGAGACTAGACTACTGTAACGCCCTCTACGTTGGCCTTCCCCTGGCGACAATTCGGAAACTCAAGCTAGTGCAGAATGCCGCTGCTCGCTTGCTGACGGAACGCCAGTAAGGGAGCACATCACGCCCATCCTCCGGCAACTGCACTGGCTGCCTGTCGAGTACCGAATTGCCATCAAGGTGTTGGTGTTAACCTTTAAGGCCTTACACGGCCTAGGGCCTGCGTACTTGAGGGACCGCCTTGCCCCATATGTACCCCGAGATCACTACGTTCAGGGGAGTCTAATCTTCTCCAAATTCCATCGGTCCGCACCTGCCATTTGTCCGTGACCAGGCAAAGGGCCTTTTCCGTGGCGGCACCGGCACTCTGGAACTCTCTCCCAGATGACGTCCGGGCCGCCGGGAGCTCATTCCGTTCCGCAGGGCCTGTAAAACCGCCCTGTTTAGACTGGCCTTCGGTTAGCGCTAACAATGCCGAATGTATCCATCTCCTGACCAATACCCCAACACTGGAATACCATGGCTTGACACAATTGTTAATCTCGGGACCAATGTGTATCTTTTTATGTATTATGCTTTTATTGTACGGCGACGTGAATGCCACATGTTAGCCGGGTTTTTATGTTGTGATCCGCCCCGAGCCTGCTGGGAGGAGCGGAATATAAGAAGGAATAAATAAATAAATAAATAAATAAATAAATAAATAAATAAACACAATAAAAGCAATAAATACAATAAAATAAATACATCTTTGAAAACACAAGAACATAGGTGAATCTAAAACAGAAATGACAGAGCAAGCCACATGTACATATAAAATGTTTAAAAACTCGGGGGAGATAACTGGAGTAGTGTCAAAACATAAAGGGTCACATGGGGGGGAAGAGGTCTCGCCAAAAACGGGGGCATTTGGGGAGTCTAATCTCTAAAGGCCTGGTGGAAAAAACAGGTTTTCTGTTGGTTTTTTTAAAGGATTCCAGTGAGGGGGCATTTTTAATCTCTCCTGGGAGGGAATTCCAAAGTCGGGGGCACAGAAGAGAAGGCTTTCTCCCTAGTGCTCACAAGCCGGGTCTGTGAGACTGGCAGGGGCGAAAGGAGGGCCTCCCCTGAGGAGCAAAGGGCTCGAGCTGGTTCATGGGAGGAGAGCCGGTCACGAAGGTAGGCGGTTCCCAAACCGTTTAGGGCTTTGTAGGTAATCACCTGCACCTTGAATTGGGCTCAGACAATAAACGACAGTCAGTGGCGCTCTTTAAACAGGGGGCCGACCGCTCCCTGTAACCTGCCCCAGTTATTATTCTGGCAGCCGAGCGTTGGACAAGTTGAAGTTTCTGGGCTATCTTCAAGGGAAGACCCACATAGAGCGCATTGCAGTAATCCAATCTAGAGGTAACCAAGGCGTGGACCACCATGGTCAAGTCAGACTTCACAAGGTATGGTCGCAGTTGGAATTTTAACTGGCCGAAGGCTCTCCCAGCCACTGTCGACACCTGAGCATCAAGCGTCAGCGCTGAATCCAAAAGAACCCCCAAACTGTGAACCTGTGACTTCCGGGGGAGTGTAACCCCATCCAGCACAGGTTGCCACCCAATACCCCAGTCAGATGAGCGATTGACCTGGAGGACCTCTGTCTTATCGGGATTGATCCTCAGCTTGTTCCTCCTCATCCAAACCGTCACAGCGGCCAGGCACTGGTCCAATATCCGAGGGGCTTCCTTGGAATCTGATGGAAAAGAGTAGTGGAGTTGGGTGTCATCTGCGTAGAGATGGCACCGTACTCCAAAACTCCGGATGACCTTGCCCAGCGGTTTCATGTAGATGTTAAATAGCATGGGGGATAAAATAGATCCTTGCGGGACCCCACAGGTCAAAGGTCAGGGGTCCGAGCAGGAATCCCCCAGCATTACTATTTCCAATAGGACACTGTGCTCCTGGTGATGCAGCCTTGCAAACAGTCACACATTTCTGCTCCACCAGCTGTAGCCTGGGGCTGAGCCCACCAAAACTGGGGAATGTTTACCTTCATCTGCCACCTGGAGAGGACACATGAAAATTGAAGACTTAGAGCCAGTCCATGAGATTTGACAACCTTACAATACATTTGGCCGATGAGACCAAGATCTGTCTTATCTTGCCTGCCATTTTTCTTGTACTGTGTTGCTTCCCTGCAAGTTAATATTAGTCCAAGTACACTAAGTGCCAAAAGAAGCACTTCAGTTCAGGTGACTGTTTATTGCTGGAATCGCTTGAGCTGCTGCACCGATCGTTTGGATAAATGAAGTAATTTATACTGAAAATCTTCCCTCCCATTAAGCCAATGAAATGCAGCAGAACAGCTTACTGCCGTTCCCCCCTCTTGAGCCTGCCTAAGAGGGTGGCCTCTCTAAAGGTAACTGGGTGACTGCTTGAAACTTTTGACAGAGGTCTTTGCAAAACCATTTTAGCAGCTTATGGGTGGCTTAAGAGCTTAATTCATCACTGTAGGCTGTCTCAGCACTATGTGAGGAGGGGGCCAATTTTTCTTTTGCTGACCATTGTTGCTTTTCTCCCCACTTACAGTGAGCAATATGTAGTTGTTGCAGCCAGAGTCAGCTTTTATATTAAGTGAAGGAAAACAGCCAAATTCCCAGGTGTCTCAAATGTGAAAGGGAGGCTTTGGAAAAAGAGCCACCATGCAGACTAGTTTAAGAGAAATGAAGGACTGGGAGGGAGGGAGTGATTGTTAACATTTGTCATGGTCATTTTATGATTGTAGCATTGTGCCATCATTGTACATAAACAGAGCAACAAACAAATTACATTTGTATAGATATGCAAAACTGTGGACAACAGGAAACTATTGAAATGAAAAATGCCTGGCCCAAGAATACTATCAGGTCATGCTGAAGGACCTAGAACAGTGTTTCCCAACCTTTTTTGAGCCGCGGGACACTTTTTTACATTTGCAAAATCCTGGGGCACACCGCCAACCGAAATGACACAAAATGACACTCTAACACAGTAATACATATAGTTAATATGTTTTAAATGTATTTATTCACTCAGTGTGAAACCTGGGCCTGTTTCGATGAACACAACATAGATATCCTGGCAGGAATGGCAGAAAGACACAAACTTCCCACACAGAACTCCCATAACCAAGAGAAAATACTATAAGAGTTTGGTGGGCAAAACCTTGGGTTTTGGAGTTGTAATTCACCTATATCCAGAGAGCATTGTGGACTCAAACAATGTTGGATCAGGACCAAACTTGGCATGAATACTCAATATGCCCAAATGTGAACACAGATGGAGTTTAGGTAAAATAGACCTTGACATTTGGGAGTTACTGTTTCTGGGATTTATAGTTCACATACAATCAAAGAGCATTCTGAAACCCAAGACAAGGCCTGTTTCCCTTCTTCTCACCCTCCCGTCATGTGGGGGGGGGGGGGCTGTAGCACCACATGCGCTTCCCGCCCGTTCTTTTATTTGGGGCTTCTCCACTATGCTACAAAATGCTGCCGGCGAGAGCGCAACGAGAGGAACAGCCTTGCCCCTTCCTCGCCTCGTCCTATCAGAAAGCAGGAAGCACCGGCAGCAGAGCAAGGCCAACCACTGCCACTCAAAGCGGGTGGCCTCGCCCCTGTGCTTCCTCCGCCTGCGTGCGCAACTCCCCCCTCCCCTGCCCCACCCTCGCGCCGCCTCCTCCTCCTCCGTGCCAATAGCCAGCCACCAACGGCTCCTGCAGCAGCCGTGACAGGACTCCTTCGCCTCGCGCTCTTCCAGGCTGCTGCCCTCCCCTTTGGCATACGTCCTAGGAATCTTTAAACCAAGGCCTTTGATTATCGCTTGCGCTCAGCACTAAGAAGGGGAAGTAAATAAGATTTGCATAAGGGGAGTGGGGAGCCTCAGGGAAAGGCGTGATGTGCACCTCTTCCTTCCCTCCTTGCGCACGCCAGAGTGCGCACTCGCAAAGCATGCTGGGAGGTTCCAATTTCCCAAGGCACACCTGAGGATCCCTCACGGCACACTAGTGTGCCGCGTCACACCGGTTGGGAAACACTGAGCTAGAAGATTTGGTGTCCTAACATTTTGGCTTTTAAAGAAGCAGTTCTAAGAAGACAGAAATTGCACATCTTTACTGGCCAAATTTTGAAGAGTGCACTTTTGCAGCTGTGCATTACATTTGCCACTAATTTTTTTTGTTTTGTTTCAGGTTTTTTTAAAATTGAGGTGTGCATTACATTCGATGGCACACTAGATTTGAAGAAATATGGTATTTATGTGATTGTACAGTTTTTATGAATGAATCTCAAAAATTGATTATTTTATATAACTTATTTTTGCGACTGTTAATTATTGTTGTTCGTTTTTTTAAAAGTCCTACAGAAATAGATTGCACAACTTATATCCCTGAGTTATGGAGAATGTGTTGGGGAGAATATTATTTTCACTACCTTGTTAATGCAAAGGAGGTGTTCAAGAAGAGTGAAAGGCAAGCAAGTGACTGTCATATTGCACCTGCAGTTCTGTCAAATCAAAGCAAAGTGTGATCAGTGCAATTTTCCAACACTTGGATCAGCTTTCATACTGTGTTGACAGAGAGATCACTGCTTATGTAATGCATATAGATTTGCTGCCTCAGCAGCATCTTACTCCCTGAAATGTCAAGGCCTAAACCAAAATTGGAGGGTAAGCTTCTTATAATGTGATAAATGGTGGGGCATTTGGACTGGGAAGACAAGGACTAGGAAATCATGGTGGTTGGCCAGGAAAGGATTGAAAAGAAGGCTGGAATTGTGAGTGGAGAATGGTTCCAAAATCTGGGTCAAGCCTGGCTACCCAGGTGATATGGCAACTCTGAAATGGTGGACAAGAAGTATTTCTGGCAGCCAGGTTCTCTGTGAAATAATTGCATTGCTTGATACCTTTGCCATCAAGCCCTGCAGCTCTCATATCCTTTACTTATGACCTCATCAGATGGGATGATTTACCCTGTATGCCACTTCTTCTCCTCTTTCACCCATAACTCTTCTCATAATGCACATCAACTTCTGGCTGGACTCTGTGGTGAAAGAGGAGAAGAAGGTGCACACGCTGCTACCACAGCAACATGGGAGGCTTCCCATGTTGTCTTAGGAGTAATAGGGGGAAACTGGTTGGTGATGCTTCCCCCCATGGGATGGGGGTCCAGGTAAAATTTAATAAGTTTTAATGCAGTGATTTTCAATTAGTGTGCCACGGAACACTAGTGTGCCGTGAGAGATCATCAGGTGTGCCGTGGGAAATTATTTTCAAACTTCATTCATATATAAACTATAAGGCGCATCTGTCCCTTTAAGAAATGGAACCATAGCACTCTCGCGTCACCTAAGAAGTGACGCGAGAGTGCTATGGTCGTGCCATCTTGGATTCGCTCAGACGCGGGTAAGTAAACAAAGTTAGAGTTAGTGCTGCAGCTGCGTGTAAAGTGATTGGCACACATTTGAAAACTCTTGAGGAGAAGTTGTCATTTCATTTCCATTCAGCTTTCACAGAATGCCTTGACTGGGTTAGAGACCCATACAGCTCAGCATCCATTGCTGGAAAGGACATGACTTTAAAGGAGCAAGAGGAACTCATTGAACTGAAACAAGACCATAGTTTAAAGCTAAAATTGGCTGATCTTCCTTTGGACAGTTTTTGGTTATCTGATGCCAGGGAGTTCCCTATTCTGGCCAACAAAGCTATTTTGACATTGCTCCCGTTTTCAACCACATATCTGTGTGAGATGAGCTTCTCAAGCTTGACTGCGATAAAAACTAAAAACAGAGAGAGGCTGACAGCTGCTGAGCAAGAGCTTCATGTGTGTCTTTCTACCATTCCTGCCAGGATATCTATTTTGTGTTCATCGAAACAGGCCCAGGTTTCACACTAAGTGAGTTATTAAATACAATTTAAAACATATTAACTATATGTATTACTGTTTTAGAGTGTCATTTTGTGTCTTTTTGGTTGGTGGTGTGCTCCAGGATTTTGTAAATGTAAAAAATATGCCGCGGCTCAAAAAAGTTTGAAAATCACGGTTTTAATTGTTTTTGACTGTGTAATTTTAATACTGTTTATATTTAATTCTGTTCTAATGTTTGTATATTGTATATTTTGTATATTGTATGTAAGTGCTGTTATTTTAAGCCACTTTGAAACTCCTCTGGGACTGAAAAAGCGAGGTATAAATAAATATTATTATAATAAGATGGGTGATGTGGGGCATAGAGCAACGGGTTCTGCACACCCCCTGCTAGGACCCCTATGGATTCACCATGATGTGTGGCAAATCCTTACTCTAATGTGATAAGGTCCTTACAGCACTCATGACACATGGAAAGTATTTCTAGACTCTGAGTCCCTGCTGGGTATTGTGGAAGGCTCACAGCAAGTCCTCAAGGAGGTCCTATACTACTGTTACCAAGACTTGTCCACCAGTTGGCTTTCTACACTTGTGGATTTAACTTTTGTAGAATGTACTATTTGCAGATGTGATTAATATGGTGTTTCTAATAATCTCTAGGTCCTCCAGAAGCTATGGTCAACTGCCAGCAGAAGGACCTAGATATTCCTAGAGAGAGGTTTTCTTGGGTAAAAAAGTAATTTTTATTTACATTTTCCTCACTTTTGTGTGGGTCCTAACACTGATAAAAATGGAGAGCCTATTGTATAATGCTGGTGTTCTGTTCCTTTCTCACTTTGCTCCAAATGACACAAAATATGGAGAGCATGCACTCACCTTCTCAGTCTACTCCTTGACTTTTTGGTGGAATGAGCATAAAAATCCTTTCCTGTTGAGCCAGGGAGTTCTAGGCATGGGTGGCTTATAATCCACCTCCAATATATAAAGCAAACTTCATCTGCCTTTTAAGGTGATCAGCCTGAAATTTATCTCATTGCCTGGCATTCCCTGATGCTTCAGCTACTCTGGACCTGAGACCTGTTAACTGAAGATGTGTTGAATCTCTTGTATATATTCTCTCATTTACACATGGTCCCTTATCTCATATGCTATATATATACCTACAGCAATCTGTTAAAATCTCGAGATCCTTGAGGAAGGGCTTTCTTTGAGTTGTGTCACAATCTCATGATGGCATAGGACAGAGCCTTCTTGGTGGTTCCTCCCAAGCTGTGGAATTCCTTTCAACAGGATGCAAGTCTGACCCTCTCTCTGATCTCTTTCTACTGGCAGGCAAAGAGCTTTATATTCAGGCAGTCATTTGATGAGTTGCAGGAATTTAAAGGTTTGAATGAAGGCACCGGGAATGTGGCACAGCTGGCTAAGTGTCAGCTGCATAAGATCTCTTTGACCAGTAGGTCATGAGTTTGAGGCCTGCCCAGGTCGAGGTGGGTGCTTGACCTTTAAGTGTAGCCTGCTGTCGACCTTTGCAGCCCAAAAGACAGTTGCATCTGTCAAGTAGGAGATAAAGGTACCACAGTAAGTGGGGAGGCGAATTTTGACTTATTTATGAGGCCATAAAATACTCCAGGAACACTGAGGAATGCGGAAGGAACAACAAGGGACGCTGGGGACGCTGAGAGATGAGTACGTCAGCTCCCCCTGGTGGCCAGAGTTTGCCTCTGTTCGTCTATATATGTTTATGTGGAAACAGCAGGGATTGTCTGCTAAGTATGTGTATCTGTAATCTGCTCTGAGTCCCCTTTGGGGTGAGAAGAGCGGAATATAAATAAAGTAAATAAAATAAATAATTTTTTATGGGGAAGCATGTGATATATATTTTAACTTGATTACTGGATTTCATTGTGCTTTAACTCTTTATTATAGGTTTATGCCTTCCCCCCCTTCTTTTAGGCTTTTTGTACATTTCCTTGCATTCTATGCCAAGCAAGCGGCAGGATATTAAATGCATACTTTCATACCAGTACTTTTCACATACTCTCCTTGTAACAGATGACAGACCCTTTGATTGCATTCCTCTGCTGAACTCTTTCCGACATACAATAAACAGATCCTTTTGCATTGTGAGGTGATGCCGTTTTCCCTTAAGCCCCTGTGTTATCAGACTGTTCCTAAGAACTGCAATTAGGGTGTGAAGGGCTGGTGTTTCCAGATTTTTGAAGCAGCAGTAAGGGACAGTTGAAATTCATGACATGCAGGGTTGACAATCAGGAAGTAGCTATTACCAAGTTTGCATCTGCCCAAATACCAAACGAAAGTAATGATTTCAGTTAACCTAGTAGCCATGTATTTCTCTGCAAAATTAACATATGGCCTGCAGTCACAAATTACATGATGCACATATATCTGTCTTGATATAGTGCTCACATTCCCAGACACGTGCTTTTTTGTGGCATCTTGTACACAATGGATGAAATAAAAAAGAAAATTGGGGACATGACTTAAAATTAGGGATATTTTCCAGCCCTGTAAGATATAAGAATCCCACCCCTCAAATAAGGAGCATTCCTTATAATAAGAGATAGCAAGCACCCCTGCTTACAGGCAGTAGCTGGAATTGCTTCAAAACACTATATAAATGCATATTTTTCTTTTTGTTAAATTCATCCAAAGGACAAACAAAACACCCTTTCATCCCAGCGAGCTGGGATGAGAGGAATTTCCCCCCCCCCAACCTCGAAGCAGAGGAAGGTTCTGCCGAACCTTCGAGGTGGGGGGCGTGGCCTTTAGGGAGGCCAAGCCCCGTCAGGCCATTCTGCGCCTGATTGCCTGCCCACCACTCTCGCCCATAGTCAGTATTTGGAATGTTTGCACTAGGAGCCGGGTACGGAATTTTACCTCCCATGCTGCGGTTAAGCCTGGGTGGATTTTTGCCTACCCCCATTTGCTGTGTAGGGGCTACTGGGGGTGTTGGATTTGTTAACTAGGTTAGCGGTGAATAGTGAGGGAAATTCCCTAATTGGTGTACACTCTAGGCCAGTGTTTCCTAACTTTTTTGAGCCTCGGCACACTTTTAACATTTAAAAAATCCGGGGGCACACCACCAACCAAAATGACACTCTAACACAGTAAAGAACGGCTGGGGGATGGTAACCTGCTGGGAGTGCTGAAGCCGGGGGAAGGGGAGGAGCCAGGTCGCGCCATGCCCCGCCCCCTCCACGTGGCTTCAGTTCTCCCACAGCTTTGCCAGCCTTGAGGGGGCAGTGCCAAGCCAGCGGTGGCAGAGCCAGCACAATGCTGGCTTGGCACTGCCCCCTCAAGGCTGGCGAAGCTGTGGGAGCGCTGAAGCTGGGGGAGGGTGCGGAGCCAGGCCCTGCCATGCCCCACCATGCCCTGCCCCCTCCCCTGGCTTCAGTTCTCCCACAGAGGAGAAGCATCAGTGGTGGACCGGATTCAGTAGGCGGGGCTCCTCCGCGCGGCTTCAGCTAGCGAGGTGTGAGAGTCGTGGCGGGAGTCATGGCGGATTGGAGGCTGGCTGGGGAAATGGCCGAAGGAGGCGGCGCCCCGGCCCCTTCTTCTTTTTCTTCGTCGCTGCTCGGCCCTTCCTCCTCTCCCAAGCAGCAGGAGTTCGGCAGGTGGAGGGGGGAAAGAAGGGGGGCAGAGAGCTTTTCTCGCGGCACACCTGATGATCGCTCACGGCACACTAGTGTGCCACGGCACACTGGTTGAGAAACACTGCTCTAGGCACCCCCTTCAGGAGTGAGGGCCAGTTGGTTAAAATGCTTACCTTAAAGTTCTGGTTGTTGGGTAAGGTAGAGTTAATGGCCCTGGAATGTGAAGAGGCTATTCTCAGGTTCGGGAGAATGAACCTCTTACTCATTTCCCTTAATAGGTTTGCTCTGGTTGGTTAATCAGGCAAGCCTGGTGTTCCGCCCAGAAATTGAATAAAATCTGATTATATCATATTCCTGACACCCCTTGAGTTTAGTTGGGGTGATTTAAATAGGTAACAATAAAAGTTGCCTTATTGTTTATGTCTCGTTATTTCAGGGGATGGGTGGGCAAAGGTTGATCTGCTTGTTTTTCTTGAGATCTTCATGTTCTATGCTTCCTTTTAATACCTCATTTGTTGTTGTTTTTCTGTGAACCCAGATAGTCTGAAAGGTAAATGTGTCCAAAGACATGGATTCCACATATAATAGGGTTTTTCACTTTTTCTCGGCAATTTTTCATGAAGCATAAATAAATCATGAATGTACAAATGACTGGCAACCTTAGCCCAGGCTGAATCCCTATGGTCAGGATCTGAAGGAAGAATGCGTATTTATTTTCACTAGCCATAAATCTATAGGGGGCAGTGGTAGACATTTGTTGGAGTTATTTTTCTGATAGAAGCCTAGTGCTTCTGTAAGGTTATCTTAACATGATTTTACACTGTATTTTTTGTAGTCAACAGTCTTAGCTAATCTGCTGTAAACATGATTATCCCAACATTATGATGTATTAAGAGCCCTTTTCCATTCTCATATCTTCTTATCTGCCTCCTTCTGGGAAACCATTTTAGCTCCACTTTGACAGCCTATTCCATTGATCTGGAAAATGTAGTTTCACCAAGGACTGCATATATTTCAAGTAGCTCTGGAAAATCCACATTGCTATGTGTGGTTGCATTAGATATCAGAGTGAATGGGGAGAGACCTTCTGCTAAAACTGACCCTCGGGAAATGCTGGGGATGGGCAACCTTTTTTTCCTATTGCTCCTGTAACTAGTACAATATTTACACACATTAACTACAACTATTTATTTTCTTCTTCTTCTGGAAACTTTCTGCAGCTTGACTATCAATGTCTTGCAGATTAAGGCACCATTTACACTGCCATATAATCCAATTTTTGAATCTAGATTATACACTTTGAATTGGATTAGCCTATATGACAATGTAGACTTGTATAATCCAGTTCAAAGAAGATAATCCAGTTCAAAGCAGAAACTGGATTATATGGCAGTGTAGATCCAGCCTGAGGCTGTTCTGAGACCTCTATTTTGAATAGCACTGGATGTAAGGAACATATAACTGGCTTGCTGAAACAGCTTTGCCGGCAGAATTCAAAATATTTATTATGGCCTGCACAGCATGGGTCTAACCCAGGGTGGGCAATTACCGGCCCTCCAGGTGTTTTGAACTTCAACTCCCAGAAATCCTATCAGCTGGTAAACTGGCTAGGATTTCTGGGAGTTGAAGTCCAAAACACCTGGAGGGCTGGTAATTGCCCACCCCTGGTCTAACCTATCTAAAAGACACATATCTTTCTACAAAAGCCTAGCCTAGTTTTAAGATTACTATTGCACCCCTACTGGGCTTGTTTTGTATCAACATTATACACCTGGTTTGTCCCTACCTCCAAAGGCCTTTGTTCTATTTCAAATGTGTGGACATTGGTGGGAGGGGCCTGTGTTTTGGAGCCAAAGATGACATCACCACCTTAACCCCCCCTTTCTGAGGTCACCCCAGGGGCTGGACTTCCTCTTTCTGGCCATTCCAACCAAAGCACATGGACATCAAGGTGGGAAATCTGAGCCACGCTTGGACAATGCATGACTGGAATCAAAGAATCACCTGGATAGCCAACCTAAAAGAACTTTCAATCCCAAACCCTACAGTGACAAAAATCTTTGGAAGGCCTGACTCTCCAGGTCACCCTTGCATAGAGACTGTAGATTTGGAGCAGCACGTCCATTCCCTTAAAGTCAAATTTACAGGTCCTGGTGGTACGCCACAATTACTAAAAGTTAACATGAATTTTTCAAAAACAAGCCATGCCAGACTAATCTTATCTTTTTTTTCCGATAGAGTTACAAGCTTGGTAGATGCAGGGAATGCTGTGGATGTAGCATATCTTCTTCTTCTTTTTTACTGGTAGAATGTGTTTATTTAATCCTGTCCTTTTCACTTGCTTATCATTTGAATTAGACATGGTTTCAACAGTAAAACAGAAAGGGGAGATCTTTTGAGAGGATCTGTTTTATAAACATACTAAATTATTATCTACTTAATTCTACTTCAAAGCAAGTGTAATCCATTTTAAGAAACTGGTTATAGCACCAAATGGTCCATCACTTTTGTTTCCTAAATCTTTTGTGTCATTTTCATCCCCCCCGGTTGTGTGGAGCTCCTGCACACGAACAATTTCTTTGCCTAACATTAAAATGCACCATCTGTCTGCTGAGAATAGGAACAACTAAATTGAAATTGTTAATCCATTTGTTTAATGCCTTGACATTTTCGATAAACTGTTCACAAACTTTCTTCCATTGCTTCTCTTCCTGTGGATGTAGCATATCTTGATTTCAGTAAGGCCTTTGACAAGGTCCCCCATGACCTTCTCGCAAACAAACTAATCAAATGTGGGCCGGGCAATGCTACTATTAAGTGGATCTGTAATTAGTTAAGTGACCAAATCCAAAGGTGCTGCTCACCATTGGTTCCACTCATTACTGGAAAGAAGTGACTAGTGGAGTGCTGCAGGATTCGGTCCTGGACCCAGTTCTGTTCAACATCTTTATTAATTACTTAGATGAAGGTTTAGAAGGCATGCTTAATAAGATTGCAGATGACACCAAATTAGGAGGGATAGCTAATACTGCAGAAGACATGGTCAGAATTCAAATTGACTTTAAGAGATTAAAGATCTGAATGGACAAAACTAACAAAATTGATTTTAACAAGGACAAAGGTAAGATACTACACTTAGGCAGAAAAAAATGAAATGCAAAGATACAGAATAGGAGATGCCTGGCTCGACAGCAGTATTTGTAATTTAAAAAAAAGGTCTTGGAGTCTTCATGGACGACAAGTTGAACATGAGCCAACAGTGTGCTGCAACAGCTAAAACAGCCAGTGGGACTTTGGGCTGCATCAAAAGGAGCATAGTGTCTAGATCAGTGCTTCCCAACTGCTGTGCCGCGGCACACTAGTGTGCCGTGAGCGATCATCAGGTGTGCCATGGGAAAACCTCCAATATACCCTTTCTTCCCCCTCCTGCCGAACTCTTGCTGCTGCTGCTTGCGGGGGGAGGAGGAGGAAGAGGAGGAAGGGTTTGGCGGTGAAGAAGAAAGGGCTGGGGCACTGCCTCCTTCGGCCATTTCCCCTCCACGCACGCCAGCCAGCCAGCCTCCAATTGAAGGAGGGAAGAGGGAAGGGTGACGTCACTCGGGCCCCGTCCCCTTCCCAGCATTCACCATTTGAAGAGCAGGAAAGGCTGGCAGAGAGGCTGAGGTGGGCGGAGGGAGGGTCAGAAAGGGGTGGAGTGTCCCCCTCCCCATGAGGAAGAGGCCCGCCCATCATTATTTGAGTCCACAGTGCTCTCTGGATGTAGGTGAACTACATCTCCCAAACGTCAAGGTCTATTTCCCCCAAACTCCATGTGTGTTCATAGTTGGGCATATTGAGTATTCATGCCAAGTGTGGTCCAGATCCATCATTATTTGAGTCCACGGTGCTCTCTGGGTGTAGGTGAACTACAACTTCCAAAAAGCCCTAAGAGGAGCTACATAAAGAGCTGGGTATGTTTAGCCTGTAGAAGAGAAGGTTGAGAGGAGACATGATAGCCATGTATAAATATGTGAAAGGGTGTCATAAGGAAGAGGGAGCAAACTTGTTTTCCGCTGCCCTGGAAACCAGGACTCAGAGCAATGGGTTTCAATTACAGGTAAGGAGATTTCACCTGAGCATTAGGAAGAACTTTCTGACTATAAGACCTGTACAGCAGTTGACATTTTGCTCTGGAGTGCTTTTAAACAAAGGCTGCAAGGCCATCTGACAAGCACAAGCTTTGTTTGTGTTTTTCTTGCATGACAGGAGGTTGGACTAGAAGGCCCATGTGGTCTCTTCTGATTATGATTCTATGATTCTGAGATCTTTGTGCTCTATCACCATCACAGATACATTAGTGAGGAATCAGGAGAAAGCTATGAAACTCTTCCAAGACAGGTTCAGTTGACCCTCTCTCTGTTCTCTTTTTGTGGGCAGTTGAAGACTTAATTTAGACATGTCTTCACTTTTTAACTAGTTGGAGTAATGCAATGGTGGGTCTGTCATACTGGAAGACCTAGAAAATGCCTAGAGAGGATATATTTTGTCGGTTGTAGATCAATGAAACTATGAATATTGTTCCTGTGGATACTGAGGTAAACACACACACACACACACACACACACATGCAAGCATATTGCACTGGAATAAAGAAAATTATTTTCTGATTTGTGAGAAAAGGTGGAATAATAATAATAATAATAATAATAATAATAATAAACCTTTATTTATACCCCACCACCATCTTCCCAAGGGGACTTGGGGTGGGTTACATGAGGCCAAGCCTAACAAAATACATTAGTAAAAAAACCCAAGCAAGCAAGTAAAACACAATACAAAAATCATAAATAACATATAAGCAGTAACACTCAAGAGATTTAAAACACTGGGCAGGGGCAGATGTAATAAATTTTTAAAAATTAAATACTGGGCGTGAACAGTAGTAGGGTATCTAAACGGGGTTTTTGAGGGTAATGTAGGAAAAATCAATCCAACGGGTAGATAAAGTGCATTGCAGAAAATTGGTCAAATCAAGCTCCCCACAATCCAAACCAAGGCAATTCTAACACCAAAGACCATGCCTATCAGTATGATATACTTTGGGCTCGAGAGATAGCACAGCTATAACAACAGTTGTGCTGGTAATCTGAAGGTTGCATGTTCGAATCCCAGGCTGGTCTGGACACCCAGCTGTGAGCCCTGTTCACCCAACAGTTCAAAAACAGCTCAGCTGTGATTAGATAAAACTGGGAACCTCCAAGCGGGGAAGGATTTTTTTCAAGGAAGGACTTACAACGCCTAAATAAAAGTAAGATCGGGTATCGGAAGGTGGAATGCGGAAAACAGAGGCTCTCCATCATGAGGATGAAGCAACAGCACCCCCTTGAGACGTAATGATGCAATCACACCCTGTGACGCACCCTGTGATGCACCCTGAAGAAAAATGCTTCTAAAAATTGTACTTGTTATATGTTGTATGTTGTATGTGATTGTATGTGGAACCGGCAGGGACTGTCTGCCGTATGTGTGATGTAATCCGCTCTGAGTCCCCTTCAGGGTGAGAAGAGCGGAATATAAATAAAGTGTATTATTTATTATACTTGGGTAAGAATATATCTATATTCTCCTACAGAGAGAATTGGATAAAAGTGATGTACAGGTGGTACCTTGCACCCGAAAAACTAGCTAAAATCTATAAAAACACCAAAACCGAATGTTGGAACTGTGGTCAAAAAAATGGAACGTTTTTCCACTTATGGTGGTTATGTCCCAAAGCGGAGAAATTCTGAAAAATGGTAAATAAAGAAATGTGTAATTTTTTTCAAAAAACAGTAGAGGGGAAGCCAGAATCGTTCCTGTTAGGCATCACAGAACTTAGCCTGAATACCAACGATAGACGTATATACTTATTATTAATCACTGCAGCCAAATTGTTATATGCTAAATATTGGAAATCCCCGAAAACCCCAACAGTAGAAGAATGGTTACACAAAGTGATGGAAACTATCCAGATGGAGTGGCTTACCGAGGGGTTGAGAACAACTGAAGCTGGATCTGCAACAAAGATAGACTGGTCAAAGATCAAAAATTATTTTAATACCGAACATAAAATAGACCTGAAACTGAATTGGAATTTTTAGGAAGAAAAATCCAGATCGCCGTAAACACTAAATGTGATTATATTATCTCTTAGAAAAGGTGATTTACAGATATTTTGTTTTATATACCCTTTTTTAGGCACGGTTAAGATACAAAGTGAAACAAAATGAAGAATGAAAATAAGCCACGAGCTGTATATTACACTGAGCAAATACTACTCTCCTCTCCCCTATGTCCATGTCTGGAGCACTCCCCATATAACCCCTTTTGTTCCCTACCCCCCCCTTTCCTTGCTCCCCCTAGGTGTTTCCCCACCCTTTCCCCTCCCTTGTATAACCCTTCCCCTATCCCATGTGTCAGGTATTGTATTCCATTTTACTTTTAAATTTCTGAAAACCTCAATAAAGAACATTTTTTTAAAAAAATATATCTATATTCTCCTTATTCATGTACTTACTTTTTACTTACTTTTCAGTTTTGTATGCCGTCCTTCCCTGAGGGCTCAAGGCAGCTTACAGAAAATATAAAAACACTTTAAAACAACCAAAATTAAACTCTTATCTAAAACTAGAAAAATATTTACAGCTGATGTAGATGTAGAAATGTTGGAGAAAACAAAATCAGACCAAAGTCAGGGATGCATGAATTAGTCCTGCAATTTCCATGTCAATGATAGATTCTTTGGCTTGAGTAATCTTTGTTTGGAGTAATCAATATATCTAAATCAGAGGCGGTGTTTCAGAGTTTTGCCATTCCAAGTGTAGCTCCAGCATTCTGCAAGCCATATATCTTCCCTGTCAAACATCTAATGTATTGTGGTGTTCATTTAGAACCTGAGTCTAGAGGTCTCTTGGCTGATAGAAGAGAATGGATGGCTTTTTTATTGAGTCCTGCATAGCTGGCAGGCAACAGCAAAAAAGGAAGGGGGAAATGGGCAGTATTTGTATCTAAATGGCTAGTAAATGTTCAGTCAACCACAAGGCATTTGGACTCATTTGAATAACCACTGTATGTTGAAACCTATTATTTGATTCAGTTGATATTTTGGGCCATTTGTCTCATTCATACCAGGAGGGCTGAGAGAAAGAAAATTAAGAAGGATTTAGATTGGTACAATGTTTTCTACCTTACAGAAAAGGAGTCTGTTCCAAATCACCAGCAGCTGATCCCTTCTACCTAAGAATTTCATGAAACTATTATAGTTTGGCCATAACGGCATCTCCTTTTTCAATTAGCCAGTGCACATTGCCAGGCTGAAATCCTGCAGGCAATGGCACAGAGGAAAGGCAACCAGGCTTGCTACTTTCTAAAGCACTTAAGCTAGAATGTGACATTTGTAGGACTAACCGATCAGTAAAGGAGTGGGAGGTTCATCCTAATTCATCCATCTGCTTAAAAGGCAATATAAAGAATGGATGGTGATTGGGTCTTTGGACTACTGTTTCCATCATCCTTCACTGTTGATTATTCTTGTGAGGGCCAAAAGATATAGTCTCTGCTAGCACTGTTGTGATTGAGCCTTCAGCTACTACTAGTAGTAGTATTGGGGAAGATGCTGGCTCAATAGCATCAAGCAATAGTATGGACTGGG
Source organism: Anolis apletophallus (assembly GCA_030556195.1). Classification (NCBI taxonomy): domain Eukaryota; kingdom Metazoa; phylum Chordata; class Lepidosauria; order Squamata; family Anolidae; genus Anolis; species Anolis apletophallus. The sequence continues at coordinate 121,818,456 of JARBWK010000005.1, read as the reverse complement.
GTGTGGCTCTGGGTGATCAGGACTCTGCAGCTGGAAGGAAAAGGGCTGCTAGTGATTCTAGTGTGGAAGGATTAGAACAGAGGAAAAGAATTCAGCAAATACTTAGAGCACCTTCTGATTCAGACACTTTCCAGGGTTTCTCTGGGGAAGAAGAAATGGGGTCAGAGGAAAGTGATACGGAGTTAGAGCCAACATTGGTGCAGGAAGTAAGGGATGTGTGTAACGAAGAATCTACTTCGGACATGTTTTGTGGCTTTGACAATGATTTATTCTGGCCTTCTGGGGGTTCAGAAACAGAGTGGGACTCTTTAAGCACACAACAGCGTTGGCAAGAGTGGAGACAAACACAGAGCACAACAGCTGTAGGAAATACAGCAGCTGGGGACTCTTCAGAAGACAGTGATGTGTAAGTGCTATATAAGAAATTAGTTTTGGGGGCTGCCTTTGCGGCGGTCAAAGAGTTGATGGCTGGTTCTTGTCTCTGACTCTCTTGTGTTCTTGATATCAAGTACCTTGTTCCAGTTTCCTGATACTCGTGAGTTATGGGCTATTTCTCCACTTTGTTCCTGGGGTGAGCTGCTATGGCAGCTCTAGCTGATGTTTTGGCAAAGGTGGGGGCTTGGGATTCCATGTGTGTTTTTCTGTTTAGTTATCTGCCGTGTGTCCCAGAGGCGGGGGCTTGGTCTCCGCTGAGTTTACGTGAGTTCCTGCTACAGAACCTGGTATTGTATGAAATGGAGGGAGGCTGGCATTGTATTTTATGAGGGCTATGATTTGTGCTATTAATGTATACTGAGCTCCTGATTGCCTCAGACGATCTCCTCCTTTTCATCTGGCTTTCTCCTGTTTTGGACTTCTGGACCGGATTTTGTAACTACTCTACTGGACTCTCCCTACAGACATCGCAGACGGATGTCTACTGTTTGTTTTGGGCTGTTTTGTTGTTTTTCCCTGGAATTTTTTAGGGTTTTTTGAGCCGAGTTGGCTACTTTTTTGTTCGTCCTTTCTCCAGTTGTTGTGCAATAAACTTTTTGTTATCCCCTTTTACTCCTGGGCTTGGCTTCTTGGTCACTGCATCACGACAAGCACTGAATACAGAAATCGAGAAATGTTTGTCTGGCCTTAGTGATCAACCATTACACAGCCCAACCAAAAAATATATATTGGCATCTTGGTTTTTAGCCCTGTTTCTGGGGTTCTTCGGGGTGCTGACTCAGAAAATTGCATTGGATCGACTGAATCAGCTCTAGATTGTTTGATATAGTCATCATGCTTTTCTGTCGGAAAACAGATGAAGACTGGTATATGGCATATTCTCTGTATCTCAAAACCTAAAGCCAATAGAGGAAAAGTACTGCAATTTTTGGAATCAGCAGGTCAAATATACCCAGAAACAAGTCTAACACCTGAGGCACTAAAATGTATCGGCCAGTGTTAGGATTATTATTAACTCATTTCAACACAATCCCCCTCTCCCCACAACTTCTGGCATGCCAGAAAACTTGAGTTGGGACAAAGCAATATCTCATTTCCACAGAGCTCTGGTGACATCTGAGAATAATTGAGCATCCCCAGGGCCTGGTGTGAGTGGAGAGATTCACAGTACCTGGTATTTGTTGACTGTAGGCCACCCTAGTACTAACCAGCACTTACCCTACTCAATTTCCAATAAAGACAAGATCTGGTGCCTTTTGCTAGAGAGTGCAAAATGAAAACTACATGGTTACCCATCAGGACCACTTAAGTAGTAGATTTTCTGCATTGGGAAGAAATTGGAGTTAACTTTTCATGTCTATTCTGATTTTGTTATACATTTGGATTGCACTGTGCTGACTTGGCTTTTTCACAGATCTCAAATGAAGACATATTTTTCCCCAATGTCCTGATGAGTGTGTTTTATAACAGCACCCTTCATCTACTCAAAGTCTGTCACGATCACGGACTTAGCGGGCCCCTTAATCACACACACAGAGACGTACTGAAGGCTAACTACTTTATTGAGTATAAAAACAGTTCCAAAGAATATATAGTCCAATGATAAGCAATTGTTCAAAAGGTAGTAAGCAAAATTGTCCAAAGGAACGTAGCAAGAGGCTTGAAGCTTGGCAAGTCTCCACAAAGCTATGTGGATCAGGAACAAAGGCAAGGCTCCACAAGGCTATGTGGATCAGGAACAAAGGCAAGGCTTGATGACCACGGCTTAGCTTGTGGTCCCACTCCGCTTCACGCCTATCCAGGAAAGACGTGGCCGGAGAACTGGGGATGCGTTCCCACGGACCCTATACTTAATCCTTCGGCCGAGGTCCGCGACGCTCTAGGCTTCTCCGTCTCCAATCTCTGCTCACGGACCTCGGTCGGTCTAGGACCCTAGACCAAGCCCTCCTGGTAGACTCAATGTCCCGTCTCCTATCGAAGGAGCGACCTTGCCTCTCAGCAGCTGTGTCGCTATCTTCCTGAGAACTTTCCTCCCTAGCACTTTTCCATTCGGCTTCGTCCATGTTTACACTTTCAAACTCTTGGGAATTCCTCCCTCCCGGGTGTTCATAACTCCCTTCGCTGCTTCCCATCTCCACCTGGTGATCGGAATCTATACTAGGCCCAAACATCATCTCATCCCATGCCAAGCTCTCTGCAGGCGAACGAGGCCCATCCGAAGGGCCCTGTGCTTCACCCCAGTCATCTAGCTCATCCTCTGAATCCACCTCTGCTGCTGCAGGCCCTAAAGCTAATGGAACCCCAGGACCTATTCCCTGCCCTCCAGGCACGAACGAGAACTGCTGTGCTACACTATCCCCCCCTCAGGCCCCCTCCGAGGCCGCCCTCGAGGTTTGGGTTTGTCAGGGTACTTGCGGTGAAAACGAGCCACCAGATCCGGAGCATGGACATCCCGAGCCCGGGTCCATGAACGTTCTTCCGGGCCCAACCCCTTCCAGTCAAGCAAATACTCCAACTTCCGGTAGTGGATGCGAGCATCCAAGATGTCCTGGACCTCCAACTCCTCCTCGCCATCGCGCATCACAGGGGGAGGAGGCGGCTGCGTCACGTCAGGCCGCACCCCCTTCGCCGGGCGGAGCAACGAACTATGAAACACTGGGTGGAGCTTCATGTCCGCAGGGAGTTGTAGTTTGAAGGAAACAGGCCCCACCTTCTCCAAAACTTTGTAGGGACCCAAAAATCTCGCGTCCAGCTTGCGGCTGGGTCGCTGCGTGGGCAAATTCTTGGTAGACAGCCAAACTTTATCCCCCACGAGGATCTCAGGACCCTCCTGGCGCCGCCGATCAGCCATCCGCTTGTAGTCAGCTTTCGCCTGGTCCAATTGGGTGCGCAGCAAGTCTTGCAAGGCAGTGAGCTCTCGGAGCCAATCCTTGGCCTCCGAAACGTCCCCAGACGGGTCCACCGGTGGGTAGAACCGAGGGTGGTGTCCATAGTTAGCAAAGAAAGGAGTCTCTTTGATGGATTCCTGCGTCGCATTGTTGTAAGCAAACTCCGCCAAAGACAACAAGGACGCCCAGTTGTTTTGCTGATAGTTGACATAGCAGCGCAAGTACTGCTCCAAGGTGGCATTAACCCTTTCGGTTTGCCCATCGGTCTGCGCGTGATGAGCCGTGGACATCCGCACATCAATCCCCAGCAACTTCTGGACAGCCTTCCAGAACTGGGACGTGAATTGGGTGCCCCAGTCCGTCACCAAGGTCTGCGGAAGTCCATGCAGCCGAAACACATGTTGCACAAACATATCAGCAGTCTCCTTGGCAGTAGGCACCCCCACACAGGGGATGAAGTGTCCCATCTTGGTGAAACAGTCCACCACGACCAGTATCGTGGTGAAACCCTTGGACTTGGGGAGGTCGGTGATGAAATCAGCCGAAATCATCTTCCAGGGAGCAGAGGGGGTCGGGAGCGGCTGGAGCTAACCGGCTGGGGTGCCCCCCTGGTTCTTAGCCCGCTGGCACACAGAGCAGGATCCCACATAGTCCTCCACATCCTCCGCACTTTAAGCCACCAGAAGTCCCGTAGGACCAGTTGCAGAGTCTTGAAAAGCCCAAAATGGCCTGCGGCCCGGCTATCGTGGCAAAGTTTGAGAATGTCCTCCCGCTCGGGCCCAGGGGAAACATAGACTGAGTCCCGGTGGTAGAGCACCCCGTTCTTTACCTGGAAAGGGGCTTGGGGCCCCTTGGTCAGCTGCTCTTGCACCCACGGGTCGGTCCGCTGGCGAGCGTGGACACGCACACTCAAAGGCCTCTTGTCTCCAGGGGCCGGCGGGGCCGCTGGAGGATGGACAGGGAGCGCCCGAGCAGCCGCAAAGTTCTCCGCTTTGAGCAACCTGGCCTCCGACGGCCCGGCCCCATCACAAACGTACTCCGGCTTTCGGGACAACGCATCAGCTTGCTTGGTCTGCTTGGGGTCACATAGTGAATGCGGAAATTGAATCGCTCAAAGAACAGGGACCATCTCTGTTGCCTCTGGTTCAATTTGCGCTGGGTCTTCAAGTGCTCCAAATTCCGGTGGTCGGTGTGGACCTCCACCGGGAACTTGGCCCCTTCAAGCAGGTGTCTCCAGACTTCAAACGCCACTTTGATGGCCAACAGTTCCTTCTCCCAAATGGTATAGTTCTTTTCCGGAGCCGTCAGCTGCCGGGAATAGTAGGCACAGGGCAACAAGTCCGTCCCCTGAGGCTGTAGCAGGATCGCTCCCACCGCCACATCCGACGCATCGGCCTGGACGATGAAAGGGGTGCTGCAGAAGCGGCTGAGTGGTGAACAGCTGCTTTAACTTGCGGAACCCTACATCTGCCTCCGGAGTCCACCGGAAAGGCATCTTTCCCCGCAAACACTGGGTGATAGGATCAGCCCATTTGGCAAAGTCAGGAATGAACTTTCTGTAATAGTTGGCAAAGCCCAGGAATCGTTGAATGTCTTTTTTGCTGGCTGGGGCCGCCCAGTCAACCACGGCTTGGACCTTGGTGTCATCCATGGCGATGCCCGTAGGAGAGAGACGGTAGCCCAGAAAGTCCACCTCCCGCAGATCAAAAGCACATTTCTCCAGCTTAGCATAGAGCCCGTGAGCTCTGAGTCTCTGGAGCACCTCCTTGACATGGCGGTCATGGGTCGCCTGATCTGGAGAAAAAATGAGCAGGTCGTCTAGGTAGACCGCCAAATAGCAGTCCAGCAGGTCTCGGAAAATGTCATTCATGAAATGTTGGAAACAGGCTGGGGCGTTGCACAAACCGAATCCCATCACCAGGTATTCGAAGCTTCCCCACTTGGTCTGGAAGGCCGTCTTCCATTCATCACCCTGGCGAATCCGGACAAGGTTGTAAGCCCCCTCAGGTCCAGTTTAGTGAACACCTTGGCTCCCGCATCCGCTCAAGAGCTCGGGGATCAAGGGCAGGGGGTAGCGGTTCTGGATTGTGATCTTGTTGAGTTCCCTATAGTCATTGCAAAGCTTCAACTCCCCCGATTTCTTCTTGACGAACAGAATCGGTGCCCCGGCCGGGGATTGGGAGGGCCGAATGAACCCCTTCCGCAGATTCTCATCCAGGAAATCTCGGAGAGCCTGTTGCTCTGGTTCCGAGAGAGGGTAGAGTCGCCCCCGCGGGATTGGGACTCCCGGCTGCAGTTCAATGGCACAGTCATAGGGCCGGTGCGGAGGCAAGCGTTCCGCCTCCTTCTCACTGAAGACATCCCAAAATCCGGCATACTTCTTAGGCAGGGTGGCCACGTTCTCCACTTCTTGAGCCTGGCACGCCCGGGCCATCATGCAGTGGCCTTGGCAATGTTCAGAAGAAAAAATTAGCTGTCTCTTGGCCCAGGAAATCTGGGGGTCGTGGAGCGCGAGCCACACAATGCCCAGGACAATGGGGAAATCTGGGAGCTTGGTCACAAGGAAAGAAATGTCCTCTTTATGGGAGCTGGTCCACATCCTGGTAGGGGCTGTATATTGAGTCACAGCCCCCGTTTTCAAAACTCTCCCATCGATAGTCTGAACACCCTTGGGCTCTTGGAGATCGAGAAATTTTAGTCTAGCAGACTGGGCATAGTCTGCATCGATGAAGTTGTTGGTGGCCCCCGAGTCTATCATGGCATGGACCATCATCGGCCCCTTTTCGGGTGACCACAGGCTGACCATTACAAGGAACAATTGTCCAGTCTTGGGTTCAGGGGGGAGGTTAGCGACGTCGGCCGAGTGAGCGAACCCTCTTACACCCGGCCGGCCCCTTCCCCCGTCGCCTGGATGGCTTCTTCGGCCTCGGGGGCCCCTCCGAGGGCGGCAGAGGCCCGAGGAGTCTTTCCACGCGGTTTCTGGGGGCACTCCTTTGAAAAATGTCCAGCCCCCGCAGTACCAGCATAAGTTGAGACGCTGACGCCGAGCCTTCTCCGCCTGGTCCACTTTGGGCCGTACTGTCCCCAACTGCATGGGCTCCGGATCGTCAGGGCCAGCGGGGATCGGCAATTGCCGGGGTTGGAACTGCCCGGCCCCCCCTTCCCTCCTGGCCACTGGTTTCTCCAGCGGGGCTTTGTCCCACCGCCTCCTGGTCTGCAGTCCAGCTTCCACACGAAGGCTCAGGTCAATGGCGGCCTCAAGATCATCGGGCCGAGGATGTTTTAACATCTCCTGTTGCAATTCCGAGGTCAGCCCCGCAGTGTAGTGATAACGCAACGCCGATACGTTCCACTGCACCTGGGCAGCCAGGACTCGAAAGCGGGAAATGTACTGGGACAGGGAGAGATCTTTGATCGTCAGCCGGGCCAAATCCCTCTCAGCCAGCTCTTCATTCTCGGGGGAACCCCAGGTCGCCTGGATCGCGGCTAGGAAATCCCGCAGCGTGTTGGTATGGGGAGACTGGGCCCGGATAAACGCGGTGGCCCACGTTGCTGCAGTCCCTTCCATCAGGTTGTAAACAAACACCACCTGGGCTCGATCAGTAGCGAACTCGTTGGGGCGCTGCTCCAAGTATAATTCCACTTGGCAAACGAAGACCTCCACCTGAGCCGGGTTGCCATTGAAACGGGCCGGTGGGCTCACCCCCGGGTGCCGTCCGGCCCGGGTACGTAGCTCTCCCAATTCCTGCTGCATCTCTTGCACTTGGGCATCGGTCAAGTTAGCCATGGCGACCACTGTCGTGGAGCGCTTCTTGCGGCGTCCCGAGCGGCGTCCCGTGGTGTGATAAGGGGTTCTTAGAGTTCTCCGGCCAACTGTCACGATCACGGACTTAGCGGGCCCCTTAATCACACACACAGAGACGTACTGAAGGCTAACTACTTTATTGAGTATAAAAACAGTTCCAAAGAATATATAGTCCAATGATAAGCAATTGTTCAAAAGGTAGTAAGCAAAATTGTCCAAAGGAACGTAGCAAGAGGCTTGAAGCTTGGCAAGGCTCCACAAAGCTATGTGGATCAGGAACAAAGGCAAGGCTCCACAAGGCTATGTGGATCAGGAACAAAGGCAAGGCTTGATGACCACGGCTTAGCTTGTGGTCCCACTCCGCTTCACGCCTATCCAGGAAAGACGTGGCCGGAGAACTGGGGATGCGTTCCCACGGACCCTATACTTAATCCTTCGGCCGAGGTCCGCGACGCTCTAGGCTTCTCCGTCTCCAATCTCTGCTCACGGACCTCGGTCGGTCTAGGACCCTAGACCAAGCCCTCCTGGTAGACTCAATGTCCCGTCTCCTATCGAAGGAGCGACCTTGCCTCTCAGCAGCTGTGTCGCTATCTTCCTGAGAACTTTCCTCCCTAGCACTTTCCCATTCGGCTTCGTCCATGTTTACACTTTCAAACTCTTGGGAATTCCTCCCTCCCGGGTGTTCATAACTCCCTTCGCTGCTTCCCATCTCCACCTGGTGATCGGAATCTATACTAGGCCCAAACATCATCTCATCCCATGCCAAGCTCTCTGCAGGCGAACGAGGCCCATCCGAAGGGCCCTGTGCTTCACCCCAGTCATCTAGCTCATCCTCTGAATCCACCTCTGCTGCTGCAGGCCCTAAAGCTAATGGAACCCCAGGACCTATTCCCTGCCCTCCAGGCACGAATGGGAACTGCTGTGCTACAAAGTCACAACTGGATTCTATAATCATTTAATCAATTATACACATAAAAATGTTTTCCTTCAACCATTCCTCAAAATTTGGAAAAGGAGATTTCAACCAATGTGGGGATAAGGTCAGCTACAGTGGATAGAAATGTCTTCTACAAATAGTTCGATCCTGTGTGGTACATGGACACCAAATTTTGCTATGCTTTCAACCAGCTATTTGCTCTAGTTCTACATTACTTACCTCTCTATTGGTGCCCTCTTGTCGAGGGGTAGAGGCTTGCGTACTCTAATGAAGTTGTGAGCTATGCTGGCAGTGGCAAAATAGCCACCAGTGGCCTCCCATGCCAGACAGGTCACAACCGAAGAGTCTGACAAAGAGCGTCAATGGCAGGATGGGCTCTCTAGCCTTTTGGCAACCATCCTAGGAGAAGGAAAACTCTGATTTCAAACCCGGGTAGATGGTGCTCATTTAACCCTGTAAGGTGAACCATCTAAGAGAAGGACACTCAAACCAAACCTACGACCTGAGGATCTCGCTGCCACCGTCCCAGCTTGCTAGGCCCCAGCAGACGAACCTTCGGTTTAAAGGGTGAAGCCAGTTCTGTACACACTGTGCTCCACCAGAAAAATCCATTGTACAGGCTCGAAGGACACATCCAACTAGTCATCAACGCGCTTGTAGAAAGCATGGGATGAGTCCTTCCTGAATCTTCGTTCGCGAAGAAAAGCCAAGAAGACATTACTTAATAGAAGCCCATTGCATAGATGTTATCAGAAAATTGTATTAATTGGTATGGTAGGCTGTGAAAGTTTTGATCTGATTTTTGCACAATACAATGCTGTTAAATGCACAAAATAGTTAATTCAACTGAAATAAGTTTAACAGGCCTATGGGGACTGCTGGTCATGACCAACAATGTAAAGCCAGCACTAACAAATAGACGCAGCCACAATCCATCTATATTTCTGTAAATAGTGGGTAGTTTTGATGGTTTGTAATTGGTCCTTTCAGTCGTTGTGAGGTTTGCATGCATTTATGTGACTGTGAATGTTCTGCACTGGCTTAAACAGCATACAACTGAAAAGCTCATTAAAATTAATTCAAAATCAATGCAAATTACTTGTCAAACTTAAATATTTCTACCTTTCTGTTTTGCCCACCTAGGCACCTAGTAAATAATGCTGCTTTGTTGAATAAGTAAGTCAAATGGATTATTTTGCCATTCCCTCTTAGCCTCTGTTTCCCCCTAAGGTTTCTATTGTGCTCCTGTAAGCAGTCTACTTTAAAACCTTGTTCCTAAATTCTTTGTTAACATAGTGCAAATTATTTGAAAGGTTTTTCTTCTACTTGAAAGCATTTGGTGCTCTCAGCATAAACATAGTGGATGCACCTCTCTTATGCTAGTAAAAAAATAGATGTAATGCAGGACGTTTGCATGGTTCAAAATGATTCTTCTTTGGATTCCTTTGCCAGTTGTCTATTAATTCCTTATGCACTGCATTATCCATTGGGTGGTGATTATTTTCAGATTGAAGTACTGTACATACTTTAAGGGAGCTATCCAACCTTTCAGCATGCTGAATTCTAGCTCACAATTTGGCTGAGCACCTTTAAAGTTCAAAGTGAAACCTGAGGTGGATTCACTAACTCAGTGTTTCCCAACCGGTGGGAGTGATCATCAGGTGTACCGTGGGAAATTGGAACCTCCAATACCCTTTCTTCCCCCTCCTGCCGAACACTTTTTCTTCTCCACTCGGACTCCCTTCTTCCCAGCCTCGCTCTGCTTGCTTTACCTCGATTTGCTCATGCTGCCGCCATTTTGATCCAAGGGGGCAGCGTGAGCATGTTCAGGAGGGGAGGGGGGAGGGAGGAAGACGTGACCCGTGCGGGTGCTACTGTGCAGACTCACCCCACGTCTTCCTCCCTCCACCCTCCCCTCTTGAACACACGGCAGAAGCGGCAGCGTAAGCAAAGTGAGGCTGGGAAGAAGGGAGCCCGAGTGGTGAAGAAAAAGTAAGTAAGAAAGGGCGCGAAGGGGGAGGAAGAGGTCTCTGTTGAAAGCTGGCATGGGCAAACTTGTACCTTCTAGGTGTTTTGGACTCCAACTCCTACCATTCCTAGCAGCCGCAGGCCCTATTCCTTTTCCCCCCTCAGCCACTTAAGCAGGAAATGGCCTCAGGCTGTTAGGAATGGTGGGAGTTGAAGTCCAAAGCACCCAGAGGGCTGAAGTTTTCCCATGCCTGTTTTAGGGACCTTAAAGTGGTGAGTCTCCTTCCAACATTGTGATTCTGGATAGAACATAACAACATAACATAACATTGTTTGAGTCCACAGTGCTCTCTGGGTGTAGGTGAACTACAACTTCCAAACTCAAGGTCAATTCCCAAGCAAACCCTTTCAGTACTTTCTGTTGGTAATGAGAGTCCAATATGCCAAGTTTGGTTCAATTCCATTGTTGCAAGAGTTCAGGATAACACACAAGCTCTTTGATTGTGTGTTACCTATAAATCCCAGAAACTGTAACTCCCAAATGTCAAAGTCTATTTTCCCCAAACTCCATCTGTGTTCACATTTGGGCATATTGAGAATTCATGCCAAGTTTGAGCCTGATCCAACATTGCTTGAGTCCACAGTGCTCTCTGGATGTCGGTGAACTACAACTCCAAAACTCAAGGTTAATGCCCACCAAACCCTTCCAGTATTTTCTGTTGGTCTATTTTGACATTGCTCCCATTTTCAACAACATATCTGTGTGAGATGAGCTTCTCTAGCTTGATTGCGATAAAAACTAAACAGAGAGAGACTGACAGCTGTTGAGCAAGACCTTTGTGTGTGTCTTTCTGCCATTCCTGCCAGGATATCTATGTTGTGTTCATCGAAACAGGCCCAGGTTTCACACTGAGTATATAAATACATTTAAAAACATATTAACTATATGTATTACTGTGTTAGAGTGTCATTTTGTGTCAATTTGGTTGATGGTGTGGCCCAGGATTTTGTAAATGTAAAAAATGTGCCGCTGCTCAAAAAAGGTTGAAAAACACTGTACTAACTTACCAAGAAGGGAAGTACTGTTGTCATTGAACATGGCTTGTCAGTAGTCTTAATCCTGAGGATGCAAAAAGTGGTTTATTTTAAACTGATCCTAACTGATCTCAAGAGCAGGGTTGTTTACCTTACTCTAAGCATTCTCAGTGTTGCTCCAAGTCATTTTGTGGGATGAGAAGGAAAAAGATGAGACTCTCTTCCCATAAAAGAAGCTGACAGGACTGTTAGTTAAATATAATCTTAACCTTAGAGAAGGACACTCTTTAGGGAAGGCATTGGCAAACTCTGTCCCTCCACAATTTCAACTCCCACAATTCCTAGCCGCTTGTAACCCAGATGGGATTTCTGGGAGTTGAAGTCCAAAATACACAGAGGGATGAAGCTTGCTCATGCCTGGTTTAGGGGCACAAAGGAGGCCATATATGGCTCAGTGTAAAGATGACCGCAGCCTACATGCGTGCGTCACCTTCACTGGTTGGTTGAATCTCTGCACCTTCAATACACTCTCTCACTGCCACCAATAAATTGTGAGGAGGCTTGTGTTTCTCAAGGATACTGAGACTTGTTTTAAACAGGCTTGAGAAGTTTATTTTCACAATAGCTTGGTGGTTACAGTATGTTCAGAGCTTATTTGGTTACTCATCCGAAGAGGCAAATCTTATGGTTACTTTAACTACTACAGGGTCCTGTGATACCAGACTTTAACAACTCTTTCAGTTGTTTCCACCAGTCTTTACCACAAGGAACACCTCTCTGTCCTTTCAATAGGCCACAGACTAATTCTGCCTTCTCCAAAGACTTCAGACAAACTCCTTAACTCTGCCCTTTCCAAAGGTACAGCCAAGCTGCTTCTCCAACAGCTACTGCTGGCCAACTCTCTGGCTAACAGCTACTGGCCAACTGACATTCTCTAACTGCTGCTGGCTAACTGTCCGAATTTTAAAATGTGCACCTGCACAAGCCAGTTTTAGGCTCACTCGAACATTCCGAGAGCACTTCAATAATCCTGTAGACTGTTCAGGATTTAACCATACAAATAAACACCAATAAACACAAATAAACACAAAACCCACAAATCTCACAACACATACATTCACCTCACTACACTTGAAGGAGACTCATTGAGTTACAGAAGAAACGTCAGGAGAGAATGCTACCCAGGCATAGGCATAGAGAAGAAGGCAGAGTTAGCAATAATCTGCCCAGAGACAGCAGAACAGAGAAGGAGCTATACAAAGGGAATCAAACTGAGCCTGTGCAGGAATGCAAGAGATAAAGAAACAATGTATCTCCAAGAATGAAGCATGGACAGTCCGTGTTACATTATGATAGGCTGCAATTTTAGCTGCGACATAACTTTTAACCAATAATAAGATTTTGGGCAACCATAAGTTGAACCCTGATGCTTGTATAAATATGTGCCTCACAAGGGGGAGGGACACCCCTTGAAGCACCATGTTGTGCAGGGACGGACTCGCAGCTGTGAAAACAAAGTAAACTGAGCTTTCTGAGAAATCCTGTTGTCTGTCTTCTCCTTCTACTGCGTCTGCACGAGCAGCCTGCCTTGTGGGAGTATGGTAATCTGCTACACACTCAGTCTTCCACTATTTTACAGTTTCCTGTGCCACTCCCTGGTCATTGCTCCCTGAGGTATCTGAGTTATTCCACTAGTGCCTTCTCCATACATAAACGCAGCAGGAGCTGTGTATCTGCTAGGGCAGGGCTGCCCAACTGGCGGCCCGGGGGCCATATACGGCCCCCAGCCCCTTTCCTACGGCCCCCTAAGCTTTTTAATAAAAATACAAATTGAAAAATTAAATAAATAATAATTTTTTTAAAAAAACTACTTCCAGGTTCAGAGCAAGTATCGCAAGAATACGCAATCCACACGGGATTTTGCTGTCAACGCGAGATCATGCCGGTGTTGTCAGCGAAATCCCGTGTGGATTGCGTATTCTCACGATACTCTTTGGCTACCCTACTTCTGGATCGCTGAGGCCCACAGATGCGATTAGGACCTTCTTCGACTCAGTCGGTCATCGCCTCTTTCGTCGTCCGGGTACTCCTGGATCCTGCGTGTTTGGAAAAGGTAGGCCGAAGCAGGGGGATCCTCAGGGGGCTCCTCATTCCCTCCCCCATCTCCCCTCATGTATTAAATATAAAATAAAATATATTTAAAGATGAAATAAGGGGAGATGGGATACATTAAAATAAGGGGGGAGGGGCGGATGGAATTAAATATATTTAATATTAAATAAAAATAAGGGGAGAGGGGAGGATGGAATTAAATATATTTAATATTAAATATAAATAAGGGGAGAGGGGAGGATGGAATTAAATATATTTAATATTAAATAAAAATAAGGGGAGAGGGGAGGATGGAATTAAATATATTTAATATTAAATAAAAATAAGGGGAGAGGGGTGGATGGAATTAACTATATTTAATATTTAATATAAAATTAAAATAAGGGGAGATGGCACCGGGGAGAGGGCGGAGCCGGGAGTGGGGGGGGCGAGCCGGGGCGGGGGCAGACCCTACGGCCCCCCAGGTCATCAGTGACCGGAATTCAGGCCCCTGGGCCGGTAGAAGTTGGACAGCCCTGTGCTAGGGTTTGTTTCTGGGACACACAGCTCTCCCTAGGATATCAAAACATGTGGATACTGAGGTTCTATTCCATATAATGACATGGTAAAATGGCATCCCATTAATAAAATGTCTAAACCAAGGCTTGCTTTCTGTATTCTTTTTTGTAATTTTTCAAGCCATGAATGGTTGAATCCATTGATACAGATTTTGTGGATATGGAGGGCGGACTGTATACTTATACTTGCAGTAGTGTTAGTATTGTCTTTGAACTGCTGTTTCTTGCTTAAGTAAGGAAGAAAATCTGAAAACATGTGGAAATATGCATAAGAACAATAAATGGGCCTTGTGGAAAATACTTAACCATTTTTCTTGACTCATCACTATGCAATTAGCCTTACAGGTATGGAGTAGGTGATTGAAATTTTGAGAGATGGCATTCATTAAGTTTTGAAACTTTTGAGATTGTTGTGAGGTTTTTGTGTGTTTACTAATGTATTTTCAAAATTATTTCATGGGTGTGCAGAAACAGGAGGTTCTATTTAAACTACTCCAACTTGGATTTTTTATCATGAAAATTCAGTGACTAAGGTAAATATTGGGATAAATGTTTTGGTAGGGTACTGGAACAAGATGTTTGCAACTAGTCTTTGCAATCCAAACTTGACATACCTTGCCTATTGACAGCTGAGAATCTATTTCTGTAGCAGTATAACATGGCCTTTGGACATATGATGCGATGACATGACTCAGCACAATAATACTTGGTAATGTGGAAGACACTAGGAAAAGATGAGGACCACATTATAAATGGATAAATTGGAAGCCACAGCCTTGAATATCCAAGACTTGAGCAAGTCTTTTGATGACTATTGTTAGGTTTCTTGGAAGTTCCTCATTCACATTTCCACATTACAGTTGATATTCTTATTATGTCTATTAGGCTTGTTTAGGTTCGGTTCAGAAAAACCTAAAATTTGGAAAAACATACCGAATTTGGACTTTTGAACCAATTTCGAACCATGCAGGAAAAGTGGGAGGGGCAAATCCAAAATTGAACCACTTACCCATTGTTCGGAATTATTTGCAGATGTCTCCCATGGTTATTTTGATTTTCAGAACCATTAAGCAACTTTGGTAAAGCCTAAACAAACAGTTTTAAAATCTCACGGTTTCCCTTCCCTGGCAAGTGGAGATGCAAAGAGGGATGAGGTGGGCGTGGCTAAACAGAGCTATTCTTGAAGGCCATGCCCCCAGTGGTAGAGATTGCAAAAGGTCCTGTACTTTAACAGCAGTTAAAATTTTGTGGTTTCCCTTCCTTGGTGAGTGGTGATGCAAAGAGGGATGAAGTGGGCATGGTTAAGCACAGCTATTCTTGAAGGCCACGTCCCCAGTGGTAGAGATTGCAAAAGGTCCTGCTGTTAAACTAAATATAAATCTCTATCTCTATATATTAATAAAGTGGAATGTTTGTATGTATGCGTGTGTGTGGGTTTGTATGTATGTGGCAGTGTTCTGATTGGCTCCCGGCCTCTACATTCTGACAACATGATTGGTTGCCAGTGAGGGAGCATTTGCATAACGCCTCTATTGGACAGCCAACACGAACATTCCGACCCTCTAAACTGGCATAGGAGGAGAAGGCAAAGGCCTGAGGCAGTCGCCAACATGAACATTCTGATGCTCTAAAGTGGCAGAGGGGGTAAGGAAAAGGCCTGAGGCAGTCAGGCATGGTGGGAGTTTCTGACTAAAACACTTTGCAACCCCTTTGTGACCCCAAACAATGAGAGAACAAGACCAAACTTGGCACACAGAACCCTCAAGATCCACTCTACATCCTGGTGCAGATTGAGGGAGGATGGACCATGGATGACAAGACTTGCAGTACTTTAACTCACTTGCTTAGAGCACTCTGGCCCACACCATAGAAGGATCAGGACCACACTTGGCACACAGATGTCCACTGGCCCACTTTACAACCTGGTGCAGTTTAGGGCAGGATGGGCCACAAATGATGGGATTTGCAGTACCTTCACCCGATTCATTTCCCACAGAACATTGAAGCCCCTATAAATCACAGACCAGGCCCAAACTTGGAACACAGAGTACCCATGACCCACTCTACATCCTGCTGCAGTTTTGAGTGGGACAGACCACGGATGATAGGACTTGAAGTACCTTCACTCACTTTCTGAGACCACTGCGACTCTCATCCAACTACCAAAAAAGAACAAACTAAGCACACAGAGCCTCCATGACCCACTTTACATCCTGGTGCAGCTTGGAGGAGGGCAGACCATGCATGATGGGACTTGAAGTACCTTCACTCACTTCCCAAAACTGCTGCAAACCTAATCCAATGACTGATCAAGACCAAACCTGACACACAGAGCCCTCATGACCCACTCTACATCCTGGTACCTTTTGAAGGAGGATGGACCATGGATGATGGGACTTGAAGTACCTTCACTAACTTCCTGAGACCACTGCAAGCCACGTAAACATCTCATAAGGACCACCCTTGGCACACAATGCCTTTCTCAAATAAACCGGGCAGGGCCGGGTCCCCAAGCTAGTATAAAATAAACTGAATCTACAAAGGTGTCTAAAGAGAAGGCAGCAAAGCCTTTCCCTGCAATAAACTCCCTGCAATAAAGATAGCCCATGCCCACCACAAAAGGGGAGCCTCCATGACTCCACACGTTCCTTTTCAGCAAAATGTGTGTCTTGGTTCCCCATGCCCTTCCTTTTTCTGTTTGCCATTATTTGCCACATTTTTTTTCTTTTTGCCATTTTCCCCTGGCAAAGATCGAACCCATGGTGCTTCATGCTTAATGCTTATGAGGTCAGCACACTTTCCATGAGCCACACTAGCCCTGTAGTGAAACCAACTCAGAACATATACTTCAGTGGGAAGCAGTTCTTCTTTTTCCTGTAGTGGGGTCAGTCTAGCCTCGATTCTACCAAAACTTGAAGACATTCCTTCCTTTATCCATCCATTTAGAGTCCCCTACTAGGATTGTTGCACCGGGGAGTCTGGCTTGCTAAGGTACTTTGGGAAACTACATCTCTCGTGTATATAAAATTGCCTCAAAAGGACAGCCTTCAAAGGAGATAAAAATAGAGAAGGGAACAAGGCAAGGCTGCCCGCTCTCCCCCCTAGTTTACATAATGGCTTTAGAGATCCTGCTTCGAGACATCAGAGAGGACCAAAACATTCCTGCTACCAAAGTGGGGAAATATGGATACAAATATAGAGCATTTGCAGACGATTTGCTGTGCATAGTAAAAGACCCGAGAACAAATATTAAAAAATGGATAGATAAAATAGAAGAATACGGGAAATGGGCTGGGCTAAAACTGAATAAAACAAAAACAGCAATGCTGACAAAAAATATGTCGAAGAAAAACCAAACGGAATTAGAGAAAATGACAGGGATGAAGATTACTTCTAAAATCAAATATCTCGGAATAAATATTACAGCCAAAAACTCTCAATTGATAAAGAATAATTATGAGGAGAAGTGGAAGGAGATTCAAAAGGACTTGACAGGATGGGGTTCATTAAATCTCTCCATAATGGGAAGAATAGCGACAATAAAAATGAATGTTCTCCCAAAACTTCTCTTCTTATTTCAGAACCTTCCAGTCCTTAGGACAAACAAACTGTTTAAAGAATGGAACAAAGAAATAATGAAGTTTATATGGAAAGGGAAAAAGCCGAGAATAAAATACACAAACATGATAGATGCAAAAGAGAGAGGAGGGTTTGGGGTACCAGACCTGAGGCTCTATTATGACGCGGCAGGACTAACATGGATTAAAGACTGGATTACATTAAAAAGGGAGAAGCTCTTGGCCCTAGAGGGCTTTGATTTAAGAGTAGGTTGGCATGCCTATCTCTGGTATGATCAGGAGAAAAAGGAAAAGAACTTCAATAATCATTTTATTAGAGCATCACTTTTGAAAATTTGGCAAAAATACAAGGACAGACTCTATGAAAAAACCCCCTGGTGGCTATCACCCTTGGAGGCAAGACAAAGAAGACTTTTGGGCTGGTCCCAATGGCCAACATATAGAGACTTGGTGATGAAAAAGAAGCAGGAACTCTCTCTAAAATCAAAGGAGGAAATTACAAAAAAATATAAATCTTTCTCATGGTTACAATACATGCAAATCAAAGAGGATTGGGCTAAAGACAAACAAGCAGGATTCGCAGATAAAGATGTTTTCTACGAGAAAGTGGTAAAAAGAGAAAAAAAACCATTACAAATATCTACAATGGACTATTGGTCTGGGCGACAGAAAAAGAAACAGTAAAGGAATGCATGATAGCATGGGCCAGAAATATTGGCAAATCAATACAGTTCAAAGATTGGGAACAAATATGGAAAAATAAAATAAAATACACTTATGCCACAGATATGAAAGAGAACTGGTACAAGATGTTCCACAGATGGTACATGACCCCCTACAAATTAGGCCAAATGTATAAATCAGTCAATAATAAATGTTGGAAATGCGAGAAGGAAGTGGGTACATTCTACCATACGTGGTGGACGTGCCCAAAAGTGAATAAGTTTTGGAAAAATATTCATGAAGGTTGCGAGAAAATTTTAAAAAAGAAAATAACGATGAAACCAGAATATTTCCTATTAGGAATTATAGATGAAGAATTGGACCTAGACCACAACGAAGATATTTTATTTTCATACCTGACAACAGCGGCCAGAATAGTTTATGCAAAGAAGTGGAAATTAAAAGAAATAGCAACCATTGAGGATTGGATGATTAAAATAGAAGAGATAAAAGACATGGACAAGTTAACTTATGCCCTAAAGACATCGTATGGCAGACCAATAAAGAACACGAACTGGGAACTATACGAGGAGTATAGAACAAACTATGAAAAGAAAGATTGAGACTGTCTAAATGACCCCAGAGCAAAAAACAAGTAAAAAATAAATTTAGAGGAGAAGCCCGTAGTCAAAGAAACATAAGGAACAAATAAAGAAAACTAAAGACGCCCGAGGGATAACTCGGAAGCCAGAGACCCTTTAACCTTACCCATCTTCCCTTACCCATCCATACCAATCCTACCCCCACCCAATACCCAGCCCCTCTTACCCGATCTTTCCCCTCCTACCCAGTCTCCTTCCTACCCCCAGTTCCTTTAGATAGTGTTTTTATGTATGAAAAATGCCAATAAAAATTATTATAAAAAAAAATTGCCTCAAAAGCATCACATGTCTTCTGTTGTCTCATTGTCTTGTGCTCCTGAGACCCAATTCCCTTCCCTTTGGTGAGAAACTGTGTTCTTGCTCCCAAAGAAAGGGGTCAGTCTAGATGTCCCTTGACAGGATCTGCTCTGTATATGATTTCTGTTCTCTCTCAAATTAACAGTTTGTGCCACACAAAGTTTCTGGAGTAGAACAACTACTTTCAAAGTAAATACCACAAAAGAAACAGGAAAAAAACACTTTCAAAATTCAAACCAGGAACATATTTCGTTTATTATTTTAAAAAATACTTTAAAAAACATTGAAAAAATTTCTTTGGCAGGGGAGGGGGAGCGAACCCACAGTACTTCTGCTTAATGCTTATGAGGTCGGTGCTCTTTCCCTGAGCCACACTAGCCCTGTAGTAAAATGAAGTCAGAACTTGTATTTAAGCTAGGTCAGTCTATAAAAACGTTTTATAAAAACATTGAAAATTTGCCAAAAATCCATGGATAAGTCAAAAGTTATGAAATTTGGTGAGCTAGCAGTGATCCATGTGTTCTACCAACTGTAGCAAGTTTCAGCCCGATTGGTCTAAAAATGAGGGAGGGACAATCCCCTGAAGTTTCCCCAGTGCCAGTGCGCATGCATGTCTGCCATTAACAAAGCAATTCCAAAATTTCAGAAATTTCAGAAATTTTTGACTTTTCCCCCAGAAAATTTCAGAAATCATTTCAAAATCGAATCGCCAGCACCCCTTACATCTGAAACAAGTTTTGAATCATTTTTTTGGTTCAAACAGGCCTACTATCTATAAGAGTTCGGTTTTTGAAACAGTCTTAAGATACATGAAATAATGGTCGAGGAACATCGGTTATAATATCAAACTGGAGGAATGGAGAAAAATTTGGAAAAATAACGTTAACATTTCCTATAGCTACAAATACAGAGAAAACTGGGTTAAACTACTATTTTGATGGTACTTAACCCCAGAAAAACTTGCTAGACCAGGGGTGCTCAGAATGGTGATCGGGATCACCAGGGTGATCTTTGGGCCTCATCCTGGTGATATTGAGGCCCCTGACCAGGTTTTTTGCAGTTGGTCCTCTTCACGCGCCCTGACCGCTGCAAAGAAGTCCTCCGTCGTTGCTCCTCCCCGGCTCCTGCTCGCGCGCCGTCTCCGAAACCTCCAGAGTCCAAGAGGCAGAATGGGCCCCCTCTTTTGGATTCCTCCTCCTCCCTCCGTCCTTCTCCAGCCACTCAGAGTCGTAGGAGACCAAAGGGGGCGGGCCTGGATGATGCGTGCATGGCTGAAGCGCCCATTCTGCCTCTCGGACTTCTCATGAGCTCTTGGAGGCGGCACGCATGCTGGCGGCGTGGAAATAGGAGCAACGACGGAGGAGGAGAAGAAGGACGCGTTGGGGTCATTTCCTTACCGCATCTCAAAGGTCGGTCTTTTTACTTGGGGGTGGGTGCTTGATTGTTCTGTGGCATGTCTCTTTATTGTTAATGTTTAAAAATGGCCTTTTAGCTCCAAAGCCTCTCTGCTTGCTTTGTTCCTTGAGAAATATATGTTGGGAAATATGGAAATGTGGGAGAAATGGGGTGGTTGGATGTATTTTTGCATGTCCCTTTGTTTACCTTGCTGAGTATTAAATGGCCTTGCAGTTCAAAAGCCTCTCTTCTTACTTTCTGGCTGATAATATGTGTGGTAATATGGCAGTGTGGGAGAAATGGGGTGGTTGGATGTATTTTTATGCTCTGTTTTATATTGTTTTTAAATTGAAATGTTGATGTTTTATAACTTCATTTTATGTAAACTGCCCCGAGCCTGCTGGAAGGAGCGGTACATAAAAATTAATAATAAATATAAATAAATAAATAAGAAAATAGTTATACGTTTTACATTTGTGGGTAGGTGATCTTTGGGACTTGGTTTTTTAATCAGTAGCTCCCATGCTGAAAAAGTGTGAGCACCCCTGTGCTAGACTATATAAGACAGCTAAACCAGACTGTTGGAATTGTAAAAGTCATAACAGCACAGTCTTTCATATGTGGTGGCTCTGTCAGACAGCCAGAGACTGTTGGAACATGATTCACAGAGATTCACAGAGAATCAGAAATAATTATTTTTAAAAGTATAGTAAAAAAAACTGGAAATATTTCTACTGGGAATCATGGACCAAGATCTGGAATCAAATGAAAGAAGGATACTTATCCTGATAACAACAGCCGCTAAGCTACTTTAGGCGTCTTTTTGGAAGTCAGCTAGCAAACCAACTAGGGAGGAATGGCTTCAAAAAATAATCGAAACTAGTCAAATGGAAAAGTTGACAGAGGCTTTGAGGGAAAAAATGACACGGTACGACTACACTCAAAATGGGACTGGTCACCTCTTCAAGATTATTGTAAAATAAATTGTAATATAGATCTGAATTTATAGCATAGATAGATGGTTACGACTTTTCCCTTTTCTTTTTTTTACCTCTTGTACTCTATTACAGGTATGATATAAGAAAATATTGGAAAATATATAAGAAAATATCGGAAAATATATGAAGAGTCAGATAACAGTAACAATAAACGATAACAAATGAGAGAAGGTTGGATCCACCTCTACCCCAAAATTTTCTATTGCACATACTCTTATGTACTTTTGTATCTTTACTTCATTGTTGTGTTCTTTTTTCTGTATTTTTAATCTTTTTTTTAATCATAAGAAACTCAATAAAACTTATTTTTTTAAAAAAGAAAAAAAGATAGAATTGTTTTGCTTTATTTCTATCAAAGTTTACTATCATATTCCCCTAGCAAGTTGTCATATTACAAACACACATTTTGGAGCAAAGACAGTTGTCATAATGAGGCACTCATGTAGCATGTCCAAGGAACATAACATACAGAACAGGTAAGCCATCAAATGTTAAAAAGCATTCCAAGTGTCCACATTCAAATTTGAAAAGCTCTTCGGACTGGTAGCATGCCCAAGGCTCACAAGCGGGTGAACAACAACAAAAACTGTTGTGAACACTGATATCAGAACCAGGGATATTGTAGACCTGGAAAGTGATAGCATGCCCGAGGCACGAGCAGAGTATAGGAGCAGATCAAGAAAGATTTTCAAAAACATTTTGAAGTGAGTGAAGTAGCACACATTAAGAACTATAGTCAAACCATACTGTGAAACAACCATCTAAAATTACTTAACTGTGTGTATACTCAGCTCATCCCTGCATTTGTCTGAAAAAACTGGAATAATCATGCTAACCTGATCCACAGTTAGGATTTCCAAAGTGTTGTGGGAAAAGTGCTTTCCACAGTTGCAAGTATTATTTTTACGAATACTACTTGAATGATGCCTTTTCTTTGACAGAGGAATTGGCCTTCTGTTTCCCAAAATACACTTGAAGACCAATTAACTCTGAATAAATGCAGAAGGGTTCCTACCTTTAAAATAAATTTACTTTCCTTTTAGAAAGTGGTTTAGAATTGGAGCCTTTATAAACCTACTCAGAATGAGTGTCCTACTGCTTTCAGTAGGAGATACCCCTGGATAAGTGGATGACCTAATTCTTGGCCCATAATTAAATAGCACTCACCCATGGCAGTTAAAGTGGTAACAAAGTGCATTGTTTCTACAGTCTGGATGTACCCCAAGACATCATTACCTCTTTAGGTATTGAGGATTGTTGAATTCCAACAACAGCCACACATGTTTTAATATATCTTCAGAAATACAGTTGATATACTTCTCAAACTCACATTCAGTGAGGGTCGAAAAAAAAGGGGGGGGAGGATCTACTATAGCAAGGGTCAGGAACCTATGGCTCAGGAGCCAGATGTGGCTCTTTTCATGATTGCATCTGGCTCTCCAGAGCAGCCCGGGCCTCGATTTCCCAGCATGCAGTGGGAAGGAGTGATGCAAATGTGCCGCGACTGCCGCTTCTGTGCTTCCATCGCCACCTCTTCCTTATCCCCCACTGCTCTCGGGGCCCTGCGCCCTCTTTGCCAGGGATGGCGGAGCCCGGCGGCAGTGCCTCGTTCTTGTCTTCCTCTTCATCCTCTGCCACTTGGCTTTGCGGGAGGCGGGGGAGACGGGCTTGGCACTGGTGCTGCGGACCCGGCCTTGCTGCCCCCGGGGGATGCCCAGCTCATTGCCCTCATCGTCAGGCAGCTCAAGAGCCGTTGCCTCTTTGAGGCCTTCCGGAGGGACTGCCTTGCCGACTTGGCTATTATCATATGATGTAACACACTAGAAAGCGATAATATTTGGTGAAGTAGATGGCAGTAGAAAAAAGATAGATTGTTCGCCAGATAGGTTCAGTCAAACAAAAAGCCATGCTATTGATTTTGAAAAACCTGAGCAGAACCAAAGATTTTGGAGGCCTCTTATTCAAGGAATCACCTTAAGTTGAAGTTGACATGAAGAAATATTGGCAACAGCCATTAGTTCAATACACAAAGGGAACTGAAAGTTATACCTGTGTGTTGAGCATTTTGGGTTATTACAGATGGAGGAATATATTGCTTCCTTCATACAACAGCTACATCTTCCCTCACAACCCCCTCAACTGCTCTGCAGCCTCTATCTCCAACACCATTAAATTGCTGATGGAGTTCAAAGTATCTGAGCAATTTTTGGCTAGTCCTTGTAGCCAGATGTAGAATAACAAGTGTATCCTCCGAGACTCCTGGATTATCACAGTACATCTGGTCATAAACACACAGCCAACTTGGTTCTGATGTGCTCATTACTCTCTCTAATGGTAACCAATAACTGTTGGTGGAGGAAGTTAAGGATCCCATCACATGGAGGTCCCTAAGCCGGGGGACAGCAGGGGCATCTGTAAGGCAGCATTTGAAACCATCCGTCAGTGCCCCACATTCTGTCCTCAGCTTGATACCACACTGTCCCCAGCTTACTCTATGAGAACATGGTTAGTCACCCATGTTCTCAGGGATGCCACTTAGCACACTGCCAAGATGCAGCATGCTTGGGGCTGGCACGGAGCCCCACCAGAAGTAGCCCCGCATAATGTAATGGAGGGGGGGGGGGTCCGTCCTGGATGCATGTAGGGGAGGAGCAGGGAAATGTCTTGTTCTCGCTGGGTAGAACTTTACAATAGCTTTCCTGTTGTTATAGGATATAGGATGTTAGCACCCGGTAAAAGAAGGTACTATATTTTACTATCTAGTTGCTTCTTGTTTTTATGAGAAACAGGGCCTATTCTCAGTCCAAAAATATGGAAAATACACAAGACGAAATAAAATAAGACAACACATTTAGTAAGGTATTTTTTTTCACAAGACAACCATGATGGACACAGGCCTTTCTGTTTAAGAAAGGTGTTATTTTAATTATTTGTTCTCTAAATGACACAAGTTAAAACTAAAAATGCCAGATGCCAGTGGCTCTATTATTTATTGTGACCCTGTTCAATTATAATGTACCATATTTTTTAAAATTGACATGCCAAGCATTTAGCAATTGCTAAAACTCTCTCCCTCTCCCTCTCCCTCTCCCTCTCCCTCTCTCCCTCTCCCTCCCTCTCCCTCTCCCTCTCCCTCTCCCTCCCTCTCCCTCTCCCTCTCCCTCTCCCTCTCCCTCTCCCTCTCCCTCTCCCTCTCCCTCTCTCTCTCTCTCTGCTTTTCATGTAGAATTAACTGTTCCACTTTGTTCAGTTTGTGCACAAACTGACATGGCAAATCTCTCGATTCAGGCTAAGGAGATGAGGAAATAGCTCCAGCAATGTGAGGAAATGAAGATTATATTCGGATGAGTTCTAAACTGAGCCAGCCCAATTCAAAGTCAATTAAGCCACACAGCTTCTTTGGTATATAAAGGAAAGGGAATCATTTCTATAAAATTAAATACAGGAGAGAGAAACTTTTTTTATGTCAAGACTGTGTATTTCAAGCACCAAATTGCAGGTAATGGGACAGATCTGCTGATTGGATAGACTTTGACATTATTTTCAGCTTGACTTTTAGGATGTAGTTGTGGTCTGGATAAACACCTATTTGGAAACAGTTGAACTCCCTTGGCTGCTCCACAAAGAATTCTTACCTTTGAATCACCCCTTTCCATTTGCTCCTAAGCAGAGATAAAAATCCAAAACTTCAGAAAGTTTATTTTTAGGAATTACTGACTTTTACTTAGGCAATCCCTCATAGTCTGAGGATGATGTTCCTCCAAGTGCGGTATCCTGGCAGTGGGTACATAGGTGACTATGGAGCCCTATTCTTGATCTGCATCTTCTCCCGCAGTAAGGGCATTGGTTTCCAGGTGGAAGATTTGGCTTGACGCACCTTCCTCTTGGCATGTTTCTCTCTTTCACCCTCCATTTATGCCTCTTCAAATTCTACAGCACTGCTGGTCACAGCTGACTTCCAGCTGGAACTCTCAAGGGCCAGGGCTTCCCAGTTCTATGTCTATGCCAGAGTTTTTAAGGTTGGCTTTGAGCCCATCTTTAAATCTCTTTTCCTGTCCTCCAACATTCCATTTTCCATTCTTGGGTTTGGAGTAGAGCAACTGATTTTGGAGTCGGTTGTCGAGCATCTGGACAACATGGCCGGTCCAGCAAAGTTGATGATGGAGGACCATCGCTTCAATGCTGGTGGTCTTTGCTTCTTCCAGCACATTGACATTGGTCTGCTTGTCTTCCTAAGAGATTTGCAGGATTTTTTGGAGGCAGCGCTGATGGAATAGTTCCAGAAGTTGCATGTGATGTCTGGAGACTGTCCACGTCTCGCAGGCGTATTGCAGGGTTGGGAGGACAATAACTTTATAAACAAGCACCTTGGTATCCCTATGGATGTCCCGGTCCTCAAACACTCTCTGCTTCATTCAGAAAAATGCTGCACTTGCAGAGCTCAGGCGGTGTTGCATTTCAGTGTCAATGTTGACTTTTGTGGAGAGGTGGCTGCTAAGGTAGCGGAAAGGGTCAACATTTTCTAATGTTACACCATTAAGCTATATTTCTGGCATTGGAGAGGGATTGGCTGCTGCCTGCTGGAAGAGCACTTTGGGTTTCTGGATGTTCAATGACAGCCGAGTTTCTCGTATGTTTCTGCAAAGTTGTTTAGAGTGGCTTGTAGGTCTTCTGAATGTGCACAAACGACATTGCCATCAGCATACTGGAGTTTTATAACAGATGTTGTTGTAACCTTGGTTTTGGCTTTTAGTCTGCTGTGGTTAAATAGCTTGCCATCTGTCCAATAGATGATTTCCACTTCGGTGGGAAGCTTCCCATCAACAAGGTGAAGTATCATGGCGATGAAGATGGAAAATAAAGTCAGGGCAATAATACATCCCTGTTTGACACCTGATTCTATGTTAAATGGGTCACTTTGGGAGCCACTGCTATCCAAGACTGTTGCCATCATGTCATCATGGACAAAGGCCCATGCAGGTAAAATACAAATATAGATATAATTTCAGCCCCATGGGGGTGTCACAGGGCCCCATAATTTAACTAGCACAGGGTCACATTTGTCCTAAATCCAGCACTGGTCACTGGCTTTCTTGTTCCCCCACGGTGCTTCAGTTGGCATATTTATTTTTCTTCTCATGTGTATCAATGAAAGGTAACATTGATTCATTAATAAATGTTGCCATCCTGATCTTGCGCTGATTCAATGAGCCAGCAGAGCTATAAGATGTTGTTTGTCCACCATGGATTTCCACCACCACCCCAGCCTCCTTTGCAAGTCACAAAACCCACAAGAAGGTTGCTGGGCCCCCATAGATAAGGTAGGTTTCTGTGTTGTCGCTGTAGTCACCCATGGGAGTGGGGGTTGCAGGTAGAACCCCTGCCCAGCCTCACCAAACCATGTCCCTGTTGGGGTCTCTTTATTGGTCCATGTAGAAGGGCCCTCTGATGCTCCTATGGTGCAGCTACATTGTAGAAACTTGACACCACTTTACTCCCAGAGCTCAGTGCTATGGAATCATGGGTGTTGCACTTTTACAAGATCTTTAACATTCCCTGCCAAAGCGTGTTGGGACTTCACAAAACTACAAATTCCATTATCCCATAACATTGAGTCCTGGTAATGGAAATTAACTTTTACTTCTACAGTGTAAACATGTCTCTAGAAAATCTATTTGGCTCCCAAGGCTTTCAAAACATTTTGACCCCTGGCAATTTCTACCTGGAAACCTTTTGCTGCTATAATAAATCCAAACATCACACAGAACTCTAGCCCATTCCATTGTATCATTCTTTACTTTGAGAATAGAAAGCTAGAATAGTAATAAGAAACTTTTTCTTACATGGAAAACATTTATCTATATGATTCTATACATCTGAAGATGAGCTTAGAATTGCCAATCATTACAGAAAGCTTTTTGGTGCTGAATTTGTTGAATTACTTTTAAAGCTAAATCATTAAAAGCAATAAAGCTAATTTTTAATTGATTATGGACTTATCGTATATACTTGAGTATAAGCCAACCTGAATATAAGCCGATGCACCTAATTTTATCACGAAAAACTGGGAAAACGTATTGATTTGAATATAAGCCGAGGGTGGAAAACATAGCAGAGAATGGCAAATTTCAAAATAAAAATAGATACCAATAAAATTACAGTAATTGAGGCATCAGTAGGTTAAATGTTTTTGAATCTTTACATAAAACTGTAATGTAAGGTAAGACTGTCCAACTTTGATTCAACCATTATTCTGACCTTCTTCAATGTAAATGTGCGTATGTATCCTTTCAATAATAATAGAGTAAAATAATAAATTAATAATAAAAATAAATTGTTTAAAATAATAAATGTAATAAATAATAATAGAGTAAAATAATAAATGTACTACTAATAATAAATAGAATAAAATAATAAATAGAATAAAATAATAATAGTGTAAAATAACATAAATGGAATAATAATATAGTAAAATAATACAGGTAACAAAATGAAACAGAAAAATAATAAACAACCTTGACTCGAGTATAAGCCGAGGGGAGCTTTTTCAGTCTAAAAAAGGGGCTGAAAAACTGGGCTTATACTCGAGTATATACAGTAATTGTGTACATGAGTGTGCATGTGTCAAACAGAGATCTCATGCTTCAAAAATATTACATACTAGCTTGGGGACCCGGCACTGCCCGGGTTATTTGAGAAAGGCATTGTGTGCCAAGGTTGGTCTTTGGTACTTTAAGTCCCATCATCCATGGCCCACCCTCCTCCAAGCTGCAGTAGAAAGTAGAGTGGGTCATAGGGGCTCTGTGTGCCAGGTTAGGTCTGTATTGTTCTTTGTTGGTGGCCACTGTGGTCTGCTGGAACAAAAGCATCTGAAAGTACTACAAATCTCATAATCTGTGGTCCACCTCCCCTAAACCTCACTAGGATGTAAAGAGGGTAATGGGGGTTATGTGTGCCAAGTTTGGTCTTGAGCAGCCATTGGGTGAGGGTTGCCGCGCACTCGGGAAGTGAGTGGAGGTACTTCAAGTCCCATCAACCATGGTCCACCCTCCTTCATACTGCAGTAGAATGTAGAGTGGGTCATGGGGGCTCTGTGTACCAAGTATGGTATTTATTGGTCTTTGTTGGGGCTGCAGTGGTCTTGGTAAAGGAGCAGAGGTATTTGAAGTCCCATCCTCCATGGTCCACCCTCCTCTAAACTTCAGTAGGACGGAGAGTGGGTCATGGGGGCACTGTGTGCCAAGTTTAGTCTTTATTGCTCCTTGTTCAGGGCTGCAGTGGTCTGTGGGAAATGAAGGATTTGAAATTACTACAGACCCCATATTCCGTGGAGGTACTGCAAGTCCCATCATCCATGGTCTAGCTTCCTTCAAACTGCAGCAGAATGTAGAGTGGGTCATGGGGGCTTTGTGTGCCAAATTGGTCTTTATTGGTCATTAGATGAGGGTCCCAGTGGTTTCAGTAAGTGAATGAAGGTACTGCAAATCCCATCATCCATGGACCATCCCCCTTAGAAGTGTATCAGGATGTAGAGAGGGTCATGAGTACTCTGTGTGCCAAGATTGGGCCTGGTCTGTGATTTGTAAGGGCTACAATGTTCTGTGGGAAGTGAATCGGACAAATCCCATCCTTCGTGGCCAATCCTGCCCTAAACTGCACCAGGTTGTAAAGTGGGCTATTGGGCCTCTGTGTGCCAAGTGTCGTCCTGATCCGTCATTGCTGTGGGCCACAGTGACTGACTGCCTGAGGCCTCCCCCCCCTGCCTCCTAAGAATGTTGGAAAGTTGACAGTGACCAATTAGAGACCATATTCAAATTACACCACAGTGGCAACCAATCCCCTCTGACTGCTGCCTAAGAATGTTAGAATGCTGAGGCTGGCCAATCAGAGACCGTATGCAAATTCTACCACAGTGGGAGCCAATCAAAAAGCTGCCACAATTCAGCCCTCCGCACCTCCGCATGCATACAAACATTCTCTTTTATTATGTATACAGATTGGTTTATAGATGTTTATGAAGCAGATATAAAGCTCTCTGTAGAAGATAGCTTCCATTGCTTATGAGATTATGAAAGATCTTTAAAAAAAGTTTTCCATGTAGAATTTAGTCTTCAGTTTTTATTTTCAATGTGTGGAATGTGAGTACAAAGATAGCAAAAGTGCTCTGAATGGGCATCACTTCTGCCTTCTGAGGTTTCTCAAAGTGAAAAAGGGAAATGTTTCAATAAAGATTCTTATTGGCTTTTGGTTTATTGAAGTGTCAAAAGGTTTATGAGCTCCTCAGCTGAAGTTTTGATTGTTTTAGCCAACTACTGTCACTTCTTATCAGTACTAAAGGGAGGAATCAAAGTAAGAGGCCCAGGAGAGAGACTTAGACTTTCTAAAATGCAGAGTGGCTCTTTTCTGTCACTGCCCTAAGATTTCTTTGCTTCAGGCCTAAGAGTATGTTGGGAGTCAGGGAATGAGATAAAAATGTCTCTTGGCTCATTTTGCATGCATAATAAAGAATGGTTGGGTTGGTTTTGTTTAAGTGCTATTTGCCTTTTAAGGATAAAATAAAATAAAGGAGGCTAACAGGAGGAATTTCAGAATGAGCATCAAGAATACAAGCTGGCGAGGCAGTTAGTTTGGCATGGTATGGCACAGTTGTTAAATGGATGCCCTTAAATTTGAGCACAGTGAAACAGCTGATCCTTGCAGCTGACTTTGGGTGACATGAGAAAGAAGGAACTAGTAATGTAAGTTACTAATACCACCAAGAACAAGGAGAAGTGTTCTGATTTTTCTGTTTTTCTTCCCCTGGCAGGATACTGGGGGAAATGGAAGGAGAAAGGAAGAAGGGCCAACGAAAGGCAAGATGGCTTGTCCTTGAAGTAGCTGGGGGTGGCGACAGCCGACAGGGAGGTCTGGCTTGGGCTGGTCCATGAGGTCATGAAGAGTTGGAAGCAACAGAGCAAATGAACAACATAACTAGTGAAGGCAGATCCATTAGCTACATTTACAAGCTATGCTCAATAAATATGACTTGCAAGCAGGATCCAGCAAAGGATCGGTGCCTTGTCGTGGTGCTGGCGCTTGAGCACCTCAATGATGCCATGAGCGAAACCGTGAAGGGGATTCCCCCGCGTCAGCGTCCCCCTCCGGGGACTTGGATTCAACCTTCGGAGCCTGCCCGCCTGACGGTCCTCCCTCGGGTGTACCATCAGGTTTGGAACTGTGCCTTTCCAGTTGCGGGGCCCCGCGCGGACGACCTCCGTGCGCCGCGCTGCCGCTGTTATTGCCATTGGCTGTGTAATTGGAGTTGCAGGGCGGCCTCGGGACTTGGGGTCCTCCCCATCTGTGCACGGCCCACTGTATATTCATATGTTGGGCATATTGGGCTGCAGCCTTGATTCACCTCATTCCGGCTCTTGCCCCACGGGGCTTCACCCGGCCACAGGGGCTGGGGGGGTTCTGTGCTTGCTGGGGCCTGACCCAGTAGCGTGGGGAACCCTTGGGGATTTCCCTTCATATTTGATATTGTATATTGCTTTGACCTCGCCCACATGGGTACTGTATGTATATTGCATTTTTGAATGGTTGCATTTGTGACTTCACTTTGTGTTTTGCTGTACTCTCCAGACTTACCCCTCCAGTGTGTTTTTTAGTTCTCTTGTTTTGGGGTCAGGATGGCTTCCGCCTCCACCAGCATCTTTACAGATGAGGATAGGGATAACATCACGAAGGTGTGGTCCCTGTACGATCCGGGGGAGGCCTCTACCTCGGACGCGGATTCCCAGAGGGGGAGTTCTGTGTTTGACCTGACAGAAAGGGAGCTCAGACTAGTGAGGGTACAATTAAATGCGGCAGCACTCTCTGAGTACATCAGGGGGGCCATGATACCGAGAGGCATGAGGGTGAATCTCCCACCAGGCATATACCTGGATGACACGCAATTCCAGTCCACCTGGTATAGGATCCTGGACAATTGTTCAAGGGACCTAATGACTCTTATAGTTCAGAGAACCACGGTGGAGGCACAGGAACTAAAAGATGAGATTCAGAGCATCAAACAGCAGCTCGGTGCCCTTTTGAAACCAGTTGATATAGAGGGGATCCAGCAACAAATCAATAAATTACATCAGGACATTAAGAAAGCCAAGATCAATAAATTAAACAGAGACAAGGAAGACTATAAGAATGACCGCGTATACAAAGTACTGCGCAATTCTTATGACAGATTGTATGGGAGGTCTGTCAGATTTTCTAACGAGTATCTCCGGGCTAGGGACATCAATGATGACCCGGGAGTACAATCTGATACCTCCACAGGATCAGGGGGATATAATCTGAGGGACCGCAAACCGGCCCAGAAGAGCAAACAAAAAAATTTTCGGAAGGGCCCGGCTCAAAAGAGGCCCACCTAATTGTTAATCTTTCGGATCTTCCCTTGACTCCCGAACAGGCTTGTTTGGTGAGCAAGGGCTTATCTTTTGTTTTGACCCCATCCTGCTCCGATATTACCATTCGTAAGGACTTGGCCTCCCTTTTTCGTAGTGTACGTTTGAAAGAATTTTTCACCTCTGATACCTCTGAGACTGATTCCCACTCGGTAGACCGTAGATTCACTAATAAAAGTAATTTCACCCCCCACTTAGTCTCCGACAATATCCATGTTTTTGAAAAAATGGTCTTGGAAGAAGTCTCTGGCTTGGATCACAGCAGAGACTTTGCCCATAGCAATATGTCCAAACATGAAATTCAGGTCTTGCAAGAACTAGGCAACCACCCTGATGTGGTATGGAAACAGGCGGACAAAGGAGGGGCTATTGTGTGTCTCAACACCAAGGATTACAGGGCGGAGATACATAGGCAATTGGGCGATTCACAATTCTACTCCCCTATTCCCCAGGACCCCACCCTTAGATTTTCCAGAGTCATTAGGAACATACTACAAACCGCCGAATTGATGGGGTACATCAACCCCAGGACGGGAGATTTTTTGTACCAGAAACACCCCAGGATTCCTTTATTTTATGTCTTACCCAAAATCCATAAACCCAACCGGCCCCCTTTGGGCAGACCCATTGTATCGGGATCAGGGGGGCTCTTAGAACCCCTGGCACGTTTTTTGGATTCATTCTTACAACCTTGTGTGATTGGCACGACATATTATTTGAAGGACACCAATGATTTTATTTCTAAGGTAGAAAATCTTAGGGTCAATCCAGGGGCCATTTTGGCAACTGCCGACGTGTCCTCGCTCTATACAAATATTCCACTGGAGGAGGCACGATCCATAATTGCTGATGCATTAGACACACGACCCTCTCCGAGACTTCCGCCTACACACTTTTTGTTGGAGTTACTGGACTGTATCTTCGATTATAATTATTTTGCTTTCGAAGATCAGTTCTATTTACAGACCAGCGGTGTGGCCATGGGGTCCGCGGTGGCCCCTTCGGTCGCCAACCTGTTTATGACACAATTAGAAAACACCAATTTGTCTCCCACATCTACCAACCCTCTAGTCCGTCAGATCATAACATACTGGCGTTATATCGACGATGTGTTTGTCATCCTGAGGGGGGACACCGACCTGCCATCGTTCACACGATGGATCGACTCCTGGCACCCATCGATCAAATTCTCCTTCGAGTCCAGCACCACCACTGTGCATTTTCTAGATGTTAATGTCAGTATACAGGAGGGGACCATTAAAGTGAGTACCTATAAAAAACCTACTGATAGGAACTCACTTTTGCATTATGACAGCCACCACACCAGATCGCTGAAACGTAATTTACCATATTCCCAACTTCTCCGCCTTGCGGAATTCCTCCTCCACACTGGATTTCGGTGTGGCTGCCAACCAACTCCTGCAGGATTTCTCGTTCCGGGGTTACCCTCAACATGTGCTAGATAGTGCTTTGCGTAGAGCCAACAGCATTCCCAGAGCAAAACTGCTGCAGCCTACACGCAAAAGCCGACAAGACTGACAGACTTGTCTGGCCGCTCACATTCACCCCACATTCATGGCATCTACAGAACATAGTGAGGAAGTTTTGGCCTCTAGTGGCTGGCATACCAGGTTTAGAGAGGCCTCCCATGGTTGCGAACAAAAAAACCAGATCCATAAGGGATATTCTGGTACACACCAACCACATGAGAGCATCAGGTCCCATCAGTTCGTTCAGCCCTGGTACCAAAATCTGCGGACACTGCTCCATATGCCCACAAGTGAGTTCTAGCCTTGAGATTTTTAATGCTGTTAAGTCTAAGCCATTCAGCATACGCTGCTTTTTCACTTGTGCGTCCGTCAACCTGGTGTATGCCCTCATCTGCCCATGCCCCCGCCCTTTGATATACGTGGGCCAGACCAGCAGACAACTCCGCGTCAGAATGTGCGAACACCGCTCGAGGATCAAGGGTGGTGCCATGGACTCCATCCTGTACAGACATTTCGCTGAACAAAAACACCCACATGATTCATTCAAATGCATGGGACTTGAAAAAGTCACTACTCGTGAGTATGGGGATAACCACACTGCCCTTTTAAGAGCCGAAACCAAATGGATTATCCTATTGTCCTCAGAGACACCAGCTGGCCTCAATGAGGCATTATCAATACAAACCCTAGTTGTGTAACACTGTTTCCAGCCAATTGGGTGAGTCGTTACACCCTTGCCTCCTGCCTCCTCCCTTTTCTGCGTTTAGGTATATAGTTCCCCCGGTGAGGCCTCTGACTCACCTTTGGGTCACCATTGACCTTGGTGGAATCCATCCACTATTATTGATGCTCTTGATATTTTGATTATTGGTGAGTATTGTACTCTGTAATATGATTTATATTTTTCTGTATGATATGTAGTTACATGTTAGTTCTTGTTAACTCCACTGAAGTCACTTGTATTGTATTTGTTCTCAGGAATTGTATCATGCTCCTATACCAGCACCATTGCTATTTTTGGTATTGCCACGCCCTGATGAAGCAGTAGACATTTATCTGCGAAACGGGTTTTTGGGACCCACCTATCACCTACATCCCCGTTGGCGTTGTTGGGACGATAGCGGGAGCAGCCAGCCCCGCAGTCAAACCCAGATTGGGATACGACTGGCATCTGTGCTTTGGAGCTCTTTTAGCAGACATCACTGCTGGGACCCTTAAGCTATCAAGCTAGGATCCCCAATAAATCGCTATTGAGATTTTCCATCTGTGTGGACTTGGACATTTGTCTTAGCCTGGGCTTCTCCCTCTGCCTCCTGGGCGGACCCCAGGACGTGCGGCACCGCCCTGCAGCGCCAGGCGTTTGATCAGCAGATCGGACGGGGGTGGGAGCCGCTCCCCCTGGGACATCCATGATGCTGCTGCAGCCCTTGATTTTTGTCACCACATCTTTCTATTATCTTCGCTCCCACACAGACTAGTCTCCGCGGCTTGCCCGTTCGCTCCTCCGGGGATTTCCCCACTCATCGGCGGCACCCGCTACTGTGACGTAGTTCCAGCTCCACCCCCCGGATTCCCTTAGCCGGCTCCTCCTTCCCACCAGGGAGCCCGTCGACGTCATTCGCGGGCCTTTGTTTACCTTGACTTCTATCGCCCGCACTGCGCGCTTGGGAGCCCGGCGCGTCATCAACACGGGCCGCGCCCACCTAGCGCGGCCTCCGTCCGGGGATGTCCCCCGCGTCAGCGTCCCCTCCGGGGACTTGATTCAACCTTCGGAGCCTGCCCGCCTGACGGTCCTCCCTCGGGTGTACCATCAGGTTTGGAACTGTGCCTTTCCAGTTGCGGGGCCCGCGGACGACCTCCGTGCGCCGCTGCCGCTGTTATTGCCATTGGCTGTGTAATTGGAGTTGCAGGGCGGCCTCGGGACTTGGGGTCCTCCCCATCTGTGCACGGCCCACTGTATATTCATATGTTGGGCATATTGGGCAGCCTTGATTCACCTCATTCCGGCTCTTGCCCCACGGGGCGTCCCCCGGCCACAGGTGCTGGGGGGTTTCTGTGCTCGCTGGGGCCTGACCCAGTAGCGAGGGAACCCTTGGGGATTTCCCTTCATATTTGATATTGTATATTGCTTTGACCTCGCCCACATGGGTACTGTATGTATATTGCATTTTTGAATGGTTGCATTTGTGACTTCACTTTGTGTTTTGCGAAAGTAGCAACAGTAAGAACTGACCATGGGACAACAGACTGGTTCAGGATTGGGAAAGGCGTACTCTCACCCAACCTATTCAACTTGTATACAGAACACATCACACGATGTGCGGGGCTTGATGAATGCAAGTCTGAAGTTAAAATTGCTGGAAGAAAGATAAACAATAGGCATGTTTTAGAATCCCAAAATGGCGATTCTTATATCAAATGGGAGGGGATTTTTTTGTTTAGTAAAGAAAGACTTACAAAAAAATTCAAAAATTTCTGAAATGTAACTTAATTACTTACGAAATTTCGTTAGTAGTTCTAAAATAGGCAAAGCAGGGAAACAGGACTGATACTGTTTTAAACACAGGCAAATCAAGGGGCAACATTTCCCTTGGTTTCCTTGCAGGGAGATATAAAGCATTAATATATTATTATTATTATTATTAATATTATTAAAGGACAGGGTTCCTTTGCAGGGACACATATAATGCATTAATATATTATTATTATATTATTAAATAAATGCCTAGGCCTACCTCTGGTGCAGGCCTTGCTAATCTGTAGAGTTCTCCTCACTCTATCTTTTTTTCCCCATTCAGTTTTACCATAGCAGTCTAGGACCTCCGTTGGAACTCTATGGCTTTTCTTGATTCTGAACTCTTCCTTCTCCTCTCCGTGCTCTTTTCACTCCTGCTGCCCTTCTCTCAGCAGTTCTTATGTCCTCCTACTCTGTCCTTCTATCTAAACCCCCTTCCTGGGTGTTTAAATCGCTTTTTTCGTCAGTCCTCCAGCCCCTCTAGGAGTCCCGATTTCGGGCTCTCTATCGTTTCCGGCTCCCTTTTCACTTCCTGGAAAAGGCCTTCCACTCTAATTAGGCTGCAAGCATGGAAAGGCCCCGATTTCACTGTGAGTTATGTCTGCAAAGCTATTTTGGAGGGGAAATTTTCCTGTTGGGGGACATCCGAAATATTTAATAATCTAACGACATTCTGGGCCCAGGGGGTGCGTAAAAGAAAGTCCACTTCCGGGATTGGCCTTGCGATCCGTATAAACTTGAAAGGCCCATTACATACGAATCACTTACGATTTCTTTTAATTTCCGTTTCATTTTTCTCATGCCTAATAAACAACCTTAGATATGCAGATGATACCACTTTGATGGCTGAAAGTGAGGAGGAGCTGAGGAGTCTTCTAATCAAAGTGAAAGAAGAAAGTGCAAGAGCTGGGTTGCAGCTAAACATTTAAAAAAACCAAGATTATGGCAACAGTGACAGACTTTGTATTTCTAGGTGCAAAGATTACTGCAGATGCAGACTGCAGCCAGGAAATCAGAAGACGTTTACTTCTTGGGAGGAGAGCAATAACCAATCTCGATAAAATAGTGAAGAGTAGAGACATCACACTGGCAACAAAGATCCGCATAGTCAAAGCAATGGTATTTCCTGTAGTAACCTACGGATGTGAGAGCTGGACCA
This sequence comes from Anolis apletophallus, assembly GCA_030556195.1. Lineage (NCBI taxonomy): Eukaryota > Metazoa > Chordata > Lepidosauria > Squamata > Anolidae > Anolis > Anolis apletophallus. The sequence goes on along the minus strand of JARBWK010000005.1, from coordinate 121,781,523 downwards.
TAGGGAAGGCTGAGCGAAGGAAGATAGATGCTTTTGAACTGTGGTGTTGAAGGAAAGCTCTGAGAGTGCCTTGGACTGTGAGAAGATCCAACCAGCCCAAACCGCTCATTGGAGAGAAGGATAGTAGAGGCAAAGATGAAGTACTTCGGCCACATAATGAGAAGACAGGAAAGCTTAGAGAAGACAATTATGCTGGGGGAAATGGAAGGAAAAGGGAAGAGGGGCTGACCAAGGGCAAGACGGATAGATGGTATTCTCAAAGTGTCTGGCTTGACCCTGAAGCAGCTGGGGAGGTGATGGCTGACAGGGAGCTCTGGCGTGGGCTGGTCCATGAAGTCACGAAGAGTCAGAAGTGACTGAATGAATAAACAACAACAAGCAGGATTTTATGCAGGGAGATGTCTCCTGCCATTGTCTGAACAAGAGGCCATGTAGGGAGTCATATCTTGGATCCTTGTCCAAGATAGCTGAACATTTTATTATAAACTCTCTCTCTGACAAGGAAAAGATCTTGTTGTTTAATCTTTTAATTTTGTAATTTCGCAATCTTTTAAACAAACAAACAAAAATAACCCTTGCAGTTAAGGGTGGGAGTGGGTTGACAGGACGGTAGGTCGGTATGTTTTGTATTCATATATGCATGTATTGTGGCTACCAATTGAATTCCAGGTCTTCTTCAAGGTGTTAGTTCTAACTTTCAAGGCCTTATATGGTTTGGGGCCAGTGTACCTGAGGGAGCGGCTTACCCCATATGTGCCCAGAAGATCACTGCGCTCAGAGGGGCTCAACATGTTGGAAGTGCCTGGCATAAAGACCTACAGGCTAGCCAGTACGCGGCAGAGGGCATTCGCAGTGGCCGCGCCAACGCTATGGAACTCGTTGCCTGAAGAGACGCGAGCCCTGTGGGACTTGATGACATTTCGTAAGGCTGTTAAAACCTGGCTGCTTAGGCAGGCATTCGGCTCTGACCGGTGCCCGCCATAACCTGCCACCCGCCGCGTCACTGCTGCTACATCACTACTGTCCTGTTACAGTTTTACTGGGGGTGGGGTGGAATGGTTTTAATGCTGTTTTAATGTTGTTATGTGTTTTTATTGGTATTTTATTGTTGTAAACCGCTCTGAGCTTCGGAGTGAGCGGTTTACCAAGCTGAAATAAATAATAATAAATAATAATATTGTATGTATGGGTAAGTGTGTATGTTTTATAAACATATGTTTTGATATGGTCAAAATTGACTAATCAATAAAGAATTGTTGTTGTTGGTCTTGTTGTATTTAAGAGAGCCACCAATGCTAAGTTGTCTTGTTTACTTGTAATGAATGAGAGATCTTGCCATACTGGTTTAGAATGTTATGCCTTCTTTTTCAATGCAGGGGTGGCTGACATGTTTGCCTCTCAGAGTGCTTTTACACTAAAGAACAAGTATTCCAATGGTAAAGCAATATCAATTTTACAACAGTGGAGGCACATGTTGTTCATGATGGGAACGAAAGGCTGACTCTGCACAGTGTGTAAACTAAAAGGTCAGGCAGGCAGCTGATAGACTCTTCAAGGAATTACCAATAGGATGGTGAGAGCTTTAGTTTACAAATATAAAAAAGTGTCTGAGGAAATATTGGCATGTCCTTTCCTGGAAGACTACCATTCTGCTGTTCCTTTGTATAATTTAGGTTGAGTAAGCTTTCCTTTTTGTACCCAGTACCTGTTTACCACTGATTTTTTTAAAAAAAACTTATGTATCTGTCAAATTCTCATCATCTATTTTGCTTTTGCTGATTTTCCTAAGTATATACAATTTGCAACTTGGTGACACTATTTTGTTGTACTTCACAGCTGACTGTTTAAAGTTGATTTGATCCATTTGGGAATGTTCTGCAGGATATGCAGAATTGCTTCATATAAGTGCAAGAAAAATGTAGCCTTTTAACCATTGTATCAGTTTATTAAGTTTTTAAAAATGTATTTGCTTCCCTATCAACAACAGTAAGTATGAGCGAGGGACGGGAAATGATAGAAAATCCATTTGACAAGAGTAAATGGACTCTCTCTGCATGCATGTATATGAGTGAGAGGGTATATAGGAAAAGTAATGTTGGGAACGTAGATAGAAGCGACACCTTTTAGCATTTGAATGACAAATCATAAAAGATGACACACTTTTAGAAAAGGAGATATGCACCGGAGACTTTATTATTTCGTACCCGAAGCAAATAGAAAATTGACTTAAGCTTGAGAATCAAGTGACTTCAGATCTGAATGCAAAATGTCATTGTAGCCACACAGTAAGTAAAAAAGTAATTCAAATGGCAAGGCACCAATGTAGGCTGGGTGAAGGGAATGCTGTGCCTGAGAAAGTCAGCAGCCAAAAGGAGTGTGAGGTCAATATTTAAATCTTAAAGACACAGTTATAAAAGGAAATTGTTTCAGTTTGCAAGTATTACAAAGCTATAAATATTGGGCACTCAGAATGATCTGTTTGAAGGTATCATTTTCTACACATGTATTAGACCTTTAGTATTTTATGGATTTGTTAGTGAGGGGATGATTACTTCTGAAGTTGTTCACTGCCAACTTGGGGGCATTAAGGTGGGATAGAAATGTAGCAGCTTGTTCGTGGTTTGTGGAAAGAGGAAGAGGCAGAGGAGAAATGGAAGAAACATTGCTTTCAGGCTCTACCATTGAGGCATTGGCCTCAGACACCCAAAGTTGTAACCTCATGAAAAGGCAGAACATTTATTTATTTATTTATTATTTACAGCATTTTTATCCTGCTCTTTTCAGCCTGAAGGTGACTCAGGGCAGTTTACAGATTGGCAACAATTAGATACCATAAACATACATACATATGCATTAAAAACATTCAATATCACATAATAAAATCCATATAAAAACCAATTAAAACTATAATAATTAATGTCTACCAGTTCGACTCCTTATCCATTAGCATCATCTAAGCCAGTGTTTCCCAACCTTTTTTGAGCCACGGCACACTTTTAACATTAAAAACTGGGGCACACCACCAACCAAAATGACACAAAATGACACTCTAACACAGTAAAGAACGGCTGGGGGTTGATGGCTTGGGAGCAGCTGCTGAGTGCGGGCCGGGCGGAGCCAGGCTGCGCCATGCCCCGCCCCCTACCCCCAGCTTCTCCAGCCTTGAGGGGGCAGTGCCAAGCCAGCGGTGCCAGAGCCAGCACAATGCTGGCTTGGCACTGTCCCCTCAAGGCTGGAGCAGCTGCTGGGAGTGCCGGCCGGGGAGGGCAGAGCCATGCCCGCCTCCTCCCCCAGCTTCAGCTCTCCCACAGGCCACGGCATGCCCCCCCACTCCCCCAGCTTCAGCTCTCCTACAGGCTGCGCCATGCCCCGCCCCCTCCCCTCAGCTTCAGCTTTCCTATAGAGAAGGAGCATGAGCGGTGAACGGGCGTCAGTAGGCGGGGCTCCTCCTCCACGCGGCTTTAGCGAGCGAGGGGCGAGAGTCATGGTGGGAGTCATGGCGGATTGGAGGCTGGCTGGGGAAACAGCCGAAGGAGGCGGTGCCCCGGTCCCTTCTTCTTCTTTTTCTTCGCCATTGCCCGGCCCTTCCCTCCTCCCCCAAGCAGCAGGAGTTCGGCAGGAGGGGGAGGACGGGGGCAGAGAGCTTTTCTCGCGCACAGCAGGAGGTCCATCACGGCACACTAGTGTGCCACGGCACACTGGCTGAGAAAGACTGATCTAAGCTGTTCTGTGTTCATTATTTCCATATTTATTTCAGTATTAGTTCAGTATTTATCCAATTACACCGTGTTATCAAAAGCTTGCTCGAAGAGCCAGGTTTTTACTCTTTTCTGAAAGTTCAGGAGGGAGGGGGCCGATCTAATATCCCTGGGAAGGGAGTTCCACAGCCAAGGGGCCACCACTGAGAAGGCCCTGTCTCTCGTCCCCACCAAGCGCACCTGCAAGGAAGGCGGGATTGAGAGCAGGGCCTCCCCAGGCGATCTTAAATTCCTGGATGGTTTGTAAGGAGAGATATGTTTGGACAGGTAAGCTGGGAATTTATTTATTTCTTCTGGTGTTATTTTTCCTCTCAAAGAGGGGTAATTCCCTTAGGCTTTCTGCCTCATGAGCCAAATATAATTTGGTAGGTTTTGAGTACTATACACCTTAGCTTGAATGGTTGTGGAGTGGCATCAAAACATATGGACTGATCCTGCCCCAGGTGTCAAGATTTTGATGGGCATCAACTCTTACGCCTCTATACATGTGCATGAGAGGAAAGGAAAGAACAAGGATGGTGACTGGGTGGGGTGACATCACATTTTTGTACAGTTGAACCCATGAAACATAATGTGAAGAACATGAGTGACCTTCTATAAGCCAAGCCTTTGGTCTATTTAGTTCAGAGTTGGACTATGCCAGTGTTTCCCAACCTTTTTTGAGCCGTGGCACATTTTTTACAGTTACAAAATCCTGGGGCACACCACCAACCAAAATGACACTCTAACACAGTAATACATATAGTTAATATGTTTTTAAATGTATTTATACACTCAGTGTGAAACCTGGGCCTGTTTCGATGAACACAACATAGATATCCTGGCAGGAATGGAAGAAAGACACACACGAAGGTCTTGCTCAACAGCTGTCACTCTCTGTGTTTAGTTTTTATCGCAGTCAAGCTAGAGAAGCTCATCTCACACATATATGTGGCTTTGGACTTCAACTCCCACCATTCCTAACAGCCTGAGGCCCTTTCCTGCTTAAGTGGCTGAGGGGGGAAAAGGAAAACGGCCTGAGGCTGCTAGGAATGGTGGGAGTTGGAGTCCAAAACACCTGGAAGGTCCAAGATTGCCCATGCCACCTTTCGACAGGGACCTCTTCCTCCCCCTTTGCGCCCTTTCCGAACACAGTCCTGCCGAACACTTACTTTTTCTTCTTCACTTGGGCTCCCTTCTTCCCAGCCTCACTCTGCCCGCTTTGTTCACGCTGCCGCTTCTGCCGCCATTTTGATCCGAGGGGGCAGCGTGAGCGTGTTCAGGAGGGGAGGGGGGATGGAGGAAAACGTAACCCGTGTGGGTGCTACTGGGTACACTCGCCCCACATCTCCCCCCCTCCTGAACACACTCACAGTGCGAGCCTGGGAAGAAGGGAGCCCGAGTGGAGAAGAAAAAGTGTTCGGCAGGAGGGGGAAGAAAGGGTATTGGAGGTTCCAATTTCCCATGGCACACCTGATGATCGCTCACGGCACACTGGTTGGGAAACACTGGCCTAGAGTATGTGTGGCCAAAATAACCTAAATGCACCAGATCCTGCCTTATCTTGGAATCTAGGCATGGTCATTGGTCAACCTTGGTTAATACTTCAATGGGAGGCTGCCAATGAATTCCAGATGCTCAGATATGGGTCATTTTATAAAGTGTCTGCATAATGTTGCCATTGACATTTTCTGTTGAAAACAGCCTTTGTGGAGATCTTTTCCCCCCCTGGCATCATTATAAAAAAAAATCATGAAGGCCATTATTGTTTAATCAGTACATACCAAATGAGAATAAGAAAGTAACTATTATGGGCCTGAATGGGGGATTTATAACAAAGTTTTGGAATCATTGCTGTTAATATTCCTTGCTTCAGATATGGATCAAGAATTCATTGCATCAGCTTCAGAAGCATATATTTCCCAGTGTAGACAATGAAGAAGTCCAATTTTTTGGTATTTGAGCAACTTTCTTTGGTTTTGACCTTTGCTACAAAAATGTTAGTTTCTCCCCACCTCAGCCTTGGCAGTTAATGAAGAGTTCAGGGATGACTCTATATCCCTTTCTGACATCTCTGGAATACTAAATTGTGTATTTTGATGGTAATGCTCTCAGAAAAGAGGACAACATGGCACATTTAATAATGCATACTTCATTTATAGCTCGGACCAGCTTCTAGTGATATGACCTCTCCCAGCCAAATGATGAAAGTTCTCTATAAAACTATGTGGAATTCTAACTACATTGCCAAATAGTTAGGAAATAATACAACCAACTGAATGATACATTTAAAATAATTAATGGACAGAAAAACAGTATCTGTTGAAGGATGGGAGAATATCTGTGCATTATTTAACAGCAGCAATGCCTGATTTTCATACATTATGCAAATATCTCTATAATCAGGGAAAATGAAAGAACTTGGACTGCTCTAGATATCTCAGATCTACCATTAGCTACTTATTTGTGCATAACATTTAGTCTGGCAGGATGCTGCAGCCTGTCAATTGTGAGGAAAGGTTATCACCAGAAATTAGCAGGGTCGGTGACAAAGAAAAGTCAGCTACCTTGATATTGTTTTCTGGAAATATATTGGCAACAAGTGCTGAAGAGGTTTGTGGCAAGTTTTGAATCACACCACTTTTTGTGTTTAGTTTTCTAATGTTTACACATGACAACTATGAAAAATGTTATCTTAAGCAGATAGTCTGCCATAATAATTTTGCTTTTATAATATTGGCAAATCTGTACTTTAGCACTCAAATGAATCAGTTATTCTCCAGTGAAGTTGGATAACATTCACATTTCCTCTACAGCAGTCTTTTTCAACCTTTTTTGAGCCGCGGCACATTTTTTACATTTACAAAATCCTGGGGCACACTACCAACCAAATTGACACGAAATGACACTCTAACACAGTCATACATATAGTTTTTTAAATGTATGTGTGAAATCTGGGCCTGTTTCGATGGGAGTTGTAGTTGCTGGGAATTATAGTTCACCCGCAATCAAAGAGCATTCTGAACTCCACCAATGATGAAATGGAAGCAAACTTCCCACACAGAACTCCCATAACCAAGAGAAAATACTATAAGAGTTTGGTGGGCATTGACCTTGAGTTTTGGAGTTGTAGTTCATCTATATCCAGAGAGCACTGTGGACTCAAACAATGTTGGATCAGGACCAAACTTGGCATGAATACTCAATATGCCCAAATGTAAACACAGATGGAGTTTGGGGGAAATAGACCTTGACATTTGGGAGTTACAGTTTCTGGGATTTATAGTTCACATACAATCAAAGAGCATTATGAAACCCGAGACAAGTCCTGCTCCCCTTCCTTCTTCTCACCCTCCCGCCGTGTGAGGAGGGGGCTGTAGCACCGCACACACTTCCTGCCCATTCATTTATTTGGGGCTCCTCTGCTGCGTTACAAAATGCCGCCGGTGAGAGCACAACGAGAGGAACTGCCCCGCCCCTTCCTCGCCTCATCCTATCAGAAAGCAGGAAGCGCTGTCAGCAGAGCACGGCCAAGCGCTGCCACTCAAAGTGGGCCTGGCCCCGCCCCTTCACTCCCTCTGCCTGCGTGCACGCGACTCCCCCTCCCCTGCCCCGCCCTCACGTTGCCTCCTCCTCCTCCTCGCGCTTACTGGCCTATACCCAGCCACCAATGGCTCCTGCAGCAGCCGTGACAGGACTCCTTCGCCTCGCGCTCTTCCAGGCTGCCGCCCTCCCTTTTGGCCTACATTCTAGCAATCTTTAAACCAAGACCTTTGACTATCACTTGCGTGATGTGCACCTCTTCCTTCCTTCTCTCCTTGCGCACACCAGAGTGTGCACTCGCAAAGCATGCTTGTAGGTTCCACTTTCCCAAGGCATACCTGAGGATCGCAATTTCCCAAGGCACACCTGAGGATTGCTCACAGCACACTAGTGTGCCACGCCACACCAGTTGGGAAACACTGCTCTACAGAACTACTATTTATTTAAATAAATTTCATTTATTGCATTTGTATGCTGACTTTCTCCCAGAGTGGAACCCAAGGCACCTTCTAAAACAATTAACAATACATGCACAATAAACCTTTTAAAAAACATTTCAAAGCACATAAACAATATAAAAGCATTTAAAAACTTGTAAAAAACCCACATACCCATAATGTGCTTCAGTATTTGGTTTTAAAAGCACATTGTTTCCCTTACATAGGTTTTCTGTGATTGATTCCACCTATCATTGCTGGTCCTGCCCCTCTATATTTATTTTGTTATTGAAGTATCTGCTATGTATTGTATGCTATATTGCACCTATTTTGGAATAAAATATTACCAACATGCAGACGAAATCCAGCTCTGTTTCTCTTTTCCATCAGGTCCCAGGAATTCCCATATGTGGAGGTCATTGTTACTTGGAAAAAGGTAAAAAGTGACTTGTCCTTTGTCAAGTGCAGAAGCTATATAATGCCAGTAGATTATTACTCCCGTTTTTAGGGAGTTAGATTACCATTTAGACAAGCAAAGTAAACAGGAAGCTGCAGGCCATATTTTCAAGACATGGGGCACTTCTTAATATTTAGATTTCCAATAATACCACAAAATTCAAATGATTCTACACTAAGTGGGAATTTTAGTGGAAGGTCACCTGGTTATTCACACAGCAATGGAAGGGCTGAATAAGCAGTGCAAATAAGGCGAGAAATCAATAGTTTTATTGGTTAATTGCAGGGCTGTCCAACTTCTACTGGCCCAGGGGCCTGAATTCCGGTCACTGATGACCTGGGGGGCCGTAGGGTCTGCCCCCCGCCCGCCCTTCTCCCCCAGCTCTACCCCTCCCCGCCCTGCCCCTGCATGCATACAGTCAAATATAATCTTTTACTGAGATAAAATGCAGGGTGGAAATTCAAAAGGGGCATCCATACAGTCAAATATAATCTTTTACTGAGATAAAATGCAGGGTGGGCATTCAAAAAAGGGATGCATACAGTCAAATATAATCTTTTACTGAGATAAAATGCAGGGATAAGATATTAAATTATTTTAATTTAATATTAAATATATTTAATTCTATCCTCCCCTCCCCCATATTTTAATTTAATATTAAATATATTTAATTCCATCCTCCCCTCACCCCTAATTTAAATTAATATTAAATTATTTAATTCCATCCTCCCTCCCCTTATTTTAATTTAATATTAAATATTTTAATTCCATCCTCCCCTCCCCCTTATTTTAATTTAATATTAAATATATTTAATTTCATCCTCCCCTCTCCCCTTATTTATATTTAATATTAAATATATTTAATTCCATCCTCCCCTCCCTTCTTATTTTAATGTATCCCATCTCTCCTTATTTCATCTTTAAATATATTTTATTTTATATTTAATACATGAGGGGAGATGGGGGGAGGAAATGAGGAGCCCCCTGAGGAGCCCCCTGCTTCGGCCTACATTTTCCAAACGCCAGGATCCAGGAGTACCCGGACAACGAGAGAGGCGATAACCAACTGAGTCAAAGAAGGTCCTAATCGCGTCTGTGGGCCTCAGCGATCCAGTAGTAGAGTAGCCGAAAGTATCGCGAAATACGCAATCCACACTGGAGTTCGCTGTCAACGTGGGCGTGATCTCACGTTGACAGCGAAATCCCGTGTGGATTGTGTATTCTCGCGATACTTGGTCCAAACCCGGAAGTAGGTATTTTTTAAAAAAAATATTATTTATTTTATTTTTCAATTTTTACTTTTGGGGCCGGAGGGAAGGGGCTGGGGGCCATATACGGCCCCCGGGCCGCCCGTTGGACAGCCCTGGTTTATTGCAATACACACTTTTCAAGGAACAAACTATAACCCAGTCTAAATACTGCTGGGACATGGAACTAAGATATTTCCCAGAGTGGACTACCTGTTACAACCGCTGTGGGAATTGAGTGATAATACCTGGAAGCAGTTTAAAAATATTAATTATGACAAAGGAATGAAGGACCTGAGGATATTCTGTAGAAAATATATAGTTTGGATAGAACCAATAAGTAGTCTACATGTGAAACAATGGCAAATGAATGTAGTTCAGAAGACAGTGAGAGACAGATTATATGAAGTCGCTACAGATAGTGGACAGCGACAAAGATGTAATTAAATGTAGCTATGGAGTGCAGGTTAACAGAAAACACAATTGCACAAGGAAGCTCAGAACTAGGACCAAGACAACTTTGACAATTTGTCTGTTATTGGTGAGTCCCACAAGGGGGAAGAAGATGCCATGAACTTAATAAAGGAAAATTAAGCCCAGGCTACAAAAAGTAGTGCTGACAATTCAGAAAAAAACACATCACTCAAGGGGGGGGGGGTGTAAGCACTGAATGGGAGACTGATACAACAGCATACCTGTAGTGTTAAAACATCACAACAGATTAGAGGTACATGTTAGGTGTTTATAGTGAGCTAGGTACTAGTTACTTCTATCCCCAGCCATCAAGTACACAATCTTTCCTTGAAACCATTGAACGGAAAGATATGTATAGACCTCAGGAATAGAATCAGGATTTGCATAGAGGTGGAATTTGAAGGGGAATCAGGAAGGCTAAAGGAGAAGCCACTTACAGTTTGTGAGGATTGGGCAAGGAGAAGAACATCTGCCTCATAACTGCTGTGAGAACTCTATAATAAGTAAAGAACATGGTTCATATCAAAGCAAGAACTGTGCTTCAATTTTACTATTAGTGTAATCAGTATAATAGTATGAATAGACAGTATGTACACACTGATTTTGGTGCTTTGCCTCAGGTGCTTGTTGCTCCAGACTCTTTTGTGAAGCCTTCCGAATGCACTATATGCCTTTGATAATCTGTGATCTATCTCTTTGTCAACCTTTCTTTTTGGGTTTTTTTGCAAGTTTTTAAATGCTTTTATACTATCTATTCTCCTCTATGGGTCTGAAACATGGGTCACCTATTGCCAACACCTACGACTCCTCAAACGCTTTCATCAGCGCTGTCTTCGCACAATCCTAAATATACACTGGACCGACTATGTGATGAATGTTGCTGTCCTTGAGCAAGCAGGGATCACCAGCGTTGAGGCCATGTGTGACGATTTGGCCTTTGAGGCCTTGAGGCAGGGTGGACCCTTCTATTTTTGATCCCACATTTTTTGATCGGCACATTTTTTACATGTACAAAATCCTGGGGCACACCACCAACCAAAATGACACAAAATGACACTCTAACACAGTAATACATATAGTTAATATGTTTTTAAATGTACAGGTATTTATACACTCAGTGTAAAACCTTGGCCTGTTTTGATGAACACAACATAGATATCCTGGCAGAAATGGCAGAAAGACACACACGAAGGTCTTGCTCAACAGCTGGGAGTTATAGTTCACCCACAATCAAAGAGCATTCTGAACTCCACCAATGATGGAATGGAATCAAACTTCCCACACAGAACTCCCATAACCAAGAGAAAACACTATAACAGTTTGGTGGGCATTGACCTTGAGTTTTGGAGTTGTAGTTCACCTATATCCAGAGAGCACTGTGGAGGGGAGGGAGGAAGACGTGGGGCGAGTCTGCGCAGTAGTGCCCACACGGGTCACATCTTCCTCCCTTCCCCCTCCCACAGAAGTGGCAGCGTGAGCAAAGCGAGGCTGGGAAGAAGGGAGCCCAAGTGAAGAAGAAAAAGTGTTCGGCAGGAGGGGGAAGAAAAGGTATTGGGGGTTTCAATTTCCCACGGCATACCTGATGATGGCTCACGGCACACTAGTGTGCCACGGCACACTAGTTGGGAAACACTGGGTTAGGGAGTGATTGTATTAACACGTAAGGGTGGAACAGTGTTTCCCTTATAATCCACAATGGCATAAATTTTCCCAGGCCTCCTTATTTCATTATCTTTTGATGTTTAGAACATCATCTATATAAATAAATATGTAAATACCCATTTGTGAATTACCTCAAATCTCCCAAAATACTTCACCGATTGCTTTGAAATTTGGACACAATGTAGCATTCAAACACGCAAATGTTTTCATGGTTTCACATACTTACTATTATATAGATGTCACACCTGTGACAGATAAAAACATGTATTACATCAAAAACAGCACCATCTAGCAACACATTGCAAAGTGACCCCGCCAGAGCTGGAGACACAATTTGGGATCTGTGGTCTGATTGTCCTCACCGAGCCTGCCTGCCTGCCTCCCTTTGGAGTAGAAGCAGGAGAAGAAGAGTGGGAAAGGGGTGGCGAGGCAGGTGGGGAAATCCAGGCTGGGGAGAGGGGAGGAGGTAGGCAAGGAGGTAGGCCCACACCAAGCTCCAGGTTCCTATAGCCTCACCTCCTGCCTGGCCTTGCCCAGCCCCATGTTACGCCTGCATCTCCGGGAAGACTTGAGTCTCAGAAGGAAGGAAGGATTGAACTCTCCTTAAAGTCACCCATGCTTGGCACTTAGCTCTCCTCTTCACAACCTCCATCCTTGGTTCCCTCCACCTTGTCCCTACCTCCAGATCCAAGATACCTGTCTTACCAGCCTCTTCTTCAAAGAGAAGAGGCCCCCTGGCACTGTTACCTTTCTGCTGGCTGCCGCACAGCATTAAACAACCCAATCAGGGCCAGAATTGCCACTTGGGATCGGCAGCCTGGTCATCTGCTACCCAACCTGCCTGCCTGCCTCCCTCCCTCCAGAGCAGAACTGGGAGAAGAAGAGCAGGAAAAGGGCAGCGAGGCAGGTAGGAAAATCCAGGCTAGGGAGAGGCATGGGACATGGGCCCAGGGGAGGGAGGGAAGGAGGCAGGCAAGGAAACCTCACCTCCTGCCCAGCCTTGCCTGGCACCGCCTCACAGCCATGCCTCCAGGAAGACTTGAGGCTCAGAAAGAAGGAAGGATTGAATGGTAGGAAGAGAGAGATAGATAGGAGGGAAGGAAAGAAGGGGTTTCCCCAAAATACGCTAATCATTATTATAAAGACCAGTATCATTGCAATTATATTCATTGTTATATAAACCATTATTATTATTTAGATTATTATTCTTCGCTAGGCAAGGAAGCTGGCCTCCTACTTGTCCCAGCACGACTTAGCCACAGTGGTCCAAGCCACGGTCATCTCGAGGCTAGACTACTGTAATGCTCTGTACATCGGCCTTCCTTTGTCGGTAATCCAGAGACTTAAGCTGGTGCAGAACGCTGCAGCTCAACTCCTAGTGGGGGTCCCGATTGGACATCACATCACGCCAATCCTGTGCGATCTGCACTCGCTCCCAGTAGAATGCCGGATTGCTTTCAAAGTGTTAGTTCTGACTTTTAAGGCCTTACATGGTCTGGGGCCAGTGTACCTGCGGGACTGCCTTGTCCCATATAACCCCACTAGATCGTTGCGTTCTGAAGAGCAAAATTTCCTGGTCATTCCAAATGTCAAGACTTACCACCTGTGTACAACCCATCGGTGGGCTTTTTTGTTGTAGCTCCAACATTATGGAATGCCCTGCCCGCCGACATCCGTGCCACCCGTAGCCTCCTTCCGTTTAGGAAGGCAGTCAAGACTCTGCTATTTCAGCAGGCCTTCGGGGTCGGCTAGATCACAGCTCTTTTAGGCTGCCATCTTGTCCTATGTATTCGCTGCTGCAACCGCCTAACCATGCGGCCGATTGTGTTTTTAATCTGTTGTTTTTAACTGTTAGCTCTATTTTAACTGTGCTTGTAGCAGGTGACTCGATCGCCAATGTGTTTTATGTACTCTGTAAGCCGCCCCGAGCCAATTGGGGGTGGGGTGGGGGGCGGTCGGTCAGATATATGTGAAATAATAAATAAATAATAAAATAAATAAATTATTATATAGACAGGGATTATTATTTCTTTCCTAAAAAACCCTTAAATTTTCCAAAAATACTTCATTGACTGCTTTGAAATTTCTGCTGGACGTCAAAGCAACACATGCTATACTACATAATTTACCCTCAGGGGCAATCTTTAAAATTCTGCAGTTTACATCTAGACACAGATTGCTTCTCACATGGACGATTATATGTTGCGTGTTCTAGAGTTGTAAAACCAGACAATCTCTGTATCTGCACAGACAATGGAACAATAAAATTATTGTATACCCACAAGCACTATGAAATTATATATATTAGAAACCAGCTCTTTCTCTCTGATTTTTTCTTTTCCATTTAACCCGACTGGGCCACAGCAACATGTGTCCGGGTACAGCTAGTTGTTTTTTTGTTTTTTTGTTTTTTTACTAAAAATCACCTGGGCTTGGCATAGAGTTAACATTCATTCTGGTTTTTTTGAGCAGCATGATTATAATACATGGAGATCTACACACACATTCTCTCTCTCTCTCTCTCTCTCTCTCTCTCTCTCTCTCTCTAGCATTTTAATTGTATATGTATGAATGACATTTCTTCAATGTCTTATAATTCATCTCATGTTTCTTCTGGGAGTTCATAACTGATTTGGAGTCTGATGAAATTAATATTTCAGCCACTTTTATTGTACTATAGCTTCATTTGAAAAGTATTTGAGGTTATTTCATCAGGTTGTCAATTATATCACTGGTTTAGTGGGTATTGTAACTCTAAATTTTCTGCCAATCCCTCTGGGTTTTAATTAGCAACTGTCTTCTTAAGAGCTTCATGTACTGTGCAGATGTCATTTCCACCAATAACAGAGTTGGGGGCTGTTAATAGATTCTTTACCCCTTCTTGAAAGAACTCTCCCCCACTATTCTTCTTGTTTGCTTCAAATGGCATTAGCATAGTCCCCTTCCTCCTCCTCCTCCTTATACGGACAATAGCTGCCTATCAAAATGCACATATTTGATAACATTCTTCTCTATATGATGGTTGCATGGTGCTAGATACAAGAAGGTCACTGCCATGTTAAATTTACTGCTGAAGGAAGAATCAGAGTGTAAATGAAAATTTGAAAGTTGATAAGCTGAAATGTGATGGTGTCAAGAATGCATTAATTATTGGTAAGGGACGAAGGATTCCTCTATAGCTACAATATCATTTTCTTGCTGACTGGCTACATTTTATATTACTTTGGTTCCCTTCAAATCTCAAGAATGATCACAATGGTGTGAAGGGACTGGGATTTTTTGGCCTATTTATTTCTACCAACTTAAATATGGCCAATTCCATGCAGAATGTAGAATCTCGGGTGCAGGTACTGTAGAAGTATTCTTATTTAGCTCTCCTTTCCTGGTGTATTATTTGAATTTCTGCCACTCTGATGTGGAGAAAGATTTTGCACATTGTAAGGCCCCCTAGAGAGAGGGTGTGGGAAATAGGGTTAGTCTGACTACATTCTGTTCACAGTAAACAACAAGAGAGCAGGCTATGCTAAGCTAACAAAACACAGTAGGTGCAAAGCACAAAGCACAAGAAGCACAAAAAGGTCCCAAACGGAGCGGATAATCCGATATAGTATAAGACGATAGATTCCACAGAATACCAATCGAATGGGAAAATCCGGACCAGCGCGGAAAGATGTAAATATCCAAGGCTTGAGTTTTCAGAGCCTTACTTTCTGGAGGGACCCATTGCTTTTCTCCGCGTCCTTAACTACTACTATGTTGCATTGGAATCGCATTGGATATTTACATCTTTCCGCACTGGTCCGGATTTTCCCATTCGATTGGTATTCTGTGGAATCTATCCTCTTATACTATATCGGATTATCCGCTCTGTTTGGGACCTTTTTGCATTGGAGTAAAACACCATCTGTGGACCTTATTGCCATGTGTGTGAAGTATATTGTACACCATTGAGTGACTTCAATAATCTGACGCACGGACGTTGGGCGGTATGATTTTAATTGACCTTGATGTTATATAATTTCATTATATTGTATCGCTCCAATATACTCTTGTGCTTTGTGCTTTGCTCCTACTGTGTTTTGTTACATTCTGTTCACAGACACATATTACATCCCATTGTGGGATCTTTATTAGTGCCGGTTAGATAATCCAGTGTAGATGCTATCCACTGGGGTTGCCATGGGGGTGGGGGTGTGCAAAATCCACACTTCCCTCATCTGATTGGCCTAAGCTGGAGCCGGATGATGCAGGGCGTGGGTCATTGGGTTACAACCCCCCCTCCCCCACACACACACCCCTTGATGAAATGGAGTACCTCTGGTTAGTGTGTGACAAGGCCATAATTCAAACTGTTCTAATTTGTGTATGTATTTCTACATATCCCTGCCCCCCAGTCCCATTTTGATTCTGATCTCTTGGTCATACTGACCAGTGCTGCCAGTATCAAAGGTGGAGAGAGCTCTTGTACCTTTAATGGTTGTGTAAAAGAGAGACTTTCAGCAGGTATGACTTGTTACATAACAAGCAACATCTGCTAAAATGCCCCTTTCATACATCAATGGTACAGGAGCTACCTTCAGTTTTCACTCCGACAATCCTAAATGTGACAGAATGCTGAACTAGTATTTCTACTCACAGATCTTCCAGGAATTGTTCCAGGCCATTTTATTTTGAAGGCAGAGAATATAATGGCTTGAAAAAGGAATGCCTTTTTTTACCTCTTCTTCTTTGGATAAAATAATTCAGTAGAGAAGTATGTAGATGGTTTAAGCTCACTTGTATTAGAGTTAGTGAAATGCAAGTGAAGAATCTTATTGACCTAGACAGCAATTCTTTCATGCTTTGTAGTCTTGAATACCTCTTACCACAAAACTATACACACTGCTTTTAATGGGGATAATGTCAATGGGAATATCTGCATAATAAAAAATAAGGCATATTAAATACAACAGTCCTGAACACTGGTTGCACTTAGAACTGGAGGCTTTGGAAGAATTACTTTTGCTTCCATTAGGAAACAAAACATGGAGGGTGAACTTGTAGCACTGCCACAAGAACGTTTTAAAAATGTCATTACACACAGATCTCTTTTATATTTATTTATTTATTTTATTTATTATTTCGATTTGTATACCGTCCTTTCCGATTGGCTCAGGACGGTTTACAGCATATCGAATTACATCATAAAACATATCAACAACCAACAGGATACATAAAACAAAGCAATAAATCCAATGAAAACCAATTTAACAATATTCTGCTATAACCAAGAGTGGTCACAAATTGAATGCAAGCCGGAACAGTGCTGTTTTACAAGCTTTCCGGAAGGCCGGTAGCTCATTGACTGCTCGAACTTCAGGTGGCAAGCTGTTCCACAATTGAGGTGCTGCCACAGAGAAGGCTGTTTCTAGCTGACAATAGGTGGATGGTTCGCAGGTAAGGAATCTGCAGGAGATTGGGGTCTTCTGAACGAAGAGATCTCTGGGAACATATGGGAGTAGGCGGTCCCTCAAGTACACTGGCCCCAGACCATGCAAGGCCTTAAAGGTTAAAACCAACACTTTGAAGATGATCCGGTGCTCAATTGGCAACCAGTGTAGTCGCTGCAGAGTTGGAGTGATGTGTGCCCTGGCCGGCACCCCAGCCAGGAGCCTCGCTGCTGCGTTCTGCACCAGTTTAAGCTTCCAGATGACCACCAATTTAAAGGGCGTTACAGTAGTCCAGCCTCGAGATGACAGTTGCTTTGATCACCATGGCTAGGTCATTTCCGGTGAGATAGGGCACCAGCCGCCTAGCCTGCTGCAGATGGAAGAAGGCGGATCTGCTCACAGTGGAGACCTGAGTCTCCATTGTCAGCAGCGGATCTAACTGGACCCCCAGACTCTTTACTAAGTGTGACGGGCGTAGTGCCTCGCCATCCAGAGTAGGCAGCTGGAGCTCACACCCACCTGGATGACCCAGCCAGAGGATCTCTGTCCTAGATGGATTCACTCTCAGCCGACTGGCTCGCAGCCAACCAGTCACGGCTTCAAGGCATTGTTGGAAACAATTGGGTACAGAGTCTGGCCGGCCATCCATCCTCAGCACCAGCTGGGTGTCATCAGCGTACTGATGGGTTTATGTTAAAAATTATACTAGTTTGATTTTTTACTTTAACTGACATAGCCCCATCCCATAGAATCCTGGGATTTGTACTTTGGTGAGATATTTAGAAATCTGGGCCAGAGAGCATCTCCAGCACCTTATGAAATTACAAACTCATCTTTATAGGATACAGGCACATCTAAAACCACATATATGCTGTTCCACAGCACTTTATTTTATCATTATGCTATACTGGTGTAATGTGAAAGGCCTCCTGGTCCTTCCGATCCACTCAAAAGGCATTCCATGACTTTTCTATCTTCCTTGCCTTAATAGGTTTTGTGTGGTAAGGACAAAAGAAGAGAAAGAAAAGGTGAGAAAACATGGGAGGATTATAAATGAAAAACCACTCTATCTGTACTTGTTTTCCCCATCCCTGCAAAATCTTTCAATGCACTATAAAATAGATCCACTTATAAGACTAAGGGGTTATGATGTCTCTATAAAAAAACAACAACCAAATACCAGAGACAAATCTATTCTTTCCCAACTCTATAATGTTCTTTCCCAACTCAAAAGAACCTGTTGTGTCTTTAAGGACTATTTTATTATAGCATGATCACAGAGACATGCATTACTCTAATGTGGAGAGAAAAGCTTCTCTCTGATCACTGAACGTGGGCAGAACTTACCATAGGTCAACTGTTGAAAAAGTCGGTTTGCATTTGAGTAACCTGACAAAGATTGCACAAAATGAAGATATTGCTTTACCATATAAACATAGTCTATTTTTAGCAGTTTATTCTGAAAAATAGGTACCATATTGGGTTCTTCCAAACTGGTCTAAAGAAGTGTGAGTTCTTATAATATAAAATCTCCACAGATTCGATATCCATGGTTTCGTCTCTGGATACACATATTTCTGTGTTTACGAAGGGCACTGCCCAACATAAGGGATTTTTGACACCATCTTCAATCTATATAACCTTTTCTGGCTTTTCTGGATATCATTTATAACAAAGGACACATGTCCATTTCTTTGAGAGTAGCTGTTCGTAGCAATGAGAGCTGCACTAGAACGCATTCCAACTTTTGTCTTTGAAAAATGGTTTTGTTTTGCTGAGGTGGTCATGTGGTTTTAAAGGCAAATTTCTCATATCTGATTACTTTTTAACAAGGATTTATACAAGAGTCGGTAGGACACAACCCACCAGACGTAATAGTCTCTTTTGATCAATGTGAGTGGAGATATGAGTGTTTTGTACCATTGCGGATCTGTGAGGAGATATAGTGATCTAAACACTGGACTACGACTTTCGATACCTCGGCTCAAAGTTTTGCTCAGCCATAAAAACCCCTGGGGGACCATGGGCAAGTCCCACTTTCTCAGTGTTAGTGGAAGGCAAAGTCAGATATCGTCTAAACACATCTTGCTGATAATACCCATGATAGATTCATCTTAGGGCTGTCATAAGTTGGAAATGATTTGAAGGCACATTACAACAACAAACAGAGTTAAAGTGCAATGCTGTTTCAATGCTGACATACTATAATAATAATAATACTTATTATTATTTAATACCCCGCTACCATCTCCCCAAAGGGGACTCGGGGCGGCTTACACGAGGCCAAGCCCAACAGCATATTACAATAAAATAAAAACCAAAACACAGCGACAACACAATAAAATAGATACAACATGTGAATACAATAAACGATATAAAATGCAAAACAAAATCATACACAATAAATAACAATGAGCGGGCTGCATGTGCAAGATAAAATACTAAAAATACTAAAATAAGAGTGAGATGGGAATGGAGCAGATTGTTTATGAGGGAGAAACTCATAAAGGAACGGGGTCGTAAAATATATAAATAAATAAAGGTGAAAGAGGGAGAACAGAAAAGAATATATTGATCCAATATGTCTCAGAAATAGAGAGAAAATTTTTGAGGGTGGGAATAAAATGTTTCTCTGAAACCCATAGAGTATTCTAGAACAACATTTGTGCACCGGGGGCAGGAGGTGATCCTGAGAACTAAAGCAACAAATGTTTTGTTCCATGTGGAACAGTCCTTAGTTCAAAACATTTGTGGGAATCTGGAAATTTGCTTTTCTAACAGACCTAACAGAGGAGCATAACCTGCCTACTGAAAATAGATTAAACTTTACATGTTAGATGTGGTAAGAAAAGAAAAATGTATTTTTTATATTTTATTTTAGTTAATGCATGCCATGTTTATGAGTGTTAACTGTTTAGATCTGTGTGTTCCAACCCACAAGGTGTTGTATAATTAAAAAAAGAAATGTAAATTTAAGTTGTGGTCACTATGCATCTGCCTCTCTTTTCAAGAGCATACATATCAAAATAATAACAATAATAACAATTATTATTTTACTGACACAAAACCACAGAATGACACAGCAAACAAGATATATATGCTGGTTTTTGTATCACAAAATCACAAGTTGAACATTTCCCAAGCGTTTAGGATTGTGTGATACATTTTCGAATGATGCGCACAGATCCAAGTAAGGTGGCCTTTTGCAGGTTTGCAGTGGACAGATCATGATTTTGTCAATGTTTATTGTTTCCAAATGCTGGCTGAGATCTTTTGGCACAGCACCCAGTGTGCTGGTTACCACTGGGACCACCTGTACTGGTTTATGCAAGAACCTTTGCAGTTCAATTTTGAGGTCTTGATAATGGCTGAGTTTTTCCTGTTGTTTTTCGTCAATTTGACTGTCACCTGCTATGGCGACATCAATAATCCAAACTTTTTTCTTTTCCACAATCGTGATGCTGATGTATTGTGTTCCAAAACTTTGTCAGTTTGGATTTGAAAGTCCCACAGTATTTTTGCGTGTTCATTTTCCACTACCGTTGCAGGTTTATGATCCTACCAGTTCTTTACTACTGCAAAGTGTTACTTGTGACATAACGGGTGCCACCTTGTCATGGTGGGAGGCTTAACTGCTCCAAGGATGCTGAGAGCTGAGCTGGTGGCAGTAACTACCAGCAGGTCCAGCCAAGTTAGAGAGGTCTCAACTGAGGAGTGGAACTAAGAGCACCTAACCCATTAGCACTATGGAGAAACAAACCAAAACAAAGTCTATACTGGTTTGGTCAACGCCCAGGATAAAAATGTCCACTGGACATCCATCGACAAGCGGGCTACAGAATTAAAGTACAAATGGACAGTCACAGAAGTGGCAGAAATATACAATGCCAGAAAACCACACGATTATTATTATTATTGTTATTATTAAAAACCTACTATTGTGGCTGAATATAATTATTTCTCTTATCTTGACTCTCTAGTAAAACATTGTCGGAGTAAAATTCATTGTAAGCTTTATGCTGTTGCCATGGCAACTATATTTGTTCACCTGCGATGTGCAGCCACACACTGTTAAACCCTGAGAACTTGACAAAATGAGCTATGCTTATCCCAGCCCCAAAATTTAGACTGAGCAGATACATTTCCTCTTCATCTACAAAATATGTCGGTTTCTGGTATATGCTGACATTACCTGACAGTGGCTAATCTACACATACATTTCCCCAAAAAGTTAAGCATCTCTCCTTTCTCTATAGAGACTTGAGGTGCTGCTAGGGAAGTATGGATTTTTTTGTGATCCCTCTTTGTGGAGAGATCCAGAATCAAAATACTAGATGTTCTTGCATTTCCCTGACAACATGAGCCAGTAAATTAAATCTGTTTGATCACCCTTTTTTTGATTGTAAAATATGAATGCTCTCTTGGAGGACTGTTTTGAATTTTGAACACTGGCTTCTTGTTCTGCTTTGCAATGGGATACAATGAAGATGACTTTGACACATTTTTGGTGGTGTCCATTTTTGATGGCATGCACACCTAATATCACCGTACCCCTATATCCTCCAACATCCAACCCATATAGTAATTATGGTTAATATTTTTAGTTATGCCAAATGAATAACATTGTGACACACTCCCATTTGTCTCTGAATCTAGGTTATCCTGAAACCCAAACTGAAACAAATAGGCTAATCAAAGATGTGATGGAAGCACCAAAGTAAACTTTCTTCATTTCTCTCACCACCATGCAGTAGGCATGCAGTAGGCGTGGTTACATGTTTTAGTGTATTATGTGATATTTGGCCATTTATACTTTAGCCTTTCTCCAACATGCATCATTGAGGTTCTCCAAAGCTCTACAGAATCCACATATTTCTGGGAGAGGACAATCCTGATGGGTTTGTTCTCTTGTAGAAGGAGGCAGTTCTCTCATGACTACATCTTAGCAGAAAATGATCCAACCTGCATAACTGAGTTACCTCCACCCACCCCAGAGTAAAGGCCATGTCCTGATCTAGATGTTGGGCCAACAACAAGTTGAGGTAGCCTGGTTGTTGTCACAAAGACAAAGACTTTGTTGTTACAAAGTCTTCACCTGGGTCCAGGGCCGTAGCCAGGATTTTGATTCGGGGGGCTGAGTTTGTCTCGGGGGCTGAGACTGGGTGGAAGAGGGTCTATCCTAGCAAACCTTTTGTATTGTTATCCCAATAACCCCATTAATGTGGGATATAATGAGCATGGTGATCAGATCATGATATGAATAAACATAACAGTTTAAATAATGTACCAGTAAGGCCTTTTCGCGGACCACCCTGAGAATTTCGGGGGGGCTGAAGCCCCCTTAGCCCCCCCTGGCTACATGCCTGCCTGGGTCTTAAAGGCATGACCTCACTATAAATGTTGAAATCTCTCAGTTCCAGGGCTCTTTGAAGATAGAAAATTTTCCGAGCAGGGGAGGGGGAGAAAAGGACTGCCAACCGGTGTCTTTAGGCTACCTGCGCCTAGGAAACATGAGGTGGTAGCGGGACAGTTGTGGCCAGTTCTGTTTTGCAACTGTCTGAACTGATTCCACAGGCCCTAAATCTGAATTCTGAGGCAGAATTTGGACTTTATCTCAACTTCATATAATATGCAGCAAGGCCATGTTACCCAAGATCAACTCCGTGCAGCATTTGGCCACCTCAGTTGGTGTAAAGGTGGGCCATAGTATTTTCTATGCTGGGAACGCAGGAGAATACATTCCTAGCCAATGAAGTTAGATATTGTAAATGGAAGGAAATTTCCATTTCTTCCAGGCATGTAAAGAATTTACTAACATCCATATATTATTCAAACAACAAAATGCAGGAAAATTTGGATATTACAGATTTTCTTCTCTCTTTGGAAAAATGGTTAGATGACAAGTTTCTTAGGTCAAAGTTATACATTCTGCATTGTAGATCATAACAAATGCATTGACCCAAAGTTCTTTCTGTAAGGGTGGAAATGATATGACGTTCCAAATACTTATTTATTTTATTTATTTATTTACGTCATTTCTATGCCACCCAACTCAGCCTTAAGGCAACTCAGGGTGACGAACAGTCGGCACAATTCGATGCCATATATAAAATATATACATCAATAAGAATAAAAACATCAATCATCACATAACAATGTATCTAAAAACATCAAAACAGTGAGCAGTAAAAAATTTAAAACTTTGTTGTCATGTTCAGTCCTCATCTGTTCCGTCGTCTTAGCCATTCTTTGGTCATGTTCTGATTCAAGTTTGTCTGATAAAGCTGAGGCTCCAAAAGCTTGCTTGAAGAGCCAATTTTTCAGCTTTTTTAAAGGTTAGGAGGGAGGGGGCCAATCTGATATCCCTGGACAGTGAATTCCACAGCCGAGGGGTCACCACAGAGAAGGCCCTGTCCCTCGTCCCCGCCAGACGTGCTTGTGAAGCAGGTGGGATTGAGAGCAGGGCCTCCTCCGATGATCTCAAGTCCCTGGTGGGTTCACAGGTAAAGATGTGTTCAGATAGATAAGCTGGATGAATAGTACTAGATTACATGCTTCCATCCTCCTCACTATTCAGTAGGCCAGCCAATGCTTCTGTGAGATGCAGCCCCATAACTTCTGGAGTGCAATGTAATTCCTTCCCCTGCTTTATTACAGCCTACCCATCCCAAAAGCAAATTTGATACTGTATTGCATGTTTTGTGTGTTCCATGCATACCCTTATACAACATTTATGGTAATTATATGATAGACATGAAGCAACACAACCTCCTGAGCCATCCAATGGACCTGAGACTATTTTATATCTCATCACATTTAATGAAATAGAACTCAACAGTAAAACAAAACAAATACAGACACGCATGAGGTTATATTTTACAAAAATGTGCCACTATTTCCTGAGGTCACTAATAAGACTAGTTATTACACCAAATCATGTCCTTACACACTTTGTGCTGCCTTGCTCCACTGTCTTCT
Organism: Anolis apletophallus; assembly: GCA_030556195.1. Lineage (NCBI taxonomy): Eukaryota > Metazoa > Chordata > Lepidosauria > Squamata > Anolidae > Anolis > Anolis apletophallus. The sequence goes on along the minus strand of JARBWK010000005.1, from coordinate 121,757,559 downwards.
ACTGTTTTCTTTGGGCTTAAAGTCTTCTCCCTTCTCTGCACACTTAGCATGCCATTGTGCATTATTGGCTGCAGGTCAAACTAAGAGTAGAGTCAGAAATAAGTGGAGACAGAAAAATGTTGAAAAGAGATTGCTACAGGTGGCTCAGAAATTATAGCCCATTGTCCTTGACATAAAATACTTCAATGTATTTATTTATTTACATTCATTATTGTGCCTTTTGATATAAACCTTCACCTCCCTGATAAAGATGCCTTTTCTTTTATATTGTATTATTTTAATACAGGAAAGGCAGGAGGTTGGTGACTCATCCAGGAACCAGTCGCTGAGATGTTTTGCTGGTTTTAGATAACTTTGACTGAAATACCAGTCAATAGGTGTATGTGAATCCGTTAAGTGCTTTAAAAAATACCAAAACACAGCTGGTTGGAAGGTAAACAAGTACTCCCATGAGAGAGGAATCCCCATCATTCCTATAGGAACTCTTGCTTTCTGCCTCTTTGTTCTCATTTCCTGCACTCTGACATGGTCTAGCACTGATCCCAAATTGACATTTCAGTAGACTATAAGGAAAAGAATTCTTGGGTTCAGTTCCTATCCCTAATCAGCAGATACTGTGGTCACTATTACAGCCTCCAACTGGTTCCTGGGGCGGTTGTGTAGGTGCTCTGCAGTGGAACTCATTTGGCTTAATAAATTTCCTAATTCAATTTTAATATCTGTGTAGATCACCCAGAGAAGTAGGTCTCAGCATAGTCAATGTCATGCTGTGCTTCCAAGAACTCTTACTTGGAAGTGAGATCTGCTTATATCAATGGATCAGCCTTCTGTGAAAATATGTTTGGAAAGTGAATGTATCACAATGTGTACCCACTAGGCATGAGAAAAATGAAACGGAAATTAAAAGGATTCGTAAGAGATTCGTATGTAATGGGACTTTTGAGCTTTTATGGATCGCTGCCGCGAACCCGGAAGTAGACTTCCTTTTACGGTCCTTGAGGCCAACAATTTGCGTTATGATCGTAATAAATTCTTAATTATTAATTAATTAATTATTGTACTACGTACTCACTTCTCCCTGTCTTCTCCCCTCATTTCCTTCCCGCCTTCATTCAGCTTTTCTTTTTCCCCGCATTTCTATGGGGGAACTGGAAGTGACGCTGCTGCTAGGTAGGCAATGCATTCTGGAAAGTGTAGTCCTCCACGCTTCCCCCTCCTTCTCTTCCCGTTGCTCTGCTGCCATGCCCCATCGCAGGGGCCAGCTTCACACACACACACACACGCGCTTCTCCTCCTCTCTCCCGGCGCTCTCTCAGATGCTTCTCTTCCCCGTTGCTCTGCTGCCATGCCCCATCGCAGGGGCCAGCTTCACACACACACACACGCGCGCGCTTCTCCTCCTCTCTCTCCCGGTGCTCTCTCAGATGCTTCTCTTCCCCGTTGCTCTGCTGCCATGCCCCATCGCAGGGGCCAACTTCAGCCCTCCAGGTACGTGTTTTGGACTTCAACTCCCACCATTCCTCACAGCCTCAGGCCTCTTCCTTTTCCTCTCAGCCTGGGCAAACTTGGGCCCGCTCCCTCCTCATGATCGGGGTGAGAGAGAGGCAGCGAGGAGGGGGGCCCTCCTCCTCCTTTTTTTTTGCTGCTTCCAAGAATAGAATACCCCCCCTCCTCCCTCCTCCTTCCCTCCCTCCTTCCCTCCCTCCCTCCCTCCGTCCTTCCTATTTGGAGAGTCCCATCTAGAATTCAGTGTGGTTTATTCAAGTTTTGGCCTACAACTCCCAGAAATCCCAGCCAATTTACCAGCTGTTAGGATTTCTGGGAGTTGTAGGCCAAAACCATCTGGAATGCGCATGCTCTGGCATACGAATTACTAACGAATTTCATTAGTACTTAAGTTACATTTTAGAAATTTTTGGAAAATTTTTTGTAAGTCTTTCTTTTACTAATCAAAAAAAATCCCCCCCCCCATTTGATTTTAGAATCGCCATTTTTGGATTCGAAACCATGCCTAGTACCCACTATGATGCAATCATGTACTCTGTCCCATAACATTTCTTTACTGTCCAAGATCAGCTTTTGTTTTATGTTTTATATCTGTGTGCTTATACTCAGAGACCATGATGCACATGTACAATCAGTCCACAACATTCTATGGGGTTAGATGGCACAGGACTTCTTTGAAAGTCAAAACTGCCAATAAAGAAATTGCCTTTTTTAAACCTGAGAAAACACTTCTCTAGGAATTTCTAGGTCTTCTGGCATGATTCAATGCCCACTGGAAACTGAACATTGCATTGGAAGACCTAGAGAATCCTAGAGAGAATGTGTTCTCTCTAAAAATCTCTAGGTCCCCCAGCCTGACCAGAGAAAATTGACCAGAGAGGCACACTGGAGTAGCTAGAGATTCCTATAGAGAACCACCTCTCTGGGATTCTCTAGGTCTTTCAATGCAATGTTCAGTTTCCAGTGGAAGGTGAGCATTGAATCATGCCAGAAGGCCTAGAAATTCCTAGAGAAGTGTTTTCTCAGGAAAATAAATCAAATAAATGAATAATCAAATTTTCAAAAGTCAAATCTGCAAATGTGAAGGGATGACTGTATTCAAAGACAAAAACAGTGCTGTCTTATCTTTTCCTCCAACATTTCACAGATGAGACATGTGACTGAAAAACACCAGAATGTGAACAGAATGTATGACCAGGGAGAGGATATGGGAAACTCTCATTTTTATTTATTTATTTATTTATTTCTTGGGACTTCTACACCGCCGACTCCCAGGGGCTTGCGGCGGCTCACAAGAACCAATGGCACAGCGCCAGAGGGTTAAAAACAGAACACTTAAAACATCATTAAAACATGCAACAACAATAATTAAAACAAGAGCAGCAGCAATATAATGGCCCAGTGGATGTATAGACGAGCCTACTCACCGAAGGCCTGCCTAAACAAGTGTGTTTTGCAGGCCCATCTAAACGGGAGTAGGTCCCTCAGGGCTCTGGCCGGCCGGGAGGGCGTTCCAGAGCGTGGGAGCTATCACAGAGAAACCTCCTCCGGGTAGATGTTAAATGAGCCAGCTTCACCGATGGTATTACCAAGAGGTTGGCCTCCTCAGACCGGAGTGATCTCGATGGGCAATATGGAGTGAGACGGTCCCTCAGATACGCTGGCCCCAGGCCGTGAATGGCCTTGAAGGTAAGAACCAACACTTTGAAGGCGACCCGGTGCTTGATAGGCAGCCAGTGCAGATCCTGCAAGATTGGAGTTAAACGGCAACCTGCTGGAGCCCCAGACAGGAGCCGGGCGGCAGTGTTCTGCACTAGCCTGAGCTTCCGGATCGACGACATAGGCAGGCCAACGTAAAAGCTGCGTTACAGTAATCTAGCCTCGAGATGACCGTGGCTTGGATCACCGTGGCTAGGTCGCTCCGGGAGAGGTAGGGGCCAGCCTCCTTGCCTGGCGGAGGTGGAAAAAGCAGCCTTACTGGCCATGGAGACCTGGGTCTCCATTGTCAGATGGGAGTCCAAATGGACACCCAGGCTCTTCACTGACGGCGCTGGGTGCAGCGCCGCACCGTCCAGGGTCGGAAGCCGGGCACCCACCTCGCCCGGGCGGCCCAGCCACAAGATCTCCGTCTTCGCGGATTCACCCTCAACCTACTGGCTCGCAGCCATCCAGTAACGGCCTCGAGGCACTGTTGGAAATTATCGGGGACGGACTCCGGCCTGCCCTCCATCCTCAGAATGAGCTGGGTGTCATCCGCATACTGGTGACAGACCAGCCCATAACTCCGCACCAGCTGTGCAAGCGGCTGCATGTAGATGTTAAATAACAGAGGGAGAGAATGGCCCCCTGAGGAACTCTGCACACTAATGGGGAGTCCTCGGAGACCACCCCGCCCCTCCTCACACGCTGAGACCGCTGGCGGAGGAAGGAGGTCAGCCATTTAAGGACAGTCCCCCTCACTCCAGCCATGGCCAGGCGGTGGATCAAAAGATTGTGGTCGACCGTGTCAAACGCTGCCGTGAGGTCCAATAACACGAGCAGCGCAGACCCGCCTTGGTCGAGCTGGCAGCGGAGTTGGTCTGTGATGGAGACCAGAACCGTCTCCGTCCCGTGCCCCAAGCGGAAGCCGGACTGGAAGGGGTCTAGCCATGTTGCATCATCTAAGAAGGACTGCAGCTGCTCCATTACTGCCCTCTCAACCATCTTGCCCAGGTACGAAAGGTTCGACACTGGGCGGTAGTTGGAGGGAACCGCAGGATCCATGGCGGTTTCTTCAGTAATGGAGCTACCACCGCCTCTTTTAAGCACTCTGGAAAGACTCCTTGCTCAAGGGCTGTTAATGATATTCAACAGAGGCCCACGTAACCCCTCCAGGCAAGATCTAACAAGCCAGGAGGGGCACGGGTCGAGGGAGCAGGTGGTAGGGCGAACCGCAGTCACTATCTTATCAACAGCATCTGCGTCCAGTGGCCGAAACCGGTCGAGGGTGGGCCCAGCGGAGGGCCACGGGGTCTCTAGCTCTCTTACTGTGTCAACTGTGGCCGGGAGGTCGGCGGAGGCTCAGTATCTTGTCTGTAAAAAAGCTCTGAAAAGCACCAGCAGTGAGGGCCTGATCACTATTTTTTTGGGGACGGTAGGGACCGTCGTCAGAGATCGAATTACCTTAAACAGTTGGGCCGGGCGTGAGCTTGCAGACGCTATCAAGGCAGAGAAGTATTCATTTTTGGCTGCCTTGACAGCATGCTCATAGGACTCTTTAATTAGCTTATAAGCTGATACTGAGGCTCCGTCACGGAGTTTCCGCCACTCGCGCTCTAGCCGTCTCCTTTCCCGCTTCATGATCCTAAGGTCCCCTGTATACCAGGGGACCGATGATTGCGAGGCGGAGAGGCGCCTGGGAGCAAATCTCGTCGAGACCTCTGGCCAGTGAGGTGTTCCAAGTCTGGACTAGCTCATCGACTGAGACGCTGATAGACTCCAGATCCCTCAGAGCATTCAGGAGCCTTTCAGGTTCCATAAGTCTCCTTGGGCGAACAAAAATCTGTTCGGCGCCCTTGCATGGGGGGGGGGGGGCGGTTGCTCCACCCGATATTTAAACAGAATCAGAATCAGAATTTTTATTGATTAGCCGAAAGCCATATCAAATACACACAGAACACAGAACACATTTTTAAACAGAGAAAACCTGGAACTGGAGAAAGGAGAAAAGAGGAGTGACTCAAATGAGCCTACTAGGAATAGTAAGATCTCCTATGGTTTTGGAAATCATGTAAAAGCTCCTATTTTGTGAAACGTGAGAAAGGTCTTATATAAGCTGCCCTGCCATGCCTTGCTGTTCTGAAATCCTTGCAACCCTACAAGTCGGGATGCTGCAGCAGTAATTTGGATGCTGCAAATGGAGGGGAATTTTCATTTCAGAAATTTGCAAAATAATAAGGGAAACAATGGGAAAAGCTGACACAATACGAGGATTTAAAGACTGAACAGCAAAGACTATGGCACAAGCCAGTGAAGGTGGTCCCAGTGGTGATCGGCACACTTGGTGCAGTATCTAAAGACCTTGGCCTGCACTTAAACATAATTGGCGCTGACAAAATTACCATCTTCCAGCTGCAAAAGGCCACTCTACTGGGATCTGCACCATTATTTGCCGATACCACACATAGTGACCACTTTTATAGACCGAATTGAATGTGGTTTTAATGGCAATGTGGTTTTTATGTATCTGTTTTTATGTATTTTAAAATGCTGTTTTAAGATGTTTTAAATTTGTATGGCATTGAATTTTGCTGTAAGCCGGTCTGAGTCCCTCCTTGGAGGTGAAAAGGTCGGGGTACAAAAATTTTAAATAAATAAATAATAAATAGTCCTAGACACTTGGGAAGTGCCCGACAAGTGATTCAATACAATAAAACCAGCATAGTGATCGTGTTTGCTGTGTACTAATCTTGTTGTTTCCAATAATAATAATAATATCCATTTGTTCGGGCAGGGGGGAATTGTTGTTTTTTTTCAAAAAAAAAAATTACAGAAAGTGAATTTCACATATTTTCTCCTCTAGGGAAAAATGATTGGAGAACATGTTTTTAAGGTCAAAGTTACAAACTCTGCTCTGTCGATCACAACAACTTCATTGACTCAAAGTCCTTTCTGTAAGGCTGGGAACGATGTGACCCTCCAAGTACTGCATGCTCTTTGTCCCTACATGAATGCGGCACTAGTGCCGATGATGCAGTTCGGCTACACTAAAGAACAAGAGCTATTTGTTTCAATAGGAGCTTTTCATTTATTAAGCACGCAGGAAACGATCCTTCCTCCGCAAATTAAAGTTGGGGGTAAAGCTGAAAACTTTCCCATTTCCCCATATAAGATCCTGATCAGTACAGAATACCCCATGCTAGCTATTTCTGAAATAAAAATTCTGCACAAAAAAGCAAACCATGTGACAAATATAGTTCACTCTTATGTCTGCAACTAGTATATAGCAAGAGCAGCTGCAGCAGGAGCGTCAAAGTCAATTTTCCTCTCCTACATGCACTACTTTAGCTTTCTAGGACTGGCTATATGCAAACGTGATTTCCTAGAGTAAAGGAAATGATTACAATTTGTTTTGAAAAGTAGGAGTGGCAAAATCTAGGAAAGATTTTATATGATCCCGCACATCCTATTAGCTAGTTATTGCACATTGAAATGTCGTGTTGGTGGAGATCTTCTCTGTTTCACTGTGAAAAGCCACTGCGTTTGGTGCACCCGTTCCCTCATTCACTATTAAAAGCTCCCACGAAATGAAATGTCAGCCTGTTGACCCTGTCAAACCTGCTGCTGATATACAGCAGGAAAGATGAGCCTTGATAAGAGCAGGTGAACTTGGTCACCCAAAAGTCAGCTTTAAAATTACACCGGATGACTGGCAGCAACATATTATTTCCAGATTCTTGCCTGGGGAGGGCAGGGAATCCTCTTCCAAACGGAGACGATAACAAAAGAGAACTTTTCCCCACCTCACCTCTCCTTGAAGTTAATTTTGTCTCTATTATTTTTCACTGTAAAAGTAGATAGTTCTTCAACCAAGCTTTCTCGCCTTGTGCAGTTAATAGAGTCAGCCTGTGAGTTGGTGGTGGTTACTGCGCCTTCAGTCATGTAGAATCTTAACAACCGTTCTAATTTGTTTCTAAACAGATCAAGAGCTATTTACCAGCTCAATGTTTTGTACACAGCTGGTTGCTTGGCAAATGTCCAACATCCATTAACATTTTAAAAAATTAGTCCCATAATGCATCTTTTCCATAGCTTGAGGAGTATACACACTGACACATGTTGGGAACCAATTATACTTGCACTGCCATTAGTCTGGCTGCATTCAACTCTGCTGTAAATGAGGGCTAATTTAGTTGCCAGAATGGTATCTCTTGAAGACACACAATGACCTTAGGCAGCAAGGGGTTGAGAGAATATGCACAGAGAGAACAATGCACACCTCCCTCTCTTCCTTCTTTGGAAACAGAAAGACCAGCACATATAACATGTTTATTCTTGAGATTTAATTCATCATTCCATGCTAACTAAATGCTCCCCCAAATGTTGCCTCATGTGAATGGCAAAAAGGAGACTTCTGCTGAATGGATTTATCAACCAGCTAGCTTTGTCTTCCTGATAGATTCCAACCCACCCTCTTCATTTCACTTCCTTTAGCCCCTGTTTATTTCCTTTCTCTCTTTTGCCTCTTTCGACATCCATACCTGCCCTGTTGTGATGCAGTGACCAAGAAGCCAAGCCCATAAGTAAAAGGAGATAACAAAAAGTTTATTTAACAACAACTGGAGAAAGGACGAACAAAAAAGTAGCCAACTCGGCTTAAAAAACGCTCAAAAATCCCAGGGAAAAACAACAAAACAGCCCAAAACAAACAGTAGGCGTCCGTCTGTGATGTACGTAGGGAGAGTCCAGTAGACTCTCCCTGCGTCACAAATCCGGTCCAGGAGTCCAAAGCCAGAGAAAGCCAGATGAAAAGGAGGAGATCATCTGAAGCAATCAGGAGGTAAACTCAGCGGAGACCAAGCCCTGCCTCTGGGACACATGGCAGATAAGAGTATCAGGAAAACTGGAACAAGGTACTGGATATCAGGAACACAAGATAGTCAGAGACAAGAACCAGACATCAACTCTTTGACCGCTGCAAAGGCAGGCCCCAAAACTCATTTCTTATATAGCACTTACACATCACTGTCTTCAGAAGAGTCCCCAGCTGCTGTATTTCCTACAGCTGCGGTGCTCTGTGCTTGTCTCCACTCTTGCCAACGCTGTTGTGTGCTTAAAGAGTCCCACTCTGTTTCTGAACCCCCAGAAGGCCAGAATAAATCACTATCAAAACCAAAAAATGAGTCCGAAGTAGATTCTTCGTTACACATATCCCTTATTTCCTGCACCAATGTTGGATCTAACTCCGTATCACTTTCCTCTGACCCCATTTCTTCTTCCCCAGAAAAACCCTGGAAAGTGTCTGAATCAGAAGGTGCTCTAAGTATTTGCCGAATTCTTTTCCTCTGTTACAGTCCTTCCACACTAGAATCACTAGCAGCCCTTTTCCTTCCAACTGCAGAGTCCTGATCACCCAGAGCCACACCCCAGTCCATACTATTGCATGATGCTATTGAGCCAGCATCTTCCCCAATACTACCAATAGTAGTAGCTGAAGGCTCAATCACAACATGCCCACTACCTAATTTGTAGTCAAATTGTAACAAGGATGGAAGAGAATTTTGGTTTCATTTGTTTTTGTTTGGAATTAAGCAAAATGTTCATGTTTTTACATGTCAGGATGGCAAGCAGTTCAGTTCCTTAAAAGAAATAATAATTTGTGAGAAAACCAAACTGACAGATCAATCCATCAAAGACCAGGAGCCTTTTCATACTAGCCAATTATATATACTGGATTGAGCAACGTAGATATCACACCTTTTTTCAATAGTCCAATTGCACCAATTTGTCATTTTATGTCCTTCTGCACACCCTCATAACTCTACCTACCTCCATTATTGTGGTGCCTTGTTGTTTTCATATTTAGCACAGTTGTGCAATTTCAGTATTACAAGAAAAGAAGGACACATATATTTACAAAACAAAAGGAAAACAGCCCGTTTGAGAATAGCAAAGGGGAGGAGGGAAGCATGCCAACATAGAAATTAAGGGGATACATTGCACTAAGGATCTCATCACACTGAGGTCAGTAAGTTGGGAAGATTCACCATGTATGGAACCCATCACCCCTTATCTCAGTCTTTTTTGGGGGGACACATCATAACCCAGCTTCTCCCTGTTCTTCTCAATGAGAAGCTTCCCGTGTTCTCCCTGCTCCCTCTTATGACTGTTTCATCTCCATTCAAGGAAGGAGCCTCATTGGAAGTAGATCTATGTCACCTGATGGGATCAGTCAGGAGATGAAACTGTCATAGGATGGATAATTTTGCCCGTGTGATGAGGCCGCAAGGTAGATGATGGAAACATTGTAGGATTGGAAGCTATTGGCAAGAATTACCTGTTAATAGCTACACAAAGGATAATGATGGGCAAGAAGCAAATGGGTAGTGGAATGCACACAGCACTGTGTAATAGAGTTTGCCTGCCTCATGTGATAAAGTTCTTAGACTGCCATCCTATACATAATTGTCTGCCAAAATGTAAGCCCTAATGATATTAACAAGGGACTCACTGCTAGGGTGCTAGTGTCCTTGTGGGGTCTGATACAGACATTTACTGCACTTTCTCCACAATCAAATTCTTGCCTATCCCTCCCAGGACCACCAAATTGCTGGATCTATCTGTCATTCAGACTCTGAATGGTGCTACAGAGCAACACTATAAAAGGGCATTATTGGAACACAAAGCTAAACCATGGAATTTAAAGGGGCAGATCTGTAGGAGTAATTAATCACAAGTCTTCCTTCAGTAAAAATATCCAACTGTATTTTTGTGAACAATATATCTAAATAGCATAACAATATCACATATAGTGCAATGTAGTACAATTTAATCACAAAATCACAAATCTCATATCACAGTAAATTCAATAGCATAACAAAATAAGCCCTCACACATCAATGGGCTTAAACGACGCTCTAACAGATCTTTGACCCTGGTAGTGATAACTTGGGACTGACAATGGGGAGCCAGGTGGGTAGAAGAGCTGGCAAGCCTGCCCAGCTGCCAGCTGGGCTCCCCCATTGACTCAGTCTCTAGCCTGTGAGGGACTACTTACAGCAGGGGTGCCAGAAAGTTGATCACGATCGACTGGTTGATCTTGGGACCCAGGAGGTCAATCCCAGCTGGATGGGACGTTCTGAGGGGCGGAGCCATGTCGCGCTCAGCATTTCCACTGCTTCTCCTGGGTAGAAGAGGATAATGCCAAGCCAGTGGTGGCTATCTATGCCACCACTGGCTTGGCATTGCTCTCTTCTACCCAGGAGAAGCAGTGGAAATGCTAAAGCCAGAGGGGGAGGGGCGGAGCCAAGCCCCGCCAAGCCCCGCCCCCTTCCCCAGCTCCGCCCTGTTCCCTCTTGGTAGATCTTTCTGACTTGGTTTTAGTTTAAGTAGCTCGCATGCTGAAAAAGTGTGTGCACCCCTCACTTACAGATTCTGTTAGAGCGTCGTTTAAGCCCATTGATGTGTGAGGGCTTCAGGGCCGTAGCCAGGATTTTGATTCGGGGGCTGAGTTTGGTTCGGGGCTGAGACTGGGTGGAAGAGGGTCTACCCTAGCAAACCTTTTGTATTGTTATCCCAATAACCACATTAATGTGGGATATAATGAGCATGGTGATCAGATCATGATATGAATAAACATAACAGTTTAAATAATGTACCAGTAAGGCCTTTTCGCGGACCACCCTGAGAATTTCGGGGGGGGCTGAAGCCCCCTTAGCCCCCCCCTGGCTACATGCCTGGAGGGCTTATTTTGTTATGCTATTGTATTTACTGTGATATGAGATTTGTGATTTTGTGATTAAATTGTACTACATTGCACTATATGTGATATTGTTATGCTATTTAGCACGTATATTGTTCACAACAATACAGTTGGATATTTTTACTAAAGGAAGACTTGTGATTAATTACTCCTACAGATCTGCCCCTTTAAATTCCATGGTTTAGCTTTGTGTATGATTTGCTGTACTCAGTGGCATATTTTGATGTGTATTGCATTATTGGAACACAACATGTCCACAGCTATCAGATTTGGGCAATTCCAGTTTGGGGGAACATTCACTAAAAAGGGCATGCTTCCAAATCTGGAGATGCCTCTGTGCTGTATATTTTCCTAAATGATGCTCAGCCTATTTACAAATATGTCCATTTCTGCCATATTCATAATCATCTTGAGATGAATTTCAAGGCAAAATAAATATAGCGAGCCACAGTTTGTTAGATTAATATTCTGAAGAATACGAAGAGCTGCTGTAAGAGAAATGTATCCCTTCTGCTTAATTATTTTAGTCTCCTACTAAGAAATAGCTCCTTGGAGGTCAATTATACTTCAGGGATCTCTTGAAAGAAAAGAAAAATTGCCTTGATTTTCTATTGAATGTGTGACACTACATGTGACTGCTTTAAAAACAAAACAAAGCTAAGAAATCATCATTCTTTTAAAACCAGTCCTAATACATACTATAGTGGGCCATGTAAATAAATGCAATGCTTTAAAAAATCAGATGCAGTCCAATGTTATTTGTGCTGTGTTGGTTCTCTTATCTCATAATACAGGCCTACACCAGTTAACAAAGCTTCCACCATTGAAGATTTTTTAAAATATCTAATCAATTTCCCTTTCTTCTCATCTGCTATCCAGCTGAAATGTGTTTTTTGTAGGAGCATTGCAACTATCTAATACGGAGCATGCACAAAGAGAGAAAGATGGAGAGCAGATAAAACTGACTCAAAAGAAATTCCCAACATTTTTAAAAAGCATACATATGTAGGCTTGGGTAATAAAATTGAAATATTAGGAAATCATAGAATATTAGATTTTGAAAGTCCTGAAGGATCATCTAGTTCAACTCCCAGTTATGCAGGATTACAGTACTAAAGCACTCCTGAAAAATGTTCATCCAACCTCTGTTTAAAGACGCCTGAAGATGGAGAGTCCACCATCCTCTGGGGCAGTCTGTTTCACTGTAGAACAGTTCTTATAGTAAACAAGTTCTTCCTACTAGATTTCTTTTCTCGTATCTTGAATCCATTTGTTCATGTTCTAGGACTTTATCCCACACTGCTCCCCCTCCATTTCCAAGCACATCTAGGGTATGTGGTGTCCCAGCCTCTTAGTGTGACCCCCCCCCCGCCTCCTAGTGTGGCCTCACCACCTACTTGTGTGACCCCCAGCCTAGTGGGCCAAGTCAGGTACCCATGGTGCCAGAGGATCAGGTCCAGGATGAAGAGGATGAATGGCCTGAGGTGGACACATCTATGGATGCAGACCTATCATGGGATAATGCTTGGTTGCATGGGAATTGGCCCGAGGAAGGGGTTAATGAAGATTCTATGGAAGTAAGTTTTGAAACTGCTAGTGAGAATTCTTTCGACCTTGACTCTCACAGGAACCCATCTCCTTTGCCAGCTGGGGCCGAGGGAATTAGGGAGGAACTTTCCTACCAAGATAGTAGTCCACCTGGTGCGACTAACAAGTAGGGTAGTTTTAATAGAAGGGCGAATATCCGTTCGAGGCGGAGAGATTGGAATGTGAAACATGGGATTCAGTGGCATCACAGAAAATAGATTTGCTTTTAAGACTGGCTCTTAGTCCAATAGACTGGAATAGACTGGAAGCTACATTTGGAGTGAACGTATCTTTGCATCAAGTCTCTGAGTTTCAAGATATTGCTGGGGTGGGTTTGCCCTGGTGCTCCAAGTACTTTGTTGACCGTTGTTTCGGTCTGCCTAGACTCTAAGTTCTTGTTTACGGCTGCCGGAGTGGCCTGCCTTCACTTTGGATTGCTTTCCTTGGGATTTACTCCGTTTTGGAAAACCTTTCCAGTTTTGCCTTGGGATTTGCTTTTGCTTCATACCTTTACCTTTTTGGACTATATTATTCTAAATAAAAGTAGTTTTTAGAGCCGCTTGTGTGTGTGTGAGCTAGGGGGCGTTCCTGGTCTGAGATGCAACAGGGTATGATTTAGGATGGAGCTCTCCTCATGACAGAGGGGAACTTCTTGTCAGCATCCATCATGTTTCTTTAGGGAAATGTCTGAAACAGTACAAAAAAGGGGAGGGAGGAGAAGACAGTCAGAAATCATCTTTTGGACTCAAGTACTGAGATATAATTGGAGAAAACACCCCAAACCATGTAGGATAGGAGCTGTCAAATTTGCCTAAGTTGAATCACTTCAGAGATGGGGAGTAAGGGGCAGTCCCCTACCAAGCATGGACCTTTCTCTCCCAAAACCCTGCTCCATGAGCCTTGTATGGTAATCTTTTAAAGTTGGGTTACTTTCCAAGTGGGGTCTAGTTAAGATCATTTATGTATTATTTATTTGCAGTATTTGTATACCACCCTTCTCAACCCCAAAGAGGGATCAGGGTGTTTCACAGTGTTTGCAATAATTCAATTGATAAAAACAGTATAAAACATCACAATTGACCCCTGATAAAACATTAAACATTATTGAACACATCACATAAATTAACATCATATATCACACTAAGACTTAGCTGTTGTCTACCTGGGTCTATTGCAGAGCAGCTGGATCAGAGGGAAAAATCAGGTTTCCCCTCAAGTGGGGTCTGGTATGAGACCAGCTGCTTGGGTCTACTCTAGAGTGGCAAGATTGGGGGGGGGGTAACGTATCCCATACACTTTCCCCCCAAAATTTTCTTTTAAAAACTGAGTTGGTGGAGGCTACACTGGCTTGTGGAATAAATATGAAAACTGAATCTATGAACTTGATATGTTTGAGGACTCATGAAAGAAGACATCTTCCCTATATGCAGTTTGGAAGAATCCTTATTAATTTTATTATTTATTTACATCATTTCTACCCCGCTCTTCTCAACCCTTGAGGGGGGACTCAGAGCGGCCTAACAAAAGGCAACAATTCGATGCCGAAACACAATATAAAACCACAAACATTCAGGATTAAAATACAATTAGCATTATCACAAAATACACATACATTTAAGTTAAAACAGAGTTCCGTCCCTCACATAAGCATTGATCCATAACCATCAACTAACCAATTACAATTCCTTCAGCTAGTATCTAAAACATTCAAAATCATTTTGGTTTCTTCCAAAAATCTTATCTTGCCTGTTGGTTCCATTTCACACGTTAGTCTTGCATTAAAATGTCTGACGCTTGTTGTAGTGTTCTTCTTTTTATACTTTAGGAACCGATCCCTATTCTTTCCATGTCATTAATGCCCTGGCACCACATTTTCTGTTAGAAAAGTAATGCCCCAAAACACACCAACTTTGTTCACTGAGGCAAAATGAAAAGAGAAAGAGAACAGCAGTGAAGCATAAACAAAATGCCTTTCTCTGGAGAACAGAACTTTGGTATAAGCCTTATTTGATTGTCTTCACTTGGAAAAAGGGGTGTTCGTTATCTCCTTGAAATACCATAGTACCACATCTGTGGAAAACCCTGTGAAAATTTTAATTGGACAAACCCACTAAAAATGAATAATGTTCTGCAGAACATAATGCCTATGTTATAGTGTTCGTCCCACAAAATTTCAATGCGAGGAAATACATTGCTGATTTTAAAAATATGCATAATCCCCAGGTTTCTTATGAGCTTTTAAAAAAGGAATTGAGGTGAAAGGAGATTAGGCTGCAAGCATTTCGGTTTCAGGTTGGTGTGTCTTGATAGTGCAGATAATTGAAAAGTTTATGACCCTCTTTGATTTGAGTAAACCATATAGTGAAATATCTTTCAACAGCCTTGAACACAATTATTTACTTTATTTATTTATTTACTTTATTTATATTCCGCTCTTCTCACCCCGAAGGGGACTCAGAGCAGATTACAGGTACACATACTTAGCAGACAATCCTTGCAGTTCAACATATATAGACAACATATATAGACATATTTAGACATATATAGACGGACATAGATGAACAGAGGCAAACTTCTGGCCACCAGGGGGAGCTGAGGAACTCCTAATCTCTCTCAGCGTTTTCCAGCATCCCTTGTTGTTCTTCTGCAATCCTCAGCGATTCCCGGAGTTCTTTATGGTCTCATAAATTAGTCAAAATTTGCCTCCCCACTTAATGTGGTACCTTTATCTCCTACTTGACAAATGATCTGTCTTTCAAGCTGCAAAGGTCAACAGCAGGCTACACTTAAGATCGAGCACCCACCTCGACCCGGGCAGGCCTCGAACTCATGACCTACTGATAAGAGAGATCTTATGCAGCTGACACTTAGCCAGCTGTGCCACTTCCCGGTACACAACTTATATGTAAACTGTCCTGTTCCAAGTTTGAACCTTCTGGACTTGTTTGTAGGAAACAACAACTGTGTTGGCTACTATTTTGATCTCTGGATGTAAAATAAAGCAGAGTTTTCAAGAAAATATTGTTTGTCCCAACATCAGATTCTGAGCAAAATACTCCACATGACCATTTGGGATGAGCAAGAAAGTGTGCATCTTGGAAGCAAAGAGGAATTGTGGCTAACCAAGGGATTCAGCTTTCCCTTGGGCCATGTTGGCTGCTGGAATAGGGCATCTGGAAATGATGGATTTGAAATGTCATCACTGGTTTAAGAATATCACATTATTTATTTATTTATTTATTTATAAATTCGATTTGGTAGACCGCTCTCTCTGGAGCCCAGAGCGGTTTACAGCATAAAATCAATAAAACATCAGTAAACAGATAAAAGACGTATACCCAAAAGCCCCCCTCCCCACAAATGATCCCGGCAAGCAATAATACGCAGAGGCAATACATGGCAGGACGGTATGTTGGCAGCTGGCAACTAAGGAGGCATCAGTTGGGACCAAATGCCTGCCTGTATAGCCAAGTCTTCACAGACTTGCGGAAGGCCAACAAACCCCGTAGTGCTCGTATCTCCTCCGGCAGAGAATTCCAGAGGGTCGGAGCGCCACTGTAAATGCTCTCTGCCGGGTGCTCGACAGCCTACAGATCTTAATACTAGGGACCTCTAGTAGATTAAGCCCCTCTGAGCGCAGTGATCTTCTGGGTTTGTATGGGGTAAGACGCTCCCTCAAGTACACTGGCCCCAAACCATATAAGGCCTTGAAAGTTAGAACTAACACCTTGAAGGAGACCGGAATTCGATGGGAAGCCAGTGCAGTGCACGCAGGAGTGGGGTCACATGCGCAGATCTTGGGGCTCCCGACAGCAGGCGCGCTGCTGCGTTCTGCACCAGCTTAAGTTTCCGGATCGCCGACAAGGGTAGGCCAATGTACAGCGCATTACAGTAATCAAGCCTCGAGATGACCGTGGCTTGGATCACCGTGGCCAGGTCGCAGCGGGAGAGGTAAGGAGCCAGACGTTTCGCCTGCCGCAGATGGTAGAACGCTGTCTTGCAAGCGCAGGCAATCTGCGCTTCCATCGACAGTTGGGTGTCTAGCTGGACCCCAAGGCTCTTAACTAGGGGCTGTGGGCGAAGTGCCACACCATCAAACGTCGGCAACTGGGTCTCTACCCCTCCGGGCGGCCCAGCCACAAGATCTCCGTCTTCGTCGGGTTCACCTTCAACTTACTGGCTCGCAGCCATCCAGTTACGGCTTCTAGGCAGAGATGGAAATTATCGGGTACAGATTCCACCGGGGTCCATCCTCAGAATGAGCTGGGTGTCATCAGCGTGCTGGTGACATTCCAGCCCAAAACTCCGTACCAATTGGGCGAGTGGTCGCATGTAGATGTTAAATAACAGCGGGGGAGAGAATGGCCCCTGAGGAACTCCACAATGTAAGGGGAGCCCTCGGAGACCACCCCTCCCCACTTCACTCGCTGCAGGCGGTTTTGGAGGAAGGAGGACAGCCAGTTGAGGGCTGTCCCCTCACTCCGCCACCGCGAGGCGGTGTGTCAAAGTTGGTAATCGACAGTATCAAACGCTGCCGTGAGGTCCAATAACACGAGCAGCGCCGATCCGCCTCGATCCAAGTGGCAACGGAGTAGGTCTGTGATGGAGACCAGGACGGTCTCTGTCCCATGGCCTGAACGGAAGCCGGACTGGAAGGGGTCAAGCCAGGTTGCATCATCCAGGAATGTCTGCAGCTGGTCCATTGCTGCCCTCTCAATTACCTTGCCCAGGTACGGTAAATTGGACACTGGGCGGTAATTGGAGGGAGCCGCGGGATCTAACCCGGGCTTCTTCAGCAATGGACTAACCACCGCCTCTTTTAACTCCTCTGGAAAAGCTCCTTGCTTATGTCCACAAGCAGATTGCATATTCTTCAGCGATATCATTTTTTTGGCTGTCATATAATGCCTGGTTTCCAGGCATCCAAGAGTCTGATTGTGTGGCTTTAAAAAATGGCACACTGAAATGACATACCGTAATCGAGAGGCATAAGGGAAAACTTTGAATTCTCAACATGAAAACATCTAGGCTGCTTGAGGAACGATGGCAGTGGTACCAAATAGCAGCATGCTCACTTCCATCAAAGATGTTCACAATTGAACAATATAATTACAAGGCTTCTTCTCACGCTTCCTTGACCAACAAGGACGTCCCTTCTAAATGTCCCGACTTGCAAGATTTAAAACTGGAGAGGATGTCTGTGTCTTTAATAGTTGTGCTGCAGATAATATTTCAGCAGATGTTGCCTGTTACTTGCTTGCTTGCTTGCTTGATTGATTTTATTATTTATGAGTCGCCCTCCACGTCAGTGCTCCGGGCGACTTACACATAAAACACATAAAACAGTTCAGTAGTTAAAGCTAAAAGAATAGGAAATTAGTTAAAATAGTTCCAGTAACTCAGGCTAAGTCTGGGAGGTGACCTTAGCCGTAAGCCTTTTGGAAGAGCCAGGCCTTCAATGCGGTCAGGAACTGGGGCATGTCAGGATAGCTCACTGCTCCGCCGGCATCAGGTTCGAAAGAACAGGCTTGCATGACAATCAATACCTGCTGAAATTTCCTTTTCAACACAACCCTATTCAGTTTTGATTCTTGGAGCCCTAGGGTCTGAAAATTGCTTTGCCTGAAAAGCAAGGTTCTTGATGTGGAATTGTTGCCTTACTATCCATGCAAGTGGGTGGCTTGCCTTACAGATGTTACTAGATGGCAACTCTCTTCTGTATTGGCCCTGCTGGGTAGACCTGATGGGTAGGCATGAGAAAAAAGTTATGAAAATCAAAAGAAATTGTAAGTGATTCGTATGTAATGGGACTTTCTAGTTTATACGCATCACGGCAGCTAACCAGGAAGTAGACTTTCTTTTACGGTCCTTGAGCCCAACAATTTGCGTTATGATCGTAATAAATTCTTAATTATTGTACTACGTACTCACTTCTCCCTGTCTTCTCCCCTCATTTCCTTCCCGCCTTCATTCAGCTTCTTCTTTTTCCCGCATTTCTATGGGGAACTGGAAGTGACGCTGCTGCTAGGCAATGCATTCTGGAAAGTGTAGTCCTCCACGCTTCTCCCCCCCTTCTCTTCCCCGTTGCTCTGTCTTGCCCCATCACAGGGGCCAACTTCTCACACACACACACACACACACACTTCTCCTCCTCTCTCTCCCTCTCTCTCTCAGATGCTTCCCTGCTCTCTTTTTCCTGATGGCTTCTCTTCTCCCCCCGTTGCTCTTCTTGCCCCATGCTGGCCAACTTCTCACCCATACCACTTCTCTCCTCCCCTGCGCTTGATGCTTCTCCCCCTCCCTTCTCTTCCCCGTTGCTCTGCCTTGCCCCATTGCAGGGCCAACTTCTCTCTCTCACACACACACACTTCTCCTCCTCTCTCTCCTGTGCTCTCTCAGATGCTTCTCCCCCTCCCTTCTTCTCTTCCCCGTTGCTCTGCCTTGCCCCATCGCAGGGGCCAACTTCAGCCCTCAGGTGTTTTGGACTTCAACTCCCACCATTCCTCACAGCCTCAGGCCTCTTCCTTTTCCTCTCAGCCTGGGCAAACTTGGGCCCTCGCTCCCTCAGGATCGGGGTGAGAGAGAGGCAGCGAGGAGCGAGGGGGGGGGGGGGGGCCTCCTTTTTTTTGCTGCTTCCAAGAATCGAATACCCCCCCTCCATCCCTCCTTACCCCCCTCCTTCCTAATTGGAGAGACCCAGCTAGAAGTCGGTGGGATTGATGCAAGTTTTGGCCTACAACTCCCAGAAATCCCAGCCAATTTACCAGCTGTTAGGATTTCTGGGAGTTGTAAACAAAAACCATCTGAATGCGCATGCTCTGGCATACGAACTACTAACGAATTTCGTTAGTAATTAAGTTACATTTTAGAAATTTTTGGAAATTTTTTTGTAAGTCTTTCTTTTACTAATAAAAAAAATCCCCCCCTATTTGATTTTAGAATCGCCATTTTTGGGTTCGAAACCATGCCTACTGATGGGAGTGGAAGCCCAGTAAATTTGAAGGGCCACAACTTGCACACTTCTGGTGTGTCTGTGAACAAATGTCTCATATATAAAACAAGACATTTCATGCTATAGAACTGATTTTCAGTCATGACAACAATTTATATTAAGGGCCAGTTTGTTTTTTCAATGATGGATTCAGCACCCCCAGTTTTCAATAAATGTATCTACTGAGAATTCTTTTCTTTTCTAATTGTGCTCTGCCATTGTCATTTTTTGCTTTGATTTCATAACAAAGCAGGAGATGCCAGGGCTTCAGTCCATCTGAATCTGGACTATATTTGTATGTCTTCTTCCAGGGAGTCTCAATGAACTCACTACAGCTTAATTCTGAATAGACATGTCCAGAATTAGCTGTTTAGTGTAAAAGCACAATACTGTGCATATCAACTGAGAGAATTGCCATTGTGTTCATTGGAGCTTATTTCACCTCTTCCAATTGTCTCAATTTGGCAGGAATAATCTCAATAAATCCTTTGCCATTCTGGGGTCAGAATCTTACCTTTGTAGACCAAGGCAAAATCACACTTCTGTAATGTTACTGAGTTTCTGCCATTTTGACTGCACCCTGATGCTGCTTGGCCACATGTATCCTGCTTTTCATCTGTGAAATGTTGAAGGCTATATGCTCAGCACTGCAGTTTAATTTATATTAAGAAGTAGTGGCCCATGATTAAGCTTTCCGTTAATCTGCTAGTCATTTTAAAGATGTTTCCTTATTTTAAATGGGATATTTTTGTGATTAAACTATAGTTAGAATACAAATTGAGTTCAACTTCATTGTAAACAACTTCTATTTTCTTCCTGATAGAACAGAAGAGGTAAATGGCAAATATCTGTGTCAAGGACACCAAATACTAGCCAAGGGTGTCAATTAGAAAAAGTACACACGAAAAAGCATGAACCAAAGCTGTCTATACACACACACACACACACACACACACACACACACACACACACTGTATAACTCCAAGTGGTTAAAGCAGTAATAATCAATGCTAGAAAAACATTAGGTATGCATATCAAAAATACAGGCAATATAGGAGTACATCCAACATGAAATAAGTTAGCACAATAAGATAATAGGAATTCACAAACCATATTAGCCTGGGGGTACTGCTATTCACATTTTGTGATATAGACAGCTTTGGTTGATGCTTTTTCGTGTGTACTTTTTCTGATTGACACCCTTGACTAGTATTTGATGTCCTTGGTTGGTTGTCCATTGCACACCCCGTGTTTTTTGGCTGTTAAATATCTGTGTCACCCAGCTATTCTCATAGCCAATTTCCACCTCGGATTCTTTTAAATTGAGGCAATAGGTTTAAAAAGTCAGGTTTTCCAAAACAAGCATAAAACATTAAGTTTTTGTTCTATTTCTCATTCCAGATTGCTTTCATTTGTTCACTTGTTCATTCATTCAGATTTAGCTGTAAAAAATCGTAACATTTTTTCAATCCTGTGATGAAATTGTGGCGCCCCAGTGGTCCATGAACCACAGGTTGAGAACCACAGTTTTAAAAGATTATAAATTCCAAATGCATAGGTTTGAGCCTCACATACAGACAGACTGAGCAATATTGATTTTTTTGTGGGGGGTCTACCCTCATAAGCTGAAGCCCTAAAGTTTTGTGTATATATAAAAACAGACTAGCTTTTAGGGAAAGCATTCCAGAAGGGATGTTCTAATTCAGTGGTTCTCAACCTTTTTTTTGACCAGGGACCATTTTTCCTGGGACCACCTTGACCAGGGACCACTTTGACAAGGAACCAATTTGACAAGGGACTACTTTGACCAGGGACCACTTGACCAGGGACCAATTTGACCAGGGACCACTTTGAACAAGGACCACTTTGCCCAGGGATCACTTTGACCAGGGATCACTCTCCAACATTACTACCAAAAGGGTTATGAATCTGTTTTTGGTCAACTTTAGATTCAGTTTGGTCATTTGGGGTGCTGATTCAGAAAATTGCATTGGTTATACCACATCAGCTCTTGTTTCTGATATAGAACATATGCCATCCAATAGCTGCCATCAGCTCACCCACAGAAAACCATATTTAATAATCTAGAGCCACATACCTTATTTTAGGTCCCATAGCTTAGCAGTGGGCCATGGCCAACAGGTTGGAAACCACTGTTCTATTAGTGCTCTAAATAGTTTAGTAATTGCAATAAAACAGCTGCCACTCTGAACAAATACAAAATACTATTCACAAGATTTTAATGTGAAGTGTTTGTCATGGCCAGTTCTGCCATTAAAAAGAGCTGAGATGGCAGATGCTAGGACCAGTAGTAGGGGGAGAATAGTAGAAGAGGACTGGAGGTCAGTGATATGTGTAGCATGCCACCTGTCTCACATCCAATAAGCCAAATGTTCTTAGCTGCAATGTAGGATGGTGTCCTGTCACTACTGTTGAGATATCTTCCATGAAGAGGATGGGGAGGAGGGACGTCTCATCAGTTGTTTCAGGTCAGCCTTAATTTATGCTGCTTAATTACTATTAAAGTAAAGGTTATAGGTATCAGAAACTCACTAACATCCTCTCCCACACAAATACAATTATATTTGAATGTAAGAGAAGATAATAATTGGAATTTATTTTTAAATGAAGTCAAATTCAGTTTTAAAAAGAAAGTTAAATACACAGAAACTAGCAGGACTTCTGTGTGCTTATGCCATTCTGCCTGCTTTTACCTATGTAAATCTGAGTGCTTAAAGATGATTGAAGGCAATCAAAACCACACCTACACATATACGCAACATAAAGTGTATTTCTCAGTGAAACGATACATGGGTTGTTAAAGTTGATGGCGATGGTGGGAGTGGGGATGTTGATGATTTTACTTGGACTTGTATTCACACTTTTTTGCATTTTAGAGTCATTTTCTTTCTAAATGTTGAAAGTTAAAACAGAGTTGTTTACATTATGTGCATCTGGGCCTGGTTAGAAATGCATTAGCTGGAGTGGCTTACAGATACGCCAATACAGAAAAAGTTTGTAAGGCAAAAACACTGAAGCCAGATTGGGTGAGGTCTGTCAAAAGAGGAGCCACAATAAGCAACAACTCTGCAAAGCTCTCCGCCTTTCCGACTCTTGTTGCTTGTAGCCCCATATTTCTGTGATTAAATTACTGCTTGCAAGGCAGTGTATAAGTTCCCTGCTAATCAGTGAGTTGGTGAGTGCCATTGCTTATATCTTTTAAGCAGCCCATATAAGTAACTGTTGCAGTTCGCTGAGCTCTGCGTTTGTCATTTGCAGCCTATCAGGATTCTTTGTAGATCTACTGTACCATAGTTGCGAGGAACTTGATGGACAGCATGTTATCCACATGAAAGCTGACCCTTACATGATATACAATAAAGACTCTGAGTTCAACATGCTCACTGTGGGTTGTTATTTTTTTTCAAGAGACCAAGTTCAGAGACGCCATACCTGCTGCTCTCGCAGAAGGGCAGACTGCCCTAGAACTTTGCTCATGGATTCTACAACAGGATGAATGTCAGAGGTGATTAACAATGGAGATAGGGAGAGGTCCGGGAAGGGAGGATTTTCTTACACTGAAAGTATGTATGTACTAGAGAGCACTACAAGTATGTACATCAACGTATAACAATATATTGGGAAAATCTTTGATATTTGTAGGCACAGAGTTCTATTAGGGATATCGGCATGACAGAAAGTTGGACAGGATGGCTCATGTAGTCTCTTCCAGTGCAATGCTTCTCTGATGCCAATGTTATTTTTGGCTGTTACTGGTATTGGAATTACCTCCCTCCCACTGCAATTCCCAGAGCACTGGGCTCAAGCTGGATCTACATTGACAAAATATGCAGTTTGAATTCCATTATATAGCTAGTGTAAACTCATATAAATGATCATATAATACAGTTCAAGCTGCATTATTTGACAATGTAGAACCAGCCTTGGTTACTGCAGGCCTGGATTACGTGATTGTGGCACCGTAGGCCACACTCTTGAAGCACCGCCCCTGCTCTGGGGGGCAGGGCCGCTTACTGGGGGCAGGGCTGCTTCCGGGAGCGCCCCCGCTGCTTGCGCCGGCCCCGCCCCTCTTTCTTCACTGATTGAAGGAAGAGGGGCGGTGCTGGCGCAAGCAGCAGGGAGGGGGCGGCGCCGAGACTTCCCTCCACCCCCTTCTCTCTTGCGTGTCAGGAGGGGGAGGAGGGAAGTCCTAGGCCCCCTCCCCGGTTGCTCGCGCTGGCACTGCCCCTCTTCCCTCAGTCAGTGAAGGAAGAGGGGCGGTGCCGGCGCAAACAGCAGGGAGGGGCGGCGCCGGGACTTCTCTCCACCCCCTCCTCTCTCGCGCGTCAGGAGGGGGCGGACGGAAGTCTTAGGCCCCCTCCCCGCTGCTCGCGCCGGCACTGCCCCTATTCCTTCACTGACTGAAGAAAGAGGGGCAGGGCCGGCGCGAGCAGCAGGAAGGGGGCGCTTTCGCCGCCATGCACATGCGCCCTTTTTTCCCGAATTTTTTCCCCATTTTTTAAAAATTACTTTTTTGGGGGGTCCGGATCTGCTGCCCCCCCCCAAAGGTGCCGCCCTAGGCCCTGGACTAGGGTGGCCTTATGGGTAATCCGGGCCTGGGTTACTGTAGAGCAGGGGTGCTCACACTTTTTCAGCATGCAAGCTACTTATAAAACAACCAAGTCAAAATGATCTACCTACCCACTACAAAAATGTGAAACATATGACACAATATCAGTTTTGAGCTGGTTTTTCTGAGTCCACACTGCCATATAATTTGATAACATGGGATTTTATTCGTCGGGAGCCTGCGGGGCAGGACTGATCCTTCCTCCCACCCTGGCTGCGATCTACCAGGACGCCCTACGCGATCTACCAGTAGATCGTGATCTACCTAATGAGCACCCCTGCTGTAGAGTTTCTGAAGTCATCCTGTATGTCCATATACCCATAGTCCTGGTCTTTAAAAAACATAATAGTAATTAAAATAAAATGTATGTGTAAACACATGCATATACACACACCAATAAGCAAAAACGCAATACAAAGGCCTGAAATCTAAATTATTTTCTATTCTTAATATAGAGCAGAGCTGTTGAATCAATGGAATTGCCTTGTGTGTTGACTCACCATTCAACGATTTATTGTGTGGATCTACTTGAGATTAATCAATAAGACTCAGGCCAATGTTATATTATTCTTCACAATCCAAGCTCTCGTTGTTTGGAGATTTTGGATTCTGTTTAAGAATGATCACCCATATCAACATTACTTACATAATTACATGTGCATAACCAGGTAACATTTCCTGGCATGACTCCTGAACCTTATTTTACCAGGCAGCAATGATATCAGCTGAAGATAGTTTGTGAAGATGGATTCTTCATAATTCAAGCTCTTGTTGTTTGGAAATTTTGACCCACTCTGCACCCTGGTGCAGTTTTGAGGAGGATGGACCACAGATGAGGGAACTAGAAGTACCTTCACTCACTTCCCAAGACTGCTGCAACCCTCATCCAATGAGTGATCAAGACCACACCTGGCACACAGAACCCCCCATGAGCCACTCAACATCCTGGCACTGTTTGGAGAAGGATGAACCATGGACGATGGAACTCGCAGCACCTTCGCTAACTTTCTGAGACCACTGCAAGCAACATACTAGGCATGATAACAAATCGAAAAATGGCGATTCTAAAATCAAATGGGGGGGGGATTTTTTTTTGATTAGTATATCAAAGACTTACAAAAAAATTCCCAAAATTTTCGGAAATGTAACTTAAGTACTAACGAAATTGCTAGAAATTGTATGCCAGAGCATGCGCTTTCAGATGGTTTGTGGCCTACAACTCCCAGAAATCCTAACAGCTGGTAAATTGGCTGGGATTTCTGGGAGTTGTAGGCCAAAACTTGAATAAACCACACTGAATTCTAGATGGGACTCTCCAAATAGGAAGGAGGGAGGGAAAGAGGAAGGGAGGGAGGGAGGGGGTTTCTATTCTTGGAAGCAGCAAAAGAAAAGGAGGAGGAGCCCCCCCCCCTCGCTCCTCGCTGCCTCTCTCTCACCCCGATCCTGAGGGAGCGAGGGCCCAAGTTTGCCCAGGCTGAGAGGAAAAGGAAGAGGCCTGAGGCTGTGAGGAATGGTGGGAGTTGAAGTCCAAAACACGTACCTAGAGGGCTGCAGCTGGTCCCTGCGATGGGGCAAGGCAGAGCAACGGGGAAGAGAAGCATCTGAGAGAGCGCCGGAGAGAGGAGAAGAAGCGTGCGCGCGTGTGTGTGTGTGTGTGAAGCAGGCCCCTGCAATGGGGCATGCATGGCAGCAGAGCAACGGGGAAGAGAAGGAGGGGGGGAAGCCTGGAGAGAGAGGAGAAGCGTGCGTGTGTGTGTGTGTGTGAATCACTTTCCAGAATGCATTGCCTCTACCTAGCAGCAGCGTCACTTCCAGTTCCCCATAGAAATGCGGGAAAAAGAAGAAGCTGAATGAAGGCGGGAAGGAAATGAGGGGGAGAAGTGAGTAGTACAATAATTAATTAATTAATAATTAAGAATTTCTAACGATCCTAACGCAAATTGTTGGCCTCACGGACCGTAAAAGGAAGTCCACTTCCTGGTTCGGGGCAGCGATCCGTAAAACAACAAAAGTCCCATTAATTACGGATTTCTAACGAATCAATTAGATTTCCGTTTCAATTTTAGCATGCCTACAACATACATAACTGATAAAGACCAAGCTTGGCACACAACGCCTTTCTCAAATAACCCGGGCAGCGCCGGGTTCCCAAGCTAGTAAATAATAAAAAGAATATTTCTCGACTGCCCTTTCTCCTCGAAGGGACTCAGGGCAGTTTACACACAAATCAAGAAGTGGCAAATCATCTCTGAGTGCCACATCACACTAGAACAGTGTTTCTCAACCTGTGGGTCCCCGGGTGTTTTGCTCTACAACTCTCAGAAATCCCAGCCAATTTACTAGCTGTTAGGATTTCTGCGGATTGAAGGCCAAAACAATTGGGGACCAACAGGTTGAGAACCACTGCCTTAGTTGTTCTCAACTTGCTGCCTCCTGCAGAATTCTGGGGTTCATAGTTTGGGAAGGAGCCTTTAACAGACTCACTAAACTGCAAAAGCCAGAATTCTGCAGGAGGCAGAAACTGGATTTAAAGTGGATTCATTCTCTAGTGTGATGAAATAGTAGAAAAACCCAGATGAGTTCAAGGCCCATATACACATAACAGCAATAACAACAGTACCAGTACTACTACTATTATTAATAATAATGGCATATGATCTTAATACATATCAAATGCAAAATTTATAAATGTGTTCTTTATTTCCTAATGAGGTACATGTTCCTAAACCCATATTTTTAGTTCCAGAATACCAGTAAGTTTCCAAATGCCCACAATATCTCAAACAATTTCATCCATTCAACTTTTTCAAAATTGTAGAAAGCTTCATGATTATCACTGCATTTTGGATGTTTCTATACTACTGGTTTATTGCTGGGAACTGCCATTTCCTCCCTCCACTATTTGGCAAGAAGCATTCATGCACTAGCCAGATAATGACTATGTTCTGGCAACACTTTTTGCTGTTTCCCCCAAAATGTTTAATAACATAAACCGAATAGTTGGGTGAAACAATTCCTTCTATAATTTTTAAAATATTTTTATTAGAGAGTAGTTTTTTCAAGTATACACATAAAAAAGAACCTTCTATAATTTTTTTGAAAAACCTTATATTAGAATTGTTGAACTGATTTGCAGTTCCACCACATGTGCATTTGAAGTATTACTGCAGAAACATCCATTAGATTTTTGTATCCAGCATAACATATATTACCAGTATACAGAATACGTTCCTTTCTTAAGAGTGATCTGTTTTGCTATCTTTCTGTTGGTCTTTGATTCCAGCCATGAAAGTCTTCAACAATACATTATTTCTATTTTATACTATCAAAACAGCTCTCCTATCTAAGCTGTTGAGAAAGAGAGCGAGAGAGCGAGAGAATTAGCTATTCAGTAAAAAGTACTAGTAGGAACAGTGATGGAAAACTTTAGATATTCCATTTGTTAATTGGATACTGAGATAACTTCGAATAGCTTTGGCTTTGGTCCCATCTTATTCCTCATTGTGTGACTGTGCATACAAGACTTCTTATGTTACAGTGATTACGTTGAAGTTGTTGCAACGCAGTTCTTTTATGTGCTTCTCAACTAATCTGTGAAGTCCTCAAAATAGGATTTTATACAATAAATGAAGATAAACAAATTCTAGAGGGTCAGATAGTATTTGGAAGACAAAGGAAAAGCAAACATTGAAAAGGGATTTAAGTAACTAAAATTTTAGATGATAAACTAGTAATAACGTGACCTTAGACAGGGAGCTCTGGCGTGGGCTGGTCCATGAGGTCACAAAGAGTCAGAAGCAACTGAATGAATAAACAACAAGACCAAAAAGATGTTTGGTTTTTTTTAAAAAAAAAATCTTTATTAAGATTTTTTAAAATTTAAAACATTTTTTAAAAAAAGAAAAAAGAAAAAAAAGAGGAAAAAAGAAAAAAGAGTAAAAAGAATAGAAATAACAAATACTACGACGGGACTGCCTTGTCCCATATCACCCCACTAGATGGTTGCGCTCTGAAGAACAATGTCTCCTGGTCATTCCAAATGTGAAGACCTGTCACCTGTCTACAACTCGCCGGCGGGCTTTCTCTGCTGTGGCTCCAACTCTGTGGAACGCACTGCCCGCCGGCATCCGTGCCACCCGGAGCCTTCTTCCGTTTAGGAAAGCAGTTAAGACTCTGCTGTTTCAGCAGGACTTCGGGGTTGGTTAAATTACAGTTCCCCTTTTACACTGCCATCCTGCACTATGTATTCACTGCCACAACTGCCTAACATGCGGCCCATTGTGATTTTATCCGCTGTTTGAATTGTAGTTCTATTTTAATGGTGTTTTACTGTGGTTTTATGATAAGTTTGCTAACTGTGTTTTATGGATTACTCTGAGCCGCCCCGAGCTGGTTTGGGGGTGGGGGGCGGACAAGTATGAAGTAATAAATAAATAAATAAATAAATAGAAGTTTTTCTTGACTACCAAGTATCTTCTTTGAGTTTTTTTCCTCTCCCTTCTGCCATTCTGTCACATGACTCATTCTCCCTCTCTCCCTTTTTTTGTTCTGGTGTATTCTTTTCTTCTTTATGCCAATATCTTCCTTTTTTGTTTTAAATATTCGGTGATTTGATGCTTTTGATCAACTTAGGATTTCTGTTTGGTGGTGGTGGTTGTTGTTGTGTGCTTTTAAATTATTTCTAATTTATGATGAACCTAAGGAGAGCTTATCATGGGTTTTTTCTTAGTTGAGATTTCTTTAGAGGGAACTCAAGGTAACCTGGTAGTTTTCAATGGTCAAGCAGGGATTTATACCTTAGTTTCTAGATTCATAGTCCTACACTTAAACCATTGCACTGTTTCCCTCTGTTGGTTTGCTTTTCTCAGGCTGAACACATATGTGCTAGCAGTATAGTGCAATGCAACAAAATGAAGAGTGGGAATATCTTGTTCCTATTGTTCCCTCTCCTCAAAAACAAATAATCTGGATGCTTGGAGAAAGAAATATCTTTAGGGCTGAAGCTGTTTGAGAAGGTATGGGAAGGAGACCTAGGGCCTCTGACAGATTTTGATTGGAAAAGGGTTCTGAAGTGGAGAATGGTTAAGAATTTATCAACAAGATTAAAAGAAAATGTATTTAAAGTTATATGGAGATGGTATACCACACCGGTCAAACAACATCAGATGGATAGCAAGCAAAGCAACCTCTGCTGGAGATGTGGCATGCACAAAGGGACATATTTTTATTTATGGTGGGAATGCCCCCAAGTGAAGAATTTTTGGAATGATTTATTTATCGAAATAAGCAATATTAGAGGGCTAAATATTACTCCGGATGCTAGGTTGGCATTACTAATGGACACCACAATGTTGAATTTAGAAATGGAAAAGAAAGAATTGATGATTATTTTATTCACTGTGGCAAGAATTATAATAGCAAGGAATTGGAAAATAATAACTAATCTTACACTGGAAGCTTGGTATAGGGAGGTATGGAACCTACTGACTGACTGACTGACTGACTTTATTATTTCTGAGTCGCCCTCCACGTTAGTGTTCCGGGCGACTTACATATAGCAATTCAACAATTAAAATATTAAAAATATTAAAAATTAGATTAAAATATTTAGGGGTTAAATGCAAGAGCCAGGCTCAGGTAGTTGAGTTCCTGGTTCTGCATTAGCCATGGGCTTTCCTAAATAGCCAGGTCTTTAGAGCGGTCAGGAACTGGGGCAGGTCGAGGGAGGCTCTCTGGTCCGGTGGCATCGAGTTCCAGAGAACGGGGGCCACAATGGAGAACGATCTCCGTCTCGTGGCCTCCAGGTGGGCCTCTTTCACGCCCGGGGACGCAAAGGAGGTTCTTGTTTGCCGGCCGCGGTGTCCTTGAGTAGGCAGGCATCAGCAAGCGGTCCTTTAAGTATGTTGGGCCCCGGCCCCGTAGGGCTTTGAAAGCCAAGGTCAAGGTCTTATGTAAGGCTCTATACTCAACGGGCAGCCAGTGCAGGCGCTGCAGGGATGGTGTAATGTGGCATCTCATCGATGTTCCTGTGAGAAGCCTGGCGGCCGCGTTCTACACAATCTGGATCCTGCGGGTTAGTGACCGGGCAGACCCACATATAAGCTACAGTAATCCAGCCGTGATGTAACCGTGGCATGGATTACTGTAGCTAGCGCTTCCGTCGGGAGGTAGGGTGCCAGTTGTCTCGCTTGGCGCAGGTGGAAGAAGGCCCTTTGCTCGTGGAGGCAACCTGGGCCTCCATCGACAATTTGGAGTCCAGGATAACACCAAGGCTCTTTACTGAGGGGACGGAATCAATGGTTCCCCTTCGAAGGGGGGCAGTGGGAAAGGTGGTTCTGGGCGGCCCGGCCATAAGATCTCCGTCTTTGATGGATTTATTTTGAGTTTGTGGGCACGGAGCCATTTTGTTACTGCTTCCAGACCTCGAGTGAAGTTTTCGGGCACCGAAGTTGCGCCAGGCTCCAGCTTCAGCAGGAGCTGAGTGTCATCGGCATATTGGTAGCCTTAACCTAGCCTTAAATGATAAGCTAACAATGGAAATGAAGGTATTCAGGGGGGAAATGAATAGATCAGATTTTGAGGCATACTGGTCGGTCTTTATTAAATACACTTTAGAGTGAAAATGGAATGCAATATAACCCTGTTGGTCAGGAATTTTGGATATGACATTCGATTAACGGTTGATTTATAAATATATGGCGAAGGAAACGATACCTGTTCAGGCCTTGGTGGTGGGCTATGTGTATTTAAAATGTTCACCGTTTGGTGTTGTTGTTTACATTGTAAGTTGTTATTGTATGTAAATAAAATCTCTTATTTCTTTTTTAAAAAGAGCAGATTTTCTTTTCTCGCAGGGGACCTGGGTGGGACATGATGTCCAGTTGCAACCAAGGGCTTCATGTTTGATATAGGCCAATGAATAGAGGATTTCATAAATGAATTGCAAACTATTTTGCATATTTTCTAATAATACCAAAAGTTTTTAGATTGCAGGGTGGGTGTTTTGTTGTTGCAATATTTAAGTTTATGTAAATCAAAAGGAGGACAATGGACAGTTCTTTAATTGGGAGAAAGCGCTCTTCACTGTCTTCTCCCCCTTTCTCTGTTAGTCCAATTTACTTTTATAAAAATTAGAAATCAGCTCAGCTTCTTCCTTCCGCTGTATTAATCTCACACTCATACATATTAATATTTTAGCCTGTTATTAAAGCAGCACTGAAGAGCAGAATCGTGAAGTGGTCTTAGTGCAGATACTAGGGGGAAGAAGGAAGAGAAGAGAAAAAGTATGGGGATTGGCAGCACTTTCATTTGTACCCAATATTACCACTGCCTCAGCTTGATCCAATTAATGCCCTGTTTAGCTTATCACATGGACCAAGTTTGTTCCCTGGCTGTCCTCAGATATGAGCCTCATTAAGGTGAAATCTGACAAGTTCAGACTCCGCCAAATGAGGACTCTCTAGCTGTTGCTCTATTTGTATACAGTGTCAGGTCATGAACTTCTAGTTTTGAGAAGATACACTGGCATGGGGGAAAAAAAATCTCATAATGGTTTCCATCCTCATATTCAGGACCAATTTAGAAGCATGTAAATCTTCATAGTTGCTGGGAAATTTAACAATACAATAGGGAAAAGGAACGAGTTGGGGATATGCTGTGTCAGCTTGCCCCCAAATTCTTTTGAGTGACCCGGCAGTGAATTGGTACAGCAATTTTGTGACATCTATAGTAATGGATGAGAGAACGACTGTCTGTATTCTTCACTATTCCGACAGGCTGAAATGCCGTGAGTAGCAAAGAGCTTCTCATGCAGTTGCTTAAAGTCAAATTTTCCATTGTTTTACCTCTAGTGTGCTTCATTTGCTAAGACTGTAGATAAAAGTTGTTTATAGTATTTGGGGTGATGCCCTCAGAATGCTTAAACTGTGTGCAAAACCAAGGTCTGATTTTGAACGTCTCAGCATTTATGGTGCAAGAAGACTAGGCTGCTTTGCTGCAACAGAATTAATACATCTACCCCTAAAAATATAAACTGTATATTAAGAATCAGCTAACATTTCACCTCGTGGAAAATGGTTGCCTGGGATACAAGAGCATTTTTTTCAAGGAGCACAAGGTTGCTCCTGACTTTTCCTTTCTGCCCATGGCCATGGCATTATTTCAGCTGCAATTACAGAAGATCTCTCAGACTTGCAGAAAAGACTGGAGGGATACAAAAGGATGAGTTAGAAAGCATGCGTGCATGTGAAAAACCTCTAAGTATAATTTATCTGTAAATGTGAATAAGGCCATGCTTTCCCTCCTTCCTTTCTTTTTTATGGAATGTATAGTCTGCCCTCCTTCGGAAGAGGAACCAGAGGCAACTCACAGATAAAATTAGTGAAAATAATCTCTCTGGCATTACTTCGCGAACGAAGATACTTAAGAAGGACTCATCCCACGCTCTCCACAAGTGCGTTGATGACCAAGTTGCATGTGTCCTTCGAGCCTGTGTAATGGATTTTCTGGTGGAGTGCAGTGTGCACAGAACTGGCCACACCCTTTAAACCAGTTCCTTCTCTTAGGATGGTTGCCAAAAGGCTAGAGCAGGGATGCCCACATTTTTTCAGCATGCGAG
This sequence comes from Anolis apletophallus, assembly GCA_030556195.1. Classification (NCBI taxonomy): domain Eukaryota; kingdom Metazoa; phylum Chordata; class Lepidosauria; order Squamata; family Anolidae; genus Anolis; species Anolis apletophallus. Next base: position 121,724,768 of record JARBWK010000005.1, on the reverse strand, counting down.
CTACTTATAATAAAACCAAGTCTGAAAGATCTACCGAGAGAGAAGCAGAGCAGAGCAGGGGAGAGGGGGTGTGGCTTCGCGTGGCTTGGCCCCGCCCTCTTCCTTTCTGGCTTTAGCGTTTCCACAGTTTCTGGAGGCAAGAGGGGGTAATGCCAAGCCAGTAGTGGCTATCTATGCCACTACCGGCTTGGCATTACCCCCCTCTTGCCTCCAGAAGCTGCGGAAGTGCTGAAGCCGGGGAGGGGGCGGGGCTTGACATGTCATGGCTCCGCCCCCTCAGAAGCGACCCATCCAGCTGGGATCAACCTCCTTTGGTCGTGGGATCGACCAGTCGATCACGATCTACCTAATGAGCACCCCAGGGCTAGAGAGTCCACCTGCCTGTTGACGCTCTTTGTCAGACCCTTCCAGCTTGGATGACCTGCCTGGCATGGGAGGCCCTACCGGTGGCTATTATGCCACTGCCAGCATAGCTCACAACTTCATTAGGGTACGTAAGCCTCTCCCCCATGGCAAGAAGGCGCCAATGGAGAGGTGTGAAAATAATGTAACTATAGTAAAACAAAACCCATAAAAATATAATGATACATTTGTTTCCAAAAATCAAACAATATAACATTGTTAGAACAAAGGGAGTCAATATTGTCAAAGACTTCCACCGCCAGAATCATCGAGGTGTTGTGTGGAAAGCAGCGTTTTCTCCTGTCATTTCACTTTCATCTGTAGCTGCCATCTTCAGAGGATCTGATGATAGTAAAGCAAGTGGAATTTGGGATGTCCTGTGAAAGACAAGAACCATTGTCTGTTGAACATGTGTAAAGAGTACACTTAGCAAGCTAGATTTGCATGTGTTGAGTGGAATCCACCCATTAGCATGTGAGTAACTGTGAAGATAGCATAGTCAATTAGTGAGGCCATCTGCACAGAAGTAGCCTGGTCCTTGTTCCCTTTGAATTATTGGCTTCAGACGTCCTGTGTCTGGATGGTGTTCCTTAGTCACTGTTTTGATTCTAATGTTTTTTACTTGCTGCACAACTACAAACCCATATTGAATTTTCTCCACACTATATTAAGGATTCAGCCCACTCCATAGAAAAAAGGATTTGTGCTTTCCCCCAATTTAAAGCAGAAAGGACAGTTGAGCTGGTTCCCAACAGGATGGGTTCTGGCAGCCTGAACCATGTGATGGCAGTCCCATGTCGCCCCCAACCCCAATGTCACAGTGGTCCCCAGGTGTGACATGCCATCTACCTTTTCTCTAGTGCTTCCTCTGACATCAGGCAAAAGATAGCAAACAGGCCTGTAACCAGGGCTGGTGTGTGTGTGTAGGGTTGACCCCCCCCCCCCATGTGTCAGGCTTAAAAAAAACTTGGGTTTACTCATGAATTGCTTAACCAGTTAACATTTTTTAAAACTTGACACTTTGGTTGAATCCTTAACTCTCCCTCTCACTATGGGCCTGATAGCAAGCACTGGAAAGGGCGTGGGAGAGGATGGGGATTTCCCATCTCCCTCGGTGTGCTGTTGCTTTGCCTGACAACAGACCAAGTGCCAGGGAAAAGCTAGGCAACACATCAGTGCAAGGGACAGCCACATCACCCAGAATTTGATGGCTGAGCATGCTAGATCAGGCACAAATTTGGGATTGGTGTATAAGAGACCTAAATCAGTGATGGAGGACCTCTGCCATTCAAAGTATAATGATACATCTTTTCAATTCTAGCAATTAAGGACACACACACATTTGAAATTTAAAAATACAATTTACATTAAGTGCCAGCATTCTGTTAGTGCTTTATATCTTTGTAAGTGCATTTATGTGTGCGAGTATTAGAATTATGAAGCTGCATACCATCTGTATCCAATAGGAACTATAGTTACAATGTGATGCCCTAGAGCTGGCACACCAGTGCACAAGGCACAAAATATGTATAATACAGTGATGTGCATTGTGCACTGATATATACCAGTGTTCATAGCATGCTGATAATCAGTCCTTCTGTGTATCTGATGCTCTTGCTGGTGTCCTGCTGCACATCTTTGCAATTTAGTAAAGGAATTTTTAGTGCCTCTCCTACATAGCTAGGTATGAGGCCTAGGTAAGTTCAGTCGGACTGCTCGTAAATTGGAATGAATTCAGATTAAATCCACTTTTGAAGTGGTTTCGAAGCGATTTAAGCAACCCGTTAGTAAATTTGCCAATTCAAAGCCATCGCTACCATTTTTTTCCAATCCAGGTAGTGGATCGGAAAGGAATCAGACTTAGATTCCCACCCCTCCCGAGGTGGTTTCCTCTCATTGGCAACCACCTCAGAAGGCAAACAGTTGAGATTGCAAAAGGTCCTGTAGTTTAACAGCAGTTAAAAACTCAAGGTTTCACTTCTCTGGTGTGTGGTGATGCAAAGAGGGATGAGGGATGGCTAAGCACAGCTATTCTTGAAGGCCATGCCCCCAGTGGTAGAGATTGCAAAAGTTCTTGCTGTTAAACTAGATATAAATATAAAATAAATGGAATCTACAAAGGGTAGGCAACAAAAAGAGAAGGCAGCAAAGCCTTTCCCTGCAATAAACCCTTTCCCTGCAATAAAGATAGCACGTGGTCCACCACAAAAGGGGCGCCTCCATGACTCTCCACACCTTCCTTTTCAGCAAAACGTGTGTCTTGGCTCCCCGTGCCCTGCCTCTCACTGTTTGCCATTATTTGCCACAATTTTTTTCTTTTTGCCATTTTCCCCTGGCAGCGATCGAACCCACGGTACTTCTGCTTAATGCTTATGAGGCTGGTGCGCTCTCCCTGAGCCACGCTAGCTCTGTAGTAAAAATCAAGTCAGAACTTGTATTTAAGCTGAGTCGGTCTATAAAAAACTTTTTATAAAAACTTTGAAAATTTGCCAAAAATCCATTGATAAGTTAAAAGTTATGAAATTTGGTGAGCTAGCAGTGATCCATGTGTACTATCACTGTAGCAAGTTTAAGCATGATTGGTCTAAAATCTGCTGAATTTTCCCTAGTGTGCATGCATGTCTGCCATTAACAAAGCAATTTGGAAATTTTGGAAATTTTTGACTTTTCCCCCAGAAAATTTCAGAAATCATTTCAAAATTGAATTGCCAGCACCCCCTACATCCGAAACAAGTTTTGAACCATTTTTTTTATCAAACAGGCCTACTATCTATAAGAGTTCACTTTTTGTAACAGTCTCAAGATAGAATTGTTTAAGTATCCCCAGTGCCAGTGCTGTTTTTTTCCCATATTGTGCATGCCTGTCTGCCATTAACAAAGCAATCCCAAAATTTCTGAAATTTTGGAAGTTTGGAACTTTTTTCCAGAAAATTTCAGAAATCATTTCAAATTCGAATCGCCAGTGCCCCCTACATCCGAAATGAGTTTTGAACCATTTTTTGTGTGGATCAAACAGGCCTACTAGGTATATGCACAATTATGTAACAGGTCACATAGAATTTGTGCAAATATCTTTAACAAATGAGGAAAATATAGAGTCATTCAGCCATTTTTGTTCTATGTGCTTTCCTCCTAAAATTCCTCACTGTGACCCTGAATAGGGTCAGATCCTGAAATATTGCAACCTTAATTGGTGGAATATGTTGAAAATTTTTCTTGCTAGATAAAATCCAGTTAAAGTTAATCATATAATGCAACACTAGCCATATCAAAGGCCCAGGCGTAAATTCGCATGCCCTCCAAACCAAGCAAGCAAGCAAATAATATTTTTTATTCATGTAAATCCCACCTTTCTCCTGATAATAGGAATCAAGTCAGTAAAAAACATATTGAAACAATACAAATTCATATCTAAATGGGATCCACAGTTTTATAAAGCAGCAAGAAAGAATTAAGAGAGTGGCACAGAAAATATGAAATAGGAAGAAAATATACTGAAAATCCAACAAACATTTCCCAGAGGTGTTATTTGTCGACCCTCTCCCAGAGGTGTTATTTGTTTTGGGATTATCATTACAATTATGATTTGCTGCATGTTGTTTGGACAGTACTCATGCAATCAAGCTTTTGTCTAACTTGTCATTTGAAGGCAGAAGAATGCATGATGTAAAAGGCTACTATGGTTCATCATGCAGCCAAGCATTGTAAGTCGATGAATTCATATACCGAATCGCTGTATTATTAGGTTTAGCATAATCACTAATTGCTAATGGTGATGCACCGGATCAGGAAAGCATATTCACTGAGACAAATGGGGCATAAAAAAAGATTTCTGACAATGTTAAGTTAAAGCGGTAGGGGTTGAGTAGGAACTCGGAATTGTAAATTAAACACAATAAGACCCCTATTTCCATGGTTGATTAATTTCTGTCTGGACCATGCTTACATGAAACCAAAGATATGACCAAACAGTTTTCAAGGAAAAATATATCCTGCTTTTGCAGGGTTTTTTTTTTACAATTTTTCTTATACTCTGTACGAAATACATATGTATAAAAAAGGACTGGACAGAGGGAGTATGCTCCTGTTGGTTCTTCTGGACCTTTCAGTGGCTTTTGATATCATTAACCTTCATATCCTTCTGAGTCGCTGTTCTGGGATGGAGTTTGGAGGTATTGTTTTTCAGTGGTTTAATTCCTTCCTGGAGGGACTGTCGCAGCAGACGCCAGTTCAGAGAGCCAAACCCAATTGAAGTGTAAATAGTTTGTTTTAATATTCACAGAATCTCTGGAGATAAGTATTTGCAAAACAAAAGCACTTAATGGTCAGTGAAAACGCTAACAAAAGGAAGCCTTAGCCGGCATGAAAACAAACAGGGAGAAAAAGCCTGCATTCAAAACGCCAAAAACTCTTTAGCAAAATCAAAGCAAAACAAACAGAGAAAGGCACGCTGAGGGCAGCAGAGAAAATGTCGTCAGAATCAATCTAAGGTCATCAGCATTGAAGTCATCAAAGGGTTGTCCAAGAAGGTATCCAAAGGGGTGTAGGAGAGACGTAATCCAGGAGCCAGGCCAAGGTCAAGGAGAGGAGATAGACGTAGAAGCGAAGACACAACCCACAGTCCAACTGGGGAGCAATCCAGTGGAGTTCAAACCCCACCACAGGAAGCAGCAGAATCAGTCTGGAAACAAGGCTTCAAGATGCAAGATGGCAGGATACAAGATGCAAGAGTCCTAGGATCCAAAGGCAACTCCTTGCTAGCCACAGAGGTTAGTCCCAAAATGCCCACCTTTTAAGCTCACTAGTCAGATCCACTTGATGAGGTCGATGCCCTATCATCATCCTCAGGTGTTACTCTCCCAGCAGCTGCTGCCCTTTGACTGCCCCTCCAAGATTTCCACCTGTGGTTAAGACTTAGAACACCCCCCCCCATTGTCTGGGGACTCTGAGGGCCATCATCAGTGAATCCTACCCAGGTGTCTGAACTTGTGGGCTCCTCACAAGCCCTCTGAATTTCTCTTACTTGAGTCCAATCCATTTCAGTAGAAATGTCCTCTGTACTCTGACTCCCATCATTCCCAGAGAATCCCTCAAATGTCTCAGAGTCTGTAAGTGCTGTAAGTATTTGCTTGACTCTCTTGAGTTGCAAGTGATCCTCTTCACTTGACTCACTTGACTCATGAGTAAGCCTCTTTCTGCAAACACCAGTACTCCTGTTACAAACAGCTCTATGTTGTTCCCCATATTGTTCAACATACACATGAAACCGCTGACAGAGGTCATCCAGAGCTTTTTAGTGTGGTGCCCCTATATACAGATATATCCAACTCTATGACTCCTTTCTATGTAATTCCAAGGAAGTGGTTCCTGTTCTAAACCAGTGCCTGGTAGTTGTAATGGGCTGGATGAGGGTGAACAAATGGAAGCTTAATCTGGACAAGACATCAAATCAAATAAAATTAAATCAAATCTTTATTATGGTCATAGACCAGCAAAAGGAGTGTGGGGTCAAGTCTTTTATATTAAAAAATTAGAGAATATATGCTCTAAGCTAAAATACAGAGGTATATTAAAAGGATAAATCACAAAATATTATTTAGAGAATGATTTTTTAAAAAAATAATAGAAGGAAATGAAAAGGGAAAATAATCTGTAGTGGGGAGCATTCAGACAAGACAGAGATGCTCCTGGTCAGTCAAAAGACAGATCTGTGAACAGGGAGTAAGCTTGTATTAGATAGGTTCACACTCCCCCTGAAAATGCAGGTTCGCAGTATGTAACTGTTATCCGTCTTGAGTCCCCTCGGGGAGGAAGGCAAGGCATAAATAAAGTAAATAATAAGATATTAACAAATAATAAATTAACATGGACTTATGGACATACATTTCCCTAACATGTGGTCATATATATTTCTATGTTGTTAACATATATATTTCTATGTTGGGAAGGAGTGGCACCCATGAAAGGAAGGCCGCTGCTCAGGAAGGGCAGGGAAGAAACCCAGCTGGGTGCTTGGAGCAAGGCCAAGCCCCCCCCCCCCGAGAAACCAACACAAACCGACCGACCAACTTTTGATGCTCCTGCTACAGCTGCTGCAACATCACTCTAAGCTGCTGCTCCCCAAAAACAGGACTGGCCCCACGTGACAGTCCTCGGGCAGCCTTAAGTAAGCTGCCCGGGCGGAAGTGCAGGCCGGCCGGCTACCAAGAGGGGGCGGGGCGGGGCCAGCCCCATCATTGGCCGACCGACGTTGTTGGCAGGAACCTTCCCGCCGCCCGAGGGGCTTCTGGGGAGAGAGCCCCTTTAACATCGCAAGATGGCACGAGGGCAACCCTGCCCCGCAACCAACTCGGCCGGTAAATCGGCCAAGCCCATTCTAAGTTGTTCTGTTATCCAGTAAATGCATGTGATAGTTCCCCTTATGTATGCATTTTTGTGCATAGCTTCCCTTAATGTATGCATTTGTATTAGGAAACTTATTGCAATCATTAGGGGAGTGCAAATATCAAAGGACAGTTTGTTAATTCTGAAAGTGTGACTTGAGTTGGTTTGCATTAAAATATGTGAACCAAACTAATATTTCCCAGTGTCAGCCTGGGACACAAATGATACATAAGCTGCTTTGGAAAAAGATATTTCAATATTTACAAACCCCATAGGGCCAAGAAAAGGGAAGTTTCCAAATAAGCTAATAATGCATGTTTAGGGTGAAATGAAAATGAAACTCTGTTGAGAGTTCTATCACTGGTCTATATATTACACTGTCAGCACAAGAGATGGACTATGACTGCATTATTTCTCTCCATCTATAAATCCCATCCCATGTTAATTACAGCAATAACATCCTCTCTTTTACAAGTCTCCTGATATTGTTCATCACCCCTCCTGGTCCACAGCGGGGCCTTTGAAATGTGTACAGAAAAAGAAAAACACAGTGTCATCTCTTGAAGCCATCAGCATCCCTTAGCGGTATGGATGTTTTTGACTAGACAACTTATTAAAGGTCTCAGCAGAAGGCTGTTACTTCTATTTGTACTTCACATGCTTACCTGTGCTGCACACATTTATCTCTTCCAAACCCGTTCAGACATGACACAGAAAGTAAATGCTCTCTTTCATGTCACTGCGGATGGATGTCATCCCTAGAAAATGTCTGCATTTTCAGGCAATGAATTCTGCATTACTGACACACAATCACACTCCTACTCTGTTAAGGCTCAGTCAGGTTTCTTGTCAACTCTTGAGCTCAAATTGAGCAGAAGCACCTACAGCTGGACGGCTGACAAGTATTGTGAATTTGGAGAAGGAGGGTGAGAGAATTCTAAGCTTCTGTTAATTTTTTCCAAGTGCGAGCAACAGCTAAGAGAACAAATATGAATGATATAGGAAAAAAGCAAAGCATTTGTTTTGAGCTTGAAGGAAACTTAAAATCAATACAGAGATCCAGAAGGAAAATCCCTAAGGTAGTGTTTTTCAACCTTTTTTGAGCTGCGGCACAGTTTTTACATTTACAAAATCCTGGGGCACACCACCAACCAAAATGACACAAAATGACACTCTAACACAGTAATACATATAGTTACTATGTTTTTAAATGTATTTTTTTTAATGAACACAACATAGATATCCTGGCAGGAATGGCAGAAAGACACAAACTTCCCACACAGAACTCCCATAACCAAGAGAAAATACTATAAGAGTTTGGTGGGCATTGACCTTGAGTTTTGGAGTTGTAGTTCACCTATATCCAGAGAGCACTGTGGACTGAAACAACGTTGGATCAGGACCAAACTTGGCATGAATACTCAATATGCCCAAATGTGAACACAGATGGTGTTTGGGAAAAATAGACCTTGACATTTGGGAGTTAGAGTTTCTATTTAGTTAACACACAAAGGCAGGCAGGATTTCCCTGGGTACTGGTTGTGGGGGGTCGGGAGCAGGTCAGGGTTTTGCCCTCCCTTCTGCTCGAGATCCCCGTGTACAACTGGTGGGCCACTGTGTGATACAGAATGCTGGACTAGATGGGCTGAGGTCCGATTCAGCATGGCTCTTCTTATGTTCTTATGTTCTAATCAAAGAGCATCCTGAACTCTTGCAACAATGAAATTGAACCAAACTTGGCATATTAAACACTCATTACCAACAGAAAGTACTGAAAGGGTTTTGCTTGGGAAAAAGTGTTCGACAGGAGGGGGAAGAAAGGGTATTGGAGGTTCCAATTTCCCACGGCACACCTGATGATCGCTCAAGGCACAGTAGTGTGCCACAGCACACTGGTTGGGAAACACTGCCCTAAGGTATGTCTGCACAACTTGGGAGAAATAAGGGATTGAAATTAGATAGGCTAACCAGTGGTTCTCAACCTTCCTAATGACGTGACCCCTTAATACAGTTCCTCATGTTATGGTGACCCCCTATCATAAAATTATTTTTGTTGCTACTTCACAACTGTAATTTTGCTACTGTCATGAAATGTAATGTAAATAACTGATATGCAGGATGTATTTTCATTCATTGGATCAAATTGGACACAAATACCCGATATGCTCAAATTTGAACACTGGTAGGTTGGGGGGGGGGTCATTTTGTCGTTTGGGAGTTGTAGTTACTAGGATTTGAAGTTCGTCCACAATCAAAGAGCATTCTGAACTCCACCAATGATTAAATCAAATCAAAGTTGCCACACAGAACTCTTATGACCAACAGAAAATACTGGAAGGGTTTGGCCTCATTGAGCTTGACCTTGAGGTTTTGAACTCATTGACCTTGAGTTTTGGAGCTGTAGTTCACCTACATCCCGAGAGCACTGTGGCCTCAAAACAATGATGGATCTGGACCAAACATGGCATGAAAATCAACATGCCCAAATGTGAACTCTGGTGGAGTTTGGGGAAAATAGACCTTGACATTTGGAAGTTGTAGTTGCTGGGATTTATAGTTCACCTACAATCAAAGAGCATTCTGAACCCCACCAAAGTTAGAATTGGGCCAAACTTCCCACACAGAACCCCCATGACCAACAGAAAATGCTGTGTTTTCTGATGGTCTTTGGTGACCCCTCTGACACTCCTTTGTGACCCCTCCCGACCCCCAGGTTGAGAAACACTGGGTTAAGCCTTTTGGGACCACAAATAGGGTTTTTCCAAGTAAGGTATAAGTAATAGGCTTGTGCACGGATTCAGTTTGGTCAGTTCCTTTTGCCAATCTGGCTTGTTTGGATGCCCAGAACGGTAAGGGCTCAGCCATCATGTTTTTTCATCTGTAAAAGGGCCACGTGACAAATGATCACAGCTCTTCCTCCTCTATTCAGCATCACACAGTACGTGGAGAGGCTGCCATGTGTTGCTTGCAAGGGGTTTCCCTGTGAGTCCTGCCTGTTGGGCCAATCAGAATAGAAGAATGCCATGATGTTTCTTACGCAGTGCTTCCTTAACCCCGTTGCTCAAACCCAGACTTCCTTGACAGGAAGAAAGAAAAGGGTCTCAAGAAGGATGCTTCCTCACCCCAACTTTTCAAACCCAGACTCCCTTGACAGGAAGAACGGAAAGGGTCCCAGGAGGGGTGCTTTGTTAACCCCATTGCTTAAACCCAGACTCCCTTGAAAGGAAGAATGGAAAGGATCTCAGGAAGGGTGCTTCCTTAACTCTGTTGCTCAAATCCAGGCTCCATTGAAAGGAAGAAAGGAAAGGATCATAGGAATTGAAAGGGGAACCTCGTAAGTTCCCCATTCTCGCCAATGGGCCGGATCTTCTCGGATCTTTCAGCTACTTAGCCAAAAACAATTTTTCCATTAGCCGATTTTCAGGAGGCTCCCGAAAATGGATCTGGGTAGCCATTGAAATTCAGATACCAAAAATGGAGCCAAATTGACAAGTTGAATAATTAATGATTAATTGGGATTGTTGTTGCTTTGTGCCTTCAAGTCATTTCAGACTTAGGGTGACCCTAAGGCGACCCTATCACAAAGTTTTCTTGTTAAGATTTAATATCGGTCTTCCTCTGAGGCTTAGAAAGTGTGACTTGTCTAAAGTCACCTAGTGGATTTAGGGATGCTCATAAGGTAGATCGCGATTGATTGGTCGATCCCAGGACCGAAGGAGGTCAATCCCAGCTGGATGGGGCACTTCTGAGGGGGCGGAGCCAGGCCACGTGAAGCCCCACCCCCTTCCCCCAGCTTTAGCGCTTTCGCAGCTTCTGGAGGCAAGGGGGGGGGGAATGCAAAGGCAGTAGTGTCATAGATAGTCACTAATGGCTTGCATTACCCCCCCTCTTGCTTCCAGAAGCCATGGAAATGCTAAAGCCAGAGGGAGGGGGCGGAGCCAAGTCGTGTGAAGCCCCGCCCCTTCCCCCAGCTCCGCCCAGCTTCTCTCTCAGTAGATCTTTCAGACTTGGTTTTATTAGAAGTAGCTCACATGCTGAAAAAGTGTGGGCACCCCTGATTTAGAGCTATAGTCTATGGTTAAAACCATTATACCATGCTTTCTGAATTCTGAATTCCTTCCCTCTCTTTTTCCTACTTACCTCTACTCTTGTTTCCTGTAGAGCAGAGAGGTGTTTTTTTATCCTTTCTCTGCTATCTCTTATTTTCTTGTTCTGTATTTCACCCCAGCTTACTGTTATACCTTTATAGATTTATGCTTGTGAAAATAAGCATGTATTTAAAATATGTGTGTGAGATAGGGAGCTGATTTAAGGGGGATATTCAGGAGGAAATGGTCAGAAGTATGAGGACAAAGCATTCTCTCCTCAATCCTACTTTTCCATTCCTGAAGAATCCATTACTGATGCTGGTACATCAATGCCTCTTACACATATTTGGAAGTGACATATTGTTATGCTTAAGGATGACTGATGAGAACACTGAAGGAGAAAGCTGGAAGTAGAGATAAGAAAACACAAAGAGAAAGTAGCTGGTGGGCACCATTTTTTTCATCTCGTCTACCTCTGTTTAATGGCTAATTTACCATCTCAATTAATTAGGGTCCTCACACATTATAGCTGCATGATTCCATTTTAATGGTCAAAGTTCCATCCTATGGAATCCTGGGATCAGCAGTTTAGGGGTACTAGGAATTTCAGCCAGAGAACTCCAGTTCCTCACCAAATGATGCATTCAAGGATGCAGCTATGACAGTTAAAGCCAAATAAGATAATATTTATTTATTTATTTCTTCAAAGTTTTATACTGCCACTCCCTGAGGGCTCGGAGCGGTTTACATAGTTTGAACAAACAGAAAATAGCAACATATCACAGAAATTACATACAACAGAGGACTAAGACATTAGATGGAACAGGATCTGGACAAGCTCAGAGTCCATACAAGTAAGCATGATGTCAGGAGGTCATCTGACGGTGGGTTGGGAACAAACAGTCAAAAGGAGGTAGTTGAGGGATTCTCAGAAGATCGTAAGGAATCTCAGACTTGGGGGGAGGAACTTCAACTCTACCCCCTTGTCCCAGTGATGCAAAACTAGATCTCCTATCTATGGGAATGTCCTGTTTTCCAGGATGGAAACAGACCGATGCAGGCTCCTGGCGCCTAAAATTTGAATTTGAATCCTGGAGTGGAACCTTCTCCAAGTCCTGGAATTAAACTTCCTGGGGTTCTTCCACTCTGGGGGTCTGGTGGATGTCGCTGCAGCCCCGGGGACTCTGGACTCAAAGTGGAGCGCTGGCTTACTCCTATGCTGCGAGGCCTGGGAGGTTGCCTGATCTTCCTCGGCGGGACCGGATGTCGGCTCTTGGAGACCCCTCCTTTTACGGCGCCGCTTCCACTTCCTGGGACGCACGTGTGGCTTCCGTTGCAGAGTTTTACTGGGGTTCCGGTTCTCAGAGGGAGAAGACATCTGGTCTTGTCTGGTGTCTTCAAGGTCGACCGTCATCTTTGGTCGACCCTCGCCCAGCCACCCTGCCCCCACCGCAAGGCCTCGCCGGCGGGGAGGGGGGTCCCGGGTGGAGGACAGAATCTCTGAAGTATCCAGCAGCAGGACTGGTCCATGGAGATTGGGCTGATTGAGGCCATCTCCTAGTGGCAGGTCTCCGGGTGGCGAGGGAGGGCCCGGGTCCCGACCTGGTCCAGCGTCATCAGGTGGGTGCAAGGATGGTGGCTCCTCAGTCCCACCTACACTCTGGGTGGGTTCCTGTGTGGGGACGGCTCCCTCAGGCATCTTCTCAGCAGTGCCATGTGAAGCATGTGCCAGTTGCCATGCTGGCCTCTAGGGTTGCTGCGTTAGCCCTGGGGTCCCCGGTTAGGAAGTCCCAGGACAGGTCCCAATCCAAGTCAGGGACCATGGAGGGGTCATACTGCAGGTTTTCTGTGATAGTAGGCTCAGGCTTTGTGAGAGGATCCCACAGAGCCAGGATGCCCATCCTCATCAGAAGATCACTGAAGTTATTAAACAGTCCAATAAGCCTCTTGTATTCTCCGTTCAGGTCTTCCACCATCATGGGAGCAGGCTGATCCAGGTGCGCTCCCCGTGGTCCCGGCGGAGAATTGCTTCCCCGGTTCTCGGGTGAGAACCGATTCTTCCCGATTCCCCGATTCTCCGGGGCCATTGGTAGATGTAGGCCTGATTTGGTTGAGTTTGCCCAATTTACCCAATTTGTAGGAGTCGACTTTGTGGGCATCGACTTTAATAATAGTGAAAGAATCCTTAAGGGAAATTAGTCATTAAGCTGAGAGCTCACAGACAGAAATAACAGAATGAGGCAACCATCTGTATAGTAAGATATTTGTGCATAACTTTTAATTTTCTTGCATTGAAGCTTCCAATGGCTGTTGGTCTTTGGGTCTCACCACCAAAGTCTTCATGGGATCCTCAAAGTCCTCATGTATTCACCCTCAACATTTTGCTGAACTGCAGATGGATTCAAAAGACCTTAGTCAGCTGAAATTTCCACCACAATGTTCCTTTTCTCTCATAATAGCCACTGTATCTCCTGCCAGCATAGCCTGTCAATTGAAAATAAGAGCTTCCATATGACAACCAGATTGTGAACTGCTCATGTGAATCCAGCCTTGGTAACATATCCTACATGTTTTTCTTCCTGTGGATGCCTCTCGCTCGTCTAGGACTTTATGAGCCAGCAGTGTGTGCAGGATATCTCTCAGAAAGTGTTAAAACAACTATAAACCATGGTGATTTTCCTCCCACCTTTGTGTGTGTGTTTTAATTTTTTTTGACAACTACCCACATTCGGTTCACTTTGCGGAAAGGAGAGTTGGCAGTATGCCAGACTCTGGTGTCAAATATACAAAGAAATGTTTCAGGCTTCTTCGATAGCACAGCCATAAAAACAAACAAACCCTAAAACAACCAAAACCACACAACCAACTATTTCATGTTTCACTACCTATCCATTCCCCTGCTCCCCTCCACCACCACCCTCACATCAGTTATTTCCCACTGGTTTCTCTTTTTTTCTAAGGGAAAGAACACAGAAATGTGCCGTTAATTAAAATGTCGTCGTTTGGGTTCTTCACAATGCTTGCTCTCCTGTTTATGTAGAATCACTCACATAGCTGCTGCAGCTAATAAGCAAAGACAGACTGCAGTTGTCAGTGTACATAGAAAAAGTCATAGGAAACCTCATGGAGCCTGCCTTAAATTGTCATGCAAACCACTTCTTCTCCTGCAAATGCTCATCAGATCTGCATTGAGTGTACCAACACATAAACAGCTTTCTTCTCATTTCTTTCCACTGAGTGTGACACCTTGCTTTTAATTTTGGAGAGATTATTTGGTTCCCCAGTGAGTTGGAGAAGTGGACCAATTCCAAAAGGTTCCCATACTGAACAGAAAGGCAAAACCCGGGTTATTCCCAAAGACAGGAGGAGGCTCAGGGCCGCGAATCCCCTTCTCCTTCTGCCCTTGGCAATAAAGCAGAGGAGGCGCCTTCCCTCTTCCTTCCGTTGTCGCGACCGAAGGAAGGAGAGGGATGTTTTGGCCTTCAACTCCCAGAAATCCTAACAGCTGGTAAACTGGCTGGGATTTCTGGGAGTTGTAGGCCAAAACGCCTGGGACCCAGTCTCCTCTCACGAGTTGAGAACTGAGGAGGGGAAAATACGACCTAATAACGTAACCTTTAGAAAAAATGGCAGCCGGGTTCGGTTTTGAAATTTATCTTCCGGGTTGGACCCCGAGGGTCGATATTATGATAGAAATAATTTCAAATACGAAAAATAACGGATTTCAAAGTAATGTAAACCGGAGATATCCCCCCCCCCCCAGTTTGTTTTTTGTTTTTGTTTTTACAGCAAATTGATTTTTTAAAAAAGATATTGCATGTGTTTGGCTGGGGTGGGGGAAGGGCATTTTGTGGGATTTTCTGCCTTACATGTAGCAGAGTGCCATTTGCTGCTCCATTTCAGCAAAAACATGTCTGAGGCCAGACCTATAGGTTCCTACTTTGCTGCTTCAGAACGGGAGCACTGGCATTCATAGGTTTGAAAGAGGGAACAGTAAGGATCCAGCAATCCTTGCTGAGTGAAGTTGCAATCCTATTCTTGCTTGCTTGCAGAACTTTATTGATAGGGCTAATATGGGCAGTCATCTCGTTAGCCAGTGAAGATACAAGTTAGACTTCTGATTGTGTAACTATTTTCCGTTTGCATTTATGATTGTGGTACCATTGCCATAATCATACATGCTACTGAAATCCACATTAGAAGCAAGTCCACTGTCCTGAGTGATGGGGTTTTGAAATGCAGGGAAGCAAGGTGATGCAGAAGGCATAACTAACCCCTTCCATTGATTTTTTAGATATGTTTTTCTTGTAGGATCTCAGTCAGAATTGGTTATTAATCTGATAGATATCAGTGGGTGCCTTTGAAAAATGGGTAAATTTATAAGGCTTCGACAAACTTCTCCTTTCTGATGGAGATAGTTGCATTAAGTTGCCAAATCAATAGGGTTTTATTGGGGAAAATGTTCTCCTTTCCTTATAATGCTTTCCATAGACAACCGATTGGCCATTATGGGCACAGAATGTCATCTTGGTCAGATCCAACTTGGCCAAAGTGAGATGATGTTTCCAAATCTCTTCTGGTGGTGCGATGAATTGTCACAGAAGTCCTGCTTCTGAATGTCATATTACAGCTCAGTGGAGGAAGGGGGCTAGCTTGGTAACCTGCAAAACCTCAGTCAGAAGCGGAACAGACATCCATTGTTTGGTGCAGTTTTTGGCTGCTACAGTATGTTGGGAGGCATTTGGGATCATGGAAATAGTGCCACACAAAATACCAAACAGTTATCAATGCACACTTTTTGTGTACACATTTGTAATGTGTACACTCTGGATGCCAGCCATAGTTAAATAAGAGGATTTACTGGACAGTTGCATTTTGTATTGGATTCTCTACAGAAATTGTCTGCAAATTCTCTATTACTCCCTGGGCTTATAAATAAACTTCCCTGTGGGACAGTGTATTGTTTATAGATTCAATACAGTTAAAAGGTGCTTGTTCCCAATAGCAGCTGAGGGCTCCTTCATCAATGGGGTGGTGAATTGATACTGGGTGTTAACATCCACTCCAAACTGAGGATATGATTTAGCATACAGGACCCTTCCTATAAGGTGTTTTTCTGATCTCATATGTGATTTGCACAACTGTCCAATGTTCTTTTTCCCTTTCAGACTTGTGCAGCAGATAGATCTTTCTGCAAGTTCTTTCTAGTCATTTTCTCACAAATTGACATGAAACTACCTGAAGCTAAGAGCAGCATCGATAAAGTAGGGATTAAATATAGTACTATCCCCATACCCATTGTTTCACTTACCCATATCTGAAAAAATAAGTAATCTTTAGAATTTTTCTAGGTTCTCCAGATTATTATATGTGGAAGCACACCATAGAATCATCTGTGGGACAGTGAAAAAATTCTGATAGAGATACCATTGTAGGAATTTTCTATGTTATCTAAGGCAGTGTTTCCCAACCAGTATGCCGTGGCACACTAGTGTGCTGTGAGCGATCATCAGGTGTGCCGTGGGAAATTGGAACCTCCAATACTCTTTCTTCCCCCTCCTGCCAAACACTTTTTCTTCTCCACTCGGGCTCCCTTCTTCCCAGCCTTGCTCTGCTTGCTTTGCCTCACTTTGCTCACACTGCCACTTCTGTGGGAGGGGGGAGGGAGGAAGACATGACCCGGGCGGGTGCTACTGCGCAGACTCGCCTCACGTCTTCCTCCCTCCCCTCCCCCCTCCCCTTCTGAACACGCTCACGCTGCCCCCTCGGATCAAAATGGCGGTGGAAGCAGCAGTGTGAGCAAAGCGAGCAGAGTGAGGCTGGGAAGAAGGGAGCCCGAGTGGAGAAGAAAAAGTAAGTGTTCGGCAGGAGGGGGAAGAAAGGGCGCGAAGGGGGAGGAAGAGGTCTCTGTTGAAAGCTGGCATGGGCAAACTTGGACCTTCCAGGTGTTTTGGACTCCAACTCCCACCATTCCTAGCAGCCTCAGGCCCTTTTCCTCCCCCCCCCCCCCAGCCACTTAAGCAGGAAAGGGGCGCAGGCTGTTAGGAATGGTGGGAGTTGACGTCCAAAGCACCCAGAGGGCCGAAGTTTTCCCATGCCTGTTTTAGGGACCTTAAAGTGGTGAGCCTCCTTCCAACACTGTGATTCTGGATAGAAAACAAACAACATAACATAACATTGTTTGAGTCCACAGTGCTCTCTGGGTGTAGGTGAACTACAACTTCCAAACTCAAGGTCAATTCCCAAGCAAACCCTTTCAGTACTTTCTGTTGGTAATGAGAGTAGAATATGCCAAGTTTGGTTCAATTCCATTGTTGCAAGAGTTCAGGATGCTCTTTGATTGTGTGTTAACTATAAATCCCAGAAACTGTAACTCCCAAATGTCAAGGTCTATTTTCCCCAAACTCCATCTGTGTTCACATTTGGGCATATTGAGTATCCATGCCAAGTTTGGTCCTGATCCAACATTGTTTGAGTCCACAGTGCTCTCTGGATATAGGTGAACTACAACTCCAAAACTCAAGGTCAATGCCCACCAAACGCTTATAGTATTTTCTCTTAGTTATGGGAGTTCTGTGTGGGAAGTTTGATTCCATTCCATCATTGGTGGAGTTCAGAGTGCTCTTTGATTGCGGGTGAACTATAACTCCCAGCTGTTGAGCAAGACCTTTGTGTGTGTCTTTCTGCCATTCCTGCCAGGATATCTATGTTGTGTTCATCGAAACAGGCCCAGGTTTCACAATGAGTATATAAATACATTTTAAAAAACATATTAACTATATGTATTACTGTGTTAGAGTGTCATTTTGTGTCGTTTTGGTTGGTGGTGTGCCCCAGGATTTTGTAAATGTAAAAAAATGTGCCACTGCTCAAAAAAGTTTGGGAAACACTGCTCTAAGGTAACTTCTAGTCAAAGTTGTTCATTTTACTAGGGTTTGTCTTCATGCATGGTTTCCTGATTCCATTGTAAGTTCAGGAAGGTATCGCCTTGTGAATAACAGGGGCATACCATACATTAAATACGGACAGTACATGTACATTTTCTTTGAAAACAATGATAAAATACAGGTATAATTTTTGCTGCCATGAATGCACAGAAAGTTCAAATATATCATGTTCTGAGCCTTTTTCTAGTGAAATAGAATAAAAGCCTCACTTGAGTTTCCTTCAGCAGTGCCAGATATCTTTACTCCATAGGAGAAAATAATCTACCTTATCTAAAATAACTGGTCGATGATACAAGCTGTTCTTAAACACTGGGAGTTTGTTCTCTCCTCTCTCCACCAAGTCTCAGGCAAAGTTTACAATTTGGTAAATAATGTGAGAATGTGTCGACCTGGCCTTTCAGACAAGGGCAGTAGTGTATGGATTTACTCAGACCTTTAAAGCTTCCAATAAGAACATTTAGAGTTTATCACAGAAAACCCTTGACTGTGGGAAGGATTAAACCAGGGCATAAATGTAGGAGCCAAAGTAGTTTCATGTGATTTTGACAGGCCTTTTGTGTAATCTCACCACCACACTCCACCTCCCTTGCACAGGAAGTCCATCAAGAAAACCAGTGCAGCCATTGAAGCTTGGGTGAAATCAGGAGGGGATGGCAACAGTAAAAAGAAAAGGAGGCAAGCTTGGCTCCCATTGTTTAAGTACAAATTGCATGCTTGCCATATTTATGTCTTAGTCACAGATGTAACCCAGACAAGAAAGTGAATGGTTGGAAGCTGAATGGACCGAAGTAAGATCTTGAAGATATGGGCTATCAGGCAACAGCATCTTAAGTGGTAAGATGCTGGTTGCAAGCCCACATTTTGGAGGTCAGAGTTATGGATACTAGGGGTGGATAATTCCAGCCGTAATACTTTGATATCGGTTAATTTTTTGTATGTAAAATTATTTTGAACCTATATCAACACTCGGCATCCAACCCAGAAGTGACGTTTCAAAATCGATGCCGTGACCATCATTTCCGTAAAGGGCACGTTTTAGGTTGTTATTTCCGCCCTTGCTTCTGAGCTGGCGGGGGAAGGAAGGGAGGAGTGGATGGCTTGTCCCTTCCTTTCCCCGCTAGCTCAGAAGCCTCCCAGGTTAAATATAACCCGGGATGCTTCTGAGCTGGCGGGGGAAGGAAGGGAGGAGTGGATGGCTTGTCCCTTCCTTTCCCTGCTAGCTCAGAAACCTCCCAGGTTAAATATAACTCAGGATGCTTCTGAGGTGGCGGGGGCAGGGGAGGAGTGGATGGCTTGTCCCTTCCTTTCCCCGCTAGCTCAGAAGCCTCCCAGGTTAAATATAACCCGGGATGCTTCTGAGGTGGCGGGGGAAGGAAGGGAGGAGTGGATGGCTTGTCCCTTCCTTTCCCCGCTAGCTCAGAAGCCTCCCAGGTTAAATATAACCCAGGATGCTTCTGAGGTGGCGGGGGAAGGAAGGGAGGAGTGGATGGCTTGTCCCTTCCTTTCCCCGCTAGCTCAGAAGCCTCCCAGGTTAAATATAACCCGGGATGCTTCTGAGGTGGTGGGGAAGGAAGGGGGAGGAGTGGATGGCTTGTCCCTTCCTTTCCCCGCTAGCTCAGAAGCCTCCCAGGTTAAATATAACCCAGGATGCTTCTGAGGTGGCGGGGAAGGAAGGAGGAGTGGATGGCTTGTCCCTTCCTTTCCTCGCTAGCTCAGAAGCCTCCCAGGTTAAATATAACCCGGGATGCTTCTGAGGTGGCGGGGAAGAAGGGAGAGTGGATGGCTTGTCCCTTCCTTTCCCGCTAGCTCAGAAGCCTCCCAGGTTAAATATAACCCGGATGCTTCTGAGCTGGCGAGGGAAGGAAGGAGGAGTGGATGGCTTGTCCCTTCCTTTCCCTGCTAGCTCAGAAGCCTCCCAGGTTAAATATAACCCGGGATGCTTCTGAGCTGGTGGGGGAAGGAAGGGAGGAGTGGATGGCTTATCCCTTCCTTTCCCTGCTAGCTCAGAAACCTCCCAGGTTAAATATAACCCAGGATGCTTCTGAGGTGGCGGGAAAAAGGGAGGAGTGGATGGCTTGTCCTTCCTTTCCCGTAGCTCAGAAGCCTCCCAGGTTAAATATAGCCCAGGATGCCTCTGAGGTAGCGGGGGAAGGAAGGGAGGAGTGGATGGCTTGTCCTTCCTTTCCCCGCTAGCTCAGAAGCCTCCCAGGTTAAATATAACCCGGGATGCTTCTGAGCTGGCGAGGGAAGGAAGGAGGAGTGGATGGCTTATCCCTTCCTTTCCCCGCTAGCTCAGAAGCCTCCCAGGTTAAATATAACCTAGGATGCTTCTGAGCTGGCGAGGAAGAAAGGAGGAGTGGATGGCTTGTCCCTTCCTTTCCCTGCTAGCTCAGAAACCTCCCAGGTTAAATATAACCCTGGATGCTTCTGAGGTGGCGGGGGAAGGAAGGGAGGAGTGGATGGCTTGTCCCTTCCTTTCCCCGCTAGCTCAGAAGCCTCCCAGGTTAAATATAACCCAGGATGCTTCTGAGGTGGCGGGGGAAGGAAGGGAGGAGTGGATGGCTTGTCCCTTCCTTTCCCCGCTAGCTCAGAAGCCTCCCAGGTTAAATATAACCCGGGATGCTTCTGAGGTGGCGGGAGAAGGAAGGGAGAAGTGGATGGCTTGCCATCCACTCCTCTCTTCCTTTCCCCGCCAGCTCAGAGGCAACGCGGATTAAATATAACTCGGAATGCTTCTGAGCTGGAAGGGGAAGGAGGGAAGAGTGGAGGGATTGCCTCCACCCTTCCCTCCCTGCCCTCCCAACTGAGAGGCATCACAGATTAAATTTAATCCGTGATGCTCCTGAGCTGGGGAGGGAGGGAGGGAAGAGTGGAGGGCTTGCCCTCCATTCTTCCCTCCCAGCTGGTTTAATGAATAATAATGAAAATTTGTTATTAATTACGTTTCAATTATGAAATTTATGTAAAAAAATTCAGAATAATTTCTATAATGATCCAGCAACGAAAATTCCCCCCCCCCCCCGAGTTTAGAATCAAAAATTTTATGGATCAGGCACCCCTAATGGATACCATACAGTTTGGGCCTGTTGCCTCTAAACTTTCCATTTGACAACATAAGCATTCAGGTGGTCTGAGATTGTATTTCTTTAAAATGTAGGAATGGCCAAAAGAGTCCATACAATTATTATTTCCATCAAGTATTAAGGGCAGAAGTATTGCAACTTTAGTCAAACCTTACCTGCAATGTACAGAGAGGACAGGGCAGACACTTTATTTTTTATATCATACCACCATCTCCCCAAAGGGACTCAGGCGGCTTACATGGGGATAAGCCCAGTCAGACATAGATTAAAATAAGCACAGTACAATTTATTAAAGCAACATTATAAAAAAGTAAAACAACTATCAACAAACAACCAATAGCCTGACATAGTTGTCAAATTTTCACACAAAAACAATAAACCTATCTTGTGTAACAGTACTCTGTAAACGCAAGCTAAAGAATATCACAGCCTGTAAGCAAAATGAGTTCAAACCACCTCACAGCTCTTTAAGCGTGGGCACTAGGAGATGTGGTAACTGTTCGGTATGTAATTTAGTATCCACAACTAATACTATAATGGTACCACATATAAACAAAACCTTTAGACCCAAAAACTTCTTTACCTGCTCCTCTAAAGCCTGTACGTATCTGTTAACCTGCTCATGCCCGCTTAATTATGTCGGACAGACCAAACGCACGCTCAAAGTTAGAATTGGGGAACACCGTTCTAGAATAGTGACAGGAAGTGAGGATTCTGATTTATACAAACATTTCAAACAAAAACATAACTCTCAACCAGACTTCACATTTATGGGACTAGAAAAGATCCCTTTAAAACCCCATGGGTGTATGCAGGATTCACTCCTGCGCTGCGAAGCCAAATGGATAATTTTGTTAGCCTGTGAGTCACCCAAAGGACTTAACGATCAATTAACAATCAACCACATCTTGAGCTAATTAGCTCCACCCTCATATACAACATTTAAACCAAACACTTTCCCCATTGAGTTACCGTATACGCGGTCTATACTTCTTGGTGATGACCCTAGTGACTTGACCTTGGTATGTATACTGTCTTCCCCCTACCCTATCTCCTATCCTTGTGTCTATTGCTATGAAAATGTACACTATATTGTTGTATTATAGAATGATCTATGTTGGATGTTCCTGCTTATTATTGAGAAGCTGCATATACCCAGAGCCCCGCCCTGAGGAAGTGAATAATGAAACGGGATCGGGCCCCTGTATGGTTACCCGTGGCGGATCGGAGACCCCTCCTTGTCTTCTCGGATCCCCCGTGGTCTCACCCCTGAACTGTGTTCCCATGCTTCCCATCTTTGAACATCTCCTCATCGTTTTCCTGCACTCCTGTCTTGCTTACTTGCTACCACTGTGGTTTGAACTGCCGCCAAACACAAGCCGCTACGTCGCAAAAGTTTTCCTGTGAGACGGCGTTTACTACTTTGCGGCGCGCCCCAGCAATGGCTTGGAATACGGCCGGGCGTAATTTGTTTTGTTTTGGCCGCGGGAGTTAGGCTGCATTTGCCCTGAAGTGCGGCGACGCCTCTCCCATACATCGTTTAAAGACTCATTTGGTTTCATACGGACACCAGGACAGTGAGTAAGGACCATCTGGAACCTGTTAGCATACACGGACCCAGCATTTAGCTGATAATAGTTATATTACTAGAATAGTTGTCAAATTACCAAACTCGCATGGGCAGGGGCTTGTGCAATACAGCAAGGACAGGGCTGATGGAAAAAGTGCAGGAGCAAGATGATAAGTAAGGGCTAGAAGGGCAATGTCAATGAGAACAATATATCTATAGGGCAGGGAATAGTGATAAAGTGCAAGAGAACCAGATATTGATTTATAGCTTGGGGGGGGGGGCAAATTTATCTAGTGAACCGTTTAATCAAAGACACGGTGGAACATCCATGTTTTTAGGTTTTTCCAAAAAGTGGACAGGATGGCTGCCAGTCTCATCTCCCTGGGGAGAGAATTGCAGAGCCGGGGGACAACCACCAAGAAAGTCCTCTTCCTTTGTCCCCACAAGCCAAGCTTGTGGTGGAGGTAGAAGCAAGAGAAGGGCCTCCCCAGAAGATCTTAGAGCTTGCGCAGGTTCATAGGGGAAGATGCGATCATGAAGATAGGCAGGTCCTGAACATTAGTTTGTAGGTGATAACCTGCACCTTGAATTGGGACCGGAAACTTATCAGCAGCCAGTGAAGATGTTTAAACAGGGGGATTGACCGCTCCCTGTAATTCTCTCCAGCCAACAACCTGACTGCTGACCTTTGTACCAGCTGCAGTTTCCGGGCTGTCTTCAAAGGCAGCCTCACGTAGAGTGCATTACAGTAGTCCAATCTGGAGGTAAATAAGGCATGGACCACCATGGCCAGGTCAGACTTCTTGAGACGCAATTCCATCATGCCTAGACCCAGAAGTTATTGATGGACTTTCCATCCTTCCCAACTCTCATTGTCCTGGGTTTGGAGGGAAAGAAGAAGATGCAATATCTATTGGACATAATCGTCTCTCACACAGCAATCCCCTTTTCCTTTTGTGTCATATCTTAATTGGATTTTAAGCCTGGATCTAAAATATAGAAAAAGAAATTCCACCTAAACATTAGGAAAATCTTCCTGACTGTAACAGCTATTTAAACAGTGGAATATTCTACTTCTGAGTGTGATGGAGTCTTTGCCTGCCCACCCTCGAAATAAGAGACAAGACAACAGTGGTTGGGTTCAAATTGGGCAAAATTCATTTAAATTGTTACCTATTTAATTTTCCTTAACCTTAACTCAAGGGGTGTCAGGAAATTGGTGTATCCAATTTGGGTAGCCCACCTACCCGGCTTCAATATTAATTTACGGGCGAAACACCTGGATTTCCTGGCTAACCAACCAGGGCAACCCGTTAAGGGAAATGAGTGCAAGGTCTGGTCCCAAGATATTGAGACCAGCCTCCTCCCATTCCAGGCCTTTTAACTGCACTTCACCCATGAACTTGAACTTCCGGTGAGTATTAACATAATGGCCTTCACCCCTAAAACAGGGGGTGCTTTAGGTGCACACTAAGATATGGGAATTTCCCTATCTATTTTCTGCTAGTCCTATTTATATCCTCACCCTCCCCTCTAGCCCCTAAACAGTAAAGGGGAGTAGGCGAAAAAAACCCTTTCCCAAATGGGGAAAAAATTCCTCCCCGGCTCCAATGGGCAACTGGACCAGCACCCGAAAAGACCAGCCTGCACGGCCCTAACCCGTGCCAAGAGCGCGCAATGCCCGGCAATGCCGGCCCACTGCAGGAGGGGGCATGGAGCCACGCCATCCACTCCCCCCCCCCCCATAAAAAGAGCCCTCCGGCGGGGGAGGGCTGCCATCGACCACCCCTCGGGCACCCGCGCAAGCCACGGAAGAGGGGAACCGCCACCCGTCCCCATGGCAGTCCCAAATGGCGACCGCAGTTGCTGCCGGTGTAAGGCCCCACGCGGCTGCGGTCCCAGCCAACTCTGTGGCGGTGGCCCCAAGCAACGGGCGGCCGCGGAAGGAAGGAAGCAGTGCGGGGGGGGGGACAGGAGCCGCTACCTGGTGAGGGGAACAGGGTGGAAGGGGGAAAGTCCCCATTCCCGCCTTGGGCCCTTATACAGACCTGAAAAGGTCGCCTCCAGGTCCTGGTCTCCGTCCTCCCTCTTCGACGTCCTGGCACTGACTGAGCAACTGGGGCTGCCTTCCGGCGGAGAAGGCCACACCCCAGTTGCCCAGAGGGTTCCATCCAGAACCTCCCCCTGACATTGTGGGAGGGAGGCAAAACTCCTTCCTCCCAGTATGCACTGGGGGAAGGTGGCCTTTTCTTTGGAGGTTTTTAGAGGCTGGATACTTAGTCAGCTGCCAAGAGTGCTTTGATTGTGTATTCCTGCATGGCAGAGCATCAGATTGGGTGGCTTTAGGGTTTCTTCCAATTCTATGATTCTATGAAACAGGGTCTCTTATCTTATTATCTTAGCTTTCAGAAAGTTAATGTGGAAGGAGGCGGTCTGTTAGATATCCTAGTCCTGAGATGTTTATGGCTTTATAGCAACTTGAGTGAGCTAAGAAGGCAACTGAAAGTAGGTGCACTTTTTATATGACTCGTGTTCTCTAAAATGCACATCTGACAATGAACTGGCCGATGCATTTTGTACTAGCTGTAGCTTCCAAACACTTTTCAAGGCCTGTCCTACTTAAGTGTGTTACAATACTACATTTCAGAAATAATTAAGGTAAGGACTGATATAGGTAGATCTGTGTTTTCCCAGAAATGCACAGTTGGTGCCCCAACTGAAGTTAGGAAAAGCTCTTCTGGTTACAGCTGTTACCTGGCCTTCCAGGAACAGTCTTGTGTCAAAGAGCACCAACAAACTATAAACTTGCTCTTTCAGATGGAGTGCAACGCCATTTAGAACAAGCCATCATCCGAACGTCAGGTTAACTTTCTAGAGATCTGGAAGGATGGTATCTCCTCCCTTTTCCTGGCTGTAGAAGCACTACTGGATTTTGCTTGGATGCTCCAGTCTCCCTAGACCCGGGGTGCTCACACTTTTTCAGCATGCGAGCTACTTATAAAACAACCAAGTCAAAATGATCTACCTACCCACTACAGAAATGTGAAACATATAACACAATATCTGCTTTGAACTGGGTTTTCTGAGTCCACACTGCCATATAATCTGATACAAAGCAGATAACATGGGATTTTATTCAACTGTGTGGAAAGGACCTCAGATAACCCAGGGCCGGCAGCACTTGGATGGCGTCGGAAGCCTGCGGGGTGGGACTGAGCCTTCCTCCCGCCCTGCCTGCGATCTACCAGGACGCCCTACGCGATCTACCAGTAGATCGCGATCTACCTCATGAGCACCCCTGCCCTAGACCAAACTGGTGCTGAACTCCAGTTTAGAAGAGGCAGATAATGAAACAGGAGTGGGTGTGACTGTACAAGAATATCACCAACAGGATACCAGTTAATAATTTTTCACATTTTGAATCTGGCAACCTTAAATATCATGATGGATATCTAGGTAATGTCGAGATGTTTATTCTATGGACAGGGATTAGAAACTATAGCACTGCTAATCTTGATCTTACTTCACACTTCAGGGCTTGCCTAAGACATTTTGCTCTCTGGGGTGGAAAAGCTAGTAAGGCTTGCACATACACACCATTTTTTTGGGTGTCAGAAGCGACTTGAGAAACTGCAAGTTGCTTCTAGTGTGAGATAATTAGTCATCTGCAAGGACATTGGCCACGAGACTCCTGGATAATAGATATTTTATCATTCTGTGGAAGGCTTATCTCATGTCTTAGACCAGTGTTTCCCAACCTTTTTTGAGCTGCGGCACACTTTTAACATTAAAAAAATCCGGGGGCACACCACCAACCAAAATGACACAAAATGACACTCTAACACAGTAAAGAACGGTTGGGGGTTGGTGGCCTGCTGGGAGCAGCTGCTGGGAGTGCCGAAGCCGGGGGAGGGGGCAGAGCCAGGCCGCGCCATGCCCCGCCCCCTCCCCCCAGCTTCAGCTCTCCTACAGAGGAGGAGCATGAGCGGTGAACGGGCTTCAGTGGGCGAGAGTCATGGTGGGAGTCATGGCGGATTGGAGGCTGGCTGGGGAAATGGCCGAAGGAGGCGGCGCCCCGGTCCCTTCTTTTTCTTCGCCACTGCCCGGCCCTTCCTCCTCCTCCCCAAGCAGCAGGAGTTTGGCAGGAAGGGGGGGAGGAAGGGGGGCAGAGAGCTTTTCTCGCGGCACAGCAGGAGGTCCGTCACGGCACACTAGTGTGCCACGGCACACTGGTTGAGAAAGACTGTCTTAGACCATCCCCTCATCTACAATTCCGGCTGGGAGATTGGGCTTTTACACCTGCCCCCTATCATTCTAAGGGCACTCGATCTATACTACCCCTTTGAGCTGTTAGATCAGGTCCTTATTGCTTATTGTTTAATTGTTAAATTGCCTTATAGTTTAACCCTGAATTGTTACTGTTTGTATATGTATACTAGGGTGGATATCTCCGGCTGTAATATTTTGATTTCTGTTAATTTTTCATATTTAAAATTATTTTGACCCTTTATTGACCCTCGCCGTCCAACCCGGAAGTGACGTTTCAAAACCGAAGCCATGATCGTCATTTCCCTATTAGGTCGTTATTTCCCACGATGCTTCTGAGCTCTCGGGGGACGAGGAAGACTGGAAGGCTTGCCCTCCATTCTTCCCTCCTTGCCATCTGAGAGGAATTTCAGATTAAATTTAATCCGAGATGCTTTGACCTGGGGGGGAGGGAGGGAAGAGAGGAGAGCCTCCATTCCCTCCCTGCCTTCCCATGAGAAGCATCTGAGATTAAATTTAATCCGAGATGCTTCTGACCTGGGGTAACAAATAAGCCCTCCATTCTAGCTTCCCTGCTGGCGTAACAAATAATAACGAATATTTGTTATTAATTACGGTTCAATTACGAAATTTATTTAAAAAATTTCGGAACAATTTCTATAACGACCCAGCAAGAGAAATTCACCCCCACACGCATTTAGAATCAATTTTTTATGGATCAACCACCCCTAATGTGTACTATGTTTTATTTGCTCTATATAAGTCGTCCAGAGCACCTTGGTGGAGGGCGACTAATCAAATAATAAATGGTATAGTATGCTATGTCCTGGCATTAGAAGCTAGAGCTCGACAGACGAGAGCTTACCCCACTCCCCAGATTCAACCTCAGTGTATATAAGGAGCCCTCATTTGGCACAATGGGTTAAATCCATTGCACCAATAGGGGCTCCTTATATACACCAGGGCTGTCCAACTTCTACCGGACTTGTGGCCGGAATTCCGGTCACTGATGACCTGGGGGGCTGAAGGGTCTGCCTCCGCCCCCAGCTCGGCCCCCCCTCCTCCCAGACTTAGGCCCACCCCCCTGCTGGCTCCTTGTCGCTATGGCAGCCCAAAGCCAAGCTGTTTATTGAACTGCTCTGGCTGGGCCTGACATTACGCCCCCGAACACCTGCCCCACAGGGAGAGAAGAACGAATGGGAGAGGAGAGAGACAAAACCCCACACAATCCTACAGGCAACTTATACAAATAGGTAATGCAATGGCATGTTATATAATTCTAATAATCTATAACATCAACTTAAACTACAGTCAGCAATTCTAGCATTAAGCATTGTATAATTTATCTTAAACAAACTTAAGCTTATGCAATAAACCCCCCTGAACTTGGTTACACATAATACACACTTGCAACCAGATCAAGTCATCTGTCAACCATACAGGAAAACCCAATTCAAAGCAGTAACCGCTGATCCAGTCCTAGTTCCACTACCCCTCTTAGACCATCCCAGATGAACCCCTGGGTTCTCTCATGTTATGCCAACCCCCTGTAGGGTTTATTAGAGGGCCACCCACAAAGCGGCCTTGCCCCATCCAACGGAGTGTGCACCCACAGGCCAAACCTCCCCAACCTTTCAGAACTATAATATCTCAGCACTATTACAGGTTCTATCCCGCTCAATGGAATTAACATGCATTGCCCAAAGGCATCGTTCGGACAAGCAGGCAAGAGAGCCTCTGCGAATGTTCTCTGTAGGTGCAGCACCTCACTCGAAGCCTTTGATAGTCCAAACTTCGCTGCTGGCAGATCC
Source organism: Anolis apletophallus (assembly GCA_030556195.1). NCBI lineage: Eukaryota > Metazoa > Chordata > Lepidosauria > Squamata > Anolidae > Anolis > Anolis apletophallus. The sequence continues at coordinate 121,696,217 of JARBWK010000005.1, read as the reverse complement.
CCAACGACCAGCTCTCTCCCAGGATTCACACAGAGTTCAGTGACTGTGGTTCTCGGCGGAGAGGCCCCCCCGAACATGGGAGGATCCCCATCGCTCAACTGAGCTGTTCGTTGCAGTGGGACCCCCTCCCCCAACTGCAGTTGTTGGTCAAAGGAAGCCCACTCCCAGGCGGCTCCAAGCCAAAACACAGCATCGGTCAGCCAAAGCTGCAACTGGAACTCGAACTCACTCGAACTCATGACTCGGGCTGGTGTTGCGACATCTCTCTGCTGCGCACCAGGACCTTCTGCAACCTCCCCAACCGCAACAGGCTCTACCTTGGGGACGACCTGGGCTGGCGCTGCAACATCTCTCTGCTCCACACCAGGACCTCCTGCAACCTCCCCAATCGCAACAGGTTCTTCCTTGGAGACATCAGGCAGTTGGCTTTCCTTCGTTTCACCGGCCAACTCAACTGACCTCTCATCTGGCAAGGGTCTGGCCACACTCTCATGCTCTCCTCCTCAGCGTCAGGCAACACGTGGGCAGACTCCTTTTGCTTGGGCAAAACCTTCTCCGCCTCAGTTGCTTCCGTTTGGATGGCCACCTCGTCGCAGGGGGGCTCAGGCTCGGCTTTGCTCACCCCAGCCATCTCTCGCTGGGGATTCTCACTCACAGCTACACTGCTTGGCAGGGCACCCTCACCGCTTCCTTCGCTGTGAAGCTCCACAAAGGTTCCCCCTCTCTGCCAGCTGGGAAGGCCTCAGGCAGCTGGGATTCTTCGGCGCACGCCTCACCGCTGCTGCAGGAACCTCCGTCACCTTTGTGCTGCTGTGGCACCTTACTCTCAGCCTCTAGCCCCGTTTCTGCTCACCGGTAGCCAGCTCATCCGATTCATCCCCAGGCAAGGATTCAGCTGCACTCCCTTGCTCCAGCACAGCTGGGACTCCAGGACCAAAGAATGACACTCCAGACAATCACCCTTCCCAAATCCCCCAAAACACAGGCAGCCGAGGCTTGGATCTCTCCTGTGTCCCCAAGAGGAAGCAGGGTGAAAGTGGGGTGGCCAGTTCACTCTGCGCTATTGCTCCAAACGGCTGGGGCTCCTTCTCACGACTGCATACAGAGCCTGGGTCTTTGTCCTCCGCAGCTTCGCAAAACAGGAATATCCCTCGCTTCCCCTTGTACTCTCAGCAGCCGCAGGCAGGCCTAAACATTCTTCACCTTCCTTTGCGTCATCCCCAGCCAGGGGTTGCGACTGGCTCGACCCCTTTGCTGCTGGAATTTCCATTTCCACGGAAACCTGTTTCTCAGGGAAAGTTGCACTCTCCCTTCCAATGCTGTTTGAATTCCTTCCTCCAGCTCTTTGCCCTTCAAGAGCTCCATCACTGGATCTGGCCTTGAGTCAGCACAGTTGGAGGCGCTTTCACTCTCCACTCCATCTTCTGTCTCAGCCGTTCCAGGGTCCATCTTCGCCTCTCCCCCCGGGAGCCGTGCGTCCTCTCACACCGGGGCCATGCTCCAGGTGGCCCGCGAACATCACTGCCCATGGATGCGCCGTCCCCAACCTACACACATCGCAGCCGTAGGTGGCTGGGATTGCTTCGAGGGGGTCCTCGCACGGGGTCCTCATCCTCTTCCTCGTCGTCACTCGAGGGGTACCACAGATATCCTTCATCCTCCTCCTCGCTCAGGTCGCCACACAGGATGGGGTCAGGCAAACTGCCCTTCAGCACCTCTGAAGGCTGCATTCGCTTTTTCCTTCCCCTCCTGCCCCGCCGGCGCTTGAGCTTACGTGAAGGCTCCGGGGAAGGGCCGGAACTTTCACTCCTCCTCAGGGCTGCTGGCTCCAACCAAGCTGCGGATTCCTCACAGGGGATAGGGGGAATGAAGGGCTCTTCTCCTTCATCCTCAGGGAATGAGTCAGTATCCCATTCTTCCGCCTGCATCCGCCGCACCAAATCCGGGAACCGCCTCTGGAGGTTTTCAAAAGCTTGCCGCATAGCCTCGGCTACATCCACCTTACCGGGGGTCTCCCATCCAGTACGGCATGGACTCCGATCTTCCTCTGGTTCCAACCAGACACCCACAGTTTCCATCCTGAGGCCATGGGGAATGCCGACTCCATTCTCCCGGGTGGGGGCCTTTTGCTTCGCAGGCCTCTGTCGCCGCTTGCTTCTTCGCGGCCAAAACCCCTCTCCTCTGAGAGGGAGGTCGTGCCTCTCCGCCTTGGAAGCACAGACCTTCTCCATAGTCGGGTTGGGTTCTCACCAGCACTGAGACTGGGATAAACCCAATGTTGTTGAGATTCCTCTTTATGTCAGGCCCGGTAGGTCTGTAAATAATGGCACACTCACTCAAGTAGTTAACAAGAGGAATTGAGCTTTATTCAGCCTTACTCCAGGCAGAGCAAAGAGGAATCTGAGCCTTCCCGCCAAAACGCTGAGAGAAAAACCCTTCTGGTAAACTCCCTCCCTCCTCCCAGACTTAGGCCCACCCCCCTCTGCTGGCTCCTTGTCGCTATGGCAGCCCAAAGCCAAGCTGTTTATTGAACTGCTCTGGCTGGGCCTGACAGGGAGAGGGAGAGAATGGAACACAATGGGGGCATAAATAAACAGTTCCATATATTTAATATTAACATAAGGGGAGAGGGAGAGAATGGAACACAATGGGGGCATAAATAAACAATTCCATATATTTAATATTAACATAAGGGGAGCCCCCCTGATTCAGCCTACCTTCCCAAACGCGCAGGATCCAGGAGAAGCCGATCCATGAGACAGGCCACGACCGACCGAGCCAGGCGCCGAAGAAGGTCTGTGTGGGCCGCAGGGATTCTGTAGCTGAGATTTCGGCAACAGGAGGAGTATCGCGAGACTACGCGAGCCACACGGGATTTCGCTCTCAACACAGGCGTGATCTCGCGTTGAGAGCGAAATCCCATGTGGCTCGCGTAGTCTCGCGATACTTGCTCCGAAACCCGGAAGTGAGTAATTTTTTTATTATTATTATTATTTCTATTTTTATTCTTAATTAAAATGCTGAGGGGGCCGGAGGAAAGGGGCTGGGGGGCCGTGTAAGGCCCTGGGGCCACCTGTTGGACAGCCCCGATATACACCATAAGACAGAGCAACATGTCTGTCAGATAAAGCTCTAATGATATCTGTCATCTTATGACATCCATATCAATTTTCTGACATTCTGTAATGATAGGATCAATCTCTGAGACTCAGCCACAATCGCTTCCTTTTTGAAAACACCATGCAAACAAAGAATGGTCACCATCTTGTGGTGATGAAAGCTTCTTGTATAGATCATGTTTTGCTCCTTACATTGTTTTGAAACTTCTGCTTTAATCATTTACCTGAATTTTCCTGGATGCCTGAAAAATCTCTCTCAAGGTAATTTTTGTGGGATAATTAAGCTAAGAGTGAGCTTCTGGGAACCTGGTTTGTGAAAAGATGTGAGCAAGAGACATAAAACTGAAGATTTTAGGAATGTCCAACAGTGATGCTAATGAACTAGGCTAGTTTGACTCTCCGAAAAGCAGATTGGAAAGAATCATAAAGTGCATCATCTGCTGCTGTACAGTCATCTGGCTGAGTCACCCCCAAACGCAAACAACATGGAAATGACAGTAATTAAACAAGAGGATATAGTTGAAGGTAAACTTTCTAGAGAACATTACTCATGCATCACACTATAGGGGCCTAATTTGACAGTCCCAATTAGAAGAGACTTGTTGAATCACTTGTTAAATGGTGTATTAACACTTTTCTACTTCTATTGGTTCAAAGGGTCTACTCCAGTTTATTTATTTATTTAAAACTTTTGTACCCCGACCTTCTCACCTCTATCGAGGGACTCAGACTGGCATTACAGCAAAAATTCAATGCTATACAGTTTAAAAACAACTACAACAACATATTAAAATACATAAAAATCCCAACATAAAACCACATCGCCACTAAAACAATTCCACTCAATCTGTAAATGTGGTCATTCATTCAGATAATAGCCAATCTCAGCCTATTCTGGGAAGGCTTGGTTCCATATCCAAGTCTTCACCAGCCTCCTAAAGGACAACAGAGAGAGGGCAGATCTGGCATCACTTGGTAGAGAGTTCCACAGCCGAGGGGTGACCACAGAGAAGTCCCTGTCTCTCGTCCCCACCAGTCGCGCTTGCGAAGCTGGCGGGATCAAGAGCAGGGCCTCTCCGGAGGATCTTTTTTTTTTGAAATAGTTTTTATTAACAAGATTTTCTGTTTATAAAACTTATATCATCACAGCAGGGGGGAAGGAAATAGGGGATAGGGGGGGGGATAACCTCTCCGGAGGATCTTAATGTCTTGGATGGTTCATAGGGGAGAATTCGTTTGGACAAGTAAACTGGGCCAGAACCGTATAGGGCTTTGTAGGTTAAAACCAGTACTTTGAATTGTGCTTGGAAACTAATTGGCAGCCAATGGAGCTGGCGCAACAAGGGAGTTGTATGCTCCCTGTACCCCGCTCCTGTTAGTAACCTGGCTGCCAAGCGTTTGACTAATTGCAGTTTCCGAGCAGTCTTCAGAGGCAACCCCATGTAGAGAGCGTTGCAGTAGTCTATTCGAGATGTAACCAGAGCATGGACTACTGTGGCCAAGTCAGACTTCCCAAAAGCTCCCAAAAACTGCAAAAGCTCTCCTGGGGCTCCAGGCTCAGCGATGAATCCAGGATCACTCCCAAACTGCGAAGTTGGGCTTGCCAAAACAATGTTGGATTAAAAATAATATTTTCAAGCCATGGGTAGTTCAATCTGTGGATGTTGAGGGCTGACTGTATTTAGTTTAAGTAACCAGTGCCACTACTGAAAAAGCGCTGTAGTGTAATGGCTTGACTGTTGGATTATGATTTCAGGAGACCAAAGTTCAAATCCTTGCTTGGCCATGTATGAAGTTATGCTATTAATAATAAAGTAGACCTTTATTACTGAAAAGACTCCTCATATCCAGAGAGGTATTATGCATTGGAAAAACTATGCTTCTCCCAAAGTACTCTTATGTAAAGCTGTTCATGAATTTGATTCCCACCCCCATACCCTTTCAGGCATAGTAATGAAATGACAATGTATCTTTTAGGTATTCAATAAAAGGTTTTATTGTCTAACAGTTCTCGTATCATAGGAGAAATAAAGGCATTTCTATATATATTTTTTGCCTTTAAGGAAATAAATAAATGAGAGACAGAGTGCTGCAGATCAAAGTCTGGGAGCCCAAAGCTCAAATCCCAGGTTGGCAATGAAAACCCAGTGGGTGACCTTGGACAAATCATGCTCTCTTAGCCTCAGAGAAAGAGAATGCCAAACCCACTTGGAGAAATCTTGCCAAGCACACCTACCAGCTATATAGGTTTGCTTTAGGGCTCTTACAAGTCAGGAATGACCTGAAAGCACAATTTATTTATTTATTTATTTATTGGATTTATACACCGCCACTCCCGGTTGCTCGGGCCGGTTTACAGAATAAGCCATGTATAAAACAATAAAACTGAACTAGATAAAACAACCAATTTAAAACAGAACTAAATTCCAGACTCAAAGGCCTGCCTAAATAGATAGGTTTCGCATGCTTTGCAGAAAGTGGTCAAACTTCACAAGGCCCGAGTCTCAGGTGGCAAGGCGTTCCATAAGACCGGGGCGATGATGGAAAAAGCCCTTTGGCGAGTTGTTGTCAGGCGGAAGGATCTCACACTGGGGATATCTAAGAGGTCCTGATCCTCTGACCATAGAGATCTCGGGGGGTTATATGGGAACAGACGATCCCTTAGGTACACAGGCCCCAGACCATATAAGGCTTTAAAAGTCAAGACTAATACCTTGAAAGTGATCCGGTATTCAACAGGTAACCAGTGCAGACCCTGGAGGACCGGTGTAATATGACAACTCGCAGGTTCCCCTGTGAGCAGTTGAGCTGCAGCTATCTGCACTAGTTTAAGTTTCCAGATCACCGTCAGGGGTAGGCCAATGTAAAGAGTGTTACAGTAGTTAAGTCTCGAGATGACCGTGGCGTGGTTGTCGCGGGACAGATAGGGAGCCAGATGCCTTGCCTGTCGTAGATGGAAGAAAGCAACTCTGCTGACAGTGGAGATTTGAGCCTCCATTGACAGCAGAGGGTCCAATTGGATGCCCAGGCTTTTTACTAATGACGACGGGCATAATGCCATGCCATCTGGGGTCAGCAGATGGATGTCCCTATCACCCGGATGGCCCAGCCATAGGATTTCCATCTTCACTGGATTCACCTTCAACCTGCTGGCTTGCAACCATCCAGTAACGGCTTCAAGGCACAGATGGAAATTATTGGGTACGGAGTAAGGCCAGCCCTCCATCTTAAGGATGAGCTGAGTGTCATCAGCATACTGATGGCACTCGAGTGGTCGCATGTAGATGTTAAATAACAGAGGGGAGAGGTTCCCTGAGGGACCCCACAAGATAAGGGATATCCCCCAGAGGCCAACTCCCTCCTTTGCACCCGCTGCTTCCGATTGTGGAGGAAAGAAGACAGCCAATTCAGAGCTGTCCTCCTCACTCCAGCCACGGCAAGTCGGTGCGTCACAGATCGAAATCGACTGTATCAAACAATAAACAAATATTGGTTGCTTTTAAAACTTCACTTTATATAACTTTTCCTCAGTAGGTTTATTTATTTATTTACATTATTTCTACCCCGCTCTTCTCAACCCCCGAGGAGGGACTCAGAGCGGCTTGACAAAAGGCAGCAATTTGATGCCAATACACAATATACAATATAAAACCATAAACATTCAGCATTAAAATACAGTTAACATTGAACACATAACACACATTCAATTGAGTTTAAGCAGTGTTCCATTCACAACATAAGCATTGAGTCATATCCATAAACTTGCCAGTCCAATTCCAATCCAAAGTGCTGCATTGTGCTAATGTGCAAAAGCTGGTTTTATAACCAAGATTTTACTTTTTTCCTGAATGCTAGGAGGTATGGGGTCGATCGTATTTCGCTTGGAAGTGCATTCCACAGGCGGGGAGCCACCGCCGAGAAGGCCCTATCTCTCATCCCCACCAACCGCGTTTGAGAAATTGGCGTGAGCGAGAGCAGGGCCTCCCCGGATGATCTTAAATTACGAGGTGGGACATAGAAGCTGATGCGTTCGGACAAATAAGCTGGGCCAGAACCGTATAGATTGTTGTAGGTTTTTTGGGTTGTATGGCCATATTCTAGAACATGGCCTACCTCCTCAAGACTGGAGAGGGGAGGGGGCGAGGACGGGACTTGGTGTGGCCTGGCTCTGCCCGCTTCTGGCTTCAGCTCTACCAGTAGCTTCTCCAGGCTTGAGGATGGCAGTGCCAAGCCAGCCTTGTGCTAGCTATGCCACCACTGGCTTGGCATTGCCATCCTCAGCCTGGAGAAGCTGCTGGGAGGGCCGAAGCCAAGGTAGGGGGTGGGGCTTGGTGCGGCCTGGCTCCGCCCCCTCTGAGAAGTGCCCCCATCGGCTGGGATCGACCTCCTTCGGTCCTGGGATCAACTAGTCAATCACGATCGACTTCCTGAGCAGCCCTGTTCTAGAAGCATTCTCTCCTGACGTTTCATCTGCATCTATGGCAGGCATCCTCAGAGGTTGCGAGGTCAGAACCTCTGAGGATGCCATTCCATAGATGCAGGTGAAATGTCGAGAGAGAATGCTTCTAGAACATGGCCATACAGCCCGAAAAACCTACAACAACCCAGTGATTCCAGCCATGAAAGCCTTCGACAATACATTTTCCTCAGTAGATTCTTTGGTAAAATACAGGGTGGTGCAAAAGTCTCCATGCACAGGAGAAATGGGAAATTGTAGCTAAATGTCCCTTTATTTACAAAATATTCATTATATTTTTTTTAAAAAAAATATTTCCTACATGTTGGCCACCTCTTTCTATGAGTTTATCATTTTTCCGATATATATGGAGAATTCCAGGACAGCACTCACCATGACTGAAACCGAGCACAGCCTCCAAAGATGCTGAAAAATGGGAAAGCCGATATACCTCTATCTCTTGTCTGTCTTGTCATTGTATAATCGACATTGAATGTTTGCAGTATATGTGTTCTATGACCTGCTCTGTCCCCTTCGAGGTGAAAGGGGCGAAATATATATATACAGTAGATAAATAAATAAAAAGTTCAGCATTCAGCACTCGGATTATCTGCTGTGGGAGTGTGCAATGGAAGTATTTTTAAGCATGGAAACATGCATTTTTAAATGCTTTCTTTGTGCAATTAATCTATATGTCCAATAGATCAGTGTTTGTTTTCTAGTTCCTACCTTCGGGTGCATCTACACTTCAAAGGTAATGTAGTTTAGGTTGACACCATTTTAATTGTTATGGCTAAACATTATCGTAACTAGGGAGTTGTAGTTTGACATGGTCCTTATTATTGTTAACATTATTATTTTATTTACTTTCTTTCTATTCTGCCATTCTCCCCATGGGGACTCAAGGCAGCTCACAATTACATGGCACAACCCAATAAATTTAAAAACAGCTAATGAAAAACAATTAAATATTGTGTCATGGATATAAGTAAAAACACATTTAAGCTGCAATAAAGTGGCTTATAGAATTAAAATTACATTTAAAACTAAATATCCTCCCCAACCCCCCTCTCCCCCCCCCATCTCCCCAGCAGTGTGCCCCTCATCCTTCTCCAAATGCCTGCTGGCAGAGAAAGGTCTTGACCTGCTTGCAGAAGGCTAGCAGGGATGGGACCATCCTTGAGAGGGAGTCCCAGAGTTTGGGCACAGACATTGAAAAGGCCTTCTCCCTTGTTACCACCAAACAAGCTTGAGAGGGTGGTGGGACAGAGAGAAGGCCCTTCCCAGAAGTTTGTAGATTTCTACCAAGTTCATAGCCTTCTTTAATAAATACTGCTGGTGCCACACCAAACTAAAAATCCCTGGATTCCATAGATTCAAGCCATGGCAGTTTAAGTGGTGTCATCAAACTGAATTGATTCTACAGTATTGATGCAAGGGAATCAATACCAAGGGAATCAGTAGCTACTGAAATGGACATCCAAGTGCCACCTCTGTGTTGATGGAGGCAGGCAGGATTTCCCCGGGCACTGGTTGTGGGGGGTCGGGAGCAGGTGAGGGTTTTGCCCTCCTTTCTGCTAGAGATCCCTGTGTACAACTAGTGGGCCACTGTGTGACACAGAATGCTGGACTAGATGGGCTGAGGCCCGATTCAGCATGGCTCTTCTTATGTTCTTATGTTCTTATGCATAATTTGTGAACATCTGATCAAATGCCTTCTGATGAAATCTGAACTAATATCAGACACTAATGATTTTGAAGGTTTACTTTGCACGACCCATTTCCTATTGGAATTAACCATTGTATAGTGGTGTGTATGTAATAGGGGTGGATATCTCCGGTCGTTATCCTTAGAAAACCATTATTATTTCATATTAAAATCAATTTAGACCCTAATTCGACCCGCATCCAGCAACCTGGAAATGACGTTTCTAAATCGAAACTGGGTCAGCCATTTCCATAAGGGGCGCGTTATTATGTTGTTTTTATTTCTGCCTTTTCTTATCTTTAACCCGCGTTGGTTGTCAGCTGGTGAGGGGTGAGTGGAGGGCAGCGCCCTCCACTCTCCCCTGGCCAGCTGACAAACAACGCAGGTTATCTTTAACTCGCGTTGGTTGCCAGCTGGTGAGGGGTGAGTGGAGGCGTTGACCTCCACTCTCCGCTGCCAGCTGACAACCAACACAGGTTATCTTTAACCCGCGTTGGTTGTCAGCTGGTGAGGGGAGAGTGGAGGCATTGACCTCCACTCTCCGCTGCCAGCTGACAACCAATGCAGGTTATCTTTAACCCGCGTTGGTTGTCAGCTGGCGAGGGGGTGTGGAGGGCATGCACACCATCCCTCCTCGCCAGCTGAGAATCAACCCATGTTAGAGATATCACGGGTTGATTCTGAGCTGGCGAGGGGGCGTGGAGGCGGGCATCCCCTGTGCACTGCGCATATGTGGCACCAATAACAAAATAATAACAAATTTCATAATTAACTACGAATCAATTTTTCAGAACACTTTCTATTTCGAAACAACAGCGGCTCCCCCCCCCCAGGTTAGAAACAATTTTTTATGGATCAACCAGCTCTAGTGTTTAAGTATAGTTGTGTGGAGTGAGGGGGATACATATTTGGTAAGTTCTAAGCATGTCTGTAATGTTTTCAGCTTATTCGTATCACAGCAAATAGACATTTGACAATGTCGCACTCAACCCATATGAGGTTGTTGCTGGTGTGTGGTTACTTGTTGGAAGACAAATGGCAGTCAAAAAATGTACCCCTCTAGATGTTGCTGGGTGCCTGCTGTTAGCATCCTGTTTGGTAATTACAGTGGTGTAAGCCTGTGTTATGATGTTGTGGTGATTCCAATTCACATTGGGTTGTTGTACGTTTTTTGGACTGTATTCTTTCCTGACGTTTCACAAGCTCTGAGTATGCCTGTCATCGATGCACGTGAAACGTCAGGAGATAATACTTCTAGAACATGGTCATACAGCCCGAAAAACATACAACAACCCAGTGATTCCAGCCATGAAAGCCTTCGATAATTCACATTTAGAGTAACTAGGCAATCACAAGGACCCAAAGTACCCCACCCTCCTAATCCTACCCTTGAAGATGCAAGCCACTATGGTTTTTAAGTGCAGGAGAACAGGGCTGTCAATAATGATGTGCCCAGCCCTCTCCGAGTTGCAAGGCATGTGACAGGACCCCAAAAGGGTCTCTAAAGCTGACAGTCTGAGTGTGCCCCATTACAGGGTGCTGAAAATGCAACAACACACAGTGTTTCAAGCGTTAAAGATATCTTAACAGAGCAGCAGTGATAGGGTTAATGAGTGTTTCAGTGACCTAACATCCCCTGTCTTATCCACTTATCCTAACCTCTCTGAGACTGATATTCTTAGGGATTACTCCACCTCTTCTCTATGCGTCCTTTTCGCGATTTCACAGCTCCAAAGTTAAAACCAATGTAGCTCTCGCCCTTTTCTGGTTTGGCTTTAGCTTTGGAGAGCTTTCCTGTCTCTAATGGAGTCCCAATAATAAATTATTTTCTAAAGTCATTGGTGGAAATCCTTCTTAATCATAGTAGGTAGCTGCTCTCTATCACAAGAGAGGGCTAGCTTCATTGTTACTAACACCATACTCCAGGCTTGCGTACCCTAAGGAAGTTGTGAGCTATGCCGGCAGTGGCATAATAGCCACCAGTAGGGCCTCCCATGCCAGACAGGTCACAACCGAAGGGTCTGACAAAGAGCGTCAAAGGGCAGGATGGGCTCTCTAACCTTTTGGCAACCATCCTAGGAGAAGGAAAACTCTAATATCAAACCCAGGGAGATGGTGCTCGTTTAACCCTGTAAGGTCAACCATCTAGAGAAGGAAACTCGAACCAAACCTATGACCTGAGGACCTCACTGCCACCATCCTAAGCTTGCTAGGCTTAGGTAAGGTTACTGTTCATGTAGATGCCCATCCTCACCCCTTCAGGGTCCCATGATTTGAAGTTGTTTGATAGATCTATTAAGTTTGTTCCCATTTTTTCACATTAATCAAAGAGTTATCACTGTGCTGTGAAGTTCAGAATCCACTTCTGTCACACACATATATTCTGTACTCAAGTTCTTTTACCTGAAAGGGAAGGAACAAGGATAAAAGTGTCACATTTTGGGAATCAGATGCAGTCAGTGGAAGACTTAGGCTGGATCTAGACAGGCCTTTATCCCAGGAGAATCCGTGTTTTTAAAACGTGGATATTTTGGGGGGCCTGTCTATGCCCACCCCAGGAAGCGCATGCTTTCTAGGGTGAGTGTCCAGATGTTCTCTCGGTCTCTCTCGGCATTCTTTTGTGAATGAAGATTCTTAGGAAGGACTCATCCCACGCTTTTTACAAGCGCATTGATGACTAAAAAGGCCAATCTGAGATAGACAAGTCCAATTGCAGAAAACACAACAGAAAGTCTCATTGGGTGATGTTGTTTCCAAGTTGCGGGTTTTTTTGCGTTGTTGTTTCTCTTCGAGACCTGTTTGGCGTGTCTTCTCAAAAGAGGCCTCAGCAGTGCGTGCTTTCTGGGGTGGATGTCCAGATGTTCTCTCGGTACTAGCCTAAGAAAACATCTGGAGGCCCCACCCCCTCCCTCTAAGGTTGCCACTTTTTGATATAAGAAATAAGGGACATTTACGTGATTTTTCACAAAAATAAGGGACACTTCATTAAAAACTTGAAACTCAAACGTTAGGTATAAATGGTTTTATTAACAGAATAAGATAATGATTGAAACTCACAAAAGAAACAGACTTACACCCTCTTAACAGTACATGGTATGTTTCTGCATGTTTTGTCATGCAGAAAAAACGTTATTAGAACTACCTAATTTTCTCCATCTGTATTTAGTACTTGAGTTTGCTGACTTTAAAAGTGCACTGTCAATCAATCAAAACTTTATTACGGTCACAGACTGAAGAGGAGAAGGACAACTCCCCAGTAAACAGTTATTTAAAATCAGACTAAAATCATTAAAATAATTTTAAGACAGGATAAATTTTAAAATAAAATAAATTTTATAAGACAGTACATCTTCATTTTTATTATGTCAATAGTTAATGTTATAGTATAGTATGGGATACACAGCATTGTATAGTATTGGGATACAGGCCTATTTTAAGAGTAACTCTCAAGCAACCAGAAACTATCTTTATCCAACATGATCTAACATTCCCCTTGGGTAACAGTTAATTGAGTCTATTGTACTTTTAAAAAGTTCTGTATCGCCTCTTCCTTCCAACGGGGATGCAGGCAGGCACACACTCGCAAGCGCATGACTGACAGCCTGCCCTGCGAGTTGGAATCCCTGGGTAGGCATTGCTGTGGAAACCACAGCACGTGCCTTCCTCTGGTCAACCCCGCCCAGTCCTGTCCTGCTAGTCAATAATAAGGGTCAGGGTCTGAAAAAACGGGACACAAATTTTAGGACCAAAATAAGGGACGTCCCTTAGAATAAGGGACATATGGCAACCCTCCCTCCCTCCCAAGCCTCCAGACTCTTTTGAAAAGTTTTTAAAAAACTTACCCGGCCTGCAGTATACCCTTGGAGCAGCTCTCACAAATGACATGCCAGGAGAGCAGGGTGGGGGAGGAGGAAAATCGCTGCTCTGAGAGTATACTGTAGGCAGGGGCGGTCCAAGATTTCCGGGGGGAGCAAGCGAACGTTATTTTGGCGCCCCCCCCCCGGTGGCTCCCGGCTGCGCCCGCGCATGCACACTGACTTCCGGCGCGGAGGAACGGGGGGGAGGGGACTCACGGGGTGGGGAGGAGGAGCAGGAGGAGGGAGGCCACGAGGCGGCCCCCACGGAGATGCAGCAGCAGCAGCAGCACCCCCGAAGGGCCCGGAGCCAGAGGCACATCTTCCTGACGTCACTTCCTCGTTGCCGCCTCTGCCGAGGAGGAAGGGGAGGAAGGCCTCGCCGGCCGCGCGCTGCAAGGACGCCCGGAAGGAGAGACGCCGGAGGGAGGGAGGGAAGGAGGAAGAGGCCTCCGCGCCTCCGCAGGGCTCCCTCCCCTTCCTCCTCAGCAGGGCATCGAGGAAGTGACGTCAGAAAGATGCGCCTCTGGCTCCGAGCCTTTCTGGGGGCGCTGCTGCTGCTGCCGCTGCATCTCCATGGGGGCCGCCCTCATGGCCTCCCCCTTCCTCCTGCTCCTCCTCGGGTCCGGGAGCCTGCCCCGTGAGTCCCCTCTCCCCCCCCGTTCCTCCGCGCCGCCGACTGGCTGCGGCGACATGGCGGCGGGGCAGGGCGGCGCCCCTCCCAGGTGGCCACGCCCCTCTCTGGGAATGTTGCCCTACGCGACCGCGTAGGTCGCTTAATGGGGAAGGCGGCCCAGTCTGTAGGCCAGGTAAGGGTATTTAAAAAAACTTTTCAAAAGCGTCTGAGGATTTGGGGGGAGCGGGTGGGTATTCCCACAGATTTCTAGGCTTATTTAGCTCGGTAAACTGTGGGAATGCTGTCTGGACTGTAGATTATTCTGTGCCTTCCAATAAATTCACTATCAAATTAATTTGCTACAAACCAGGGTTTTCATGAATTAATTAAGGACTGTCCAGAACATTGTCTGGACAGGCCCTCCTTTATTGTGGTAAATACCACAATAAAGGTCCTGTCTGGACAGGCCCTTAATGTCCACAACTAGGGATTCCACACCAGAGCTCAAAAAAAGTTCTCTTTTTTTGCCTACAATTCCCAGAATTCATCTAGGATGGGAAGACAGGCACTGTATGTGAAGACAGGCACTGTATTTTTCCCAGAGTTCTTTGCAATAATCTCGCTGCGTCTCCAAATACTATCTGCCTGTCACAATGATGGGCATTTTGCTAGCAAATCAATAGAAAAAAATTGATATTTCCCATGAACTTAATGAATGGAGCTTCCCCAGCATTTGAAGCCTGTAGTCCTTCCAATTATATGAAAAGCATTCACAGCTGTGAGTCATTTATTTCCAAGGAGACATTGCTGAGGAAAGATAATATTTAGACATGGCATGTTTCATAGGACTTCTGACAATACACATCTCTCCACAAATAACACGCTGCCATTTTAACATCTCTGGGAGATGTCTGTAAACCTTTTATCTGCTGTGTCGGGCTGTTGGAATATATTTAACTAGAATTCATCCCCGGGCCGTGTCCCGGGGAGATGGCCAATCTTCTAAGCGACTGAATTAGAAAGAAAGAGGGAAAGAATTAATGAACAATTAATCTATTAACGGCATGTCCAGTAAACAAGATTTTCTGTAATGAGATTAGCCTCAAAGAGGATAAACCACTTGATGACTTCACAGGGTTTGAGTCAATCCTGAAACAGCAATGGGAAGAGGTGGCAAACGGTGGTAAGGGATACTATGTGATCTCACTGAACAGGAATCCAATCTGCTATACTATCAATATATCAATATATAAACAAAAAGGCATACTAAGAGTCTATTATTCCCAGTACTATCTGCCTGAAGTATTCTAGCAGCTAGGAATATTTATTTAAGAAGGTTCCACTTCCCCCATCACCTAAGTGGGATTACAAAATCAAATCATTAAAATAATAATAGTAATAATAGTAATAATATTAGTCTCTCGGCATTAGTTCGTGAACGAAGATTCTTAGGAAGAACTCATCCCATGCTTTTCACAAGCGTGTTGATGTCTAAAAAGGCCAATCTGAGATAGGCAAGTTTTGGTTGCAGAAAGCACAGCAGAAAGTCTCCTTGGGTGATGTTGTTTCCAAGTTGCGGTTCTTTCTGCGTTGTCGTTTCTCTTCGAGACCCATTCTGCCTGCCTTCTCGAAAGAGGCCGCAGCATTGTGGATAGTGCATTTTCAGGCCTCCCGATGTGAGGCCAGGGTGGACCATTTTTGGTGATCAATCTGGATGAGTTTGAGATGTTGTTTCAGGGAGTCCTTATATCTCTTTTAGGGGCGCCTCTCTTGCGCTGACCCGTGGCGAGTCTACCATAGAGTTGTATCTTTGGGAGGCAGTGGTCCTCCATCCTAGAGATGTGCCCTGCCCAGCGCAGCTGTGTTCTCAATAGCATGGCCTCAATGCTGGTGATCCCTGCTTGCTCAAGGACAGCAACATTAGTCACATAGTCAGTCCAGTGTATATTTAGGATTGTGTGAAGACAGCGTTGATGAAAGCGTTCGAGGAGTCGTAGGTGTTGGCGATAGGTGACCCATGTTTCAGACCCATAGAGGAGAATAGACGATACGATAGCTCTGTACACACTGATTTTGGTGCTTTGCCTCAGGTGCTTGTTGTTATACTAATTGAACAAAATTAAAAGTACTAACCAACCAAACATACGCCTTTCTATATTTCACAGATGAAAATTGGTCAAATATCAGAGTGTGGTCAAGATGGCAATGCACATACACACTAATGCAGAAGAGCACATCAGCTAGGAGAACAGTTTCCTTTTGTCTAAGCCTCCCACAAAGGCCGTTCTGATCCTCTTCTTTCTTATTGAAGTGCAAATGATCATGGCACTTTAAACTCTGTTTGCAACTATTGCGGTAAGAGTAGGACAAAAGGGAAAAGTGAGACAAAATGAAAGAAACTAGCTGAATGTCTGAAAAGTGATCTTGCAAAATTGATTAGGATTCTGGGAAAGAGCAACCATAGCAAATCTAACAACACCCAGCAAGATCCCACCCACCTCTCTCTGAGCCTGTCCAGACAGAACCTTTATCCCAGGAGCTCCCACTTCAAAATGGAGGGTGGCCAAATGATGTCCCTTGAAAACACGGAACAATTGCTACAAAGGCCAAAAATGTGCGATTTTCAGGTGTGAGAATATCTTGGTTCTGGCCAGAAAATGTGGATATTCAAATCTCTGTATGTCAGAAAATATGGGATGTTTTTATGTTGGTTTGTTCCTGGGTTATACATGTCGGTTCCCGATTGACTGTATCCTAAAAACATGGCAACAGTTGACTAGGGGGAAAAAAACTTTATCCTGGCAAGAAAACTGTGTCCTCCACATATTTAATGAAACTTATTTATGTATTTATTTATTTATTTGTCACGTTTCTATACCGCCCCTCTCAGCCCGAAGGTGACTCGGGACGGTTTACATGAGGCAGTCTCTGCCCTCAATACAACACAAGCAAACAAACCAAAAAAATAATCATATAACAACAAATTAACAATTAAGATCATACAATTGCATTCTCAGCATCATGTTGAAATCAGTTTCCGTCACATCGTCGTCATTCCATATATCTAATTAAACAGTTACATTTAATCAGCAAATGCTTGCTCAAACAGCCAGGTCTTGACTTTCTTGCGAAATGTCAGGAGGGGGCCGATCTGATGTCTCTAGGGAGAGTGTTCCAAAGCCGAGGAGCTACCACTGAAAAGGCCCTGTCTCTTGTCCCCGCCAGTCGCCCCTGCGAAGAACTTGTGCCACACAAACAAAAGTTTTGCCATGTAATCAACTTCCACATGTTTTATGATTTTTTTAAAAAGAGGAACAGACAGGTATAACCCAGGAACATCATCCTGTTGTTCCATTCTACAAGTACACCACAAAACCTGTATGCAAAGAGGGCCAGGCAGCCTCTAAAAAGTGGTAATAACAACTAAGTTATGTTCCTGGCTGGAAAGTGTAAGCTCCTGTATGATTGTGTAGTACCACCTTCAAAAGTAGTGGTCCTACTCCATAAACTTTGTTTGTGTAACAGAAACTTCATCAAATGTGTGGATGGCAAAGTTTCTCTTGCCAGGACAAAGTTGTCACCCTGTAGTTAATGTTGTACATCTTTTCACAATAACAGCAATAAGGAATAGATATGTATAACCCAGGAACAGCACCCTGTAGTTACCAGGCACAGGTACACAGCCAAACTTGTCTGCACAGATAACCACGCAGCTTCTATAACCCATTAAGGGAACTTATGCAATGATTCACATATTTGCATCTTAAGTTTATTTTTTAAAAAAATTCTGGTGGACGTGCCACAGCAGCCATCTTGGGAGCCTCTAAATCCCGCAATAAAGCAGCAAGTGTGGACAACAGAGGCAGAAATCCTGGGACCAACAGGCCTGTAAGTGGATCTCTTTTCAGGTCCTGGGATTTTTGCCCCTGAATAAAATCTGTGATTTGGTGATGTCTGGAAGTGCCCTCACTTTGTCATTCCATAAGTTGCCAGGGAGCTATCAAAATGTGAATATTACAATAAAACAAATTAATATTACAATAAAACAAATTACAATAAAACAAATTAAAATGTGAATATTACAATAAAACAAATAAATCAAAATCCATTTTGATCTATCTGCTTGTCTATACATACAAACACAAACACAATCAGTGGAATTAATAAGCATTAAGCATTACAATTAAAGTCAATTTACTGATTTTTTAAATTTAAAAAAACAGTCATTTGATTTTGCATATTTGATCAAACATAAACATGGAAACTTTCTTTGTCTTTCAGAAGACATAGTTTGGTGAAACACAATAGAGGATTATGAAAATCACTACAAGAATCAGCTGCTGTTTTAGGCAAACTCCAGAAAATGCCTGCACGTGAACTGTTTGCCCCAGAACTCTGATGAGTTTGAACTGCACCTAGCCAATTGCTCATTGTTCATGTGGCAGCTCTTGATCCCTTCCAGTCCGGCTTCCGTATTGGGCATGGGACGGAGACCGTGCTTGTCGCCATTACAGACCAACTTCGCCGCCAGCTGGACCAGGGTGGATCAGCACTGCTTGTTTTGTTAGATCTGACAGCAGCATTTGATACTGTAGATCATGCACTGTTGACCCACCGTTTAGCCGCTTCCGGGGTTGGGGGGACTGCCCTTCAATGGGTGGCCTCCTTTCTCCGGGACCGGGGACAACGCGTGGAGGGCGGGAGGTCTCGGGAGACTCCCACTTAACTGTGGGTCCCCCAGGGGCCATCCTCTCCCCTTATTATTCAATGTTTACATGCGCCCCCTGGCCCAGCTGGCCCGTGACTTTGGTCTGGAGTGTTATCAGTACACTGATGACACCCAGCTTTTGCTGAGAATGGAAGGCAGGCCGGACTCCGTACCTGATTGTTTCCATCTATGCCTCGAAGCCGTGACTGGTTGGCTGCGTGCCAGCCGGCTGAAGGTGAATCCATCGAAGACGGAGATCCTGTGGCCTGGTCGGCCTGGACTGGGTGGGTGCCGGTTGCCTACCCTGGATGGCGAGCGGCTTAACCCATCGCCGTCAGTTAAGAGCCTGGGGGTTGTGTTGGACTCCTCGCTGACCATGGAGGCCCAGGTCTCTGCGGTCAGCAGGACGTCATTCTATCACCTCCGACAGGCTAGGCAACTGGACGACCTGGCCACGGTAATCCAAGCGACGGTCATCTCGAGATTAGACTACTGTAATGGCCTCTATGTTGGCCTTCCCTTATCGACAATCCGGAAACTCAAGCTAGTGCAGAACGCCGCGGCTCGCTTGCTGGCAGGAGTGCCGGCGAGAGAGCATATTACACCTATTCTCCAGCAACTGCACTGGCTTCCCATCGAGTACCGAAATGCCTTCAAGGTGTTGGTTTTGACCTTTAAGGCCTTACACGGCCTAGGGCCTGCGTACCTGAAGGACCGCCTTACCCCGTACTCGCCCCCGAGATCACTGCGCTCAGATGAGCAAAATCTGTTGTTAATTCCATCAGTCCGCTCCTGCCACCTGTCGACGACTAGACAAGGTCTTTTTCTGTGGCGGCACCGGTGCTCTGGAACGCCTCCCGGACAGTACCCGAGCTATCTCGGAACTGGGCCCATTCCGGAGGGCGTGTAAGACGGCCCTCTTCGGGCTGGCCTTTAATTAGGCACACCGGACTAAGAACTATGATATATGTCCTCTCAACCCGTGTTCTGACGATGTAACCTGTTTTAAATGTGGTTTTATGTTTTTATGTTTTTATCAACTGTAGGGTCGCATGTTGACATGTTACAACATGCCGCCCATGTATTTTTTTGCTGTGATCCGCCCCGAGCCTGCTGGGAGGAGCGGAATACAAAAGTGAACAATAAATAAATAAATAAATAAACTACATCTCAAATGTTTGTGTCACTTGTGCACATGGGATGTATCTGCTTACATGAATATGTCACCTGCAAAAACATTGCAGGACCTACTCATAACCTTTGAATTGTATGAAAGTCAGAAGGAAACATTTGAAGGAGAGAGAGAATGTTCAAAGTGGCTAAGAGCAGCTTTTAAAGCCTTCCCTGTTCTCTAAAATGTCTCTGCCCCGATCTCTCACTTCAATTCTTGGCTTGTTGGTTAGTTTATGGACTCCAAATGTCATCAAGTCTAAAAGGGACCATTCACCCGTAACTAATTAGCATGGCAATTTGGCATTTGCTTTTCACATTACAGCTCGCACTTGTACACACCATTATCCACAGGAATCCAGCTGGCACTCCTGAAATTGTGGCTTTATGGGGCAAAGTATTTTGCCTCTGAATGCATCAGCCCAAAGTCCCTAGTCAAGTTTTTCCCCTCAGGAATGGCACTGGACATTCATAGTGCAACTGGCCATAAAAATACTCCCAACATGTTTATGTTTGTTACAGAGAGAGAGAGGGAGAGAGAGAGAGAGAGAGAGAGAGAGCACAAATGGCAGAGGGTCAAGCCTACTTAAGTAAAGGCCAGTGTGAATCAATGTGCTCTGGAATGTCAAAGGAAAAATATATACCTGTATTCTTAGTGAGTTATGGTTTTGTATCAGTATCGACAATACCAAGCTACCAAAGTAGACTAATAGCCCTAATTGAGACATGGAAGTCTACTTTCTTGCTGTGAATTTGATAGTGCTACATTTTCCTCTGCTTGTGTATTCTACCTTTGGCCTGCTGATTAAGGTATTAAGGTATATGATGTATTTTAATGCTAATTGTATTTTAATGTATTTTAATTCTGACTGTTTTTGGGTTTCTATTATATGTATACTGTGTTTTTGGCATCGAATTGTTGCCGTTGTTAGGCTGCTCTGAGTCCCCCCTCGGGGGTTGAGAAGAGCAGGGTAGAAATGGTGGAAATAAATAAAAAATAAATAAACTGTAGCAAGTCAGTTTTCTTCCCTTGGAACACTGAAAGTTGCACTGAAGGCTGCCTAAATGCCCCCCACCCCACATAGAGAGGGGGAAACAAAATCAGAAGTGATGAGAAGTTCACTTTTGGAAAAAAATAATGCATATTGTTTGTTCGTGTGAATTGGTGGTGGTGGTGGCTATTTAAAAGATGTGATAAGAAAGAAAGAACGGGCTTGTTTTCTGCTGCCCTAGAGACAAGGACTCAGAGCAATGGGTCAATTACAGAAAAGGAGATTCCTCCTGAACATTAGGAAGAACTTCCTGAACATAAGAGCTGTTCAGCAGAGGAACTCACTGCCCCAGAGTGTGGTGGAAGCTCCTTGTTTATTTATTTAATTGGAGGCTTTTGTTTATTTATTTAATTTATTATTTACTTTATTTATATTCCACTCTTCTCACCCCAAAAGGGACTCAGAGCGGATTACAGTACACATACTTGCAGACAATCCCTGCAGTTCAACATATGACATATAAACATGTGACATTTATCACAGTACAGCACAGTACATACATTTTTGACATATTACACATATAGACGAACAGAGGCAAACTTTCTGGCCACCAGGGGGAGCTGACACATGGCCATCCAGCCATTTAAACAGAGGCTGGACGGCCATGTGTCAAGCATACTTTTGTGATTCTCCTGCATGGCAGGGGGTTGGACTGGATGGTCCATGTAGTCTCTTCCAATTCTATTATTCTACAATTTTAAGTTATTCTGCCATTCCTGGCAAAACAGTGGTCGTAGCACATGCATGCCCAGGGTTGCACTTTGTCCATCTCTTCTCTGTTCCCAAGAGTTACTCAATTGATTTTCCATTTATTCCTGTAATAGCATTTTAAAAATGTCTTTCATCAAAAGGGTTGAGACACTAGATCAGGGCTTCTTAAACTTTGCCACGCATGATCCTTTTCAACCTGAGGAATTTTTACATCAACCTGATTACATAGGTATATATACAATTGGTATAGAAATCAAACATTATAACAAATCAGCATTTGACAGGCTTGCTAAACAGGCTGATTTTCCTTTTATGTAGTACAGCTAAAGCATCTTCTGCAGAATCTACTGTAAAAACCATACAACAGATTTCTGTAAATGACTCAAACAACCAGTAGATGACATTCATAATACTTTTTTTGGGACCCAACATTGAGCTAAGGGGACAACATATGGGGTTGGGACCCACAGTTTAAGAAGCACCGCACTCAGGCATGTAGCCGGGGGGGGGGGGGGTGTGCTAAGGGGGCTTCAGCCCCCCCTCCGAAATTCTCAGGGTGGTCCGCGAGAAGGCCTTACTGGTACATTATTTAAACTGTTATGTTTATTCATATCATGATCTGATCACCGTGCTCATTATATCCCACATTAATGGGGTTATTGGGATAACAATACAAAAGGTTTGCTAGGGTAGACCCTCTCCCACCCAGTCTCAGCCCCAGCCCCCCCCGAATCAAAATCCTGGCTACGGCCCTGACCGCACTAGATTATATATTAGATTGATGAATTTTGTCACCTTAACCACCCTGTAATGTGGGTTAGGCTGGTAGGTTCCTGAATAGATTCAGAACCTTGGATAGCTACTTTAAAATTGGGGGGGGGGAGACCTGACATGACCTCACCACCCCACTAACATCCAGATCCTAACCAGAACTAACCCTACTTAGTCCCCAAGATCAGATCTGGTACCTTTATGGTATGTAGACCTTATAGAACTATATGTCTACCTGTCATGTTGCTACCATGATGGGGAACTTACCAGGGGAAAGAATACCCCGATTCACTACTAAATCATAGGTATTCAAACTCAGGTATTTCAAAAATCAGCCAAAGCCCAGGCCACCACCCCTATCCCACCATTCTGCTTGATTTAGTGGTGGCTCCCACC
The DNA here is from genome assembly GCA_030556195.1 of Anolis apletophallus. NCBI lineage: Eukaryota > Metazoa > Chordata > Lepidosauria > Squamata > Anolidae > Anolis > Anolis apletophallus. The sequence continues at coordinate 121,673,656 of JARBWK010000005.1, read as the reverse complement.
CATTATCTTGAAGGAGGAAGAAGAAAGACAACATGACTTGGGAAGGAAAATACAGCTGTGACTGTCCCCACTTCCATAAAAGGATTAGGATGAAGATTGGCTATCCTGGCACACCCAAGCAAGCCTTGCTCACTTACACAAACACCTCACTATTGTTGTTATTGTTGTTTTTATTGTTTGTGAGTCACCCCGAGCTGAATGGGAGTGGCGATGGATAAATTTGAATAAATAATAATAAAATTAATACTACTACTAAGAAGACAGAGGACTAATGGAGACCTATGTTCAAAAAAATAAGACACAGCAGATTACAGCTATTGGCCACGTATCCCACTGCCTTGTACAGTCCTGAAAGCCCAGTTCTGTGAGTCCTCAAAGGCAGGCTCACCAAAAGAGTTTATTTGGGAAATTATGCCATAAAACATGCAATTTCCTTAGTGAATCTTCTTACAGGCTTTGAAGATACATAGAGACAGACATTCAGGAGGTAGCTAGATGATAGGGATGAAGGCACAGGAGCTATGGATGTTGATATGCTGAGTAACTATTCCACAACTGATTCAGTGGATCATCTCTAGTTAGGATCAATAGACTTGCTAGTTGCAATTAACTAACACATTCAGCCTCGTCCTGAAAAGCCCTGCTCTGGAAGCAGACAAAACTCCAGAGTTATTTATTTATTTATTTATTTATATTCCACTCTTTTCACACTCCGAAGGGGACTCAGAGCGGATTACAGGTACACATACTTAGCAGACAATCCCTGCCGTTTCCACATACACAACATATAGACGAACATATAGATGAACAGAGGCAAACTCTGGCCACCAGGGGGAGCTGATGCACTCCTCATCTCTCAGCATTCCCAGCGTCCCTTGTTGTTCCTTTCACATTCCTCAGCGTTCCTGGAGTTTTTTAATGGCCTCATAATTCAGTCAAAATTTGCCTCCCCACTTAATGTAGTACCTTGATCTCCTACTTGACAGATGCAACTGTCTTTCGGGCTGCAAAGGTCAACAGCACTTAAAGGTCGAGCACCCACATCGACCCGGGCAGGCCTCAAACTCATGACCTACTGGTCAGAGAGATCTTATGCAGCTGACACTTAGCCAACTGCACCACATTCCCGGTGCTGGAATGCTATGAAGGGATGGAAGGATGATAACAGAAAAAAGGAACACCCCATCGTGGCTGTTAATGCAGTATTGGATTTTGTTCTTTATTGGTTGATGTATACAGTCTACATGTAAAATCTGATATTTTCCCCTAGTGCATTTGATGTTGTTTGGTATATAGTAGGGGGTGGTCACTGTATTTCCAAATATTTCTATACAATGACTGGTGATGGGAATAGAAAAGACGTTAACAAAGTACAATCCACATCCATGTGCCAACACTACAAGTCAGAAGAAAACTCTGAGAAACATATGAACTTTATTCCAAATGCCCACAGATGCTTGTAAATAGTGAGCCAATCCCAAACCAAGCCAAGGAGAATTCTCTCATCGCTCTGCAAATGAGGAATGAAGGTTTATTTATATAAGCTACAACAGCACCATTGTGTTGGAGAGTCCTTCATTTTCTTGATAAAAGTGACCTCAGCAGCTCTCCTTTGTTGTTTGTAGTAACCCAATGAGTGGCTCCAATTTCAGAAATTTAGAAAAACTGTATTTTTAATTACAAAAATAAAATAAGTCGGTGAATCTTGTTTTGCTTGTTCATGGCAAAGGGTGTAGAGCTTCAGCAAATTTGCTGCTGAGAACATGGAAAGTATAAAGAATTGAATAGTGGTTGGAGAATAGCAGGCATATATTTATGAACAACTGCTATTGATTTCCAGGTACCACTCTGAAATAAGTATACAGTAGTTGATGGGGGAGGGCTAATTCTGGTTTTAGAGATCTCCATGACACATATTCACAGTATGTTCTTGCCTGTGATAGTGACTGACACAAGGGAAAACAATGTGCCCAAACCACCACCAAGGCAAATGGCTTTCATTTCTTCCAAAGACTAAAGAGATGTCCGAACCACGGTCTAATAGCTTGTTTAAAGTGTTCCAAAGTTTGCTCATAGAAAGTTGTAACACACTGGCATAGATTCTCCTAATATTTATTTATTTATTTATTTCTATCCCGCCCTACTCTACCCCCCAAGGGGGACTCAGGGCGGCTAACAAAAGGCAACAGATCAATGCCGCATACAAGAACAGAACAACAACATATCAAAAAATACAACAAAGCAGATTAAAAACAGTTACATATCAAATCCCCCACAATCCATATTCGTAGACTGTCAACCAATCTACAGTCTACCAACACAACCCTATCCTACTCAGATTGTCCGTCCGCTGCTCCCCATCAACCAAACACCCGGTCCCACAGCCACGTCTTTAGCTTTTTTCTAAAGGAAAGGAGGGAAGAAGTTGATCTTATTTCGCTGGGGAGCGAGTTCCACAGGCGAGGGGCCACTACCGAGAAGGCCCTGTCTCTCATCCCCACCAAACGTATTTGTGACAGAGGTGGGATCGAGAGCAGGTCCTCCCCAGAAAATCACAAATTTCAAGGTGGGACATAAGGGGAGATACGTTCGGACAAGTAAGCTGGGCCAGAACTGTAATAGCTGTAAAACGTTATCTCATTGTACTCCTAATAGTACTTGCTAAACACAGATTGTACTATCTGCTTGCCACACCATCTTGTAGCCTACTCCTCTCAACCCAACAGCCCAATACACCCCTTTTACTGCTGCTGCTGCTACGACGACGACTACTACTAAAGGTTTATTTATATTCCACCCTATCTCCCCAAGGGGATTGAGGGTGGATTCTAACATATAAAAAGGCAAACATTCAATGCCCCAATAAAGCAAACAAGAGCCTGTTTTTTTGTTTATTGAAGTTTAATGAATCTTTTACTTTATGTTCTATCATACAACTCAATAGATAAGACTCTATTTGTGATCTCTTTGCAAGTACATTCCTTCTCCCTGAAAACAAAAATCACTTTGGAAATATAATTTGTGCTCAAGGAAAATGATTTTGCTCTTCTCAAAGGATAATCATTAGCCCGTTGCTGTGAACCAACCTCTAACACTGAATGGTATTCGCTGGCAGCAGTTAGTCTTTGTTTCACATAGAAATGGTCAGTAAGGGTAGACAATCTCAGACCCCTTTAGCATACATCTGATTCTTCTTTTTTCAATGCTACATGTTCCTAGTTGTAATATTTTGAATTGGTTTTATTTGTTACTGGGATAAAGCTGGGGCCTTGAAAGCAGAGCAGCTTCCCTTGGGGTTTAGAGACTTAATGGCATGTACCCCATCATAACCTACCAGTTCCTCCTTCCCTTCATTACTGAAAGACAGCTCTGGAACACAGAGGCATCAGGTATTCAAACATTTATGGAACATCAGAGATAAAATGTCACAAGCAATATAAACAATTGACTTGGAGCCTACGCCATAAATCCTTGGGCACACACAAAAAGAAGCGAGCAAGAACTGGAATCCCTGACAGCTTCGGATAACTGTACTTTTTTCCTGGTAGCCACTTAATAGCTGTAAGCTGGACTGGAGTTTACCTCATGCATTAAATTACTTGCGGCAGAGGCAATTATAAAATCCAAACAATTAGTAAGAGATCACATGCCTCCCATGTTATTGTAAACTGACAAAAGCCCTTCCTAAGTGCCATGTGTCCTGGATTTAAGGAAACGCTGCCCTCTTGTGCAGGAAAAGGAAGCAACTACAAGTCATCCTATTTTTCACCAGTAAACATACTTTCGGGGTTCATTCCTGAAAATATCTGTTCACAGAAGCAGTGGGGTGATCAAAGTTGAAAATAATCTTTTTTTCCTCCTGTTTCCTGTGTTCCAAAGGACTAATATTGTACATATGATCAATGTACTAGTTAACTCTGTAGTGAGGCTTAGATTTTATGTCTTTCCTTATTTTCAGCGAATCCTAATAGCTGCAAGAACAACCAGACTCTTTATCCTCATTTTGTTAAAAAAAAAAAACCCAAACAACCCTGTTACTATACTGATGATGTAATCCTAAAATGCAAATGGGAAAAAGACTGTAGCTCACAGACAGAGCATATGCTTTGGCTGAGATCTTTGGCATAGTATAGCATAGTAGCTCTACGTGTGGAATTATAGAACGGGTGTCCATTCTATAATGCCTGGACTCATCGTTGAGAATGATTTAATAATCTGTTGAGATTAATTGGTGTTCTCCGGAGATCTCAACAAATAATATCTGGTTAAAGAGACAAAGGCAGATGCTTTTCCAACCCCCCTCCACCCGTTGTTGTTGTTGTTGTTGTTGTTGTGTGTATGGGGAGGGGGTGCCATGGTTTAACAGTAATTGAGGGGAGTAGCACTGTGAAAGGCACAAAACAATATTTATTCAGCAGCAGCAACAAAAAGACAACTTCGGGTGTTTTTTTAAAAAATAAAGAAAAAACATAAAATAAAACACACAGATATTTTAGATATGTAAAACTACTACGACCACACATGTCAATACACATGACAACTAAATTAAAACTAAATGACTTCATAAAAATACACAAGCTTCCTATTATCCATCTGATAGTTATTATCCCTTATTAGTCTACTCCATTTAAACAATAGTGTAAACACACTTCTACTTAAAATCAAACTCTACTAATTCCTGAATATCAAGTTTATACCTTGTGAAAAGTGGCAGACAAGTCTCAATCCTTAATAAAGTTAGTCAAAGATTTTTCCTTAATCAATTTGTTCATTTCTACTTTTAAAACATATTTTCATCAACCATTCTTTGTGTGTTGGCATATCTGGTTCTTACACTTCTGAGCAATCATTTGTTATAAGTGTGATCTTACACCAATGTATGTCATTAATAGGATGCTTACTTTCATTTGTGCAAGATCCCAGGTTCAGTCCATGCAGCTCCATGAACGTTGAGAGGTCTTGATAAAGACCCTCATAGGGTCGAAACGGGAGTAGGGTCCTAAGGCATTGACGCCCCTCGTCGGCCAGAATCGACACACCAGTATTTGGATATCCACTACGAGTGTGGACCACAGAACCTCCGCAACAGTTACATTGGAATTTATCCTTGTGGATTAGCTACATTGTGTAGTGAAGAATATTATTTTTGAAATTTATATGATTGAATACGATTGGCTACATGGAGTAGCGAAAATTACGATTTCATCTACGTTCTGCTTATAACATTTTGATAAACATTACCACAATTTGTAAGTTATATACCTAAGAGTTGGATTTGAATGATGTTGTTTTTGTATATGTATATATTTTGAGCAAGAACTAAACTATATTGGTTTGTACATAGTGTGAATTTAATTCTCTGTCACAAGATTGAATATCTAACGATTACAGAGACTTGCCTTTGAGTTTTGTGTTAGTTTTCAGCAACTCCCGAGTAGAATTAGCTCCTGGGACTTTGTCACACATACCTTTGGATTTGTGGGGATTCACTAGTCTCTGTGGTGAATTCACAGAGCAACAGGGCAATTCCCATTGTTCTGCACCCCGCATTGCCTGCAGTACATTGGCGTGCAGCTCCCTAATCACTAATCACTAAGTCACTAATCAAGCTGGAAAGAACCTCAGCCCATATTCTATATAGCCTACTAACTTCTCTTCCCCTTCCAACTTTGCTAAACAGAAACCATACTGGGAGATGTGGTTTGTTCAGTGGGTGATCAAGGGACAGGAAGATGACATTTCCACCCCTATTCCACCAGGAAGTGATGATATAACAATCAGAAGCAAGATACCATCACAGTTCCTTGTTCCAACCTCCCTCTCTGGCAGGAAGGATTTGGAAATTTCATCAAAATCTGAACAGGCTTCCTCCACTCATTTGGAGTAAAGTAGGTTTGGGAGGGCAATATCAATTTTGACAATATTTATTTATTTACGACATTTATATGTTGCCCTTCTTACCCCGAAGGGGACTCAGAGCGGCTTACAAGTCATATGTAGTAGTTATCGTAGTAACAGCAATGTAGAATGGCAGCCCTCATCAGAAATCCAGGAGGTCTTCTGTCATCGCATGTCATGATGAAATATGACCAGTTTTTTGGGTCCTATAAATAGAAGATCCTAGATTGAAACAGATAGTTATCCCTTTTATATTCATAAAGTTGGATTGAAACTAAGTTAGTCATCCTTGTGATCCCATTAAAATCATGACTAACCTGCCCAACTGATTTTAGTGGTACTCAAGCATAAGTGAATCCAATCAACAGCACTGTTATGATCATAATTATGCCAGCAAATACTGTCAGTAGCTATTCTTGTTGTGTGTCTTTTTCTTCCATCCATTGAGCTGGCAAACTGCAGCTGGGAAAGTGCCAGGAAGCAATTAAAGATTTGCTGTGATTGTGATGTTGAGTGCCTCCAACAGTTCAGCACCTTTACTGGACCATTTAAAAATGTGGTCAGCAGGTAGTGTGAAGGCCAACGTTCCAGTTGTGCAAAGCCAAAAGAAAAAATGATGCAAAGGCAATGCAGAGTCAAAGGAATTGCGGTTTCCAAAAGTATTTTCCCCAAACTTTGGGTGAGTAGGAAAACTCCCTTTCCCCCAGCATAAGATTTTTATGGTTTATTTTATTTATTTATTTATTTATTAGATTTATTAATTGCCACTCCCAATGGCTTGGGGTGGTTTACACTCAGAACAAAGCAGTACAATAAAAGCAATAAAAACCAGTTACAATAAAATACAATTTAGCCTGTGTATCAGGACTCAAAAGTCTGCTTGAACAGAGCAGTCTTACAGGCTTTACGAAAAGCTAGCAAATTTCGTAAAGCTCGAGTCTCCGGGGGTAACGCGTTCCAAAGAACTGGAGCAATAATGGAGAACGCCCTTCTCCAAGTTGCGGTCAGATGGTACGATTTCACACTGGGCACGACTAGGAGGTTCTGCTCTTCAGATCGCAGTGATCTCGGGGGACAATATGGGATAAGGCGCTCCCTCAGGTACACTGGCCCCAGACCATATGAGGCCTTGAAAGTTAAGATTAGCTCTTTGAACATGATCTGGTACTCAATTTAGCTAGCTGTAACAATCTTTGGCAGTTTATATTCTGTAAGTAAGTGTAATATAAATAGAGTAGGATGTAACTTCTTTCTAAATGTATGATATGCTAGTTCTTTTACTCTGTGGAATCAGAATATGAAATGACAAGCATACAAAATGCTTGTCGTCATATTTAAAGCCCACTATTGTTTAGGTTCAGGCTATACAAAAGATTTTATTTTATTATGACCGAGTTTTAACATCTGTGTGGAAGGGCCTTCTCTTCACCCCACATCACAGCAGACATGCTCAGTGAGGAGAAGGGGAAAGAGCCATTTAGGTGGCTGCTCCCAAGTTGCAGAACTCCCTTCCTCAGAAGGTCCCCTCATTGCTGTCTTCCCATCAGCAGACAAGACCTTTTTTTCTTTAGGCATGCCTTAGTTTTGAACTTGTTGCAGCAGATGGAGCTTTTATTTCTTCTCATCCTCGATCAACCCACATGAATTCTGTGTGAGTGGAAAAGAAGAATATCAACAAACCAAAATAATATAATGAATAGATCTCTTCACACATCAAGGAGGGCCGGGCCATTTCACTCTCTACACCAGACCTGGGCATCTTGCGGCCCGGCAGCCGATGCTAACCGGCCCGGGGCTCCCTCAAGGCTTCGTCCTGAAGAGAGGGAGGCGAACTCCCATTGGGGCTGCTACATGCAGAACATGCCTTTGCCCTCCTCTTCCTCGCTTCACTTCTGCCTTGCACGCTCCCCCCCACTCTTGCCATGCGCTCTTTCCCTTCTTCTGTTTCCTGTCTTACTGTTTCCTTCCTTCCTTCTTTCCCTCCCTCCCTCCCTCTCTCTTTCCCCATTTCGTTCCTTCTCCCTTCCACCACATGAACGCAAGAGGGAAGGAGGGGGAGTGCATGGAGGGAGAGGGGGCGGGGCCAGAGCGATAAAGAGGCGGGGCCGAGGCCGGAGTGTGGGGGGCACTTCCCTTCCCTTCCCGGCTTCCTCCTCTTCTCTTCTGCCTCTTTGGGCATATTGAGGATTCATGCCAAGTTTGGTCCTGATCCATCAGTATTTGAGTCCACTGTGCTCTCTGGATGTAGGTGAACTCCAACTTCCAAACTCAAGGTTTGGAAGTTGTAGCAAACCCTTTCAGTACTTTCTGTTGGTCTCATGAGAGTTCAGTGTGCCAAGTTGGTTCAAGATGGCTGAATGGCCATCTGTGAGGAATGCTTTGACTGTGTTTTTCCCTTATGGCAGAAAGAGGTTGGACTGGATGGCCCTTGGAGGTCTCCTCCTACTCTAGGAACCTGTTATTGTTATTATTATTATTATTATTATTGGCTGAATGGCCATCTGTGAGGAGTGCCTTGATTGTGTTTTTCCCTTATGGCAGAAGGAGGTTGGACTGGATGGCCCTTGGAGGTATCCTCCTACTCTAGGAACCTGTTGTTGATATTATTATTAGCAGAGGCTGAATGAATATTATCATCATCATTATTATTATGAATAAATTCAGGGGGTTATTATACTCACATTTAGTTGAATTCAGTCTTAAAATATATTATATGGCCCTCACTGAAATAAATTTCCAAATATTTTGCTTTTATGGCTCTCTGAGTCAAAAAGGTTCCTGACCCCCGATATAATTAATCACAAATGATACAAATGTTCACATTTTGTTAACCATAGTTTTGTAAAATTTTAGTGAATAAATGTCATTTTTCCTATGACAACCTCTCTTTTTCATTGCTCATAACATATACTCTTATCAGTTTTATTAATATATCAAAAACGCAATTTAGTGCCTTTTTATTATAATTAAAGAAATTCAATTGATATTATGTAGAATGTAGATCAGTCTTTAGGTGCGGCCCTCCATAATATTTTTTGGCTCTTGTGTGGCCCCTTGGAAAAAATAATTGCCCACCCCTGCTCTACACCCTCCTGACCCTATTGTTTCTGCCCTGTATGTTTCTGCCTATTCACCTGCCTAATCTAAGACTGCTTCCACACAGGACCAAATGTAGCACAAACTAGTTCCTTTCCCAAAGCTCCATTGTGTAATTACTGAGAATGATGGAGCTACAGGGAAGCCTCTAGGAACAGTTAAGCAGACTATCCATTTGTTTTTGGAGAGGAGTGGAGAAAGGGTGGCACTGCCTCAGCTAGGGGTGTGTGGGATGGTTGTGGACACAAAAACCTGTGATTGCAGACTGGTCCATACCTGCAAAAGACTGGATCTTCAAGGAAGATCCACATCTTTGCAGGTATTTTTTTAACCCAAGGGCAAACAGCATTAAATGGTTTACCCTAGGTTAAAATGCAGCAGCCTGGACGCATAGTTTGGCTTCCTCCGGCTAATGCACCATCTACACTCAGCTGACAAGCAGTGAGAAGAGCAGGAAGCAGCATTTTAGCCATGGGCAGATCAGACTGATTGAAAATTCCAGTTTTTGTTTCTGTTCGTTAAAATGTTATAATGTGTTAAAATAAATTGAATGGGGAACTGGCATAAAAGCGTGTCATCATACAGAAAGTTAATGGAAAGTATTCTGGGATTCAACGCCCCCCCCCCCCCAAACACAACAAACCCATGCATGAGTTTCCAAAGTAAATTGGAAAGAACAGCAACAAAATCAAAGACTAATTTATGATTAATTAATGGTAACTATTTCTATTTCTGCATCTATATCTATAAGTTAGCATGTGTGAGTATATGGAGGTTTGCACCCTCTTTTGTCCTCTTTCATGATGCAATAATAATAATAATAACAATAATAATAATAATGCAAGTCCCCATTTTAGTGGAATACACTGGTCCTTCTGTCACATGTGTGTACTATTTAGTCCTCAAGCAGTAAAAAAATCCAAATAGCAGCAACAGTGGCAATAAATATTTATAGAAGCCCACTTCATTCAAACACTTCACCATACACACACCTGTCCAGAAATAGAAAACCAGAACCAGCACCAGCTTTGAAGATCTAAATAGGGCTAGTGAGATTAAATATAACTCACTTGTGCTTTCTCTTTGTTTTGTTGTCCATATCCAAAGCTGCGGAACATCCTTTTCTATTGGAAAATGTGCAGGTAAACCAGAATAATTTTTCATGACTCTTTCTATATCTAGCTTGTTATTTATACCTTAAAGAGGAAGAATTAACAGTGTACAAGGTTGTTCACCGTAGTGGTGTACAGGGAGCATACAACCCCCTCTTGCGTCAGCTCCACTGGCTGCCCGTCTGCTACTGAGCACAATTCAAAGAGCTGGCTTTAGCCTATAAAGCCCTAAACGGTTCTGGCCCAGTTTATCTGTCTGTTATATGAACCACTTTGGACATTAAGATTGTCTGGGGAGGCCCTGCTCTTGGTCCCACCTTCTTTGCAAGCACAACTGGTGGGGATGAGAGACAGGGGCTTCTCAGTGGTGGCTCAATGGATGTGGAACTTCTTCCCAAGCAACATTAGATCGGCCCCCTCCCTCCTAGTTTTCAGAAGGAAAGTAAAAACCTGGTTCTGGGGCTTTTGGAGGCTTTTGGAGAATAGCTCAGTGCAATACTATAATTGGAATATGTACAATGATTACAAAACGGCCTTAGACTACGATTTTTGGATGGCGTGATTTTAATAAGGAATGCAATTTTAAAATGTTTAATATGTATTAATTTTAATTCATTTGATTTTAAGATTAATGTTTGTATGTGTTTAAAGCATTGAATAATTGCCAAATGTAAGCTGCCTTGAGTTCCCCTTGGAGTAGAGAAAGGCGAGATATAAATGTAAATAAATAAATAACATTAACATTAACAACCTTAGATATGCAGATGATACCACTTTGATGGCTGAAAGTGAGGAGGAGCCAAGGAGCCTTCTAATCAAGGTGAAAGAAGAAAGTTCAAAAGTTGGGTTACAGCTAAACATAAAAAAAAACCAAGATTATGGCAACAAGAATGATTGATAACTGGCAAATAGAGGGAGAAAACGTGGAGGCAGTGACAGACTTTGTATTTCTGGGTGCAAAGATTACTGCAGACGCAGACTGCAGCCAGGAAATCAGAAGACGTTTACTTATTGGGAGAAGAGCAATGACCAATCTGATAAAATAGTGAAGAGTAGAGACATCACACTGGCAACGAAGATCTGCATAGTCGAAGCAATGGTATTCCCTGTAGTAACCTACGGATGTGGGAGCTGGACCTTAGGGAAGGCTGAGCGAAGGAAGATAGATGCTTTTGAATTGTGTTGTTGGAGGAAAGTTCTGAGAGTGCCTTGGACTGCAAGAAGATCCAACCAGTCCAGGAAATAACACCCTTTCCTCCCAGTGCAACTGGAAGGAGAGGAATTTGCCTCCCTTCAACGAGGAAAGACAGAAGGTCCTGCTGGAACCCTCTGGAACTGGGGGCATGGCCTGCCTATGGGAGGGCCAGCCCCCAGCAGGCTCATTCTAATGGCAGCAAGATGGACATCTGCCCCCAATCTGTGACGGAAAATAGCTAGGGAAATCCCATAGTTGGTGTGCACCTAAGGCACTCACCTTAAAGTTCCAGTTGATGGGTGAGGTAAAGTTAAATGGCCCTGGAATGAACCTCTCACTCATTTCCCTAAAGGGTTGCCCTGGTTGGATAATCAGGCAATCCAGGTGTTTCACCCGTAAATTACTTATATTAAGCCGGGTAGGGATGCTACCCGGCCTCGATACACCATATTCCTGACACCCCTTGAGTTAAGTTAAGGAAAGTTAAATAGGTAACATTTAAATAAAAGTTGCCCAATTTGAACCCAATGAAATGTTGTGTGGTCCCTTTATTTCGGGGATGGGCAGGCAAAGCCCGACTGCTCCTTGGAGGGAAGCATAGTAGAGGCAAAGATGAAGTACTTCGGCCACATCATGAGAAGACAGGAAAGCTTAGAGAAGACAACGATGCTGGGGAAAATGGAAGGAAAAAGGAAGAGGGGCCGACCAAGGGCAAGATGGATGGATGGTATCCTCGAAGTGACTGGCTTGACCTTGAAGGAGCTGGGGGAGGAGATGGCCGACAGGGAGCTCTGGCGTCGGCTTGTCCATGAGGTCACAAAGAGTCGAATGCGACTGAACGAATAAACAACAACAAAATAAATAAAGGGTATCAGGCAAACTTTCAATATAGAGCAAGGGTTACGTAGGTACATGAAACACTATTACACAAAGGCAATATGAAACCTATCAAAATATATTGTGGACATCCAGGGACGGTAGCAATATCACGAAGAGAACCTTCACACAAAATACAGAGCCTCAGAATCGCGGAAATATTCTCACACGACCCATATGCGGTGATCAAAATTCATCAATGGGAATAATCCGGATTTAATTCCATAGTCCGTAGTCATGTGGATAAGGAGTGTCCAAGGTTCAATACTAGTGAAGATGCTATGTCCCAATGTCCGTGAGGCATTAGCCAAAAACATGATAGGACAGGAAGGAGGGGTAGTTTGCTCCTTAGTTGATGCTCATAAGACTGGGGCCAGGCAAACTTGGCACAGAGGCTGACACTAAACAAGCATTTTTCTTCTTTTTGTTTTCCTTCATGAGGTTGTTAAATGGCTGTATTCTTAGTTCTAGTGGTCACTGGTTTTGTAGTGTATTTCCACTCTCATGGGAACACTTAATAGAAGGCAACCAATGTAGATTTTTAAAAAATGCCTTCAGAAGCATTGAGATAATAACTTGGGCTTGCAGGGAAAGCTGAATTTAAGCTTGTCAAATATTTTGAAATCCAGTCGGGGCTTATCCGTGAGGACAAAGCAGTTTAGAATGTGCTTTATTCTATTATGTTAATGAAATGGTTAATTCTATTGCCATAGCAACAAAGAACAGCCATGATAAAAAAGCTAAAGGTCTTCACATAATGCCTGAGACAAGGTCTCTCTAGTTCTAAGCTGATTTTAGGAGCTACAATAGAAGTGATATGTGTTTTCAATATCATCTTAAGCTTTCATATCAATCCTCCCTCACTTAATCCAATAAATAGACTAGTAGCATAAAGTGGCATATATGTTTGCACATTTACAACTTGACAAAAGAGGTTCAGCACTACACAATCTTAGCCAGGGATCTCGAGCAAAGATGGAGAGGGCAGGAGAGGATTGTCGAAAAGAGTAAATCTGAAAAGAAAATATTGTAAAGCGGGGATAGCTGTCAAACATATGTTACCCTATTAAATGTCCAAAAAGACAGAAGAGCTTGAGAGGGAATTACATCTGAAATTGAAGAGATTGTCTCTGATTCTTTTAGTTCCCTTGTCTTTGCTAGTGGTCTTGAAGTCACTGCATCAGGGTTTCAGGATAAGGAACGGAGGAGCAGACAAAAGAGGGATGATTAGAGGAGAGCAGGAGGGACTGTGGAAATTGGATTTTGAGGCTGAGCTCTGACTTAAAATGTAGGACTAGCATCTTGTGCTGGACTTTTGCCAGTTAAACAATGGACTCAGGAGGAAAGCAATCCAAAGCCCTGCCCTCCCCCATGTTATAGGCAAAATTGCTCGAGCTGGTTTCCAGTGCTACAAGTGCTGAATGAAGGAAGAATGGGAAAGAAGTTCCATCACACTGGTGTGGCAATCGGATTCAGATTGTCTCCAGTTGGGAAGTGTTTAGCCCATCTTCTACTTTCATTATCTATTGTCATCAAATCCAGGTTTTTCCTATCAAGTAGAAAACACTGCAATGTTAGTCAAGGAACATAAATGGGATATAAATGGAATATTATCTTTACATGATATATAGTTAAATGTGATTTTAGCAAACCCAAACATCAAACATACAATTGGTGCTTTTGTACACAGAATAAACCCATCTTTCTTTGTGCAGAATTAATACCCATTGAATTCATTGGGACTTAGTCCTAAGTAAGCGTAAAGGATGTTATAGGTTTTTTTCTGGTAAATTAATATAATAGTTGGTGTTTAAGGACTTCATAGCACAAAGCCACAATTAGATATGGTGGCAACATATCAGGATGACCACCCTCTCTATTGTACCTCTGCATTCATGCAACTGAACTATGGTCACCAGGTAACTCAACCCTCCCACACCACCAAGACCCCATCCTTGGAAGACAGTCATACTTGGCTACAAGTATGATAGCATATGATGATGACCACTGATATATATGCACAATTACAGCTAAGCTTATTTTTAAAATGCAAATAAAACTTAACATCAAATAATTAATTAGTACTTTGGGAATAGCAAGGGGAGGAGGAAAATCCTACCCTCTGGCATCACTTAATTTCCTGCCTTCTGGCACAGAAATAGAACAGGCTCATGACATGAAGTAGGGGATAGGAACATGATCTATGGCTATAGATGGGATTCCCCATCAATAGAATAAGAGGGGTTATCACAGGGAGAAGGCAGATTGGCAATGGGATGTGCACATGATGGTGACTGCTTCAGTGCTGGTTGGCCTCCTTTATGCAATAAAGTCCTAAGACTTTAAATAAGTTACTAAATAATAACTGAAATTCAAGATAAGTATGCTTAACTAACTTGTTCTCTGGATAGTGCTCTCTGGTACAACAGTCAGAAGCAAGGGCCCCGTTAGAATTGCTCCTCACACCAGATACTGTTCACAGGAGGATTTTGGGAACTTCAGTCTACTGAAACTTGATTTACAAAAGAACTGACACCCATAGGTTGCAGTGGCTACTGCCTGATAAGTCAGGACTGGAAAACGTTTATGATTATGGAATACATAATGGTTATGAATATGAATCAGTTACAAATGTGTAATTTGAAGTTATATGTTTGTAACTGTAATCATGAATTCCAACAAATATTATATTAAAATTGAAGAAACATAGACTGACTTTTCCAAAATAAGTTAATTACGATTATAGTTTATTTTTATTTCATTTTTATTTCTCGAATTTCTAGGCCGCCACTCCCGGAAGGCTCGGGGCGGCTCACAACAGGGCAATACACAATAAAACGCATTAAAACACATAAAGCACTCTAAAATATCCATACATTAAAAACACAATGCACTGTACGAAATACGAAATGCACAGCATAATACAGTATAAAAGATAAAATCAACAGGCAAGACTGGGACACTGATGGCGTCTTATAAGCCGAAGGCCTGTTGAAAGAGGAAGGTCTTACAGGACCTCCTAAAGGACACAAGATCTTGGAGGGTTCGTGTCTCGGCTGGGAGAGCATTCCATAAAGTTGGAGCTATCACTGAAAATGCTCTCCTTCGGGTCGCAGTTAGCCTAAGTGTCTTGACAGGGGGAATTGCCAATAGATTGATGTTCTCTGACCCATGTAGTCTCGTAGGGCAATATGGGGTAAGCCGGTCCCTCAGGTACATTGGCCCCAGGCCGAGCAAGTTCAGTCAAGTACAATCAAAAATCTTACCACAGGAGCATGAGGCCCAGCACCAATCAGCTGCCACAACTATTTCATGGGTTCACAGTCCTCTAGCTGAAAATTTAGCTGTAAATATAACTCAAAATTAGTTAGCCTGCAAACAAGCCACTGCAAAAGAAATGCTGGTCCCTTGTTAAGCCACAATCATGATGGATTTGAGTTGTCGTATTATTGGAAATGGAACTAATTATAAGTAGTTAATTTTTTTGTAACATAGTAACTTTAAACTGTGAAGAATAGTCATATCTGTTTCATGGTGTGGATCAAAGAATCATAGAGCTAGAGGGGGATGCAAGAGCCATATAAACATGGAAGGCATTTGGATGTTGGTAAGTCATTAATGATATGCTCTATACTCAAATCATCAAAGGATGGATTCATAGTTAGGTGCGCCTGAGCTGTTAGAACCAAACTTTCCTGCTCTTTTCTCCCCAGGGTAACCCTTCTAGCTTCTGAAAATGTCACACGTGGGATCGGAGGGCTTTGATTAATGGGAAGAGCCAATAAATCCTCTATGTTTTCTGTGAACAATTTTGCTCATTTTGTAGTAGTAAAATTATCTCTGGAATACTGAGCAATTAAATTAATCTTTGTTTCTGTGATATAATTCCAGTAGCATGCAGCAGTATGTTTTGCTACATTTGGTAATATTTCTAATTTCTGATGAAATATCCAGGGGTGAAAACTGTGTGACCCAGGAGGCTAAAAGGATCTCAGGATACTCATTGTCCCATCAACCCATTTTATAATACAGATTGATAATCTTGAATCTGAAATGTTAGGGCTCGAGATTGGTTTGAGCTTCAGGTGTTTTTAGATCTTGGAATACCTGTACTATAATGAGATATCTTGATGACATCCAGGCCTAAACATGAAATGCTCCAAATATAAAATTCCTGAAGATAATTTTATATACAATATTTTAAAATAATGTTCGGATTAAAATCAAATGTGTGTACTTTGAAAGTTAATGTATCATTGCCACAGCCACCCATGTAGTCAATTTTGGTTTTTGCGGCATTTGGGATTTCGGAAGCTAT
The DNA here is from genome assembly GCA_030556195.1 of Anolis apletophallus. Classification (NCBI taxonomy): domain Eukaryota; kingdom Metazoa; phylum Chordata; class Lepidosauria; order Squamata; family Anolidae; genus Anolis; species Anolis apletophallus. The sequence continues at coordinate 121,657,161 of JARBWK010000005.1, read as the reverse complement.
ACACACAAACACACACATACCAATTTATCTTTATTAGTCATGCATAAATTTCCATGTGTATAGATGGTTTCACACATATTTTCTCCTTTACAATAGATCTCTGAAATTTCTGATTTTCTGAGCGAAGAGGTATTATTTCTCCAGTTTTTGAACTGATCAACCAATCTCTTAAGAAAGCTTAACACATTTAAAACAATGAGCTTACCTCATTCAAAATATTTGATAGTATTGACAATTCTTGGATTATCTTTCTTCATATGTCAGACAAAGCCACAGTGATCCAATATAATGTTGATTCTCGCCCTCAACCATCTCTTATTTTTATGTTAAGGACATCAGTTGTGAACTGAAATTTCTCAACTTTTGTCAAGGAGGTTCATGTGATACATGAAAAATTGCAGCACCTCAGAATAAGTTAACACTACACAGCAGGCAATCTATTTAATGGTGCCTCTTGAGGTCCTTAAGCAAAGTTGTAGGATATAGAGAGCTTTTTGATATGGATTGGAAATACAACCACTGTGTTTTTCCCATCTCTGTTTTTACTGACAAATCAAAAGAGAGGGAGCTATAAAACAGTCTTTCTACAGGATTGGCAGTTGAGAGTATATTGTTTGTAGAGAAGATCCTTGAAAAAAAAATCAAGGAATTTCACATAACATCTTAAGGTATGTATCTAGAATGTTCTCAAAGGAAACAGTGAGTTATCAAACTGAACACATTCCATCTGAATTAAATTCAAGTTGTATCAGTAGTACCTAGACAGAAGTTCCTCATGCCTTTGCAACTGAATTGCATTTCTTCCCATTTCAGTGTGTGGAAATGTTTAAAGTGTTGACTTTCTAGGTCTCAGCAGGCTGTTTGCTAGCTAAATTATTAAAATGTCACTTGAGATAGCATACTTTTTTTGAAGTGTTGCTTAACTTTATATAGTTTCTGGAAACTCGATGGTCAATAGAAGACTACTGAAATAATTGAAGATATTTTTTTAAATCAATTTTTTAAATCTATCAAAATGGTGGAGACATCTTTAAATGTGTTACTCATGTGTTGTGACTTTATTTCTGATCTGAAATCATTCATGGCAGCAAAAAAATAGGGAGAAAATTTCAACTCAAGTATGGGCAGAAAAGGAAAAATACATAGAACCGTATGTACGGTACTACTTTCTTTGCACTTGTGTTGAACAGGTTTTGTGTAGTGCAGGCTGAATCTATGCTGCCCTATTATCCAGTTTCAGAATGTGGATTGAATTAGACTGGGTTATCTCAGCCTACACTGCCTATAATCCAGGTAATGCAGTTAATCCACTTTCTGAAATTGGATTATAGGGCAATGTAGATACAACCTTAGTGATGAAGCAAACCTGCCTATGACCAGAATTCTGTTATGATAGTTATGAATTTGTAATCTAGAGTTGAGCTCATGATTTCTTCATAGTCACAGTCCTTTGTAGACTCTCATTTAGGGGCTACGTAAGAACCATGAAAGTCTTCCAAACACCACTTAATGGAAAGCTGCTGCTGTGATCAATGGGGGATTGTTCTTGTTGATCAGGAATACTAAAGGTGTTACACTCCTGTTGCCTTGTAATACACATTCATATTTCTCTATCTTTAGAAGTTGGTTTTACATATTCTTGTAAGGCATCAACTACCCTTCACTGCACAAAACCTGTTTAAAACTAGTACAAGTAGTACCGTATGCATGGTTCTATGTATTCTATTAGTTTCTAACCTCATCTTCAAACCAAGATAAAAAGATCAGATTGAATGGGAATGTTTTTGAGTAAGAAATCATCAAGTAGTATCTTCATTCTGGAGATTTTGGAATGTGACTAAATAGGAAATGCAAATCAACACGCTTTAAAAATATTATATTTTCGAGGAATACATATAAAACCAGGTTGCATAATGTTCCATAATTCTGATTTATTTATGACTATATAAAAGTACAGAAATTTGAATACAAACATTATTTAATATGCACAATCAACATTCTGCATTTTCAGTTAATGACAGAGAGTAAAGAAATGAATAGATATTTTGTCCTTTATATTTAATATTTACCTTTTGGATAGTTTCTTCACTAGAAAGAAGCTAGAAAATTATCAGTACATGAAAATTCCCAGCTGAGAATGAGAAATAGGTTGATGCCAACATACTGTTTCAAAATAGCGGGAAATCTATACTTCTCTTTTATTGCAGCTATACTGTAAACAGACATACTGCCTATTTAGATTTTTTAATCTGAGGAGGGAAAAAACAGTTGATAGAATATTAATGCCAAAATTTTCAAGGCGGTGTGTTCTATATTTGAGCAATAACTAATCAAATATAAAACACACTCTTTGCAACATAAGACAATAATATGTTGACAACATTTACCTAAGACTTAATATCTTAATTGGTTGTGTGTTGTCTGCAAGAAAACAGGTAGCTAATAATATTTTTTCACATAATTGAAGGATTGTTTAGTCTCTATTAGATATTGATACCTTTCTTACTGAATATTTCAAAAAGACTGCATATTTTTATTGTATTTAGTGCTAGTATATTTATTATATTTATTTTCTACCGGGGTACTGTGAGATCAGTATATAAATGAAACTACAATTATTTCACTTGTACTTGGAAAATGGAGATTTTCCTTAATTCTTACCCACTTAAACCAACCAATTGATCTAGAAGATCTCTATACCCTTCAGAGCAAATTTGAAGCATACAAGGTAAGAGGGAGTCCATTCTTCTACTGCTTTCCATTTCATTGAAAGATAAGCAGCATAGAATATAACCCATAATTATTACTTTTGCTAACTGTGCTAAGCTTTCCACTCCCAACAATCAGTATGTGTGGAATTAATCTCCACATGCTTTTACTAAGACCTGCCCTCCTGCTGTGGTTTCCATCTGAGTACACTACTATTGGATCTGAATAATGTGCTTCCTCATTCCCTGTAATGTGAAGGACTCCTATACATTATGCATTCATCAAATGCCCGATTCCTGTCTCATTCCCAGTACACAGCATGTTCATTTCTTTCTTTTTTTAGAGATAAGAGGTGTGTTGGGCCCTTGGAGAGGAACAAGCCCTATAGTGAAAAGTGAGAAGGCGTTCTTATTAAAGGTGGCTGGTAGAACTGGCACAAAGATTGCAAACTTCTGTGTAAAGAAATGAAAAGTTCAGAAGAAGCCTTTGGATTCCTAGTCCATATGGGAAAGTACACATCTATGAAGTCTGAATCCATGGGATTCCATGTTTTTCCACCTCCATGCCCACTGAGGGTCCCCTTTCCATCAAAAAATAATTATGGAAGAGTTACCACATTTATGAGTGTCATACACATGACTTGCATAGTCACAATTCTCCCTTGATTAAGGCCACTTCAGTATGGTGCCCATCTGAAATGAATGCATTTTTATGCACCTATCTCAAGTCTGCCCATATCAAGTCTGAATCCATACATGTCCACATTTTGTCACCTCTATGTCCACTGATAGTCTCCTTTCCATCCTTTGTGGGATTTTAAAATCTGGTAAAATGAGTACATTTACACACATTGCATGTATGTAAACATTTCTCCCTTGATAACTCCAACTCTACTACATCTGCACTGGCTTCCAACAGAATCCTGAGCCCTGTATAAGCTGGTCAGGGACCAGCATACCTCAGAGACCGCCTCTCCCCTCTCCACTGCCAGTGGTCGCCAAGACTCCTCCAACTAGACTTACTGCATGTTCCGGGCCCCAGGGAAGTACACCTTGAGTCCACGAGACATAGGGCCTTCTCCATCTCTACCCCTGCGCTGTGGAACTCTTTGCCTCCCCACATGAGGACCATGCACGACTTGCTGCCCTTTGCTCAGGCGCTTAAGACTTGGCTTTTTAGCAGAGTTTTTAATGTTTAATACAGTCCACATTCTTATGTAAATCGCCTGGAGGATTTAATGGAGGGCGGTTAATAAGTGAGAAATTGAATTGAATTGATTGGGGCATGTTTGTTTTATTGGATGAAAGCAGAGCCCTCCAGCAATGGGAGGCTACCAGAACACAAATTGCAATTGGCCTGAGCAGCAGGGGACTGGTGGGAGTTCACATCAATTGGACTGATTCCTCATACATTACTAACACCATGCATAGTGAGCCCTAGCATGAATTAGCCTTCTTTATGGCATTGGAGGCCCCTTCCACACGGCTAAATAAAATCCCACATTATCAGCTTTGAACTGGGATATATGGCAGTGTGGACTCAGATATTCCAGTTCAAAGCAGATGTTGTGGGTTATTCTGACTTGATATTCTGGGTTATATGGCTGTGTGTAGGGGCCCGGATTGGTATAATTCTGTGCAAATAAAATGTTGCACTTCTCTATCCAATATAGCAGTGGTTCTCGACCTGTGGGTCCCCAGGTGTTTTGGCCTACAACTCCCAGAATTCCCACTCAGTTTACCACCTGCTAGGGTTTTGGGGAGTTGAAGGCTAAACATCTGGGGACCCACAGGTTGAGAACCACTGCCATGGAGGATATTCCTTCTATATCCATTCATAATTTCATTGTGTTTGGGATTGTATGGCAGAGTCTAGGAACACCTACTTAAGGGTAAAACCTTCAAGAATAACCTAATCTTCCAAATATTGTATTAATGCAGTGAAAGTTTGCATAAATCAGACTCCCAAACTAATGCTTGCATTTGAACAAATATGGGCTCTCAAAGTTCATTAACACAAACAAAGAAATCAAACTACCAGCTGAAAAAACCGAAGTGACAAAGAGTGCACTGTATTTACAAATTCAGTTTTTAGTGTCTAGTCAGAGACAGAATTTAGGGAGAATTAAGGAAATAGATTGCCATATGCTGTAGCCATTGAAGCTGATGAATAGTTCAAAGATAACACATTTAAACCTCCTTTTATATCTTTCTGAAATAAAACACACACACATACATATACAATCCACATTGTATTGTTTTGTATGTTATGCAGTTAATTACATCTCCTACAAAAGAGTTTAAAGAGGAAATGAAAGGTGTAATTACGAAATGTTTCCCTGGCAACAAAGTTTGTCGGCATGTCAAGGTTTTTTTTAATTAGAAACAAATTCCTCTAACTGCGTGTATGTGTGTTTGTGCTTGTGCGAGTTGGGGGTGAGGGAATCATTAAAATCATCAGAACAAGATAAAGTTTGGCAAAAGAAAAAAAGCGAAGACAAGGACAGGTAACAGTGGATGAACTACCTCCTGTCTATCTGATGACTTAGGGGGAAAACAAGATTGGAAGATACAGCCGACCTTATAACGGCTACCATCATTAAGTTATTTTCTCCCCCCTGTTAACATAGTTGGAATTGCTGGTACTAATTAGAAAGCAAATCAATAGAATCAAGCAAATGTACGGTTCCTGTTAACTGCGGGCCTGATCACCTCAGCACACGGGGTTCACAGCTAAGGGCAGGCCTCTCTTTGGTTCATAAGGTGTTGTCCTGGAAACCATTCGGATGCAGTCAATAATAGGGCAGACGCTGAGACACAGAGTGCAGCCCGTACAACTGTCGGTGACGGTGGGCAGGTGGATTTCTGGATCAAATTGTATAGCCTGCAAGCAGAAATAAACAACGCTGATGTCACTCACCGAAAAGGTCAACAGCAACCCCATTTTGAGCAGCTGCAGTTCCTGGAGTTGAGGCGCTCCGAGAACTCTTTGTCTGCTACTGCATTGCAGCTTTTGTAACAGTTTTCATTGTTTAGAAAATGCATTTGGAGAAATTAGAAAATGCAGATGCAAATCTTCTCCTGGAAAATATCTCCCTTTCTTCTCACATAAATTCATCCACACAACAGTAAAGTTTGTTTGTTTGTTTTTAAAATCAAATCTCAGGACAAGGTGTGTGTAGGTTATGCATCTCATGTGTGCACAAACATGCTTTATTTTCAGTGCCTTACATTATGTTGTCTTCCTAAAATATACGTAAGATGGAGGTTTTAACTGCATTCATATTTTTGTTTGTCTACCCTTCGTATGAATAAGAGTACTATTCCCCTGTTAAAGATAAAATGCCGCCAGAATATGATTTCTGTTCCAAGCAAACTAAATTATTTTGCCGTGTCACTATAAGATACTACAGTACGTTTTTATTAGACAATGATGGCATTTGATAAGTGTGCTCTGCAAGACAAACTCGGTGCTGGTGCCTCTCTTATCTTCCGTTTCCATAGTTTTCCACTATGTAATGCTTGCTTTTTAACTTCATGTTTACTTGCATTAACCCTTTTCCCAGGAAATATCAATGTGGACTTAGACAGGCTGTTCTGCTTCAGGCCCTTATTTTTAGTAACCTACACACACACACACACACACACGGAATGCTACAATTTGGTTACTGCTTGCAGGCTCTGCACAGATTGTGGGCTTTGCCAACTAACCTTAAGCAGACATACAAATTAGTCTGATTTGTGGAACTAAGGGGAAAGTGATGCACCAGTAAGATTTCATGTTTCTTGATGAAGTGATACTAACTGAAATGAGAAAACAGTGGAAAATGATTACAATGAAAAATGAAAATCACTCCAGTTTCCTGGAGGAGATGGAAACCTCAAGTCTCTTGATGGTGGTGGTGGGGACACAGAAGGTTCATTGGTTTATATACCATCCTATAGTCCAGTGTTTCCCAACCAGTGTGCCGTGGCACACTAGTGTGCCGTGAGCAATCGTCAGGTGTGCCATGGGAAATTGGAACCTCCAATACCCTTTCTTTCCCCTCCTCCCGGACACTTTTTCTTCTCCACTCGGGTGTAGGTGAACTACAACTTCCAAACCCAAAGTCAATTCCCAAGCAAACCCTTTCAGTACTTTCTGTTGGTAATGAGAGTTCAATATGCCAAATTTGGTTCAATTCCAATGCTGCAAGAGTTCAGGATGCTCTTTGATTGTGTGTTAACTGTAAATCCCAGAAACTGTAACTCCCAAATGTCAAGGTCTATTTTTCCCAAACTCCATCTGTGGCCACATTTGGGCATATTGAGTATTCATGCCAAGTTTGGTCCTGATCCAACATTGTTTGAGTCCACAGTGCTCTCTGGATATAGGTGAACTACAACTCCAAAACTCAAGTTCAATGCCCACCAAACTCTCATAGTATTTTCTCTTGGTTATGGGAGTTCTGTGTGTGCCTTTCTGCCATTCCTGCCAGGATATCTATGTTGTGTTCATCGAAACAGGCCCAGGTTTCACACTGTGTGTATAAATACATTTAAAAACATATTAACTATATGTATTACTGTGTTAGAGTGTCATTTTGTGTCATTTTGGTTGGTGGTGTGCCCCAGGGTTTTGTAAATGTAAAAAATGTGTCGCGGCTCAAAAAAGGTAGGGAAACACTGCTATAGTCAATCACATTTTTTTAAAAAAGGACAAGACTGTTTTCCATCACTGACGTCCTTATACTGCAATTCTACACATCTCGTCAGAAGGAGTTCCCACTAATTTCCAACAAATATCAGGATAGCTAAAATCTTCCATTACTGTTAAATCTCCCCTTTCTGAATGTGTGCTTATCTGTTCTAGGAAGACATTATCCAGGTCCACAGTCTGGCTTGGAAGTTTGTTGTAGACCCCCTACAATGACAACCTTGTTGTTTTTTTCCCTCCTTAATTTTTAACCAGATTCTCTCAAGTTGGCTTCCAGGATTTACGTCATGGATCTTCACACAAATGGAAACATCCTTGATATACAATGGTCTTCCTCCACCTTTCCTGTTTGGTCTCTCTCTCTCTCTCCCTCCCTCCCCTCAAATAGGTTATACTCCTCTATTACTACATTCCAATCATGAGACTCGTCCCACTAGGGTTCAGTTATGCCATTTATATAATGATCATGGAAGTCATGAATCCCCAACCTTCCCCAACATACCTAAGACTTTACCTGCATGTTCCCACTCTTTAGAGGTGTAGATTACCCCAACCCCAAAATACCCTATAACCTTTCCTTTCCCACAAATTTAGATAGGAGATACCTTTTATTGTATGAAAAAATTATGTTTAACTTTAAATAAAAATGTATTCAAAAAATAATCTTTACTTTTTGTGTTAAGAATTGAGGTTCATCTTGTTTATTTCCTATGCTTTACTTAAGAAAGTTAAGAAAGAAAGGAGAGAAAAAAATGCCAACTTTATGCATTAAGTCACTAAGAGCCATTATGTTCTGATCCAGGTTTTGTTTTTAATCTGCACTGTATTATTGTTAGCCAGTTTGGGCACCTTTCTGGCATTAAGGTATTGATTGACTGATGAAAATATATTGGTAACTATGAGGAGTGTCTTGATATAAGTGGGCTTGATAAATAAATAGAAGTTAATAGCACTAGATTAAGTATAAGTGTTCCATTCCTTAGTTTACATTTAGTCATGCATTGCTAGGATCTGGGTCTTTTTATTTTGGGGGTAGTTTGGGATTTTAGTCCAAAAATGCAACTTTCCTAAGTTCTCTTAGCAAGTAGTTCCATACTGAAAAGTTTCTGTTTGTGCAAAGACATGGGATAAATTTCACTACATGCATGTTTAAACTGCATGGAGTACTTTTATGATTGTCCTTTGATGGATCAGGATATAGCTCTGTTCGGGAAATCCCATTTATAAACATATGGGCGTGTTTGTATGCACATGCCCTTTCTTCTCAACACCTCCCTCCTCCTTCATCTCCATACATTATTTGCTGTAAGTTGGAATGTGGCAAATACTGGCTATATCCTGAAGCAAATCAACCTTTTAAAGCTAATGAGTGGCTGCTTAATACAGTTGGGATTTACATCAGTGCAGTTATTAACTCTCTTTTCAGCTAACAGAAGACACTTCATGCTCCACATGTTTCTCAGTAATTATGTTTCATGGTGTTTCATTTGGTCCTGTCTTTGGCCTTCATATTTCAAGTGTTTTCTTTTAATTGCATGCAACATATAAAGCTATCAGAGGTATGATTTATACCTACTGAGAATAATGGAAAAGTAGAAATGCTACGCTCCTGAGCTACTTTTTTCTATATTGGATTTGAATGTAGTTTGTCCTCCCCAAAAAGGAAATACAGCAAAAAGAACAAAGTATTATGCTTGTATCACAAATCCTATGGCCATTGTTCTGAATCAGTAACTTAACCAAATAAACTTAAGTTATATTTAGTTAAGTATCCTGTACTTAACCAAGTAACCTCTCTTGGTCTGACTCCTATCCCAACCCTGATGGAAACATCATTTACCCATGTTCTAACTGCAAGCAGAATGGACCACCTTTTCCCTATGCAGCACATGCCCAGAAAAGCAGTTGGGAAATGACTTTCTAATCCTGGCAGTGGTGTCATGATCATGATTAAGTAGTGATGGCGAAAATGGAATTGCTACAGACACAAGGCTTGTGTGATCAATGAAAAAAGATTCAATACTCATTACTAAATTGGGGGAGGGGAAAGAGAGAATAATTTCTAAAGTGATTCTAAAATATCATAAGGGGTCCATGTCGTAACTATAATAGTATAATAACTTTTGTTACTTTCCGTTAAGCAATTGTGATTATATCTATATATCTATATCTATCTATCTATCTACATACATGTGTGTGTTATATACTATGAAATATGTATGTATTATATAGCAATATATAAAATAGTAATATATAAAGTATTGTAAATGTGTGTGTATGTGTGTGTGTATATATGCAACCAGTCAACCAACATCCGTAGACATATATATGAGTCTACACTGCCATATAATCCAGTTCCAAGTAGATAATACGTATTTTACATGGCAGAGTAGAAGAAGTGACTTTGGGTGCAGGAGAAAAAGTCTTGGAGAAGGGAAGAAGCCGGTGCAGGAAAGTAAAGCCCCCCCCCCTGCAGTGACCATCCACTCTGACCTTGCCAACTCTGGCGGCCAGTGCGGGGAGAAGGAAGAGGCCACCCTCTCACCATTGCGGTGTGCCTCTGTTCCCAGGACGACCACTCCAGTAGCCAGTTTGGGGGGGGGAGGGGGATGAGACCCGCGTGGGGAGGAGGAAAAAGCACGAGGAAGCGGAGGAGGAGGAGACCACCCTCCTGACATAGCAGGGAAAGAGAAAGGGCTCCATGCAGCAAGCCTCCACCTCCACTCCCATGGTGCCCACTTTCTCTCTTATGTGTGTGTGACCATGCATGTGCACATGGTTCCCAATGCTTTAACAGCTGGCTGCTTTCCCCGCGCAAAGGAGGGGGTGTGGCCATGGGTGTCTTTGTGGATATGCACTGTTTCTCTCTTTAGGAATTTTGGGTATAGAAGTCCTTTTTACTTTTTTGTTCTTTGGGGGTTTTTTTGAGTGAAGGACATACATTGGGTTGTTAGGTGTACACTGTCCAAATTTGGTGTCAATTCGTTCAGAGGTTTTTGAGTTATGTTAAACTCACAAACGAACATTACATTTTTATTTATATAGACGTTGCCTTGAAAAAGTTCTATAATAGCTGATTGATATCATATTCTAAAAAGTGGGGAGTGGAAGTTAAAGATTTCTTACTATGGTTATCGATGACAACCCTATGGCTACATCAGTTAAAGATACCATAACTTCATTTAATTTAAGAAAAGTTTAAAGTGCACCATGGCATTGCAAAGGAATACTTTCATTCGGACACGATCTTGTCTTTAGAGTTATCTGCAGCATATTATGTTAGGAAAAACATGGCAGTTCAGCAGTAGGGGTTGTGAAGTAAGAAAACAGGACAGGAAGGATGCTTGGAGTGTTGCTCTGTGAATCTTAAGTCTCTAAGACACCGGCTTTATTGACAATCTCCACAAATGGATCAGACATGGTTCAGGTAGTCTATACCTGGGAGTGTGCCAGTGTTAATTTCCAGTATCTTGTAAATCTCCTTTTCCCACATGCCCATCAACAGACAGTGGATTCCTTCTGCCTCAGCAGCCAAAAGATAACTCACAGTGTCTCTTTGCTAATTACAGCTGTGCTCTTACCTGGTAGCCAGAATCATTACAGGTCATGTAGCATTTGCCACAGTTGATACACATTTCCTCATCAATCAGAGCCACAACTTGTTCCATATTACTGAGCTCTCCATATGTTCCAATATACCGCAGTGCTTTTCCAATTATATCCTAGGGGGAAGAGAGAAAGGGATGGTGGGGAAGAAGCATTATTGAAACACTTCACAGATACCCGAGGTTGTTTTATGGCTGAAGAGGAGCTACTTGACAGCACGTTTCTGTGGGATGTTGTTTTGCAGGCACTATGGCAATGCTGCGAATGATGGGCTGAGTCAAAATCGCTTCATAGCTGCTGCACTGCAAAAGGTGGATAAGAGGTATGAATGTCTATGCCATTCAAAACTATAGCAGAACACAAGAGATTTCAGTCCCCGCGAGAGCTCTGAATTTTTGATCTGTGTGCATCCAAATCTCCATTTTAGATCTATGTGTCTCAATTAATTAAATTATCCACAGTGACCATTGTGTAGCGCAACAGGAAGCAAAGTGGGTAGACAAAAGAGAAATGACATGATACACACAGGCTGTCTAGCCATGGCCACTGTTCATTAGCACACCTCTGAGAACTCATTATGAGAGAAGGAAGAGGGACCATTAATGACAGGAAACAAAGAGCACCACCATTGTAAAAGACACATAATGGTTCACTCACCCAAGTACCCATTATTACCAGCATTGCTAATTTTGAAATCACTTGTTCCAATTGCACAAATCATGCTTCAAGATGGGGAAAATGCATTTTCCTAGGGGAAATGATAGCTGATGTCAGACAATAGTCATACACCAACCGGTGACTCATCCAGCTTGCATTCATCATAATACAAACTGTGTTAAATTATAGAAATTACGATACAAACTATCTACCAAAAATGTTGGGACCTTCATCGTCTGACATCTAGCAAGTCCTGGAGGAATGAATATAAAAGGGTGGGTCCTGATCAATGTAAATAGAAGGCTGATAACAGATAGCTGGTCAGCTATCATTTTCCCTAGGAAAATGCATATTTTTTTCCATCTTGAAGCACTGATTTGTGCAATTGGAACAAGTGATTTCAAAATACACCAACCGGTGACTCATCCAGCTTGCATTCATCATAATACAAACTGTGTTAAATTATACAAATTATTGTACAAACTATCTATCAAAAATTTTGGACCTTGTCTTCACCTTTCCTTTTTTAAAATTATTATTACAACCAAACCTCACAAAGAATTCTGGAAAACCTGAAAGTGTGTAAACTTTGGTGGAAATGCAGTCAGTATTCCCTGTCTGTGAAATTGGGATCATGTTTCAAAAACTTTTGTAATGCAGCCTGGTTAGAAAAACTTTGTTTAGAAGTTGGAAGAAAGTTTAAAATGAAAGAAGTTAAAAATACAACATGCCAATTCTTAACAAGAATAAAGTGTTGTTACAGAAATGTATTAAATTGAGAAGTGGCTTGCTGGGTAGAGTGAAAGATGCTTTATTTTTCGCTATTAATTAGATGCAACAGGGCTTGTTTGGAAGAGGCCTCATAGTTAGGACTGAAAAGAATATTCACTAATTTTGTTGTCCTTGATAAAGAAAGGTGCATTGACATATTGAAACACACCACTGGAAAAAAATAATTGAGCTCTGTGAGATTTTTGCCCTGCACAAGAGCTTTTTTAGCAGCAGCAATAGCAAAAAGTATCAGAGGGATTTTTGTATGACATAATAGTTGTATTTCACACTTTGCAAATGCATTTTCAAAAAGACTGTACATTATAATTTTTCAACTGGAAAAGTCATCAAAAACTTGCAAAGCCCAGCCCCCACACCCTCTAGTAATCTTACTCAACAGATCAACATTTCTTGAAATAATTTGTTAATATATGCATGGAGATAATAAACAAAAGGCTCATACCCTTAGCTTAGGGTAGAGCTCAAGTTTTGCATGCAGAACAGCCTGATTCAATCTGTTTGGTATCTCCAAATTTAGCTGTGGGGGGAGGGGAGACCCTCTGGTTTCTGACCCTAAAGATACTGACTTATTATGTATTTTCATTTCAATTTTTACATATGTGATCTTTTTGTATTTTAAGTTAATATTGTGTTATGCTTGAACTGCATTAAATTGTTGCCGATTGTTAGCAGCTCTGAGTCCCTCTACGAGGGAGAGAGGACGGAACTTAAAACAAAGTAAGTAAATAAATAACTCTGCTGTTCGGTAGTGTAGACCATATTGAACTAGATGGTCCAGTGGAATTGATTCCTATTTTTTATGAAGTTTTCTTTTCTTATATTTCTGATGAGAGGTTCTAAAATAGTTCCTTCTTGGGATGAAAAGACATTGTAGCAGTGTCAAAAGTGCCGGAGTGCTCATTTCAGGTATTGTAGTTCTGTGTTCCACATCATCTAGCAGGACAGGGAAAGGGAGGATAACATACAATTCTTTTTAGCTCAGAGACAAAGCAACATAATCCCTGATATGAGTTGTAAGTAATGGCTTCTGTATAGAACAAATATGACCATTCAACACTTCTTTTGCTATTAATGGGGAAGGAAATGGTACTGGCAGAGCACTGCCATCATTTGCTTTATCCAGGTTTTCAAAAAGGTGTTAAAATACATTCTTGTACAGAGGGAAGTAGCGAGACCTGCCCCTTTGTGTTCTTCTTTTCATGCACAGAGTATAACCTGAAAAGAAGACCTGCCTTTCGCTGGCTACCAATTTCATCAACATTGCAGAGTTGAAAAACAAGGTATGTGTGGTCAAGCAACATCAGAAAGTGGATAAGATAGCAAAAGGTATTGATCAAAAGTAAGCACACATTAGGAGATGCAGCAGCAGTTTGCTTTTACTTGAGCCTACTTTAAAAAGCAAGACTCAGGGCCCTTCCACACAGCCATATAATCCACAGTATTAAGGCAGAATAACCCACAATATCTTCTTTGAACTGGAATATCTGAGTCTACACTGCCATATATTCCGGTTCAAAGCAGAAAATGTGGGATTTTAGTCAGTTGTGTGGAAGGGGCCTTAGCCTTTTCCACCCACTGCACTGAGAACAATGTGTGATTTCAACTATTTGCATTGACAGAAGAACAAAGGAGAAAAAGACAAATTATTTTAATAGCAGCTCAAAAAATGGGATGACGGACATCTATTTGAGAGTCTTCTTGCCAAATCAGGAGTGTTTGAAGGTGCACAAGAAGGTTTTCCAGAGCTCTGAATCACTTGGAAAGTCAACACAGGAGACAGAGTCGATTCTTTCAGTACTCTTTTCCCACTCCCACGAAGAGAGCAAAAATAAAGCAGATGGGTATTGAATCTTCTCTCTACTCACATGCTCAATTGAATTCCGCTTTGAATGTTTGCTAAGATGACTCTTGTACTGAGAATATCGGTACAATAATGAAAGATACACATAGGCCCCCATCTAGACAGGCCTTATAATCCAAATTGAAGTGTATTATAGGAGTTGGGGGAGGGGGGGAGCCAAATGCACGTCCATCAGAGCTACCCAAAACACGGGTTATTTTGCGTTATTGGTGAGGAAACATCTTGTGATGCTTCCTGCCCTCTTTGGCCATCAATGAGGCAGGACCACAGCCTGTGCCATGTGACAGAGCTTGGCAGACCCTGTTGCCAAAGAGGATCAAGAGGAAAATTTACCCTTGTGTGATGAGGTGGTAGATCTGCCCCCTAGAAATCAATGGTTCCCATTGACATAGGAAACTACAGATTGACACTTCAACAGCTTGAATAATGGACTATGGATTTTGGAAAACGATTTGGACATGATTCGGCATTTTATATGTGGTGTTTAATCTGTTCTGATAGATTGTTATGAGTTTTAATTGCTTATATGCTTAGATTGTTTTTATTTTTATGAGATGTGTTTTATTGTTTACCTGTGCAGCATTGATTTTTTGCCAGATTTGTAAGCTGCCCTGAGTCTCCTCTTGGGTCGACAAAGTTCAGGTAGATATGAAGTAAATAAATAATGAATACATATTCCTATATGTGTTTCAATAGGCTTGTAATGATTTCATTAGCTTTAACTATTTATTTCTAAAAATCCTTTGCTACATTCTATACTAGATTTTAAATTGCATATTGTATCACTGACTGCTCTGAGTCTCTTTTAAGAGAGGAAAAAGTGGATTATAAGTATTACTACTACTGCCCCTAATAACAGTAATTTGTGGTGCTTTGCAAAATGTCCTATGCCTTTCTTTTCAAGATTCCTGACCCATAAGAGCTTACAATATTAATACGAACTTGGACAGAAAAAACACAGTTGACTATAACACTGAAATACCTGTTCTCTTTGAGATTCTTCAAACAAAACTTCATTAACTCAAGCGTGAGCCACAGATCACAAGTTGGGGAAGAAATGTACAGAATGCATTTAAATTCTCTGTGCTTGCCTTGAATATTTCAGGTCTCACACACCAAGAAATTTTGAAACATGGGCAGTTTTGCATTACTATGTAAGGACTCTAAATGAAGCTATTGAAACTGACATTTCACAAAAGACCAAAGGTTGAGGATTCCAGGGAAAGCCATACTATAAAGATAAGGTTGTGCTGACTTGAATATTAACATTGGTCATGTTTAAAAGACAGAGAAAAAGAAAGAGAAATAAAACTTGCAAGCACTATTATATATTATTCACGCTTCAAAAGTCACATAAAGCTTGGAATACTAGCTAGAGATTAACCAAACTTAAATCGTAGGGCTGTCGAAGGGACTTAAGATGCACTTAAATCGTTGTTGATTTTATTAGGGGTTAAGTGCACTTATGGTCCATTCTAGCTGATGGAAATAGATTATACTTGTAATTAGGTTATTTATTTATTTATTTTTTCAAAAAAGATGAAATGAGTGGTCAGCTTTCATTTTACAGTTTATTTGGAAGGACGCCTGCTGTTTTATTTTATTGTGTTATTTGCTTTGCTTTATGAATTTTTATTGAAGCTGTATTGTTTCTTCCTACTTTATTTTCTGAAATGAGAATGAAGAATATAAATTATGTCAATCAGCCAACTATTAACCTACTGAGTTAAGAACCTGGGATAGCATGGGTATGGTCAGATAATTCCTCCATATAACCAATCAAGTTAGTTGTGGGAGACATTGAGACAAAAGCAGCTACTGAAAACCTTTTTTAAAAAAATAGGAATGGGTGAGAATCTAATTCATATCATTATTTGATAAGAAACTTTCAGAACCTGTATGTTTTCAAAACCTGTATAGGAAATATTTGAGGCTCATTTTTTAAGTGAATGTGTGGAAAACTGAAATTGAGAGATTTGTTCATTCATGCAGAATGAACAACATATTTAGCTTTTTCAAATCTGGCTTTGGAGCTTTGTGTGTACAGTTGTGATGATGCATTAAGGCAGTCTTTCTCAACCAGTGTGCCGTGACAGACCTCTCTGCCCTCCTTCCTCCCCCTCCTGCCGAACTCCTGCTGCTTGGGGGAGGAGGAGGAAGGGCCGGGCAGTGGCGAAGAAAAAGAAGAAGGGACCGGGGTGCCGCCTCCTTCAGCCGTTTCCTCAGCCAGCCTCCAATCCGCCATGACTCCCACCATGACTCTCGCCCCCTCGCTCGCTGAAGCTGCATGGAGGAGGAGCCCCGCCCACTGAAGCCCGTCCACCGCTCATGCTCCTCCTCTGTAGGAGAGCTGAAGCTGGGGGGAGGGGGCAGGGCATGGCGCGGCCTGTAGGAGAGCTGAAGCTGGGGGGAGGGGGCAGGGCATGGCGCAGCCTGGCTCTGCCCCCTCCCCCGGCTTTGGCACTCCCAGCAGCTGCTCCAGCCTTGAGGGGACAGTGCCAAGCCAGCATTGTGCTGGCTCTGGCACCGCTGGCTTGGCACTGCCCCCTCAAGGCTGGAGAAGCTGAGGGAGAGCTGAAGCCGGGGAGAGGGGGCGGGGCATGGCGCAGCCTGTCTCCACCCCCTCCCCGGCTTCGGCACTCCCAGCAGCTGCTACCAGCAGGCCACCATCCCCCAGTCGTTCTTTACTGTGTTAGAGTGTCATTTTGTGTCATTTTGGTTGGTGGTGTGCCCCCAGATTTTTTTAATGTTAAAAGTGTGCCACGGCTCAAAAAAGGTTGGGAAACACTGCATTAAGGCAGCCTCATGGTATGTTACATATGCTGAAGATCTCCACCATAGTTGGGTTATTGAGAGTTGAATTTAGACTTTCTCAAGAGTTTCCCAATAATAAGCTTAACCTGAACTAGAGCACAGTGTAGCCTCTGTGAAATCAAAGATCTTTGTTGCATTCAGGTTAAAATCTTAAAGTTACAATGTCACATGGAAGTTTGATCTGGGAAGTTGATCTACAACCCTTGAACATTAGGTAGAAAATCACCACATTTAGTGAAGTAGCTGAAAATACAAAGGAAATGTATTCTTACAAAATGTTTATTTATACTATGCTTTTTTCTTCATAAGGAGACTCAAAGTGGCTTATATTAAAAGGAGTAGTAGAGTTGGGTATCATCTGCATGTAGGTGGCACTGCACTCCAAAACTCCAGATGACCTCTCTCAGAGGTTTCATGTATATGTTAAATAGCTTGAGAAACAAAATAGAACTATGAGAAATCCCACAGCTCAAACAAGAGTCCCCCAGTACAACCTTCTGGGTATGGCCCTTCAGGAAGGAACAGGGTCACTTTAAAAAACTGCCTCCCAGTTCCATTCCAGTGAGACAGCACATAACGATATGATGGTCAATGGTATTGAAAGCTGTCGAGAGGTCCATGAGAATCAACAGGGACACACTTCCCCTGTCTAGCTCTTTGTGGAGGTCATCCACCAAGGTGACCAAAGCTGCCTCCGTTCCATAGCCAGGCCTCAAAACAGATTGAAATTGATCTAGATAATCTATTTCATCCAGAAATCCCTGGAGTTGGGAGGCCACCACACGCTCCAAAACCTTGCTCATAAGGGGAAGGTTGGACACTGTACTATGAGAGGTTGTGCTTATTGCAAACCTTTGGAATTTGCAGTGTTGTGGCCTCACCTGACATGAAAGTATATAGCTTAAGATATAATGATGAAAACCAATCCTCTTTATAAGGGAATCATAAGATGGGGTGTGGTATCACCATAGTTTAGCTTACTTTTAGAATTATTTTAGCGCTAATGTTTTAGATTAAATCATTGCTTATCTGCTTTTACACTGTTGTTCTATAATGTCAGTTCTATGCCTGTTTTTTTTACCTGTTGTAAACCGCTCCGAGCTTCTAGAGGGAGCGGTCTAGAAGCCGAAAGAATAAATAAATAAATAATGTATTCCAGATTTTGATTTAAAAATTACCCTATAAAGTTTCAAATCCATGAAAACCACTATCCCTTTTGGGAACCACAGGAACCTGGATAAGAATCAATCTCTTCTGCAGTGCTCTGGAAACATCTCCACTGCATTCTTCTTGAGTCATGTGGGGAACGGGAAGGCCCCTCCTGGTATGAAAATTAGTTTTACATGGAAGCAAGTGGGAGCCAATGCAGGCTCCTTGCCTGCTTTTTGTGAGCAGCCTTCTTGCCTTGGAAATGCATGTGGTGCGCAGGCCCAGAAAGTGTGTGTGCCTGCAACCGAGTGCATTCTCTGGAGTAAACGTGCCTCTCTGCCTCAGAAGTGTGTGGTGTGCCGGCCCAGAAAGTGTGCATACCTGCCTACAGCCGAGCACCTCCTCTGGAATAAACCTGCCTCCTTGCCTTGGAAACATGAGGCATGCAGGCCTCTCAGTATCCAAGAGCAAAAAAAAGATACCTGCCCTACCTATTTTGGGAGGCTTCCAAAACACATATTGCCCCCCCCCCAAAGCTAGGACACAAAATGAGTCAAGGTTTACCCCAAATACACAACCCTAGTATTGATATCAAAGCAGATTTTGATTTCTTAGATTTAGCAACAGTCGCTGAAACCAAAAATGGAAGCTGATTTAAGGCTACCAAATTTGAGATCTGTAGCAACGTCTCCCAGCAATAAAGGCAGAGTTTTCAGGCAAGATTTTTGAGGGCCTAAGATGTAAAGCCTCAACAAACTGGGCATTTTTCTACCATGCCCCCTTCTCCCAAACAAAAAGACACAGTGAGTGTGCATCAGAAAAAGAAACTTTCTGACCACTTTTAAAATGAAACATCAAGAATGCAGTAGAGGACATAGAAAAAAGAGATTAAGGTGAGGAACAAAGGGATGTGGGGAGGGGCAAAAAAGGAATTCTGGGGTAAAGTGAAAGCTTTTTTCTCCTAAAAGAAAGAGCAGTAGACAAAAACATAGCAAGAAAGAAGGAATTAGAAGATTAAAGATAAATATAAAAAAGTGAGGAAACTACTCAGAAGAAGAACCCCAACATGAAGTTGTTCTAATAGTGGATGGAGACAAAAAAGAGAACACCGTAGCTTGGCAGGCTGGAACAAGTGTAGCAGTGATATTCTGCCAAGCTACTCAGTTCTAGAAACATTGTGAATAAAGCCTTTGCACAGACACAAAACCCATTTGTGTGAGGCATAGAGACAACAAAAACAAAGAATCCCATCTCTAAACCACACTCATCCTGGTTGCATCTAGTTTTGCGCTAGAGGGGAGGTTCAATTCCCTTTTCTGCTGTAATAGGCCTTTGTTTATTTATTTATTTATTTGATTTCTCAGCCGCCACTCCCAAGTGGCTCGGGGCGGCTCACAGATGCAGGTATACAAAATACGAGAATACCTAAAAACAGCAAAAACACTAAAACCGCAAACGCAATAAAACAGCAACAATAAACACTGAAAGAGTGCATTAACAGCAATAATCGCTCAACTGACAAGGATTTAAGCTGACTCAGTTACAAAAGCCTGCAGGAATAGCCAGGTCTTACAGGCTTTCTGGAAAGCCAGGAGGTTGCGGAGCGACCTGGCTTCCGGCGGCAGGGAATTCCAAAGTGTAGGGCCAATGATCGAGAATGCCCTTCTCCTTCTTGACGTGAAGTGGTAGACTTTGGCGCTTGGGACAAGTAGGAAATCTTTGTCTTTTGATCTCAGTGATCTCATGGAACAATATGGGGAGAGGCGGTCCTTCAAGTACACTGGCCCCAGACCATACAAGGCCTTGAAAGTCAAAACTAACACTTTGAAGGTAATCCGGAATTGGATCGGTAGCCAGTGCAATTCCCGCAGTACAGGTGTGATACGGCAGCCCACAGGTGAACCTGTGAGCACGCGGGCGACGGCATTTTGCACTAGCTGGAGTTTCCGGATCACCGACAAAGGTAGGCCGATGTAAAGACCGTTACAGTAGTCTAATCTTGAGATGACTGTTGCTTGGATCACCGAGGCCAGATCGCGGCGGGACGGGTAGGGGGCCAGCTTCCAAGCCTGGTGAAGGTGGAAAAACGCAACTCGGCTGACCATGGAGACCTGGGTCTCCATGGAGAGCCGAGTGTCCAAATGGACTCCAAGGCTTTTTACAAAAGACGATGGGCATAAAGCCGCGCCATCCAGGGTTGGAAGCTGGAGTTCCCCTAGCCAAAGGATCTCCGTCTTAGCTGGCTCGCAGCCATCCGGTAACGGCTTCAAGGCAAAGATGGAAATTATCAGGCCGGTCCTCCATCCTCAGAATGAGCTGAGTGTCATCCGCGTACTGGTGACACTCAAGCCCAAAGCTGCGCACCAGCTGGGCAAGTGGTCGCATATAGATGTTAATGAAAAATCCATTGTTTAGCACTATACATTGTGGTATTATTATTCCACTTAAACTGCCTGGATTCCAGGTTAGGACAGGGACATTCAGAATTCCCACCCACAGAGCAATTCCACCTTGTCAAATTACACCCCCCAACCCGAATTTCATAGAACACAGTCATGGCAGTCAAACTGAAATCACAAATGCTATAATTGTAGTGTAAAAGATTGCTCAGTTTACCAGTACCAATTTGTGAAAAGTAAAATTGAGCATCACTTACATAAAAATAACAAGTAGATGAACTATGCAGCTTCGGTTAAAAAAAAGTTATACAGAAGATGCTTAGCAGGTGTGGTGGTTTCCTGCTCCTGAACTCACTTTATAATAAATCCCTTGGTTTAGCAGAGAAGTTCTTGGAAGAAGATCCCATGTACATGAAAATTAATTTGGTGGTCCTGTCCCCCGCCCCCCCCCCATATCAGATTTGCTCCTAAAGAGTTATACTGGAAAATGCAATTGTGGGGTTTCATCTCCGCTTTACCTTGGCTTCCTCGGATTGCATTTGTTCAATTTAGAAGCATAATGATGTTTTTCCTAACTGCCAGCTCCATATGAGAGCAAGCCAGTTCTTCTGATAGTCAAGCTGTGTTCGTTCTGACTGGTGCATTAGCTTCAGTAATGAGGACTCCATCGGCCAAATCCTGCCCTTAATTAGACCTCTGCTATCCTGTTGCTTCCCAATTCTGCCCTTGGTGACACCTGTGCAGCTCATCCTTGTCAGTGGGGCTACCAGGTGTGTGAACAGAACTGCAGCCAGTTGATGATTCTGTTGCTAATGATCTAACTCTACAGTCAAAACAATTAGCTGCTGGGAAAACATAAGCGGGGGGCAGGGGGAAGGTATTTACGCAGATTTTTAATTTGCTGATGCTCCACACATCCGTTGGGTAAGGAATTAGATTTAGACCAGGAAAAGCTGGACTTGAATCTCACTTCTGCCGCACAGTCATTATGCTGTGTTGGGCAATCTCTACTGCTGAGACTAAAGGGAGGTGGATGTACACATTAAGATAACCGCAAGGTTGATGCTGAAAATGGCAGTTCAAATTTCCCTATTGTCCAAGTGTAGTGCATGCTAACACCCGAGCGAGTAAGTTTTATGAGCTTTTCAGGCTAGTGAGGAAATTTCTGATGCCAGAACAGCTTGATTATACTTGTTACAAATTATGAGGAGAGAGACAAAAAGACTTGGGACAGGCTGACCAGACAGAGGAAGGCTGAGGGATCACATAAAATACTTTTTAAAGGGAGCCTTGGAAACTTGTGCTATCCAACATTTCACAGATGAAAACCAAGACATGTGGCCAAGGAACAAATGTTATTGATAAGGAAGAACATACAAGTAAGTAGAGGTTGCAGCTGTATATTTTTGCCTAAGCCTACTGGGCAGGACAAGGTTCCTTCTTTTCTCTATTTCTCCCTCCACTCTACTGAACTAAATGGGAGCAAAGATACTTATCCCAAATCCCATAACTGTTCTGTCTTGAGTAGAGCAGAGAGTTTCAGGTGCAACTTCAGAACTAGCACAACAGATTTTAGCAATCTGTTTTGGACAGTGGTTTCCAATCTGTGGTCCATGGACCACCAGTAGTCCCCAAGAATGAAAATATGGTCTGCAACCTCACAATTACTACACTGTTGCCTCGAAACCATGTGGCAACTAAAGCAACTGGTCTTGCAAAACCCTCTTGAAGTGCTGAGGCAATGGGGATGTTGGGAAGGCAGAGGCTGACTACCCAATGAAGATTACTATTACCACATCAGCTCTATCATTAAATATGATTTTTCTGCAGGGGAGCGGATGGCGACTACTGGATGTCATATGTTCTGTATCAGAAACTAGAGCTGATGTGGTATATCCAATGCAATTTTCTGAATCAGCACCCTACACCAAATCTAAAGTTGACCAAAAACTGATTTGCAACCCTTTTGATATTAATGTTAGAAAATGGTCCCTGGTCAAAGTGGTCCTTGTTCAAGTGGTCCCTGGTCAAGTCGTCCTGGGTCAATAAAAGGTTGGGAAACACTGGTTTAGGATGATCCAGCTTTCATCATCCATTATGAAATATAGTGCACTCTTGGTATCTGTTGCGTTTGGTTTCAGGACCCCCGTTAATACTAAAATCCATGGATGCGGAATCCCCATTATATCCAATTGTGTATTAAAATGATGCCCCTTATATAAAATGACAAAATCAAGGTCTGGTATTTGGATTTTTTTTAAAAAACCCCCAATTAAGATGTGGATAGTTGAATCTGTAAATACAGTTCTGTGGCTATATATTACTTCATTCAGTAAAATGTTCTTGGAAAATAATTTTCTGAGATACTTTGTGGAATGTTATTTCCATCTCCCCTTCCGTGTTGGAGTTACTTGCCTCTCCTAGAGAATATTTGATGAAATCTCACTTCTCATTGTTTTTATCTGCAAATATGAGGGACAACTTTAGGAGGTCATTCTCAGATCTCCTGCTCATCATGGATGTCTGCTTAATTTGGTACTTCCAGAAAACAAATGACAATAATTCTAGGAAAACCTGGGGAAGTGTTTCTGGTTGACGCTCAAAACAAATGGTGGCAGCGTATCAGAGTCTGAGTAAAAAAGACTTTATATAACAAATGTGTAGCAGATTCTGCCAATCTCGGATTAGTCTCTTCCACCACCAAAGAAAATGTAATGGGATTAACACTGAATCCAGTGCTCTGGAACATTTTCATTGAAGTGTGTAGAGGAGAGGATGAAGCATGAGAGAGGGTGTGGGGGGGGGGGAGGAGAGATCTACACATTTCAGTTAGTGAGGAAAACTATGAAAAAATATTGGGTCAGCATAGGGAATTGCCATTATGTCAGCCTTTAGTATTGATGGATTCTGCATCCATAGGTTCCACCATCAACATCTTAAAAATATGTTTGATTTTAAAATCCAAAAATTATACCTCAGTTATACAATATTATATAAGCACCATCATTTTACTACACTATTGTACATGATGGGATTTGCGCATTTATTCACAAAATGGCTAAACAAGGCCATCCATTACAATACTGGCAATAGATGGGAAGACAGTGGGTCATTGGGCTGTTTGTGCAAGAAGCCAATACTCCTTAGAGTAAGAACAAGGGGGGGAAACTACTGTCAACACTTTCCCTGATATAGGTCACCCTGAAATGGTTTATGCCACCTCCCCCCCCCCCCCTTTGCCAAAATGTGCAACTCTTACATATGTTAATGGTCTATGAACAGAGCTGTAAAACAAAAGGGTGTATTTTCAGACGAACATGAAATATAATACAGTCAAGGCTGCTCAGAGAAATGTTGTGAATTTGTTGTCTTTCAAAGAAGGTGGTTTACCAATAATCTGAAAGGGATTTTGCACAGGGAAATGCAACCAAACACCACAAATAAGTTTCCAAATTAAAACTGCCACACAAGTGAAAAATATTGAAAGTAATATGTGGAATAATTGTAAAATATTAACTTTTAAATGTAGACCTAGAATTCAATTTCCCAACAAGAGTCCTCCTCAATCATTCTGATGTGGTTTACTAGTGAGGTTATTGTCTTCTTTTGTAATATTGTAAAATACAGTGAACTCATGAGACCAGGGCATAAATTAAGAGGGATCTTTTTATCCAAGGCTACAGCACAATACTTGTATTATGACTCCCAGTAGACACACTCAAAGGGAGCACATATGTGCCTGAAAAGTCATATTGTTCATTTTAAAATGAAAAGAGATATTTTGGTGTATAGCACAATATCTGGGAAAATGAAAGATGTGCAGATTAGATATGTCAAGCAGTTATTAATCAACAGCAGTGGAGAAATGGGGGAAGGCAAATTAGAAAAAAAGAGGGGGGAAGGAGAGGATAAATGCTTAACTCTAAGGCAGATGGATGAGAACTAAGTTACCCAAGAAGAGGGGAAACAGGCATATTTGTTCTCAGGAATAACATCATTCACTGTAGAAATGCTAAATAGGTTCAGATACTTGCGAGAACATGAAGATACAGCAAAGCTTCAATGACAGAAGTGTGAGAAACATTACAATCAACTAGTTTTAGAAGTGTGTTAAGACATTTTTTAAAAGTTAGATCAACATTTCTCTGTGCTTTAACAATGGATTATTGCACTGATGGGGTGGAGGTTGGAAGAGATCCCACAGGGTCCCTTCGAGTTCTAAAGTCATATTATTCTATACCAATGGCCCACTCTGAAGATTGGTTTATAGTAATTCCACAATATAATAATAATACTTTATTTCTAACCCGCATCCATCTCCCCAAAGGGGACTCGGAGCGGCTTACATGGGGCCGTGCCTAAACAACAAATACAAAAAAATATTGCAAACATCAGAAAACAATAAACACAATAAAAGCAATAAACACAATAAAAATACATCTATAAAACCACAACAACATAAGTGAATCTAAACAAAACAAGAGGGCGAGCCACATGTACATATAAAATGTTTAAAAACTCAGAGGAGATAACAGGAGTAGTGTCAACACATAAAGGGTCACATAGGGGGGGAAGAGGTCTCATCAAGAAAACAGGGGCATTTGGGAGTATCTGCCCAAGCTGCATCCTATGCATCTCTGGGGTTTGCAGTTTGATCAGAGACACATGAGGAGTTCTCTGTGAAAAGGCTCCAGATCCTCATATCTTTCAAAGTACTTCTATGTAAGCATGATCATATTCATGTTGTTTGCCTAGAGGGGATAAGATTCAGCAGAAGACATCTGAGCATTTTTATTGGAATGAGACAAGAGTGTATCCAAAAGTGACTTGCTCCACCTAAGCCCAACAGAACATCCCACAGCCTGAGCTACGGATAAAAGAGGTCACAACTTTATTGGTCACAGATGCCTTAGGGCTGGCATCCTGCATTGGTCCTCATAACTGCCATATGCAAACCTCATAACTGCCATATGCTTGGGCTTGGCCAGCACTGATCCAATCTGATCCTGGATCCAAACTCATGCCAACTGCTTCCATGTCAACTACTTGATAGAGCGAATTTACATACCGTACTTGTGATAGCCATACAAAACAACAATCAATAGAATACATTGGCTAAGAGGCTACATTGGGACCACATAGTAGAAAACTCTGCATATGGATATATTTTGATTGTAATATGTGTTACATGGCAAAGCTGCACAGCTGCAAGCAAGCAAATGTGCAAACGAATGTGTATGCGCATGAATGATGTCACCCCACTTCTAGAGCCTTTAACTGATTGGAGATGCTCCCCAACAGACAAAAAATTCTAATCATTTCCAGAAGAGACTTTACATATGTACAAGACCCAAAAGAGTTCTAGTCAATGGGTCTTCTTTTGCACAGAAAAAGTTATTTCCTTTTGCTGGTTTTGTCAGTCTTGCAAAATAAAGAGAAATTTCACATTGGTTCACCATTCTTCAACTCTTTCTTCTAAAAAATAAACAAAATTGTAAGCATCCTTTACATCTCGACTAAACATACGGAGATGTGTATTTCTTATATTTGCAAGGCTGACATTTTACCTCCTGGTAAACCTCAATAATGCAAACATCACCCCCTGAGAAGTTTGCTTAAGGCTTGTAAAGTTTTGGTCTCTTCTTTCATCCCCTCCAACTGTCCAGGTTTGGCAGAAACAGATCTGATTAATCCTCCGCCATTCCAGTTTTTCGCCAGGTTTTAAAATGCCCTATTTTCTATTTCCTCCTCTTACTTTTCTCTTTACTTTGGTTGCTAAGGGTGCTACTACATTGTAGAATTAGGCAAGTTTTACACCACATTAATTATCATGGCTCAATGCTATAGAATCACTGAAGTTATAGTTAAATAAGAACTTTCGCCTTCTGTGTCAAAGAGTCCTATTGTCTTATCAGACTATAAGAACATAAGAACATAAGAAGAGCCATGCTGAATCGGGCCTCAGCCCATCTAGTCCAGCATTCTGTGTCACACAGTGGCCCACTAGTTGTACACAGGGATCTCTAGCAGAAAGGAGGGCAAAACCCTCACCTGCTCCCGACCCCCCACAACCAGTACCCGGGGAAATCCTGCCTGCCTCCATCAACACAGAGGTGGCGCTTGGATGTCCATTTCAGTAACTACTGATTCCCTTGGTACCCATGAATCTGTCTAATCCTGCCTTGAAGCTGTCCAGGCTGACAGCTGTCACAACCTCCTCTGGAAGTGAGTTCCATAACCCAATGACCCTCTGGGTGAAGAAATATTTCCCTTTATTAGGGAAATATTTTATAAATTCCAGGATTTGATAGCATTGAGCCATAGCTGTCAAAATGGTATAAAACTACACTAATTCTATAGTATAGAGCCGGTTTGAGTCAAAATGCAAAAGTAGTTGGTACTCAATTAACTCACCAAGGGCAAGAAAAGAAGAAGAGGAAAGTGAGGGATCTTTCCCTTTCCAGTAGACTCGGGCAAAAGCAAGCTGTTGCAGCCTGTCCTGCTTGTTGATTCTTTCTCATTATGAACTTTTCCTATCTTGATCACATTCAAATGTTGCTTGGCCAGATGGGTCCCAATTTCCATTAATGAGAAGCGACGCTAGGACTCTCACTTTGTAATTCTGGGCCCACACACCAGGCGGGCCACACCCTGGACTTGGTTTTCGGTGCCGGCATCCAAGTGACCCTAACCTCTTGTATAGAGGAGCCATGGTCGGACCACTGTGTCCTGGGAATCCGGCTTGAGCTTGCCACTCCTCGTAAGGGCGCTGAACCAATTTGGGTTCACCTAAGGAGACTAATGGAACCGGTGCGGTTCCTGAATGCTCTAAGGAACTTGGATCCTGTCAGCGACTCGGTCGAACTGCTGGTGGAGGCCTGGAACACTGGGCTTTCCAGAGCACTAGATGAGATCGCCCCTAGACGCCCTCTCTGGCCCCGCAATAATCGCTTCCCTTAGTTGCCTGGATTACCTAGCCACAGTAATCCAGGCAACGGTCATCTTGAGGCTAGACTACTGTAACGCCCTTTACATTGGTCTTCCTTTGGCGATCATCTGGAAGCTCAAACTGGTGCAGAACGCTGCAGCGAGACTCTTGGCTGGAGTACCGGCCAGGGCCCATATTACTCCAACCTTGCAGTGACTGCACTGGTTACCAATTGAGCACCGGATCATCTTCAATATGTTGGTTCTGACCTTTAAGGCCTTGCATGGTCTGGGGCCGGTGTACCTAAGGGACCGTCTACTCCCATATGTTCCCCAGAGATCGCTCTGTTCAGAAGACCTTAACCTCCTTCAGATTCTGCCCTTGCGAACTATTCGTCTGTCATCAACCAGACAGAGAGCTTTCTCTGTGGCAGCACCATGCTTGTGGAATAGCTTACCACCCGAAGTGCGATCAATCAGCGAGCTGCCGGCCTTCCGGAAAGTGTGCAAAACGGCACTGTTCCGGCAGACATTCAATCCATAACCATCCCTGCTTGGCGGATTTTGTGGAAACTGTTTTATTCTACTGTTTTTATGTGCATTGTTTGTTGTTCGATATGCTTTAAATCACCCTGACCCAAATGGAAAGAATGGTATACAAATCGAAATAATAAATAAATAAATAATATATGTGACCAACAAAAAGCGGTTGAAAAATAATCCCTTAACCCATAGCCACACCGTTGCATATAAGCATTCCATCAAAACAGCTATTTTTTAAAATGCAAATCTTTCTTTTTCTTACCTTTACTGTTAGGATGGGCTTCTTTGGAGCAAAGTGTTTTGTCTCCACCTTGGAAAATGGGCCACTCTCTTCCTTCAGTTTCAACTTATTTTCAGCTATTATCTTCTTGCGCTGTTCCAGGTAGGGGCCAAAACTGGGAAGGGTCTAAAATAAATAGAGAGCATGTAATTGTGGCTGTGTGAAAATATATGTGAAAATAGTAGTCAAGGCATCATTTCCCCCATTGGAATGAACAGCTTCCTCCTATTTTTTAATTCAATAGACAGCCCTATCATATCTATGATTCAAATCCTGAATCAGTTTGTCTTGCCCTTCGCTTTTGCTTCAGGGGGTCTGTCTATTGTATTTATTTCTAGTGTCACATTTGTTAAATTCTGATACATTCTCACATTCATCTACACTGGCAAGCTTTTAAAACAAATATTCAATATTCAAATAACTGGGAGAAAAATCAGGGTAGGAAGACAATAGAATTGTTAATGGTTTATATTTATGTCTTGAACAGATATTATTGCTAGATCAAATTCTTCTTTCTATTGCATCCCTAACCCAAATCTACTCTGGAACATGTGGGAAAATTTGCAGGGCTGCCTGTGGAGTGTATTTGTGTGTGGGTGCATGAAAGAAAATTCAAGAAAAAGAAGGAAAGGGAAAATTGTTATTGTACACAAATAGGTCTGCTTATATAACTTTCAGTTTACCTTTTTTGGAGCTCTCTTGATTCCCAGCTGATCAAAACTGCTCACTTTTAGCATCTGTTACAAATATTCAAAACCAATATTCCTGGAAAAAATTTTGAACCTGGGGCAGAAGTATATCCATCTGAGCAAGTGGCGTCTCTTCAGAGCAGCCCATCACTTCAATGATGGGTATGCATTGTAGCACCTCCAACCATAGCTTAATGTCTCTACCACACTTTTAACCTGCAGGCAGACATTTCCCAAAAGGCCTCAGTGAGTTCTCAGAAGTTTTGCAAGGGACTGCTGCAGCTAAACATAGAATAAGCATGTGGCTGAATACTACATTGAAAAACACCACAGAAGAATGTCCTGTTATGGTGAATAATGAAATCGCAATGTTCAGGTTTACCAGGAAAAGGTTAGTTTCTCTCCCACTTCGGTCCATAGCAATTGTATCTGACTAGCGATCTTGATTTTCCTCCTTTACATTTTGGCAATGATAGCATTATTGATGTGTACTGGGACCATGAGGTGAAAAACAGCTCCCCACATTCTGACAATCTCATATTGTATAGCAGGGCTGTCCAACTTCTACTGGCTCAGGGGCCTGAATTCCGGTCACTGATGACCTGGGGGGCCTTAGGGTCTGCCCCCACCCCCGGCTCTGCCCTCTCCCCGGCTCCGCCCCCACCCCTGCATGCATACAGTCAAATATAATCTTTTACTGAGATAAAATGCAGGGTGGGCATTCAAAAGGGGCATGCATACAGTCAAATATAATCTTTTACTAACATTAAATGCAGGGTGGGAATTCAAAAGGGCATGCATACAGTCAAATATAATCTTTTACTGAGATAAAATGCAGGGATAAGATATTAAATTATTTTAATTTAATATTAAATATATTTAATTCCATCCTCCCCTCTCCCCTTATTTTAATTTAATATTAAATATATTTAATTCCATCCTCCCTCGCCCTTATTTTAATTTAATATTAAATATATTTAATTCCATCCTCCCCTCCCCTTATTTTAATTTAATATTAAATATTTAATTCCATCCTCCCTTCCCCCTTATTTTCATTTAATATTAAATATATTTAATTCCATCCTCCCCCCCCCTATTTTAATTTAATATTAAATATATTTATTTCCATCCTCCCCTTCCCCCTTATTTTCATACCCGGACGACGAGAGAGGCGACGACCCACTGAGTCGAAGAAGGTCCTAATCGTGTCTGTGGGCCTCAGCGATCCAGTAGTAGAGTAGCCGAAGAGTATTGCAGGGAATACGCAATCCACACGGGATTTCTCTGTCAACGCTGGCGTGATCTCGCGTTGACAGCGAAATCCCGTGTGGATTGCGTATTCTCACGATACTTGCTCCGAACCCGGAAGTAGGGTTTTAAAAGAAAATTATTATTTATTTTATTTTTCAATTTTTATTTTTTATTAAAAAGCTTAGGGGGGCAGAGAGAAGGGGCTGGGGGGCCGTATATGGCCCCTGGGCCACCAGTTGGACAGCCTTGTTGTATAGTATATGTGTGTGTGTTGGGGGGTGTCAATATTACTGATCTCCAATGAAAGGAAGCCAAAATAAAACTGAGCACATGCTGACATCATGACAAGGAGAGGCAGGGAGCAGTGCAAAGTTTACTAAAGCCTGTGCCACTCCCTGCCTCTCCTCTTTGTTTTCATTTCCTTGACCCAGCCTCCTGCCTGGATAGACATTGGCCTCTTTTCCATAGTTTTTTTTTAGTGTACTCTACTTTGTTGATTGGAGAAATGTTAATTTGGGACCTCATGACATGATGAAAATTCAGTGTCCTAGGATGCTTGTGCTACAGTTAACCCATGGAGCCTCATGCATGACATAGCCTCACTTCTGGCAGGGCTTTGCAGGTCAACTGGGGTGGCATTATCGTATCACCAACATGGGATCATTCTTGTGTTCCAAGAATGATACCTGGGCTAGAGCAGGCAGAAGCCACTCAATCATACTTCCTCACATGTGATGGAAAAGTGTCAGCTGGCAGGAAGGTGGGATGTGGGACACTGGGATTTCCTCACTGCCCCCCAATTTACCACAGAGGCTAAAGGTAACACTGAACCTCATCAATGTGATGAGGTCTTTGGTCCTTATGGCTGACTTGGGGGATTTACCAACACTAGTGGCCATGTGATTTGGGGGTAGGGACCCTCAAGGTAGACTGGGAGCAACCCCATTTTGGAGGATTCTCTCAGGGGCTTGGGTGTTTTTTCCCATGGGAAGTTGAGGAGGAGGTATGAAAGAGAGCAACTGCTCCAGCTGCTCTTGCACTAAGGTTGGTCAACTGGGTCATACACACATTTTTGTATATCTCAGGAGAAAATTAAATAGATGACAGTTCATATAAAGTGACCTATATTTTAGTCCAACTTCTATACATGGTCCTGTTATTTCAAGAGTTGGTCAGTGAAATGATGGGTGCTCTTTTTTTCCTCCAGATGGGGATGGAAGCCATAGCTTTGTGTTAAATAGATAAAAGTCAGAAAAGAAAGTATCACAAATCTGCTGAGTCTGCAGCATAGACACATATGCATTTTGCCAACTTCACCAGTCATAACATAAATAGCACTATGTATATCCTCTATCCACAACAAAAACTAGAATATTTAGGAGCATAAAGTAATGCAGAGCTCTACAGTGTTATTTCAATGAGACTATACTGCTTGAACGCTTTCATCAGCGCTGTCTTCGCACAATCCTAAATATACACTGGACCGACTATGTGACTAATGTTGCTGTCCTTGAGCAAGCAGGGATTACCAGCATTGAGGCCATGCTATTGAGAACACAGCTGCGCTGGGCAGGGCATGTCTCTAGGATGGAGGACCACCGCCTCCCAAAAATACTACTCTATGGTGAACTCACCATGGGTCAGCGCAAGAGAGGCGCCCCCAAAAAGAGATATAAGGACTCCCTGAAACAACATCTCAGGCTCGGCCAGATTGATCACCAACAATGGTCCACCCTGGCCTCACATCGGGAGGCATGGAGATGCACTATCCACAATGCTGCAGCCTCTTTCGAGAAGACACGCCAAATGGGTCTTGAAGAGAAACGACAACGCAGAAAGAACCGCAACTTGAAAACAACATCACCCAAGGAGACTTTTTGCTGTGCTTTCTGCAAACTAACTTGCCTATCTCAGATTGGCCTTTTTAGTCATCAACGCGCTTGTAAAAAGCGTGGGATGAGTCCTTCCTAAGAATCTTCGTTCACGAAGTAATGCCGAGAGAGATAGGCCTTGCTTGCAGTTATCTATCAGCTTTGCATCACTGCATATGTGCTAAAGACATGCCACTTCTTTGAGTAAATTCACCAGTTATAATTAAATATTTATTATGGCAGCTATTTTATTACATACCTCCATGCAAAATCACACAGCAAATCTTGCCACCCCTACAGATGTTTTGGAATACAACTGCCATCAGTGAGACCTAGCATTATCGATGATCAAGGATGGGAGAGAGTGCAATACCTCTGGATGGCATTCGTTCTGGGCAGGTTGTACTAAGCTGTCACAGATATTGGGAGAGAAGCTTAGTTTGTTCGATATTTTTTTTCCATTTTCCCAGCACAACTAATGGATTTTCCACAAAACTATATAAGACATGCTCTGAGATTATTCTGACATGGCACTTACAGGGATATTGGATCTGTTCATATAATGGCAGCAAGTTGCAAGCAAACTCGAGAAATTGCTAATTGTATTCATTTCACTGTTTGACCTCATTGAGCTTCTTAATCTTTAGCCTCTGGGCTTGCTTTCACATAATATGGGAGCAGAGAAGAATACTAAGCTCCAAGTGCTAAAGCCCAGGAATGCCGGTTCCAATTTCTAACCATGCCAGAGCCCACAGACAATGCCTGTACGTCAATCCAATAAAGCCAGCTGCATCTCAGGAAGGTCGTCATGATCTCTGACCTGGCAAGTGGAACCGTAAATCAAACCTGGTTGGTAGGCTGGCCTCTTCCTGGAAAATGGAGCATGCCCAAGGAAAACTGGCTCCCCTGAAGGCGTTTAATCAAACTGAGCCAGACATGCTAAATAGGAACCACACCATGGCTCAAAGCAGTATGTTGCTATCTCAGGATAGACTCAATACAGTTGCACCAAAAAACAAATCTATATCAATTTTTTCCTCTTCTCTCCTATTCCTTAGAGAAGAAAGAAGGAAAGAGAAGGAAGCTCTGTTGCTCTGGCACTGTCTCATCAATTTAAGGCAAATTTGAGAGCTGTGGTTTAGTTTGCAGTGATCCAAGACCCCACCTCTCCAGTTACAAACCTCTGACTTACAAATGATTCACAGTTAAGAACAGGGTTGAGACAGCAGAAAGTGAGAGAAATCTACCCCTAGGAAGGGAAATTCACTTCTGAAAGAGTTATCATGGGGAAAAGGTGTCTCCACTGAAGCTTTATCACCACTCCTTGTTTCCACAACAAGCCAGATTTTTCAAACTGCAATTCTCACAGGGACAGAAAGTGAGATGAAATCTTCTGTACAGTGACATAGACAGCAAAACACTTAAAATGTACCTGTTCCAACTTACAAACATATTCGACTTAAGAACAAACCTACAGAACGTATCTTGTTCGTAACTTGGGGGCTGCCTGTATTTCTACTGATAGGAACTGTGCAGCCTTATAGCCCCAAACATTCTTCAATATTGGCTATGTTACCAGGGTTGATAGGAATTGCTGTCCCTGGCTAAAACCACTAACTCTTAATGGATGAAAGATCCTAAAAACCCTTCCAGTAGCAATTTTGCATTAGGATTCAAATGAGATTGTAGTAGACTATTTGGTAGAGCAAACTGGGAGACAATTTGAAATAGCAATCATATGTTAGATTCTTATATACACATAAGCAAATACAAGCTTTCTTATTCCTGTCTTTTAAATACCTACTGATATTAATCTGAAGCAGAAAGCCACCTGAATGTGTGTGGGGTCTTACCACAATTCTGAATTCTGATTTTTTTAGTGTCCTGGCTTTCATACTTGCTTAGAATTCTTCAGTAGGGGTATAATTAGATATCATGTCAGCAAATGAATGTGGGATTTACTGGAGAAAATGTGATTTAGGTAAAATTATGCTGATTATATAGTAGCAACCAGATAATAATAGCAATAATAACAACTATTATTATTTGAAATACAACAAGATGAGTCCACAGCAAACAAGGTCACTCTGCTGGCTGTTGTATTGGATCACACGTTGGACACTTCCCAAGTGTCTAGGACTGTGTGATGTATCGGTGAATAATGTGTGCAGATCCCAGTAGGGTGGCCTTTTGCAGCAGACAGATGGTAATTTTGTCAGTGCCAATTGTGTTTAAGTGCAAGCCAAGGTCTTTAGGCACTGCACCCAGTGTGCCGATCACCACTGGGTCCACCTTTACTAGCTTGTGCCAGAGTCTTTGCAGTGCGATTTTTAACTTCTCATATCATGTCAGATTTTTCTGTTGTTTCTCTTTGATCCTGCTGTCACCTGGGATTGCAACATCGATGATCCATACTTGTTTCTTTTTTTTTTTATAATATTTTTATTGTTTTCCAAAATAAACATAAAACGTGTACATCAACAGATTGTGGTGAGGGTGAGGAAGGGGTAGGGGCTGGGGGCTGGGATGGGGTAGGAACACTGGGTGGGGATACAACAATATAAAATGACTTCCCAAAGAGTGACCAAGTGCATCTTATTTTGGTGTTTACGATTCTGTTTGTTGTATTCTTTTCACGGTGGGTGTGTTATTATCATTATTATAGTTCATTTATCTCCACTGTGAATTTGTAGCCTTTGTTTTGTATATATTTCTTAAGGCTGGTCCAGTCTGTTTTGTTTCTTTCTTTGTTCATATTGTGGGCTAGGGCGTCCATCTGGATCATGTCTAGGGTCTTCAATATCCATTCCTCTTTGCTGGGGACCGTATTTTGTTTCCACCATCTTGCCAATGTTATACGTGCGCAGGTGCTTAATAAGAACAGCATTCTGTTTTGATTTTCGGAGAGATGACTACATGTCATTCCTAGGAGGTAGGTTTGAGGGTCTAACTCTAATTTTTTCTCCAATATTTCTTTTGTTGCTTTGTGTACTTCTCTCCAATATTTTTTGATTTTTTTGCACCCCCACCATTGGTGAAAGTAGGTTCCAGTGTTCTGAGATGATCCATACTTGTTTCTTAAAGCATGCACCTGCCTGAAGCTGAAAGCCTCTCCTCTAGAGCAGAAACAGCTTAAATGCCTAAAATGATGGGAAGGGGAGTTTGGGAAGCCCCCCCCCCATAATGGGCTGATAGAAAAGGGATCTTTTGGCACCTCAGAATGAAAACTGATATCTGCCCTCCTAATTTCAAGAGGCTCCCGAAAAACAGATTGGGGCCACCACCGAAATCTGGGACACAAAATGTCAAGGTTTACCAGGATTGCACAAGCCTAAATGGTAAACCTTCACTGAACAAATCTTGCCAAGAAAGCCCTGATTATGGTTGCCATTGGTCAGAAACAACTTGAAGGCACACAGCAATAATACTCCCAAAGCTTTGCAAATGTTCTCTGCATGTCATGCCTCAGCCTGCTTCTAGCCCTCAGCAAGACTCACGCCATGTTAAATCCAAAGCCTCAGAGAGGCCTGACTCTTGCCATGTTAAATCCAAAGCCTCAGAGAGGCCTGAAAGCCAGATGCTGCAGGGGCCTCCAGTTCACCAAGCGTTCAAGGGCAACCACAGCCCTTCTAATTCCCAGACCGATAAGAAGGCCTGGTACCACAAAGCAGTGGTGCCTCCCAGATGTCCAGGTGTCTTCACTAATGAACTAACATTACAATCTCAGCTAAGAGGTCCAGGCGGGGCCAGTTCCCCCAGTCAGCCTGGGAAGATGTTCCGACGCAGTTTGCGTCTTGAAGGGAAAGAACCTACTTAAGCTGCTTCCCGTTGGCTCTAAGGTATCTCTCGCCAACGTTTAGCTTCAAGCCAAGTCTTCACGGAACTCTGCCTGGGCCATTGGGCCTTCCAGCCTTTGGACTCTGTTTGCCAAGTCTTTGTGCCAAGAACTTATCCCTTGGATTCAGCCCATTGGGGCATCAAGACTCTTTTTACCTTTTGATCCTGTTTTACCTTTGGACTATTGCTCTGCAATACCCCGATGCTTGGAGCATCAATGGACTATATTTCTATCTACTTTACTCTCTTTATTTATTCTAAAAAAAGCATTTAATCATAGCTGGTCTCAAGTGGTTTCTGAGGGATCCTTCAGGTCTACGATAGAACACTGCACATAGTTCTTATAACAAACAACAAACAACAAGATCAATCAGTATTAGGATCCCTGCACCGAAGACAGAGAAGGCAGGCTAAACAAAATCACACCCTTTGTTTTCTCAGAAGAAATAAGATTGAACCATAGAGCTACAGGTTCATAGCTCAATTGTTTAATATACTAAATGATATACTAGAAAAATATACATGAGTTTGGAAAATTTGTTTTTCATAACAGATTTGAGAAAAAAATTCAACCCATCTGATTTGTAGAAGATGAGTTTCAAATGGAGGGCTTCAGATGAAAAAAAAATAGGGGGGGGGGGTGCTACAGCTCACAGAATTCCCCAACCATGCTAGTTTGTAGATTCCAGGAACAGCTGTCAAAAAGTATATTCTCCATAGGCATTCTTTAAAAAATCTAATTCTGCCTGAAGATGGGGTGTCTGCAAAATTGGAAATCTGCTGCTGCTGTTGACACAATTTATTAGTGATGACCAGAACTTTTTTTGTAGCATGTGGGATCAACCAGTGTTAGAGGTGGTCAAACTCATTACCACTTTGATCTTAAATGTTATTATGTAGGTTTTCTCTTTCTTTCCCCATTTTATCTCTTTTATCCAAAGGCAAATCTCATGCACTAGGCTTCCCAAAGCAGCCTTGTAAGTGATGAACTGTACAAATCTCCAGCAACCATGGGATTTTTGCTTCAGTATTTCTCAAGGGATTCATCATTGATGAATTTGTTCTCACTGGATAAGCTAAATCCTACTCATTTAAAGATAGCAGTATCTACCAGGAGAACTGTTTCTATCTAGATATAAAAAGCATTAGACTGCCAATAGAGAACTGACAACATAATGAATCAACAATGAAACCTTAAGCCAGCAAAGCTTTAAGGTGAATAAGCCTGTTTTGATTATAATTTATTCACAGATCAATCTAAAGCCAATTGAGCATATTATGGACTATAAAAGAGGCTGGCTTCCTAATAGAAACACTTGTCTGATGTCTTCATTTTCAAATTACTGTAATTTTTCCAAATGCAAGAAACACTGTCCATAATGAAAGAAGGAAACAGTCATACAGATGTAGCAAGTGAAATTGATAATGAAGAGAAAGAAGAAGAAGAAGAAGAGAAGGGGAGGAAGAGGAGGAGGAACATAGTACCCCTTTCTTGGAACAGACTATTGCACAATAAATGCACCTGCAGAGATTAGCTAGAATAGTAACATCTCATTCACAGTTAGTACTTTGGCAAGCACCTGACTTTGTAAAGATAGGAGAAATATCAAGGCAGGCAGAAGAAGAGGCATATGCAGCTTAAAATGCAGGACTGTAGATTTCAGAAGAAAGGACAAGGGTTTCAAAGGAGGAGGACATGCGATAGTCATAGACAGTTTCACAGTGATTCTTGATTTTTCTTTATTTTTTCCTTACTAGAAAAAATATATTACCTTCCAACCCCCGAAATAACGAGACAGACAAGAGTAATTGGATCAAATTTGGGCAACCTTTATTTTAAAAGTTACCTATTTAAGTTTAACTTCACTAAAACTCAGGTGTCAAGGGAAACTCCCCTGAGTCCCCTATAACACAAAACTGGGCAAGCTCTCAAGGAAACACAAGAAAACCTATCAGAAAATATCTAACCGACTCTCAAAATTTCTGGACCAATGGTATCCCCCTCACCTTTAAACTGCCATCCAGGTAAGTGTATTTGTGCACTGGCCCAACCAACTTTGAGGACTGCATGAGTGAATATGGGTCTATGGATTACCCTAAACCATTTACACTATCCTATTTAAAAAACCGCCATCCCAGCTAGCCCCTAATATCAGTATAGGGTAGGCAAAAAAAAAAACAAACATAGAACATAGAGGGGGAAAAATTCCTACCCGGCCTCCTAATGGCGACCACTATACTGTCACCTGGGCCGGAGTTGTGGGTTAACACCTAAGTTAGGAATGACCCAGGAGGCTGCCCCAATGCTCTAGGCAGCCTCCGCCCACTAACCAGAAAGTTCCTCCCTGGAACCAATTGCCTCCCTTCGTGGGAGGAGGCAATAACCTTTCCCCGCCCACTGCGTAGGCAGGGAAAGGGCATTAAGGAAAAAAGACAGTATAGGTGCCAATGTCTTTTCCTTGTGAGCCGCAGGAACCCTCATCAAGAAGAACTGAAAGAACCAAGGTGGTTTTTTTGGTCTTACTCTTTTTTTAAAAAAAACCTAATATTTATTCAGTTTTAAACATACATAGAATAAAATAAAAAATAAGTTGGTTAAATAAAGATTTATACACATAAACCGAACAACAACAAACAAACCTAAGACCTCCCTAGACCTAAACCCAAACCCATCACCACCACAATAAAAAATATAGACAAATGAAAACCTAGGAAAATGGGGATAAGGAGATCGTAAGGATTTGGGGGGGGGGGGGAGAGGTGGGGGCACTTGGGATTGGAATGGGGAAAGGATAGGGAAAGGGTACTAGTTAAAAACCTCCGATTGTCTGTATCATGATAGTATTTCTTGTTTCTAGTCTTTCTAATAGTCCTGATATCTTCTTCTCTTCTTCATTCAACTCCAGTGCCTGGTGGTGGGTTGTTCTGCATATCTAAGTCATCATATTTATATTCTTTTGAGTTAAATAGTCTCTCACTAAGTTCCAATTCGTTTCTTCTTTGTGTAATCCCTCATTTCTTTTTTTACAATATTGAGTCAGTTCATCCATATTTCTTATTTTTAGTACTTTAATTAGCCAATCTTCAATTTTAGTTATTTCTTTTAATCTCCACTTTCTCGCATATACTATCCTTGCAGCTGTTATGTATGCCAATAGAGTCTCCTTGTTCTTTTTAAGGTTTACCTTTGTTATTCCTTTCAAAACAGGGCTTGTTTTAGGTGTCTTTGTTTGATTTCTTTGCTTTGAGGGAGGGGAGCATACATTCAAATGATACCAAAGAAGAAAGTGCTCAATGGCAGCATTCCCCAGCATACTGCTCATAACCATGCTTGTTGTCTCATGCAGTCACAGCCAATGAATATTCACACACTGCAAATGAATGTCCCTTTTCCCAATATGGAAACTAAATCATATGTACCATCCTCAAGCTTTACTGTTCACTTAACCTCTTTTGGAACATTTCTGTTTGTGTCTTGAACTGTCTATTTCTTCACTTTTGTTTTCCTCTGTTATACTACAAAGAATCCCCATGTATGGAGACCTTTTGGCCTTTGCCTGCTAACCTAATTTTTGCTGTCATGTGTATTCCATTTCATCTGTCTGTTCTTTAAACTAAGTTATCATAAATAGAAATGCTTGCTGCTCTTTGGGAAAGCTGACTGCAAGATCACATAGGAAATGGATTTAGACTCAGAGAGATATCACCTGAATGGTTCAAAGACTGGCTCCCTGATAGTGTTGGCCACTGGGCGGCACATAAATGACCATTCAAAGCAACTTCAGAGGGTCTTGCTCCACTTTAACTGCCATAAATATTTGGATTGAATATCAGTGAAATTCCCCTAGGGGGTGTTCATGTATCGTATTTTGTCTAAGGAATATGGGGGGAAATTCAGGCAACAATGCAATGTTTAAAAGTCAGATTAATAACATTTCACATGAGAAGTACATGTATGCGAGTGTACGTGTGTGTGCATACTCACCAATTTACATGTAATTAACATGTAGCTAAAAAAACAAAGAACAAGGCCTTCCTCTCCCCGAGATTGCTTGCATTAGTGAAATTCTTGCCCGTGACATTTCAAAGACACTTTATTTTCCTTGAAATTTTGGATTTGGCAAAAGTTTGTGGCAACTTGATCAGCAACAATATTTGTCTGCTTTCCTCTTGATCTTGCATTAGTGGCAACACCCTTCTTTCTTGTTTAAGCATTAGGCAGTGGTCTCAGTCTGGTTCAGTGGTTCTTAACCTGTGGGCCACGGACCACCAGTAGGGTGCGAGGACAAAAATCTGGTCTGCAAGCCTCTCTCCTCTTTATTTCTTTTATTTCTGCTTCTTTCACACTGTCTGGCACTCCTTCCCTATTGCTGTCCATGGCATATGCTCTGTATCAGAAACTAGAGCTGATATGGTATATCCAACGCAATGTTCTGAATCAGCACCCCATGCCGAATCTAAGTTGACCCAAAACTGATTCGTAACCCTTTTGATAATAATGTTGGAGAGTGGTCCCTGATCAAATTGGTCTGTGGTCAAGTAGTCACTGGTCAAGTGGTCCCTGGTCAAAAAAAAAGATTGGGAACCACTGATCTGGTTACTTGGTCTGGAAAAAGACTGGATGGCTTGATTCTTTGCAGCAGTTAAATAGCATTTTTTTGTTTCAAAGCAATGGTTCACTTTTCTTCATAACTGGTATGGTCTCCTTATTATGAAATGTTCATCACAAAAGGGATACGTAGGTACATTTATGTTAATTAAATGCATGATTAAGAGAACACGGCAGTGTATGATACATCAGTGATCGAAACGAAGGGAGGTATTGAGAATGGAGAGAGAAACTCATAAAGATTTCAACACATAACTGTGCTACTTCATGAACATCTGGCAATCTGTCACTTAATAGACAATAACGTCTTCCATAAACAAGAGAGACTTGAATTCATCAGTTCTTTCAGTAGAGAATCTGCTTAACTCAGGTTGCAATCCTATGCATATTTACCAGGGTGTAAGTCCCACTTAATTTAAGGGGATTTACATTTAAGTCAACTTGCCTAAGAATGTGCCACACAGTAGTCGCTTTGGGTGATTTCCATAGATTACCATGTTTATGACACTGTGGAATGAGGGGGCATACAATTTATTTTCTAACGAGAACATGAAAAAGAAATTTAAATATTGCCATGCAGTTTGTTGAGCACCTACAAGAAAGGATTCCCCACTCATTTATGTAAACAAAATTCTGACAGTTTAGCAGACTGAATTATAACGAAGATGACAGCAGCATCTCTATTAATAAATACCTAACATACTAACACATGCCACGGTTTTCATTTCTACTAAATATAGAAGGAAATAAAAATGCTTCTATGCAGCCAAAGTTTGTATCTTGGGGCATATTCAGGAAGGATGTTTACATTTTTTTAAAAATCAGAAAACTAAATGGGAGAATAATATGGTAGGCAATCATTTATTTTTAGTGGCTATTTTCGATTTTATCTCTTACATTTGACGCACCTTCAAAAGAATATAGAGTATATTAGACTTCAGTGCATTCTTGTGTTTTCTTTTAGAAACCACCTTTAAGTCTTCATTCTCACTGAAGTGGCTAATATTGTACCTAGGGCTGGTCAAGTTCAAGAAGAGGGAAGGAAGAGTACAAAAAACGAGATCTTATTGTTGTGAGTTTCAGGAGAAAAGGGAATGACAGTGTTGGATCTGATTTATTATTAGGTGATCTGCTTTTAGCCCAGTATGGCAATCAAACATAATTCAAGGCGGGAGCACACAGTAGGTCTTACTAAGTTGTTTTTCTTTAAGACCTTTGCAATTTATTTTTAAAGGTCATTTATTGATTTGCCATAGGCTACATTTGGTCTTTGTCATTCAGTTTGGGATACAAAGAAGTGAGACATGTTTCTGTTTCATGGGCATCTCTTCAGAACTCTGGCTTCGTTTCAACAGAGGACACACATGCATACACTCTTTTACATCTCATATGCCTGTCTAATTCCTATCTCCATATCATCTCCACTCTTCTGATTCTTGGGCATTGTGGCTGATAGAAATTGGAAGGTAAATGGATGCAACTTTACTACGACTGAGAAATTTGGGAATGTTTACTGAACAGGGACATAGCTGATCGCCTGAAGATTCCAGGGGCAAGATATAGAAATGGGCTTTACCAAAATGATGAATCAGGGCCAGTGCCAAGGACAGAGCAAATAGTGACAGAAAGTCTTCTTTGGCTGATGCCCAGGGCCAGTCCCAATCCAATGCCAATTACAAGTCTATAACTGAAACTATAAGATCCCTTTGAGTTTCTGTTGTGCCACTACAAGGTGCATGTTCACTTGTATGCATGTGTGTGTGTGATTGGTATCTCTGCTGCTCAACATGAAAGGCACTTGACTGTTGAACAAACCTGAAAATGTCTAGCTACGTGGATAGAAGGATTGAACCAAACAAGCAGACATGTATTTTCGATAACAATTTCCATCCCTTTCTTCTAGATCATAGATATGGGAAATTGGGAAAGGCACAGAAGCAAATACTTCTCCATGTCCCCTCTACGGGTTACACCCATTGAACAGAAATGATATCATATTTTTGTGGCAGCGTGGGGCATTTATAGCTGAATTAATATCTGAAAAATATTTGAACATGGAAGCTTCAATAATATTAAGGAAGGAGGAGTCCTCAAGTATTACTTTTTTTCTATTGCTGTTATAAGTTATAAGTTATTTTCTTTCTTTCCTCAAAGCTTGAATACAAAGAATATTTTATATAGATTGTAGCATAGGTATTGCACTATTTTTCCACATATTCACCATTCAGTTCAATACATTTTGT
The DNA here is from genome assembly GCA_030556195.1 of Anolis apletophallus. Classification (NCBI taxonomy): domain Eukaryota; kingdom Metazoa; phylum Chordata; class Lepidosauria; order Squamata; family Anolidae; genus Anolis; species Anolis apletophallus. The sequence continues at coordinate 121,614,229 of JARBWK010000005.1, read as the reverse complement.
CATTCTTGGGATGAGTTTTTGATGCCTGTGTCATAGACATTTCCCTCCGCCTTTTTCAGCCAGTTTGTCTTTTCGATTTTCATCTTGTCATCATTGGAAAAGTGTTTTCCACTGAGGTGTTCCTTTAATTTAGGGATCAAATTATAGTCACTAGGTATGAGATCGGGGGCTGTGAAAGGGGTGGCTTAAAATATCCCAACCAAATGAAGTCAACAACTCTTCTGTTGCATGAGCAGTGTGCAGACGCGCATTGTCATGAAGGACACAGATTCCCACCTTCAGCATCCCATGACAGTTTTTTTGGATGGCTCTGCAAAGTTTCTTCATGGTCTCACAATATATTATGTATCCAATTTGTCACATGCTGTCTTGACATTACGTTCTCTCCATAATCTGAAACGTTTTTGCAATGAATCGCAGCGGCATTCATGTCCTTAGCATTTAGGTAGTATATTACAGCGCAAACTTCGTACTTGGAGGGAAATGGAATGACGACGTTCAGCTCTAACCTCCACCACAACACCAGTCAATGAGCTACTGACACTGCTTGTTTGCATCTGCTGGTTTCCCACTACATGGGAAACCAGGAAAATTCCCCACAAGAGGGTTAACCCTCGTACAATCTGTTCTGTCTTTTGGGGAGCCTATATCACCCTGGAATCTGGGACATATTGGGATGTCTTGCAGTGCATTAAAGGGTTTAATTTTTTCCCGTGACTTTTATTAATGCATGTTATATCCTTTAATCTGTGCTGCAGCACTAATTGGTGGCATGAGCTTTGTGGCTGCCTCAGTTTCAAGTAGTCTTGAATCCACATTATATGATCAGTGTAGATATGCCAAATAGAATGTATTTCTCTCTCAATACATTTCAGCACTCTTCATCGAACGAGGGCATCAGGTTGCTTAGGCAAGCTCACTTCTTGCTGAGCCTGAGACTGATGCCTCCAATACTTGGCACAGATAAGCAAGGATTCTATGCAAATTCTGGTGCACATATCTTTATCTGGAATGCCCCCTTGTGTGAAGTACACCTTTACATGTATTTTGAAACATGTGATGAGTCCCTTCTCCCATGCACCAAATATATAGGAAGCAAGAAGGGACAATCACATGGAGTGTCAAGAGCAAAGATGGTCTTCATGTGTCCTAAGATCATCTGAGCACCTCTACACTGCTCATGCTAAAAAAAAGTCTAGTCTTGCTCTATGGCTGCCTTGCATAGTTAGCTGAGCATGGAAACTGTGAAGCTGTTTTAACTACAAACACTCAGAGTGACTCTCCTGGTAGTTAATATAGATGGATAAATCAAGAATGCCACTCTTTCCATGCTGGGTCTGTTTTTTGAAACCCAGACAAGTCATTCAAAGCCCCACTTTCTAGCTATAGCAGGGGAAAGCCTGTTGCAGATACCGTGCAAGTTAATTTATTGAAGGGTTTACCATTCCCTTTGGTTCTGATCCCAAGTTATAAAGAAAATAATTTAGTTTCGTAAAGTGTCCTTCATGCTCAGTGCTCACAAAACCCTTTATATTATAGCAATGATTTAAATTTAAAGGGGGGGGGGGACAGAACGGCACGGCTGTCCAACCTGCAGGTTCATGAAAAACAATTAACTTTACCCAGCAATATATGTTCCAGCTGTCCAAATGACAATTACAAAAAAATCCAACTACACCTTCATTTTTATTGCTCTGTAATGTACTTTTTGAAATGAACTCAAATTAATTAATATTTACATGTCCAGTTTTTACCCTGAAAATCCTATCTGTGTGTGTTTGGGCAAGGGGTGATTTACAGATTAAATTGAATTAAGGTAATTTTCTAGATCTTTTCTAGTCTTTGTTTAGGCCTGATTTGGGAATACAAACAGCCTTGGTTGCTTTGTTGAATAACACCTGCTAGGAATTAGACAAGTAAAGGTATCTGTCTTAATTTTACTTGACTACTCAGCAGCATTTGATAAGGCCTGCCATTATATACTGGGAATTTACTCAGTATGGGCTCAAGAATACTGTTCTGAAGAATATTCGCATATATTTTAAAAGTGGTGGGGAAATTCATTTTCTTGCATGTCAGGAAAACTTGACCCTAGATTGATGAGAATTTTCACAGTTCACAATTTATCCTATTCACAATGTGCAAGCAGTTATTTTGCACACAAAACTCTTTGTGCAGAGAATAACAGATACATTATTTTCTGCACAGAAAATACAATATGTGGGTATTTAGTCTGTACAACATTTGCACGTAGTTGTTTTGCACCTAAACCAACATTTTTGGTGTGGAAAATAATATTTCAGTACAGAAATCACTTTTTCCAATGGGGACGAGGCTTCCCTCCGCCTCTTCCTCCTCCTTGGAAGGGAAGCTTCGCCCCGGCAGGAGGGAGGTCGCGAGCACCGCAGCCTCCTCCACCATGTTCCTGTGTGCCACAGCAGCCCGGGGCTTCCCTTCCTTCCTCCTCTTTGGAGGAGGAAGGAAGGGAAGCCCCGGGGCCACTGCGGCACCTAGGAACATGGCAGAGGAGGCAGAGGCCGCGACACTCATGACCTCCCTCCTGCCGTGCATGCATGGAAGTGGCCATGTGGGCGGGGCTTCCCTTCCTCCTCCTCCTTGACTCGAGGTAGGAGGGTGTGGCCAGGAGAAGGAAGCGGCCCTGAGGCCTTCCCTCTGCCTCCTCCTCCTCGCACCCTTTTTCCTAGACAAGGGGGCAATGGCGAGGGTGCCATTCCCTCCTCCCCCGCCCCCTCACAGTGCTTTCCCCCAACCCTCCCCCGAGAGATTGAGATAGAGGGAGAGTCATCATGCCGCACGTTGCAGGTTTGTCTGAAAATTATTAATTTTTGGTCCTTGATCTGGCGCCCCTCTGGGCCCATGCCCATAGGCCATGGCCTAGTGTGGCCTTATGGGTAATCCGGGCCTGAAGGCAGGGAGAAGGGGGATAGAGAAGGTAGCTTCTTGCATAAAGGAGAAGGAGACCATTGGCGGCTACTGGCTGGGCTAGGCATTTTCCATTTTGAGTTATTGCTGGCTATGGAAAGGAGAAGGGGGAGAGGAGAAAAAGACTATTGGAGGCTGCTGGCTAGGCATTTCCCATTTTGAGTTATTGCTGGCTGCTGGTGGCTGCTGCATAATAGTAACTTGCAAAGAGCCATATACTTCTAGATTTATTTGAGTTTAATAAATAATATTATAGCATATCATTAATAAACTGCTGCCTTGTGCTCACAGCATCACAAAGGGACAACTGAACTTGGAAACCGAAATTATTTGGAGTCAAATATTATAGCATAGCAATAGCTAGCTGCCTTTGATGGGCCCACCTAGTACAAAGGGGCAATTCAACTTGGAAATGGAAATTATTTTAAATCAAATATTATAGAAAGCATAGCATTAATAGCTGGCTGCCTTAGACAGTGGACACACCCAGCACAAAGGGACAATCCAGTTGGGAAATTGAATTTTTTAAAGTCAAATATTATAGCAAGTATAGCATTAATAGCTGGCTGCTGCCCTGGACATTGGGCATAGGCTAGCTGCTACTGCTGTCACTGTTGCCTTTGGAATTGACACATCAGCACAAACCCTGCTTGGAAACTGAAATAATTTAGAGTCTATAGTCTCATAGCATAGCATAGCATAGCATAGCATAGCTGCTGCCTTGTACACACACCATCACAAAGCGGCAACCAAACTTGGTAACTGAAATGATTTGGAGTCAAATATTATAGCATAGCATTAATAGCTGCCTCCTTGGGCACTGGGCACAGGCAGGCTGGCTGCCGCCGTCATTGTCATCTTTGTCACATCAGCACAAACCCTGCTTGGAAATTGAAATCCTTTAGAGTCTACAGTCTAATATTATAGCATTGCACAACTGCTGCCTTGTACACACATCACCACAAAGGAGCAACCAAACTTGGTAACTGAAATTATTTGGAATCAAATATTATAGCCTAGCATTAACAGCTGCCTCTTTGAACACTGGGTACAGGCTGGTTGCTGCTACTGCTGTTGTTGTTGCCTTTGGCACATCAGCACAAATACTGCTTGGAAATTGAAATCATTTTGAGTCTATAGTCCAACAGCATAACATTGCATAGCTGCCATCATCCTCATATTAATATGTTTCTCTACACCAGTGGTTCTCAACCTTTTACTAATTATTTAATTTAATTATTTAATATTAAATTCCATTATTTATCAAGTGTGATGCTATGGCTGAGTTCTCTGGCTGAATCAGTCTGCAGTGCCTTTCATGTTCCTTGATTAATTTTTTGGGGAATGCTGCTTTTGGCAATCCCTGTGTAGAATTGTCACCAGCTGCATGGTGTACAATAGACTCCTGCAGAGGTCCTGCAGGACAAATCTACATAGGGACCGCCAAACACAGCACCCAAACATTAATCAAGGAACATGAAAAGCACTGCAGACTGATTCAGCCAGAGAACTCAGCCATAGCAGAGAACTTGATGAACCAACCTGGACACAGAATATTATTTGAGAACACAGAAATGCTTGGCCACTCTAACAACCACCATGTCAGACAACACAGAGAAGCCACATGAAGCACATGGAAATTTTCAACAGAAAGGAGGAAATCATGAACATGAACAAAATCTGGCTACCAGTATTAAAAACTCTAAAATCAGGACAGTGAGGGGAAAAAACACTCTGAAAACAGGGGAATTCCAGGCATGAAACAATCAAGGCCAGCTAACATCTCCCCCAGGCAGGAGTCTGCCAGGCTTTGAAGCTGCAAAGCTTTGCAATGCTAATCAAGGTGATTAATTCCAACTTGCTTCCAACAGACAAGAGTTTTTCCCCACCCTGGACATCATTCCACAGATATATAAGCCTCCCTTGCCTAGTTTCCAACAGATCCCAAGAATCTCTGAGGATGCCGGCCATAAGTGCAGTCAGGAGAGAATGCTTCTGGAACATGGCCATACAGCCTGGAAAACTCACAGTACCCTAGTAATATAAATCTCTGATATATATGGTGTATTTCCATGGTCACAAATTGAATATAATTAAAGCATAGTGATAAATCACAAAATGATACTTAAGCCCTCAGGTGTCTGAACTTCAACTCCCATAATTCCTAACAGCCAGTAGGCAGTTAGGAATTATGGGAGTTGAAGTCCAAAACACCTGGAAGGTCCAAGTTTGCCCAGGCCTGGGCTAAGGTCACCTGGAGAGGCACCCCTTCCTCTTTCAACTCTGGGGGCGCCACAGAAGACAGCAGCGCCAGGCAGCTTCGCTCCCTTCCTCATGCCTTCCTTCCTCCCAAAAACAAAAGCAGAACACGAAGGAGGAAGAGGAAGAAGAGGAGGAGGAGGAGGGGGCAGCAAAAGCAGCCTCCCTTTCTCCCCCCCCTTCCCCAACGCACGGGTGGCTGGCTGCAGAGTACACACAGGGGCTGCAACCTGATTTAGGCAGCCTGGGGAGGGGAGGGGAGGAAACTGGCGGAAAGATGTAAGCAAGGAAGGAAAAAAGGAAGGAAGCAAGGAGAAAGGGGGGGGGGGGATAATAAAGGTAAGGAATTGAATGGAGGGAAGGAAGGAAATCCTGCGCCCTGGGGGAAAACAAAAAGGGGCATTTCTCATCGGGGGCATATTGGTAAGGAAGGGAAAAACTCACAGCAACCCAGCCAAGTCTCTGCCCCCGCCAGAGGGTTTCAGGGAAAGGGGAGCAGAGAGGAAGTCAAAAGGACTCGAAAGAAAAGGGCATCAGCACCTTCCTTCTCTCCCTCCTCCTCCTGGGGAGACCCTGCATGCGGGGAGGAAGGAGCAATGGGCCCTTCACTCCTCTCTCCCATACACACACACACACTGCCTTTTCGCACTGGGTTTTTTCCCGGTGCTCTGCCTGCCTTGCAGCCTGCAGGGAAGGCAGGGAGGAGGGCAGCGGGGGGCTCCTTCGCTCCCTCCCTCTGCACCTAAAGGCCACCTAGTCTGACCTTCTGCCCATGCACGCCTTCGCCTCTCATGCGCCCTTGCCGGCCGGCGGGAACGCGAGGGGAGGCGCGCACAAGGCCTAGCGCAAAGGAACCCTGCTGAGCTCGCCAGGGGCGAGGAGGGCCTTGCTTCTAAGCTCCTCTTCCTCCTCCTGACTCCCTGCAGCCCTGTGGGAACAGGAGGAGGAGGGAGCGGACCTGGACTGTCTGGCTGTTTCCCGGCACAGGGGCCGGCAGCCATTTTGAGCAGGCTGAAGGGGCGCTCTACACTATGATTTTTGTTTCTGGGTGATAAATGTAATATTGTAATTGTCTTTGTGGGAGGGACATCATGCTATAGCATGATAGTTTTTATAAATAAAAACTCCGTGTATAAGTGAAACATTCTGAAATTTGGTGGACTGACAGTGGTAAATGCGTTCTACTATGGTAACAAGTTTCATCCCGATAGCTGTAAAAATGAGAGAGAAAGGAGCCCCATAAGCATATCAGACATGCAATTATTTTATGAAATAGTAATGAAATTTCGTTACTCTTGTTATGGCAATGAAATTTTCACGAATGATATTTTAGAAACACTTTAGAAATGAAACACCAGCTCCCCCATTTTGTAATGACTTTTGAACCATTTTTATGGATCGCACATGCCTAATGGATACACATTCTTACTCGTAATGGGCACATGGAGGTTTCTTCTTTAGCCACTAGAAGTCCATCTCATTTTATGTACAGTACCTATTATAATATTGGCTACTTAGATTTTTTTAAAGTTTCTGCTACTTTAAAACATGTTTCTGAAAATTGATGCAAAAGTTCATTTTAAAAATATAAGAAATCCCAAAGTTTAATTTCAGTATATAGCACTTCATTCCTGATCTACAAAATAATGTCCACTGTAGGTGTGACGCCCCCAGAGGGGCTGTATTTGTCTGTGTTGAGATTACCATTTACCTGTATTGGGTCTTTGTTCTCTGCTTTTGCCATGTGCTTCTTGGTCATGTGGTCCTTTGCCTTATCATGTGGTCATTTGGGGAAGAGCTACTGTACATCCTGGCTCTTACCTGGTGACCTGCCTTCAACCCCACCCCCTTTTCAGAGTCTATCTAAGGACCGGCCAGCCCTTCCACTTCCTATTTGCCCATCATCACAAGGACAAGCAAAGGTTGGAAAGCCAGGTTGCTGCAAAGGACAACCTCTTTTTACCTGCTGATTTTCCCACGTCTTCACCCAGAACTTTCAGCATAAAGGAAGATTCGTCTTCAACAGAGGCTGGGATTTTGGGGGCTTGCTACAGGAATTCATTTGCCTGCAGGCCAGAGGACGACTGGACGCCTTGGACATTAATAGAGCTACCACCACAGTGCTCTTTCTGGCATTGTGGTAGACTCCCTTTCTTATAAGGACTTTGCAACCAACTCAAGCCTTTGAACCATCAGTCTTGGCTGATTGTAACTCAATAAATCCTGTTTTTAGTTCACCCCATCCTGCATTTAGCATTTCCTTTATAGAGGTCCAAGGTTTTCTTGCATGTGGGAAAATCGTAATTCTGTCCCCAGGGGCAAAGCTTGCTTTGTCCTATCTCTAAGCCACTTTTTGGACCCTGGAAGACAGAAGAGTAGGTTTTCTTCTTCCAATCTTCCACAGAAAGCTGCCATCAAAAGGCCTTTTAGGCAGCACTTCATGGAGGAGCCCATGAAAACTTAAATTATGGTGGGCAATTTATAGTCTTCTAGATGTTGGGATATGCTATGATGTCCAGTGCCATAGCCAGAAAAAAGTTCCGGGGGGCAGGAGATAGTGAATCATGAAGAGTAGTTCCATAACTACTAAGCAATATCCCAGAATACTTGTAAGGTATGTAAAGCTGGCAGACACTGGGACTGATATCAGACTGAGATACTTTCCGTTTGAGAGCAGTTGCTCCTTTGTCATTGTAGTTTTCATTGTATTTTTCAGGTCACTGTATTGAGCTTTGTATTGGGGATTCTTCTATTGCATAGACCAGTGTTTCCCAACTAGTGTGTAGTGAGTGATCATCAGGTGTGCCGTGGGAAATTGGCACTCTTCCCCCTCCTAGCAGCTCTTTCTCCCTCTTTCCCTCCCCGAGGCAAAGGAAGGGCTCCATCGAATGCCAGGGCCAGGCCCACCTTGAGGAAGCCTTCAGAAGCCTCGACTCAGCATGCCTCCAGCTCCCACTCAGGGCTGCTTCAGCCTCCCGATGCTCCCATACGTTTCATAGAACTGTGTGGCCTCTTTCGCTGCCTCCCTCCTCCATCTGCAAAAGCAGAGCATTGGGCGGAAGTGATTGAGTTGGCGTTTTTGCGTTGGCTTGGATTTCTCGGGAGAACAGCCAAAGCCGGAAGCTCCACGTCAGTGAATTGGGCAGTGAGCGAACCTGGGAGCATCAGGAGGCTGAAGCATTCACAGGTTTCCAAGAAACAAATTGAGCCTCTCCACTTGGAAATGGTTTTGGGTTGGGTTTTTTAAAACTATTTTACTCGATTTTTCGAGAGTCCCCCCCCCCCCGGAACTGTTTGTAACAGCTTCATGGCATTCATAGTTAACTGGAAGCAAGTTTCACTCAGGGGGGAATTTCACAAGGGTCTGGAGAACAAGCCCTATGAGGAGCAGCTTGAAGAGCTGGACTTGTTTAGCCTGAAGAATAGAAGGCCAAGAGAAGACATGATAGCCATGCATAAGCATGAGAGAGGAAGTCATATATATGTTGTGTTCATCGAAACAGGCCCAGATTTCACACTGAGTGTATAAATACATTTAAAAGCATGTTAACTATATGTATTACTGTGTTAGAGTGTCATTTTGTGTCATTTTGGTTGGTGGTGTGCCCCAGGATTTTGTAAATGTAAAAAATGTGCCACGGCTCAAAAAAGGTTGAAAAACACTGGGATAGACTATTTTGTGTGAGTAATTCCAAAATACAAAATAATTTAAATAGTATGGTTTATTCCATATTTTATATAGATTTAATTAAATCAATGTAATGTTTGCTTCTCATAGACATAGCATGAGGATTTGGTTAATCAGTTAAAATTCATGAGTAAACCAGGTTTTTTTAACTTGAAAAATTTCGGGCAGGAGGGGGGGAGTAACCCCTACCACCCCCTACCCCCCAGGCTACAGCCTTGATGATGTCTACCATCCTTCACCAATGAATATGCTGACTAGGGTTAATGAGAGTTATGATTCACCTGAAGGGAGACAGATAGCCCACTCCTGGCATTCAACATAATAAAATCATTAGTCAATCTTTAAAGGATCAGAGCATTCTTGCAGTTGTTTTGCTATAGCAGAATAATATGACTACCTTCTTGAAAATGAGAATGGTAGACATTCATCATAATGGTTTCTTTTTCTTTCGTGCATCTGAATTTATTAGTGCACTCGAGCACGGTTCTCGGTCCTTGACACAGGCGTTTTAAAGACGAAGAATGCATGCTGGATGCTTAGATGCTCTGAGACACACATTTTGCATCTTCAACTTCACTTGCATGGTGGTCTACTTGCAGACACCAGTGCATTACAACATTGTGTTCACTGTTCAGTTTAGATTTTTGCATATGCATCCAGGTTATATATGTGACTATGGAAATGCCAAGGAAAGAATACTGTAACAGCTTTGTTGCTCTCCCAAGGATGATTATGGTTTTCTTGTTTTTAGAAAGTATCTGCTTTGCATATTTTAGGTTCTGAGCTGCATTGTAAATAGCAAATCTCTTTGATAGATCTAGAGGTAAACTCCCCCTTCTCTTGGCTCATATAACTCTTCCTGTGTTATACTAATAGATTACATAAATGCAAACCGTTGCTAATAATTCCTAAATAAACCTTCTTCCACTTCAGCTTCACTGTAATCCATCTCTTATGTCAGATGAACTGTGGTACTTATCCTCCTTACTGCAAAGGCTATAATGCTTCTCCTTATTCATCTCTCATACACAGTAATCCTTCCACCTCAACTTTACAGATTTCTAATTTAAATGTAAAATATTCATGGCAGACAAAGGAGCCCTAGTCTAAACAATAGCTCTTATAGCTAATACAAAGGATTCTGACATTGTCTTTGTCTAATCTTTTTAATAAAATAAGAAAACCCACCGGCTACATAGTGATTTTATTCATCGTTATGATTATCTGTATGTGTGTGTGCGTGTGCATGCACAGAAATGCAGGCTATAATAACAGCAATTAAAGGGGGGAATCTTTATTCTATGATGAAAGTAAAACACCTCTTCCAGACTACTCTGAAGGAAGTCTTCATGTCCGTAGTTTGCATTCTGCAAGGCCAGAAGCATGCACAGAGTGTGTGCATGGAGGGACGCAGGTATAAATTAAATGGATACATGTAAGCTCCCTATCTGAATTTTTTTAAATTTATGCCTCTACAGTCACATTAAGTGATGAAGGTCTCAGGTTTAGATGGCTTTTATCAGGGGTTTAAAGCATTCCTGGAGGTCAGTCCTATCAAAACTATTTACTGGGTGTCATAACTAAACAGACTCTCCTCTTTGGATTTCTGGTGATGAGGGGAAATGGGTTCAGTGTGCTAAAGCAGTGATTTTCAACCTTTTTTGAGCCACGGCACATTTTTTAATTTACAAAATTCTGGGGCACACCACCAACCAAAATGACACAAAATGACATTCTTAACACAGTAATACATATAGTTAATATGTTTTAAATGTATTTATACACTCACTTAGTGTGAAACCTGGGCCTGTTTCGATGAACACAAAATAGATATCCTGGCAGGAATGGTAGAAAGACACACACGAAGCTCTCGCTCAACAGCTGTCAGTCTCTCTCTGTTTTTAGTTTTTATCGCAGCCAAGCGTGAGAAGCTCATCTCACACAGGTATGTGGTTAAAAACCGGAGAAATGTCAAAATAGCTTTATATATATATATATATATATATATATATATAGTTTGAAAATAATTTCCCACGGCACACCTGATGATCTCTCACGGCACACTAGTGTTCCGCGACACACTGGTTGAAAATCACTGTGCTAAAGCATGACCACTTCTTCCTTTAAATTCCTAAATGTAAATAGTGTGAAACAGTTGTATAAACCAAACCTGATAATTTGTATAGTTGTCCTCCATATCTGCGGATTCCGCATCCATGGAATCAACCATCCATGACTTGAAAATGTATTTCTATATGGGGCATCATTTCACTAAGCTATTGTATATAACAGGATTTGAGCATCCATGGATTTTGCTATGCATGGGCGGGTCCTGGAACCAAACCATACCCAGATTAGGATGGCCATGAACCCTTTGAATTCATTCCACATTCCCCACCCCTAGAAACCTATTCAGATTACATTCATATTAATCAATGTCACCCTCTCTGACTACCCTAATTCTTTTATTTATTTATTTATTATTTATTTCTGGCATTTTACCCCGCTCTTCTCACCCCCCCCCGGGGGGGGGGGGAGACTCAGAACGGCTTCCAAAAAGGCACAATTGGATGCCCACACAGTAAAACACAGTATAAAACCCCAACATTCAACAATTAAATACATTAAAATACCATTACATTAATACATCCTATGCATTCATTTATGTTAAAACAGTGTTCCGTCCATAAAAAGCAATTGAGCCCTATTCAACAACTTTCCATCAAAATCCAGTCTAAATTCTGCCTTGTGCTATTGTACAAACGCCTGGTCCCTTTACTTTTTGCCTGAATGTCAGGAGGGATGGAATTGATCGCATATCGCTAGGGAGCGCATTCCACAGACGGGGAGCCACCACCGAGAAGGCCCTCTCCCTAGTCCCCACCAACCGCATTTAAGAAGTTGGTGGGAGCGAGAGCAGGGCCTCCCCGGATGATCTTAACGTACGAGGTGGGATGTAACGGCAGATGCGTCTGGACAAGTAAGCTGGGCCAGAACCATATATTTAACCCTTTCACCACATAGGTTACCCTTCACACCATTATGAGGGTTGTGATTCACTGGCTTTAACTGCGTTTGCCCAGCTTGCAATGTCCACACCTATCAGAAGTGGGCAACATTCAGACCTTCAAATGCTACTGCAAAGCATCCTACTTAAGCCTTATTAGCTAAGATAGCCAGGCTTGATGGGAGTTGTAGTCCTACAACATCAATACACCTTTACACATGGATAGCACTGAGATTCTATGTAACTGCCAAGGCTGTTTTTGGAGAGTTATTTAAAATTCGCAATCAGGCTACAAATGGCTTTCATATAATACAATGATGGCAGTTAAAATGGAATATTAGTGCTGTCATATTGTAATGTAAATGGGCCATAGGAGAGATACAAGCTGCCCATTTTTGGAGCAGATGAATGTTGGTCTCCTTCAGACTTGAGATCTTTGCTATATTTTTGTGAATCCATTATGCAATTATATCACGATACTTCCTGAATTTCTTGGATTTTAATAAGCAGTCCTGTGATATGTTAAAGACTGCTTATGTTCATGCTGTAACAAATCTGTCTTCGATGTGTTATATTATTTTTCTTTTCATTGTTTTTGCTACAGTAGTGTAATAGTCTCTCTTTTGGAAACTAGATTGTAATGATTTCCCCCTAGTGTTATGTAATGCAATATTTTAACACTGTTGTGCCCCCTTACTGATAAGCAACTGCTGGGAGTGAAAGGGGTCCATTTTCCTGTCAATTGAGAAGTGTGTGTCTGAAATTTTTATCTCTTCTCATGAGTGATCTCTAGTATGTTGTGCAGAAAAAAAGACCCCTGTTGCAAATCCAAACATCACTTGTGGAAGGAGAGATAGGAATTGCTTCCCAAGCAACAGAGGAATGGACTTCCAGTGATCCCAGAGTCTGCTTACTAGTATGTAGTACTTAGAGGATTTCCATAGTACCTACACAGCCTCTAAACTTGGGTCTGCATAGGGTTTGTAAATACATAGGAGTTGCAAATGCACAGCTATAGGATATGTGTTCACAATTGCCTAATAGCATTCCAGCCAATATTTATTAAACCTTCCTGCAAAACAGAGAAACATCTGACTTTTTAAAAATATGAAGAACTAGCCTTCCCCTGCCATGCACTGTGGCCCAGTCTCTGTATATGTGTTTTGTGTGTGTATATGTTTGTGTGTGTGTGTGTGTGTATATAACATATTTTTTGGGATTTTTTGGGATTTTAAGTCTCTTCCGCTGTATTTTTCAGTGTTTTTTTTATGAGTGATGGTACTTATTGGCCTGATAGGTGTATTGTGTCTAAATTTGGTGGTTTTTGAGTTATGTTAATCTCACAAATAAACATTACATTTTTATTTATATAGATTGTGAAAATAGGCCTGGTCTCTGAACTGGCCCAATTGCTTTATGATGACGACGGTGATGATGTTTGTATAGGAGACTCAATGTCGTAATAACATTCAAAGTGGCTTAAATTAAAAACATTTAAATACAATTTAAAATCTACAAATATACAAACATTAAAACAGGATTATATATAATTTTTAAAATTCAGTTAAAATCAAAAAAACATATTCAAAACTAAAAATCACAGCACCCACTAACACCTTTTTTATTCAGACAGGCTTTCAAAAGATCAAATGACTTGATCTTCAAAAGTCTGTCAAAATATTTTTTAAAAGTGTTAGCCTGCCACCAGAAGGACACGGGGTGGGGTGGGGGGCATTTTGGCTTCCCTGGGCAGGGAGTTTCAGAGTTAAGGGGCAGCCAATACCAGCTATTGCTGAAAAGTGAAAACTTTCCTCTCCATTACACCCACTGGTTTGCTGAGTACTGCGCCCCCATCTGCACTACCATTTAATCCAGTTTCTGAATCCAGATTATTTTATGTGAACTGGATTATATGGTACTGTCTAAAGACGTCACACCCAACTTCTGGAATGATTACATCAGCATTACCTCTGAAAAATTCTGCAAAGCTCTTGGGAAGACAAGTGGACAAATGTCAGCATTCTGGAAGAAGAAAAGACCACCAGCATTGAAGTAATGTTACCCCGCCATTAACTTCGCTGGACTGTTTGAATGCTCGATCACCATCTCCAAAAGAAGGAATATGTTGCCCCACATGCAGCTCCCTTTCAACAACACTTTCCCCTTCACATGGGGGAAGTATCACCCCCCCTTCCCCCAAGAGGACCCATGCTGGCTCCTTTGGATGCTTTCACCCCAGTTGGGGGCAGAGCTTCCGTCGAAAGTCACACAGCCTCGTGTGATGGCTGGTGTAAGGCTCCGTCCAGAAGATGGGGTGAAAGTGTCCTAGGGCACTAACCGCCCCCCCCCCGGTCTGTTGAAGTTGCAGTTCTTGCTTTTCACTACTCTTCTCAAAGAAAGGAGTGGTTCCTTTTTTGAATTAAGGTACTGTAATACAATGACAATGAGGCTAAGAAGTCCCAGGTTTTAGGTTGATTTTAAGACTAACATTTATAGACTTATATTGCTGAAGATAATAATTGTATCTTATCTTTGCCTTGGAGAATTCCTTGATATACAATTCAACATGTTTATTTTTATTTTGGTCATAACATGATTATGCTTACTTTGATTTGGAGTTTTTCCGCCTCCTTTTGGGGAACTGATCTAACTTAACCATCTATCTATTTCCATTTTTGATTAAAAGCATTTGCCAGAATCCCACAGCTCTGTTAGAAATACATAACATACAGTTACACATCCATAACTGCTAAGTATGTATGATTCTTACATAGTCCCTAGTTTAGGACTACATAGGATCTGTGAAAATGTCCAAAATTTCACTTACTGGGAAGCAGCCACTTGGATTGATCTGGGCTCACTCATTTGTTGTTTGAGAAGTAGCTACCTGATGTTGTAGCCTCTCCCACCATTTTCTGCTTCAAAGAGCATTTGTGTTGTGGTCCTTTTTCTGCCCGTTACACTGAAAACATCAGGGAGCTACTTTTGAGCTCCTTGACTGCTTCCTAGTAAGTAAGATTGGGGGGCAGGTGTTGGCTATAATCCAGTGATCATATACAAAGATCACACAGGATTCTGCCAGTTGAAAGTACAATGGTACCTGTTGGGGTTCAATTTAAGGACCCCACGTAGAAACCAAATTCTTGGATGCTCAAATCTTGTTATATATAGTGGTGTAATGAATTGTGTGTGTTTTTAAAATATAAATCTATGCAAGACGGGAGAGTTGCTGAGACAGCAACACAAACAAAGAGTCAATTTCATATATAAACTATAATATCGTGGGTAAATACAATCGTAACATATACATAAACATAAACAATAGATACAGAAGTAGGTGTCGTTCACGCCCTTAGTAGGCTCCTACCCTTATCGCGGGATAAACACCGACAATAGTCCAGGTAAGTCCGTATCAATCCGCAAGGGAAAGTGTTCCTATAGGGAGTGTTCTTGTGTGTAAAGTTCCTGGAGGTAGCCTGAACTTGATAAATTCCAGATTATTTAGACCAAACGGGTCAATATAATGCCAACGTCCAAATCTCCATTTAGTCAAGCCTGGCGTGAGCGCACCATCCACCAGCGCCTGTACACCGATCCGTCGATACGTACTACGGGCGTGAACGACACCTACTTCTGTATCTATTGTTTATGTATATGTTACAATTGTATTTACCTACGATATTATAGTTTATCTATGTTTTTAAAATATAACATGGGAAAAAATTAAGGAATTAAAAAAAATGTGGGACGCATAGGAATATTTTTAAGCCATGGGTAGTTGAATCAATGGATGCAGACTCTTTGGATAAGGAGGGCTGACTGTATTATTATAGCAGAAACATATTACCACACTTTTCCTTAAGCAACCTTTTAAACCTGTAAGTAAAAACTATGAGTTTAACTCCCATGTTTAGAATATTATATGTATTATGGACTATATCTATAATATATTTAGCACTCATATAAATGACTCCAAGAAAAGGACCTTTGAATTTTATTACAAATTCATTTAGTCTAGCTCACCTGCCTAGATTCACCTGGATAGAAAATGAGATTTTTGCTACGGGGGTTGCTCTGCTTAAAATGACAGTCTCATCTTCATCTTTTCTATCCTCAAATAGCTTTCAGATAATATGTTATTGTTTTTTTTCAGATGAGTGATTTGAGAGATTGTGTAATGCTTGTGTATTCAGGAATGTGATGCCTCATTCAAAGCATCATCTTCATAGTGCATTTTCGTTGAACATGCAGAAAATAAAATAATTTCTTATTATTTATTTCATTATTTTTAACAGGCACATTTTTGAAGTTGTGACTAGCACCAAAAAGTACTAAATATCTGAATATTTGCCTCTTTTAAATCATTGTCACTCGCTCCCTTGATCAGAGATTGGCAATTAAGTTGCTAGGTCATCCTTGTATTTGTCACAAAACTTTTACTCTCCCAAATACACCTCCACGCATGCTAAGTCAACATCATTCACATCAAGCATGGGCTCTATTATTAGAAGTCAGAAAATGGGTGGTGGGTTGGGAACCCTATCTAAGCAGGAACATTTTACTAATCTCACCAAACACTGGAATGCTTCAACTACAAAAACAAACAGTAAGTCCCTGCCCTGTAGAGGTGGTTGATGCATAAAAAAATTGATTCTAAATTCGTGGGGGGGATTTCCATTGCTGGGTCGTTATAGAAATTATTACAAATTTTTTAAAATAAATTTCGTGATTGAAATGTAATTAATACGAATTTTCGTTATTATTCCTTATTCCAGCTGGCTTGTCATCCACCCTTCCCTTCCTTCCCTTGCCAGATCAGATGCCATGCAAATATAACCCAGGATGCCATCTGATCTGGCGAGGGAAGGAAGGGAGGGGTGATGGCTCGCATCCACTCCTACAAAACACAGGAGGCAATGCACCAAGCATCCACCAAGTTACTGAGTAAGCTGGCAGTATGAGTACAGGTATGTATGCATGCACTCACTCAGCCTGAATCAGTCCTAAAGCCCACTAACAACATGATAGAAGCAAGCTATATCAACAAATAATCAATTAATGCAAATGAAATTCACAGACACAGTATGAGCTTCTTATAGCAGGAATATCAATCTCCTCAAAAATTGCTTCTCAGGGTCACTTATACACATCATAGTCCTGCAGTTCTGGGTGCTCGGAAGCAGGCACATAAGTGGGAAACCTTCTCCCAAACACAAGCCACAGACCCAACCAATTGATGCCCGAAAAATGGATCCATGATCAGATCCATTTTCAGGCATTGATTGGTCGGGTCTGCGGCTTGTGTTTGGGAGAAGATTTTGCCCGCTTTTGCGCCTGCTTCCGAGCACCCAGAACTGCAGGACTATGATGTGTGTAAGTGACCCTGAAAAGCAATTTTTGAGGAGATTGATATTCCTGTTATAAGAAGCTCTCAGCTGGCGAGAGGAGAAGGGAGGGCGCTGCTGCCTCCAGTCTCCTCTCACGAGTTGAGAACTGAGAGGGAAAAATACGACCTAATAACGTGACCTTTAGAAAAATGGCCACCCCAGGTTCGGTTTTGAAACTTCACTTTCTGGTTGGACACCCAGGATCAATATAGGGTCAAAATAATTTTTGAAATACGAATTATTAACGGATTTCAAAGCATTTAAATTGGAGATATCCACCCCTACTGCCCTGCATTTCAGCCAGTTTCTCAATGATGGAATGCACAACAAAAATCAAATTCATAACATAGATCTGGGATGTATAAAAGAAATGGGAACAGAAAAGCTCTTTCTATTCACAACCATCATACTTGGTCCAGTTCCATACCCTCCAAGTAACCTGATTTAACAAGTTCAGTCCCTAATAATTCTATTTTAAACCTTCCAAAAATCCTCAACTTGGAAATCTGATTCTAATAAAGCAAAATAAAATAGCACTCGGCTTTTTGTTGTTACTGCAGCATCACACTGCTGGTTTATGCTCAGTTTATGGTCGTCAATCATTCCAAGGTCCCTTTCACATATAGACTACAGAGCTATGTATCTCCAATCTTATACCAGTGAATTTGGGTTTTGTGGCCTAAATAAATAATTTTATATTTCATTTTCTTATTTTCCCCCGATTTTTGAGTTTATCTAACTCCTTTTGCAATCTGTTCCTATCTTTCAGTGTGTTAGCCACCTTTCCACATTCCAGTGGATGTAATTTTTGCCGTTGCTTGTACAGGAACAATGCTTTTTTTCCAGTTTTCACAGCTAAAAATGTGGGGGGAAATCAATAAAGCAGCGAGAGGTATCATCTGTGGGTTAGATTTCCAACCCTTCCTGGCTCATTAAAAAGGACAGAACACGGTTTGATAGTGGATCTGTTACTTCCTGGATGGAAAAACTCAAAAGGTGGTGCTGAGTTAACTCTGTTTGATTCCTTGGCCATCAGCTTGCAGGGTTCCTTGGAGTTTGGTTTTGTCTCCTAAGCTATTTAACATATAAATTAAATCACTAGGAAAGGCCATTTTGAGTTTTGGATTTCAGTGCCCTTA
This sequence comes from Anolis apletophallus, assembly GCA_030556195.1. Lineage (NCBI taxonomy): Eukaryota > Metazoa > Chordata > Lepidosauria > Squamata > Anolidae > Anolis > Anolis apletophallus. The sequence continues at coordinate 121,595,806 of JARBWK010000005.1, read as the reverse complement.
AAATAGAGCTACAAAACTTCAGACAAACTCTTATAGTGTTTTCATCCATGTGTCAATTAAGAATACTGGTTGCTTTCAGAGTGGTTGCACATTAGAGACCCGTGTTTTGTATAGAAGATAAACATTATTACTTCAAATTACGTGTCATGATTCAGTCTCAGCCTGCTGTTCCGTTAAGGAACATAGGGTAACACACTCTTTTCATAGCTATGTATGCTATCTGATTTAGGTTGGTTATAGTTGACCATCACTCTACGTTGGACTTCCCAAGATTTTGTGCACAGCTGCTCCCATCAATGCACCATCCTTGCCTTAGTGCTGCGTTCCACTATTTTGTGAGACTCTGGTTTTTCAGAGGCTGAGCATTCCTCCTGCTTGCAGAATTTGCACTCTTTTCTTACTAATACAGTGATACAATGATTAAACTAAGAATTTAATTTGTTCTGTGACAGAGCTCTTAACTCAAATTACTCTGATTTCAAAGCAAATTTCCCCACTTAACTGCGATTAATTCGTTCCAGTCCCCTGAAAACTGCAACATTTTTGTTATGTGTTTTAAATAAGAAAATATGTTTTATAAATAACAAATAATGTATAAATGCACATTCACATGGAACAATAAAAAGAAAAATCAACTTTAAAACGGTAGAAGGATCATTAATGGTTCATAAAGACAAATGAGAATATGAAGCAGTTGTGAGATCCTGGCTTATGACATCATAACAGACTAATATGAGATGAACTTAAAAATTATGCAGAAAGATTATTTTCTGCACAGGAAAAGCTATTTACTGCAACGGAAGTGCTGTTTTCTATTAAAATCAGCCAAATGTGAATTTTGTTCAGAATGAGTACTGAATTGCGAATAGACTTCGGAAACTATGGTTTTCAAAGACTTTCTCACAGCAGGGAGAAATTTGCTTAAATTACAGCATCCTTTTGGAAGAGAATTAGTGAAGAATTACATTCTTATTCTATGTATACTTATTTAGAAGAAAGTACCTTAGAAGGGATGGAAAAGTACTGTTTTTAAATGATTATCCTGTATTTATTTTTTTTAAGTTCCATTCTTTCTATCCTGAATAGGTTTCCAAGTTTTGATAAACTTGCTTAGAATTGAAAAATGACGTGCGTGCCGCACTATCGCAAAGTTTGTATGGCAAAATTTGCCCAGAATCTCCCTTTGAGGATGAACAAGAGTTGGGTTTGGATTGGATGACCCATGAGGTCTCTTCCAACTCTATGATTCTAAGAGTGACTTGCTAAGGTCATCCAGTAGGCTTCCATAGTCATTTGGGAATTCATAACCTGTTCTCTAGAGTCCTAGTCCAAAACTCAAACCACTACACCACACTGTTTTCCATATGTTAATCACGCTAATAAACTGGTCAGGCTTTTGCAACCTGAATATAATAAATATTGTATGATCCAACCACCCAGAAGTAGACAACATTTCTTGTTCAACTTCCCTGTATAAGAAATGGAGCATATGATGTACCGAGTTAACTACCTTCAGTGACTGGAACTATATGGTCAATGCGGTTAATTAATCTGGAGAAAGATGCTTGTGGACTCACATATGCATGTCTCAAACTATTAATTATGGTTGGAAGAAATGAAGACAGTATGTGAAATCTCGAAGAAATGAGATATCAATAGAAAAATTAGATTAAATGATTTCAACTGCTGGTGTATCTCTTCTACATTAAAAAAGGTTTACGAGATTACTTTGAAGTCCTTTGAATGGTTTAATTGCAAAGTTATCATTATAGAAATAGAATAAAAACATTATCTAAGAAGATAGGATGCCTCTTCTATCATGTAAGCACAGATACCTACGACAATACACTTCTGAATTACAGTTTTATTTTATGAAAAAATATATGCAAATGTGATTAGTTGATCAATCATATGATTCATGATTACAACAGGAAAAGTCTGTTTTTTAAAGTGAACTTCCTAAATAAGTACTTCTATTTCTTTGACTGCTCTGAATTAATTTATTTTAATAAGCAATTGACAACAAAGTCATATTTAAATATATTCAACAGATGCAACTATTTTTGCAGATTTCTCTGACTGATTTGATTTGTGTTCTTCTCATGGTTTTCTAATGTTAGGCCTGTGCAAAGCCAAAAACAACCCGAGGGGGAAGAACAAACACCAAATAATCAATTTCTCAACAATAAGTTCTTTAAATCAATATAATCATAGAATACATACTGTTACCACCTCGAATAAAGTCAGAAAAGATGCAAAATCGCACTCAGTCCTTTTCTGACTTTATTCGAGGTGGAAACAGTATGTATTCTATGATTATATTGATTTAAAGAACTTATTATTGAGAAATTGATCATTTGGTGTTTGTTCTTCCCCCTCGGGTTGTTGTTGGAGTTGTGCTGACCCCGAGCTTGTTGTTAGACAGGCCTGTGCAAAGGACACTATTTATTTTTAAAGTAATGTTCCTTATTGTGTAGGGATTAATATATTGTAAACAGAGTATGGGGGAATGGTGCTCCTGGACAGTAACCAGATCTCTTGGCTGCTTTTTTGGTCATCTGTTCCTCTGGATTCCCAAATCATTTTGTTCATAAGGAAAAAAATGCCCTGGTTGATTGTCTCTTCAGAAGCCTCCAGGACCATTCATTTCCTTTTTAAATGGGACACTAGGCACTTTAAATGTTTTAACATTTAAAATCCCCTGGTCTTCAGAATCACAAGTTGACTTTTGAGCATTTTCATTCTTCAGGGCTTTTTTTGGAGATGGAATTCTTTAGAGGTCTGTGCAACCCTTGATGTGCCTAAGGCAGAAATATATCCTCCTGAACCACCGAGATTTCACCACTGTTTACATGGCTATCCTGCTTTCCCCAGGCTCAATGACCCGGGGATGAGACCAGGCCTGGATTAACACTTTTTTGCACACTAGACCACACTTTGAAATTACACCCCCTTTAAGTCAACCTCCCGCCACCTCCAAGGTCGACATTACCACCGGCTGGAAAGCTCCACTGTGCTCTGAAGGTCTCCTCGGGAGTCGGGAGGCTTGGGGAGAGCGCAGCAGGTGCAAACTCACTCCAAAGACGCGCACGAGAGAGAGAGAGAGAGAGAGAGAGTGCACAAGAGATTGAGAGAGAGAGAAAGCACGCGAAAGAGAGCGAGAGAGTGTGCGCGAGAGAGGCTCTCTTGCTCTCTCGCGCGCTCTCTCGCTGAGAGAGAGAGACGGAGGGAACAGAGCAGAGACTTTGCTGGGAGAAGGAATGAGGAGGGGCATGAAAATGGGGGAAAGAGGGGAGCAGACATGGAGTTTTTTGCTCCGTGATCTGCACCCCACCCCAGCTTGCGCCCCTAGTCCATGGCCTCGTTGGCATTATGGGTAATCCGGGCATGGATAAGACTTACCATGGTCATTTTGTCACCATCGTAGCAGCAGCCATGGAGCAGCACCCACAGTACTCCAAAGTTCTCTTGGTCTACACTCATCACCCCCTCCCCAGTCATGCTGGCATGTTTACAAAGATTGGCAAAGGTGACAAGTGACAGGAGCACTTTGGAGCTCTTTGACCAGCACTAAGATGCCAAGCTTGTTCAAATTTGCTGGACAGTGTGGATTGCCTCCTACCACCATGGTAGCCTACAGGTAGCAGTGTAGACTTCTCTGGGGCTGATCCAGAGTACTCCACTCCAGATCTGCCCTGGGATATTTGGCATGTGTAGAGGTGCCCCCAGGTACTCATTTGTACAGGCAATGTGGGATATTGGCATAGATAATTAAAACGGATGAATGACTATGCTAACTCAGTAAGAGCCTGAAAATATGTTTCACGTGCAGTGGAAAAAGTTTTGATTTGTTTTTTAAATCTAAGTGTGGATGAGAAAGAGAGAAAATGGAAGCAAAAGTGGGAGCCTTGTTCCAAATTTTAAGACAAAGGCCTTCTCCACCATAGTTGAAAATTCTTCCACCAGCAAATTCTAGCTTTACCACAAAGATCCAGACTCCATTTAAAGCAGATATTGTCATTCTTATCCTAACCCCTTTGGACACCAAATCGTAGGGTCTTTTGTCATGAAACAAATGTCCACTAAGAAACCCTCTCGGGGAAAGTCTGTAGCATAATATCTCCAACCTCTTTACAATCACAGCAGGAGTTGGAAAAATCTACCTCTAAAGGTTATTTCACACTTAAGCCATTTTTGGATAAGAAGTTACTTTTAATTATGTGATATTAGGAATGGTGCTTTTCAATTTCAAGACAGTCGGGAAAGAGCACATATTTTTCAAAAAGACTTGAAACTACATGCCAGGATGAGCAAAGATGAAGAATCACACAGCTACTAATCACTTTCCCGATTTCCTGAGTAAGCTTGTCACAGCAGGACAGGTGAAGAACTTTAACCTCATTTGAATTTTGAGCAGTTTTGACCAACTGCACATCCTAAATTCAAATTTTATTCACCTTGCAGCTGCTTCAGCAAAACCATTTCTCCCCTAAAAAGTGAAGAAAAGAAGTATTTATGGCAAGTTTTCCATTGGCACTATTCAAGGAAGAATGGTAAAGTGGCACTGGAAAACTTGCCACAAATATTATTAATGGAGATACCATGCTGGTCCTATAATTGTTCTACAGGGATAGTCTAATCGTGTTTTCAGCCCTTGATCAGCTTGACTTATACTTTACTATTTGTTTGTTCCACACATAACTGAAGGTGCATCTAATGCAGTCCGACACTATTTTAACTGCCATGACTTGATAAATCCTGTGAGTTGTGGTTTTACAAGGTTTCTCTGCCAAAGCTTTCTCTTCCAAAGAGTGCTGGTGGTTCATCACACTACAACTCCTATGATTTCACAGCATTAAGGCATGGCAGTTAGAGTGGTGTCAAACTGCATCAATTCTACAATGTAGCTGCAGCCCAAGGAAAAGCGTTCTAACTATGCATTTTCAGACTTTCATCTTGAAGCTTCCTCTACTATGAAATTATCAAAGCTCCAAAAAGTTACTTTTTTGATTACAGATTCTAGAATGGGATTTTGGGAACTGGTGTTATAATATAAAAGGTAACCGTTCCAGGCTCTGGAATTTACTGAGACAGCTACCCTTGTCTTAAGCCTAGGATGTGGAAAGCAGTCAGCCCCATCCTTGCTAGGTTTTTCAACTTTTTATCGGAATTCACATATTTCTGAGTTCTTCATTAGGCTACATTGCTCCTTTCCTCTAATGTGGAAGTTCATATATATATATATATATACACACACACACACCCCACACACACGAGGGCGGGTCGGGTCAATAAGTCCGTGACTTTTTGAATTTCCTGCCTCTTAACTGAAAGGGCAACACTGCTCCTGTCAACTGGCATCTGTCAGTTGACTCCTGTCAAAATTTGAACAGTTTGTGTTTGATAGCCATTGATAGCAGACTACCACGCGATTTGTGGAGAAAATGGAAAAATGTGAATTTTGTGTGCTCATTTAAGCATTATTTTTTGCAGAAAAAAACCATCACTCAAACCAAGGCTAAGCTTGATAAATACTATAGGTAGTCTGCACCATCAATTTCAATGGTAAAAAGGTGGTTTACTGAATTTCGTTGTGGCCGTACAAGCACGGAAGATGCCGAACATTCTGGATGCCCCGTTGAGGTCTCTACACACGAAACAATTGAAAAAAATCACAATATGCTCTTGGCCGATGAGAGATTGAAAGTGCAAGAGATTGTGGAAGCCATAGGAATCTCACATGGCTCAGTGGTTTCAATTTTAAATTATCACTTGGGTATGAGAAAGCTTTCCGCAAGATGGGTGCTGCGTTTGCTCACAATCAACCAAAAACGCAATCGTGTGACAATTTCGCAGGAGTGTTTGGTGTTGTTCAACCGCAATATGGACGACTTTTTGCGCTGTTTCATAACCGTGGACGGAACGTGGATCCACCACAACACACCAGACAACAAACAGCAGTCAAAACAGTGGGTTTCTTGGGGTGAATCGGTGCCAAAGAAGGCCAAGGTGGGTTTGTCAGCCAATAAAGTCATGGTGACCGTTTTTTGGGATGCACATGGTATAATCCACATTGACTACCTTCAAAAGGGTAAAACAATCAATGGTGAATATTATGCCAACTTATTGGGTCGATTTAATGAGGATTTGGAAAAAAAACAACCACATTTGGCCAAGAAAAAAGTTTTTTTGCACCTGGACAATGCAAGGGTGCACACATGTGCAGTTGCCATGGCAACAATCCATGAATTGGGATACGAATTGCTCCCACATCTACCCTATTCTCCGGATTTAGCCCCAAGTGACTATTTCTTGTTTCCAAACCTGAAGAAATGGCTCGGCAGAAAGAGATCTGACTCCAACAATGAAATCATCTCACAAACAAATACCTATTTTGATGACCACGACAAATCTTATTTTTTGGAAGGGATAAAAAAATTTGAGAAACATTGGACAAAGTGTATACAGCTCAAAGGGGACTACGTTGAAAAATAAAATGATTTTTTATCCAAAAGCCTGCGTTTCATTCAAAAAGTCACTGACTTATTGACCCGCCTCTATATCTATATCATCTATATCTATATCTATATCTATATCTATATATATATACTGTATATATATGAGAGAAAAATGTAAGCAAATTTATTGCTTTCACATACCTACACTGACTGACCACTGTGAAGATCAGAAGGCCCTGTATCACCTTATGAAGCCCTCACAAATGGGGGCTAACTAGAAGTAAAATGGGGAACAGCCATAATTCATCAGGAAATCGTCAAAGATATCTCAAAGTTTGACAGGATGTTCCTGCTTGCCATCAGAATTCCTCTAGCTAGTTTCAATTAACCAATCCTAAAAATACGAAGGGCAGCCTGTCATTGAGGCATCATGATGATTGCTTCAAAATGTAAAAATGCATTTGCTTGGCACCTAAGTTTCAGTGGGCACCTGCAAGCTAATCTTCTAAATGGGGAGTTTCTTAGAATCAGAAAAAATGGAGGCTGTCATAACTTGCCTAGAAATATTTTAGAGGGCCAGAAAGTAGAAGGAAGGTTCTTTGTCTCACTGCTGCTGAAATTCCTGAGGGAGGAAATTGGGTGGAAAACATGAGAGTGCTAATATTTCTAAGGTTTAAAAACTATGGAAAATCGGAGGGGGGTTGCTGAGGTACTACTGGCATCATTGAAGGAAGTAGGAAGTTGGACAGGAGCCATCATAGAGCCTTTTAAGTTATTAGCTATGGACTTATGGATTTATTGACCAAAAGGTCGCAGGCTCAATCCCAGGGAATGGCGTGCGCTCCTGCTGTCAGCCCCAGCTTCTGCCAACCTAGCAGTTCAAAAACATACAAATGTGAGTATACCAATAGGTACCACTCTGGCGGGAAGGTAATGGCGCTCCATGCTGTTATGGCGGCCACATGACCTTGAAGGTGTCTATGGACAATGCCGGCTCTTCAGCTTAGGAATGGAGATGAGCACCAACCCCCAGAGTCAGATACGACTGGACTTAATGTCAGGGGAAAACTTTTACCTACCTCTACCTTGGGCAGTGGTGGTACCGCTCAGCTAATACATTTAAGCATTTTGGAAATTATACAAAGATTAAGAAGTAAAACAATAGCCCTTTCTGCACAATAGGGTAACAATTTAATATTTGTGAAAGAAAAAAGATGGAGAGAAATGGGAAAACAAGCAACTTCATGCACAAATTCTTCATAAATGTATGTATGCTTTTAATGAGCAAGCGGACTGGCCCTTGAGAATGACACTGCCATGAGTCAAATGACTGCTGGTCCCAAGGACAAGCAGTAATGTTCTGGGATGCTCCAACACAAGCATACTTATTTGATGCAGGCTGACCATGCAAATGAAAGGGTATCAATTTCCTCTACTGTCTTGAGTGTAGTTAAGAGCTTTGGGATTTGAGTGCTCCTAAGTCACACACATATATTACAATTAAAAAAGTTATGCAACCTTGCACTTCATCCCATGCCCTCATTCCATGGTTACAGCTCTGCATTTATCCCACTCCTTTGTCCCATTGTTTACAGCCTGGCCATGTTTACCATAACTTACCACCATCGGTTGATGACTGTTGTTTTAATTGAGTCTTAAGTTGCTTTATATCCCTATATGTTTTATTCAACTGTATTTAATACTGAACTGGGAAGCCCTGGCCTGTGAGTGCTCTAACTGGAAGTCAGATGTGACCAGCAGTGCTGTGGAATTCAAAGAAGCATGAAGAGAGGGTGAAAGAAAAAACATGCCAAGAGGAAGGCGCATCAAGCCAATTTTGACCGGGACCACCTTCAACCTGGAAACTGCGGAAGAAGATGCAGACCAAGAATAGGGTTCCACAGCTACCTACAGACCTACTGCCAAGACACCACATCTGACCATGGTATCTTTCTGAGACGCCTTGCAGAGATGGGGCTTGGGGGTACTGCTTTGCAGTGGCTCCAATCCTTTCTGGAAGGTCGTACCCAGAAGGTGTTACTGGGTGACACCTGTTCGACTCCGCAACCTTTATCTTGTGGAGTCCCTCAGGGTTCAGTACTGTCCCTGATGTTATTTAACATCTACATGAAACCGCTGGGAGAGATCGTTCAGAGTTTCGGAGTAAGGTGTTATCTGTACGCAGATGATGTCCAGATCTGTCACTCCTTCCCACCTGTCACTAAGGAGGCTGTCCAGACTTTGAACCGGTGCTTGGCTGCTGTGTTGGACTGGATGAGGGCTAGCAAATCGAAACTTAATCCAGACAAGACAGAGGTCCTCATGGTCAGTCGAACGGCCGAACAGGGCATAGGGTTACAGCCTGTGTTGGATGGGGTTACACTCCCCCTGAAGACGCAGGGTCGCAGCTTGGGAATGATCCTGAACTCATCGCTGAGCCTGGAACCCCAGGTCTCGGCGGTGGCCAGGGGAGCTTTGGCACAGTTAAGACTTGTGCGCCATCTGCGCCCGTACCTTGGGAAGTCTGATCTGGCTACGGTCATCCACGCTCTGGTCACATCCCAAATAGATTACTGCAACGCACTCTACATGGGGCTGCCTTTGAAGACAGTTCGGAAATTACAATTAGTCCAACGGGCGGCATCCAGATTACTAACTGGAGCTACATACAGGGAGCATACCACCCCCCTGTTGTGTCAGCTCCATTGGCTGCCTGTCCACTTCCGAGCTCAATTCAAAGTGCTGGTTTTGACCTTTAAAGCTCTATACAGTTTGGCCCAGCTTACTTGTCCGAACGCATCAGACGCTACATCCCACCTCATAATTTAAGATCATCCAGGGGGGCCCTGCTCTCGCTCCCGCCTACTTCTCAAATGCGGTTGGTGGGGACGAGAGATAGGGCCTTCTTGGTGGTGGCTCCCCGTCTGTGGAACACACTCCCAATTGATATACGATCAACCCCATCCCTCCTGGCATTCAGGAAAAAAGTGAAATCCTGGCTATGGGACCAGGCTTTTGCACATTAACATGATACAGCACTTTGGACTGGATTGTAATGGCAAGCTGGTGGACATGGCCCAATGCGTCTATTATGGACGGAATACTGTTTTTAACTTATGTGAATGTATATGATGTATTTTAATGCTAATTGTATTTTAATGTATTTTAATGCTAACTGTATTTTAAATGTATTTTAATTCTGACTGTTTTTGGCTTTTTATTATATGTATACTGTGTTCTTCGCATCGAATTGTTGCCTTTTGTTAGGCTGCTCTTAGTCCCCCCTCGGGGGTTGAGAAGAGCGGGGTAGAAATGGTGGAAATAAATCTGGAAGACAATAATCCTCGAGCTATAAGGGATCACCTAAGTAAGTAGTAAGTAGTATTAAAATGAGTAGGTATTATGAGCAAGAAAATTATTACAGGCCTACTGCTTATGAACCTTTTGAGATTGCCAATAAAAAGGTCCAAGAAGTGGTTGATTTGCCCCACTGATTTTTTTTCCATGGTGGCCCACTATTCCATGGACAGAGCTGCTGGATTAAAAGAAATAGCTAGGCAAGGGAAGGATATTGTGTCTGTGATTACCCATAAAAAAACAGTAATGAAGTCTCACAGTAAATGCATTCATGAAAACTCGTGGCAGAAGGCTTGACTACATCAGTCATCTGTTTCCCTGCATTTGCATCACGGCTACTCTTCCTGACAGTGTGACTTACCAAGTTCTCTGAAATCTAACCTTAAGTCGCATGTGAAAATATATATACACACAACCCAACAAGGCAGGAGGAAAATGGATTGAATGAAGCCACAATAGTGTGAAGGGGTTGATGGAACATACAGAGATGTAATGTTTGGCATGAAGGAGAGGGGAAAGGGTTGGTCGTTAATAGGAAAAGATGTCAAAAAAATTGAAACATAATAATAGTGCAATTTATCCTTGCTAAACGTACTGCAGTGCGCTATAATTAAATATGAAAACCTAAATTTATCTCTGTGTTCGGCTGTCATTAATTTAACAGGGAATGCACATGTTGTAATCTAATGGCTCATTCCACCCCCCACCCCATGTGCAGCATATTAAAATGTATATTAGCCTCAAGGTGCATAAACACACAATAATGGGCCAAAGGTTTTGGCATGTGGCAGAGAGGAGGGGGGATCCACGCTCAAAGGCCGTCAAGTAGCTGGTGATGCAGGGGAGCCACTCACTTAGCCTCATTAAGCCAAAGCTCTCTTTTGCTTGTCTTTTGTTCTGCATGACAGCGGCCTCTTTGTTGTATAATAATTCATTCCAAGTTCGTTCCAAGCTACCGAAACTGGTGAACTGTGGCCATTTTAATGAGAAGTATTGGTGGTATGCATAATCTGGGAGCCACGTGGACTAGGCAATCACAGAGCGCTGCAGCCAGCAAAATGAGACACTGTCGAAATCACAAATTTGTCAAGTTGTTTTTGGACAGGGTATTATAATAAGCACTAAAATATGCACCCTATTACTTTGCATCTGCCAGTCAAAGATCATTGTAATGAATGCATGCTGCAGGGTATGACCAGGGCGTTGTTGTAAGTAAAACAAACTGGAGAGTACAAAAAAGAATTATGTATTTTTGGCAGCGCTTGACTTATTTTTAAATCCTTTTGCATTAGGAACGGGATTTTTTTTTGGCAGAGTATCCAATGCCAGCAGCGAACACGTTGAAACTGCCAAAGCTAAAGAGTTAACTGGAATACATTGTTGTTCAACTTTTTTTTGAAAGATTAAAATGGCTATGTTTACTAGCCGAGGAAAAAAGACAAACCCTTAATTTGTGCACACAACATATGTTAACATCCAACACCTTTAAACAACTTCAAAGAAATTAATTCATTTTAAACATTCTTCACCATTATCTTAGAATCCTTTGTTGAAACAAGTTTGACTGAAACGTGTTTCATAAAATTCTGTAGATATCCAGTTTTACGAAAGGAGCCTAGTCAAGAACTGTGCGCAATGTCTTTACATACAGAACCCTCACACAGGTTTCAGGGCAGAGAAACCATGGTCCGTTGTATGTTTTGGATTGCATTTCCTTTAATTGTTTAACATGGTATTTTGGTTTCTGCTTTAAAGGTAAATTAAACTATTTACCACAATCATGACATTTTCCTCTTGCACTTGAATCAGCTGTTATCATTTATTTTTGCAATGTGGCGCAGCTGGCTAAGTGTCAGCTGCATAAGATCTCTCTGACCAGTAGGTCATGAGTTTGAGGCCTGCCTGGGTCGAGGTGGGTGCTCGACTTTTAAGTGTAGCCTGCCTGCTGTCGACCTTTGCAGCCCGAAAAACAGTTGCATCTGTCAAGTAGGAGATAAAGGTACCACATTAAGCGGGGAGGCAAATTTTGACTGAATTATGAGGCCATTAAAGAACTCCAGGAACAATGAGGAATGCAGAAGGAACAACAAGGGACGCTGGGGACGATGAGAGATGAGGAGTGCGTCAGCTCCCCCTGGTGTCCAGAGTTTGCCTCTGTTCATCTATATGTGTGCGTTAGGAATTATTTGCTAGTATGTGTACCTGTAATATGCTCTGAGTCCCCTTCGGGGTGAGAAGAGTGGAATATAAATAAAGTAAATAAATAAATAAATAATCAATTCTAATATTTCTAATTCTAACAACAACAACAAGAAGAAGAAGAAGATTGTCTGATATTTCGGTTGCTGTATGTTTTCCGGGCTGTATGGCCATGTTCCAGAAGCATTCTCTTCTGCCATTTCACCCACATCTATGGCAGGCATCCTCAGAGGTTGCGAGATCTGTTGGAAACCAGGCAAGTGAGGTTTCTATATCTGTGGCATGTCCAGAGTGGGAGAAAGAACTCTTGACTGCTTGAGGCAAGTGTGAATGTTGCGAATTGCCAGCTTGATCAGCATTGAATGATCTTGCAGGGTCAAAGGTTGGTTGCCTCCTTCCTGGGGAATCCTTTGTGATAGGTGTTAGCTGGCCCTGATTAATTCTTGTCTGGAATTCACCTGCTTTTTTAGTGCTGCTCTTTTTTTACTGTGCTGATTTTAGAGTTTTTTAAAAAACTGGTAGCCAGATTTTGATCATTTTCATGGTTTTCTCCTTTTTGTTGAAATTGTCCACCTGTTTAATATCTACTGCAATTTCAGTTTTAGGTAACCAAAGGTATTGGTTTCCCTCTTGATTCTTACCTAGCTGGAAATTATTTAGGTGCACTAGTGAAAGAACAATGAGGAAGCAGCATGCCCGGATTACCCATAAGGCCAATGAGGGGAGGGCGCAGATCACAAACCCAAAAAAACTGGTCTGCACCCCTCTTTCCCCCTTTCTCATGCCCCTTCTCACTCCTTCTCCCGGCAAAGTCTTTGCTCCGTCCCCTCCGTCTCTCTCTCTCGCGTGCTCTCTCTTGCTCTCTCTCTCTCTCTCTCTCTCTCTCTCGCACGCTCTCGCTCTCTCTCGCTCTCATGTGCACACTCTCTCTCTCGTGTGCACGCATTTGGAGCGAGTTTGCACCCGCTGCGCTCTCCCCAAGCCTCCCGACTCCCGAGGAGACCTTCAGAGCACAGTGGAGCTTTCCAACTGGTGGGAATTGGGACCTTGGGGGTGGCGAGAGGTTGGCTTAAAAGAGGCGTAATTTCAAAATGTGACCTAGGGCGCAAAAAAGTGTTAATCCGGGCCTGGGAAGCAGTGTAGTGCTTCTGCAATAAATAGTGCAATACGGCTAATACTACAATATTGAGATGTAGCCTACAGTAGCAATTACTTCCAGAATGTCTTGCTGAGCATTATGAATGAAAAAATTGAAAATATTCCAATAATGAGCAAAACCCCACATCTTTCAAGTATTGAACTTGATAAGATGTATTCTGGACAGGTGGGAATCTTTGCCATTTGGGAGTTATTTTGTACAAAGTTTGATATCATTCTTTTGTGCAGAAAATATCATTTTCTATGTAAGAATCAGCATTTTCAGCATGGAAAATGAAATTTCAATGCAGGAATAATAATTCTTGAACAGAATACAAGATTTACTTTGCATACAATTTACACATGGTTGATTTTCACTTAAAACATTGAATTATTATATGCTGAAAATGCTGTTTTCAGTGAAAATAACTGCATGTAAATTTCTGTGTAGAGTAAGTCCCAAACTGTGAAGTGTCTTCAAAAACTTTTATTTATTTATTTATTTATTAGGCTACTATGCCGCCACTCCCGGGAGGCTCGGGGCGGCTCACAACGCCGGGTAAAAACAGCATACGAACAATATTATAAGTTAAAACATAGCATAAAAACATCACAAAATACAAAATATCACAAAAAACAGCAAGCATTAAAAAACCTGGTGTAAATGCAACACCACAGGTAACAATTTACATACAAGGCGGGCTGCGCACAGGTAAGACCTACAAATCGAAGGCTTGTTGAAATAGGTAGGTCTTGCAAGCCCGCCTGAAGGGGAGCAGTTCCTGGATGGCGTGCGTTTGAAATTCCATAATGTGGGTGCAATCACAGAGAATGCCCTTCAAGCCCTGTCAACTTAGCAGCCTTTGCAGAGGGGACATCCAAGAAGTTGGTACCTTCCGACCGTAGTGATCTCGTAGGGATGGGGAGGGCATTCCCCAGGCCATGCAAGGCCTTAAAGGTAAGAACCAACACTTTGAAGGTGATCCGGTGCTCAATTGGCACCCAGTGCAGGTCCTGCAAGGTAGGTGTTATGTGACTACAGGAGTCGGGCGGCAGTGTTCTGCACTAGCCTGAGCTTCCGGGTCACTGACAAAGGAAGGCCAACGTAGAGCGCGTTACAGTAATCCAGTATCGGGATGACCGTGGCTTGGATCACCGTGGCTAAGTCGTTCTGGGATAGATAGGGGGCCAGCCGCCTTGCCTGTCTGAGATGGAAAAAGGCAGACTTGCTGACCGCAGAGACATGGGCCTCCATGGTCAGCTGGGAGTCCAAGTGGACTCCCAAGCTCTTTACAGAAGGCGATGAGCATAACGACACACCGTCCAGGGTCGGAAGCTGGACATCCCCATCACCCAGGCGACCCAGCCACAAGATCTCCGTCTTCGTCGGATTCACCTTCAACCTACTGGCTCGCAGCCATCCAGTAACGGCTTTGAGGCAGCGCTGGAAATTATCAGGGATGGATCCAGGCCTGCCCTCCATCCTCAGAATGAGCTGAGTGTCATAAGCGTACTGGTGACACTCAAGCCCAAAACTCCGCACCAGCTGTGCAAGCGGCTGCATATAGATGTTAAATAACAGAGGGGAGAGAATGGCCCCCTGCGGGACTCCACAAATTAATGGGGAGCCCTCGAAGACCACCTCACCCCTCCTCACTCGCCGAGACCGCTGGTGGAGGAAGGAGGTCAGCCATTTCAGGGCTGTCCCCCTCACTCCAGCCATGGCTAGGCGGTGGATCAAAAGATTGTGGTCGACCGTGTCAAACGCTGCCGTGAGGTCCAATAACACGAGCAGCGCAGACCCGCCTTGGTCAAGCTGGCAGCAGAGTTGATCTGTGATGGAGACCAGGACCATCTCTGTCCCGTGCCCCAAATGGAAGCCGGACTGGAAGGGGTCTAGCCATGTTGCATCATCTAAGAAGGACTGCAACTGCTCCATTGCTGCCCTCTCAACTACCTTCCCCAGGTACGAAAGATTCAACACTGGTCAGTAGTTGGAGGGAACCACAGGGTCTAATGACGGTTTTTTCAGCAATGGAGCTACCACCGCCTCTTTTAAGCACTCTGGAAACACTCCTTGCTCAAGGGAGCTATTTACGATGTTCAACAGAGGCCCACGTAACCCCTCCAGGCAAGATCTAACAAGCCAGGAGGGGCACGGGTCGAGGGAGCAGGTGGTAGGCCTGGTTGCAGCCATAATCTTATCAACAGCATCTGCGTCCAGTGGTCGAAACCGGTCGAGGGTGGGCCCGGCGGAGGGCCACGGGGTCTCAAGCTCCCTTACTGTATCAACCGTGACAGGAAGGACATTCAAGTGCCACCTCAGAGTTGGTTGAGGTAGGCAGGATTTCCCTGGGTACTAGTTGTGGGGGGTCGGGAGCAGGTCAGGGTTTTGCCCTCCCTTCTACTCGAGATCCCCGTGTACAACTGGTGGGCCACTGTGTGATACAGAATGCTGGACTAGATGGGCTGAGGTCCGATTCAGCATGGCTCTTCTTATGTTCTTATGTTCTTATGAAGGTCCCAGCAGAGGCTCAGTATCTTGTCTGCGAAAAAACTCTGGAAAGCACCGGCAGTGGGTTTTGAAGACTTTCTTGCAGCAGAAAGAACATTTTTGAAATTACTCATCACTCATCAGAAAGAAGCTTAGTGAAAAATTACATCCCTACTGAGCATTCAGGAACAAATAGAGAGAAGGCGGAAGAGGAGATAAGCCTGCTTCACCAACTACCTTCAAAATGTTAAAAAAGTATGTTTTTAAAAGAAAGCACAGAACAATGAGTTTGGTACTGAAAATAGACATCACAAGAAAAGTGAAAGTTGGTAAAAAAAAACCAACCAAATAAACCTTGATGCATTTTGGAATAACTCTATAAGTCAATGTTTTGCAACCTGGGGGTCAGGACCCCTGGGGGGGGGGATTTGAGAGGGGGTGTCAGAGAGGTCACCAAAGACCATCAGAAAACACAAGATTTTCTGTTGGTCATGGGGGTTCTGTGTGGAAGGTTTGGCTCAATTCTATCATTGGTGTGGTTCAGAATGCTCTCTGATGGTAGGTGAACTATAAATCCCAACAACTCTAACTGCCAAACGTCAAGGTCTATTTTTCCCCAAACTCCACATTTGGGCATATTGAGTATTTGAGCAAAGTTTTGCCCAGATCCATTATTGTTTGAGTCCACAGTGCTGTCTGGATGTAGGCGAGCTATTTATTTATTATTTATTTATTTCTATCCCGTCCTTCTCACCTCCAAAGAGGGACTCAGGACAGCTACCAAAAGGCACCATTTGGTGCTGAACAATAAAACCAAAGCATAATATACATTTAGCATACATTAAAACAATTTTAACTGTTTTAATTTTATATGTTTTATGACATATCTGATTGTTTTTAGGAATGTTTATATGATGTTTTAGGATGTCTTTGTGTATTTTACTGTGTTGGAAACCGCCCCGAGCCTTGGGGAGGGGTGGTCTAGCAAATCTGAATAATAAATAAATAATAATAATAAATACATTAAAACATTTAGCCATTTCATATCATCTTCCAAATCAATCCATTGCCGTCAACTACAAACAGTCCATTAAAACTATCTATTCTGGGAAAGCTTGATCCCATAACCAGGATTTGAGCTTCTTCCGGAAGGAGGGAGGGGGCAAATCTGATCTCATTAGGGAGGGAATTCCACAGCCGAGGGGCCACCACTGAGAAGGCCCTGTCTCTTGTTCCTACCAAACACAACTGTGATGGCAGTGGGAACTCCAAAACTCACAGTCAATGTCTATCAGTATTTTCTGTTAGTCATGTCAGTTCTGTGTGCCGGGTTTGGTTCAATTCCATCATTGGTGAAGTTCAGAATGCTCTTTAATTGTAAGTTAACTATAAATCCAAGCAACTGCAACTCCCAAATGAGAAAATAAATCCCACCACCACCAACCACACCAGTATCCAGATTTGGGTATATCGGGTAGTTGTGCCAAATTTCGCTCAGTGAATGAAAATACATTTTGCATATCAGATATTTCCATTAGAATTCATAAGGGTAGCAACAAAAATAATTTTATGGTTGAGGGTCACCACAACATGAGGAACTGTATTAAGGGGTCACGGCAATAGGAAGGCTGAGAACCACTGCTATAAGTGGTTTCTAGAAAGTTAAAAATGTTTTTCCTTGCTTATGCAAGGTTAAACCGACCTAACTGTTTCATTTCACATGTTCATATTGTTGTTTCTTTTAGTAACATTGAACTGCTCTGTCTTTTCTTTTTTCTTTTTTTTTTGTGGAGTAGGAGCTTATCCCTATTCCATGTTATCTCTGCCTCTGATACCAAATTTTCTATGAAGATGTAATACCCAGGAACACACCTCTTTCATTAACTGGTGTATACTTGAATTAGATTCTCCATCTTCAATAACACTTCCAGCACTCTAAAATATTTTGGTGCATTATGCAATTAATTAAAAATGTATGCATGGTGAGCTCAAATTAATGTTGTGCCTTAATTTACTGGTTTAACAAGAAATGCTTGCCAGTGGGGGTGCAAGAGATAAGTGAGAGGCAGGCTTTATTGACATATTCTTTGTATTCTGGCCACTGTGTAAGATATGGAATTTGTCTTACATGACATTAACTTTTAAAGCATAGACACTAGAACATTTCTCTTACCCTCAAATGACCTAAGTGTATTACTGGGACATAAATACTGGAAGTCTCCAGAGAAAGATGAAGTAAGCCATCAATGATAGGCGCTTGGAAGAAACAGAAAGCACCAGACAGTGACTACATGCCAATTAAACTGTACTGGGGGAATTGGACATTTTTTGCAATATATTCTGAAGACATTCTTGCAATATATTGTGAACACATTTTTTGTACTATCGTCTTTGGCCATTTCCAATCTTTTTCCCTACAAAAGAATGTGATTTCTTTTAACGGTTTTATTTCTTTCCTTTTTTGGGATTCATTGTGGAAGACCTAAGTCTTTGTGAAAGATTTTCACAAGGTAGATTCCCAAAAGGAACGTCTTGTTTCTCATAGCTATCTGACTCCTTTCAGATAAAGGTTTCAAAATCAGGCCTTCTCCAAAAGATCTTAAATTACCGTATTTTCCGGTGTATAAGATCAGTGTTTTCCAACCTTTTTTGAGCCGCGGCACACTTTTAACATTAAAAAATCCGGGGCCACACCACCAACCAAAATGACACAAAATGCCACTTGAACACAGCAAAGAACGGCTAGGGGATGGTGGCCTGCTGGGAGCAGCTGCTAGGAGTGCCGAAGCCAGGGGAGGGGGAGGAGCCAGGCTGCACCATGCCCCTCCCCCTGGCTTCAGCTTTCCCACATCTTCTCCAGCCTTGAGGGGGCAATGCCGAGCCAGCAGTTGCAGAAAGCACCCCATCCGGCTGTGATCGACTTCCTTCGGTTTCCTCCTTTCTGTTGAAATTGTCCACATTTTTGTGGATTTCAATGGCTTCTCTGTGTAGTCTGACATGATGGCTATTAGAGTGGTCCAGCATGTATGTGTTCTCAAAAATTATGCTGTGTCCAGGTTGGTTCATCAGGTGCTCTGTTATGGCTGACTTCTCTGGTTGAATTAATCTGCAGTGCCTTTCATATTCCTTGATTCGTGTTTGGGCGCTGCGTTTGGTGGTCCCTATGTAGACTTGACCACAGCTGCATGGTATATGGTAGACACCAGTGGAAGTGAGAGGATCCCTCTTGTCCTTTCCACAATGTACCATTTGTTGGCTTTCTTAATGGTTCTATAGATGGTTTGTAAATTGTGTTTCTTCATCAGCTTCCTTGTGTGGTTAGTGGTTCCCTTGATGTATTCTAAAACTTTCATACTCCTTGATTTGCAAATACTTGCCTAGATTCCAACAAACCTTACAACTTCTGAGGATGCCTGCCATAGATGTGGGCAAAACGTCAGGAGAGATTACTTCTGGAACATGGCCACACAGTCTGGAAAACTCACAGCAACCCAGTGATTCTGGCCATGAAAGCCTTTGACAACACAACTGTGCTCTGTCTGCCTCATTCTCTGCTTGTGAGCATGGAACAGCACATATGCAAGGAGCACAAAGAACAAAAAAAAATGGTTCCTGCCTTGCATGATATATGTGTTCCAACTACAAGTAGGTTGTAGCAAGCAGAGAAGGACCACACAATGAATAGAATAGTTTCCTTTAAACACAGGCAAGCAGGCTGGTCATTGGTATTTAAATAATAAACCTTTAAAAGCAGTGATAATAAGGAAGCAAATTCAATATGCAAAACCCACAATTGTGTATGGAAATTGTGAAATAATGGGGAGCCTTGGGATTGCTACTTCGGGCCTAGATTAAAAGAAGAGATAAAAATGACAAGAGTAATGCAGCTTGGATTAAGACATGTTTTGTTAGTAATATCTTTAAAGCTCACCAAACTCTCATAACTAGCCTCTCCCTTCCAGCACTACCAAAATGTATAAAACAGCCAATAGCTCTTTTGGACAGCAATGCTCAAAGTCCAATCTAAATGTTATCCATAACAAAAAATATCTAATCTATATAATTAGCTTGATACACAATAGGATTGTTTGTTTGCAAGGAGGAAATGAAAGAAAAAGTTTCGATCAGATTTGTTTAGTGGTACAAACATTATCCAAAAAAAAAAGGAAAAGAAAATCGTATCGTCTTATCAGTTTTCTCGTTCTTTAAAAATGAGAAAATCATGAAAACCATCCAGTGTTTGAAAAAGTTTTCAAATCAATCTCAGTAGTCATTAATGATCAGAACCTACGAGTGGAAAGAGTAACCAATTTATGGAAGATAAAACGGAATCAGATAATTCTCTTTTATGGCTAGGTATAACTAATCTGACAGGTTTTTAAATCACAGCTGTGAGCTTGAAAATTCTGTCAATGTTTTTGTTCATCTTCTCCTAGCAAATGACCTACGTTGCGAGGTCAAATTAACATGGAAGGGAAATTTGGATAACATCTGTCAAATGTTTACTTGTGACTGGAGGCATGCAAAACATTCCAGATTTATTGGGTACTTTCCAGACAAAGCTAAACAAGTCATTGGTACCCAATTATGCCCTTACATTCCATGGTTGCAACAGCATATGAACATAATAAGAGCATAATAAGAACTCAAAAGGATCAGATGAAAAGTCCATCATTCTGTTCCCTTAGTCAGGTGCAAATGGGAAACTAGCAAGCATATAATTGCAGTAGCATCCCTGCTCATTGTCCCCATTTACTGGTATATATAGACGAATAGAGGGAATTAATGTTTAGATTTCTTCCCTTGAAGACGGCCCGGAAACTTCAACTTCTCCAAAGTTCGGCTGCCAGATTAATAACCGGGGCAGGTTACAGGGAGCAGTCAACCCCCCTGTTTAAAGAGCTCCACTGGCTGCCATTTATTTTCCGTTTATTTTCCGAGCCCAATTCAAGGTGCAGGTGATTACCTATAAAGCCCTAAACGGTTTGGGACCCGGCTACCTTTGTGACCGGCTCTCCTCCCATGAACCAGCCCGAGCCCTTCGCTCCTCAGGGGAGGCCCTCCTTTCACCCCTGCCAGTCTCACAAACTCGGCTTGTGAGTACTAGAAAGAAAGCCTTCTCCTCTGCGGCCCCCTGTCTTTGGAATTCCCTCCCGGGAGAGATTAGGAATGCCCCCTCATTGGAATCCTTCAGAAAACAACTGAAAACCTGGTTCTTCCACCTGGCCTTCGGAGATTAGGCTCCCCAAATGCCCCCGTTTCTGCGAGACCTCTTTCCCCCTATGTGACCCTTTGTGTTTCGACCCTACTCCAGTTATCTCCCCTGAGTTTTTAAACATTCTATATGTTCAAGTGGCCCGCCCTGTTGTTTCTGTTTTAGTTTCACCTGTGCTGTTGTGTGTTCACAGATTTATTTTATTGTGTTTATTGCTTTTATTGTTTTTTTGATGTTGTTTATATTTTGTGATGTGTTGTTCAGGCACGGCCCCATGTAAGCTGCTCCGAGTCCCCTCCGGGGAGATGGATGCGGGTTAGAAATAAAGTTTTTATTATTAATATTATTCATGCTTATATTTGATGAGGAGAGTGGTTGGGTTTGTGAGTTAGCCTGCAATCTTAGAAATGCCATCTATACTTAGTAGGGCTGGCATTTTAATAAATTACAAGATTATGATTCCACTTGCCAGGATTGCATCTAGTAGAATTTTGGGATTCTGATTTGGTGAGTCACCAGAGGTTTCCAGACCTCCTCCACCTAAATGGCTAACACTAGGATTCCAGATGTGGGCATCACAGCAGTTAAAATGGAGTCCTAGTGCTATAATTGCATGGGTGTAAAAGGGTCCTAGAAATGTTGAGATTCAAGGACAACACACTCTTGCTTGGGCCATATTACTTCCTGATGCAAGATTCTGCTTTTCAGTATACAGTGTTCCCTCACTTATTGCTGGGGTTAGGTTCCAGGACCTCCAACAATAAGTGAAAAACCGCGATATAGGGATGCTCTATTTATTTTAATATTTATACATTATTTTAGTAGTTATAATACACTAATTTAAATATTTATAAACTTAAAATAAAGTTAAGGAAAGGAGGGAAATGCCCTTCAAGGGAGGGAGGACCGAGGGAGCTGTCACGAGCACGGACTTGGCGGGCCCCTTAATCACACACACAGAGACACACTGAAGGCTAACTACTTTATTGAGTATAAAAACAGTTCCAAAGAATATGTAGTCCAATAATAAGTAAATGTCCAAAAGATAGAAAGCAAGATTGTCCAAAGTAACTTAGCAAATGAACTGAAAGCTTGGCAAGGCTCCGCAATCCAATGCGGTTCAGGAAACAAGGCTAGGCTCTGCAACCCAATGCAGATCAAGGAACAAGGCAAGGCAAACGCAAGGCAAGGCTTGATGACCACAACTTGCTTGTGGTCCCACTCCGCTTCACGCCTTTCCAGGAAAGACGTGGCCGGAGAACTGAGGTTTCGTTCCCACGGATCCTATACTTAATCCCTCGGCCGAGGTCCTCGACGCTCTAGGCTTCTTCGTCTCCAATCTCTGCTGACGGACCTCGGTCGATCTAGGGCTCGGGACCAATCCCTCCTACTAGCCTCAATGCTCCGTCTCCTATCAAAGGTTCGACCTTGTCTTTCGGCAGCTGTGTTGCTATCTCTCTGAGAGCTTTCCTCCCTATCCATTTCCCATGCGCTTTGTTCCATATCTTCCTCCAGGGGCTCCTGGGAAGATCTCCCCCCCGGGTGTTCATAGCTCCCTGCTTCGCTATCAGACTGCACCTGGTGATCTGAATCATCCCTTGGACCAAAACACATTTCTTCCCATGCCAAGCTCTCTGTAGGTGAAAGAGGCTCTTGCGGGGAAAGCTGCTCTGTGCCCCAATCATCTAGCTCATCCTCAGAATCCAGTTCTAGCACAGCCGGTTCTAATGCTAATGGAACCCCAGGCCCTGTCCCCTGCCCTCCAGGCACAAACGAGAACTGCTGTGCTACAGGAGCAAAACCCCACAAAACAGTGAAAATACCATGATATATATTTTAAATTAATATTTTTTGAAATCCGCAAAACAGCGAGTCCGCAATAAGCGAACTGCGAAGTAGCGAGAGAACACTGTACATATTTCAAGGTAATACTCACATATGGATTTTGCTGCCTACTTACTTATCCTGTCTTCTATATGTGATATTTAGATATGGTGATTAAACAGCTAGGGAAAGTAGCAATATTCTTTTGTTACTAGTTCTACCTTATGTCAGAGATTTGACATAAAAATCTAGCAGCACATTTTACTCAACACTATTATGATATAGAGTTGTATTCCAAAAAACAGGCCAGCTTGTACTTGCTTTGGTTAACAGCTCTTTATGCAAGGAGCCAGGAAAAAACCCCAGACTGACTTACTATAGACACAACCTTATCAGACGGAGTACTTTTTGGTGGCATGTGCTGGTTCATCTTTACTTTTGTGATGGGTTTTCTGTCGCAGAAGTAAAGACAAAGCAGTGCATGCCACCGAGGTGGCTACACAGGAGGCCCGTGGGATGGGGCAATGGGTAAGTCAGATAATGCGGGGTGTGTGGTGATAGGTTTCCCACACCCCTGACAAGCACCAATATGATGTGTGGTGATACTGGTAGCCCATATGATTAGGCTATAACTGGGATAGCCCCCCCTCCCAAGTTAAGACAAAGTATCTTAATTCTAATTAGTGGGAGTTACTGATAGCCAAGATTATGGGATTCCCATTCTACCCACACCTCACTCTGCTTCATTCCTTTATTTTGTGTGTGTGTGTGTGTTAATTAAGATCCTTCTGGGTTCTGAAATCTTTATTTTCAACAGCTTTGCAAATAATATTTTATATACAATTCACTATTGATATAGCAACATGCTAAGAAAATTATGAATTCTAATTTCTCCTCCTTTTCATTGAAATAAACAGTTATTTTTTCAAAAAAACCTTCCAACAATGACTATAGTAGCCCTTGGTGGCGCAGTGGGTTAAAGCACTGAGCTGCTGAGCGGCTGAGCTACTGAGCTTATTGACCGAAAGGTTGCAGGTTCGAATCCGGGGAGCAGCATGAGCTTTTGCTGTCAGCCCCAGCTTCTGCCAAACTAGCAGTTTGAAAACATGCAAATGTGAGTAGATCAATAAGTACCGCTCCAGTGGGAAGGTAATGCATGCAGTCATGGCGGCCACATGACCTTGGAGATGTCTATAACAACGCCAATGCTTCGGCTTAGAAATGGAGATGAGCATCACACCCCAGAGTCGAATACAACTGGACTTCATGTCAGGGGAAAACCTTTACCTTTACTAACAATGACTATGTGCACATGCATTGCATAATGCCCCGAAGTTTCTTTAGAATACTGCATTAGGAAAATGCAAATGATGCACACATGTTTATGAAAATACTCATGAAAGGAATGGATAGGTTAAGGGAAATGAAAGTCAAAGCTAACCTCTTAAACACAAGTTTAACCACACAGCATTAGTACTTGAAACAAAAACTATTATTTTTTAAATAAAAAAACTCAGAAATACCACATTCTCTAGAGTTTTGCAATAGGATTGTCTTTACAATGGAAAGGTAATGTTACAATTTTCAGAGCTTCACAGAGAACAAAGAAACCTCCTCTAACCTCTTGCTGAAAAGAACTCCAGTCTTCAGCAATGATAAGCAGAGATTTGGAGGTATCTGACATGCCAAATCCTATTCTTTTGTAAATCTTGGCTTTATACAACATTTTCAACCATGTTATATTAGATTTCTCGAAGGATAATCAATAGGCATGATGTATAACTGAAAGCACTGTTCAAAGCAAATCTCTTCCACAAGCCAGAAACAAAAGCTCAGGTTTTGTTGCTGGAAATCTACTCTGAACTGTTAGGGTGGGGAGGCAAGAGCCGCCGGGGAGCAAATTAAAAAAGCCCGTTCTGACCATGGCTCTCGTTGCTGAAAGCAAAAGTCACCCTGAGCCTGCTGTAACTTATTCCAGCTGGCAATGGTCCCCGAGGAATCCTGTTGCAAATTGGGAATGTTTAAGCATGGCAGCTACGTGGAGAGAATTCCTACATGGTTACAGAGTGGGAGGCATTCTGGGTTCTTGGCACCACCGGATTAGTGAGAAGTGAGGTGCCGATCCTCCAGAGGATAAGACTCAACATTCAGATCATAAGGCTATGACCCGAACTCTAAATCTGTTTAATTGGTATGACATTTTCAAAGACATTAATAAACTTGCTAATAGGGAAGCTGTGAGGAAACAAG
Source organism: Anolis apletophallus (assembly GCA_030556195.1). Classification (NCBI taxonomy): domain Eukaryota; kingdom Metazoa; phylum Chordata; class Lepidosauria; order Squamata; family Anolidae; genus Anolis; species Anolis apletophallus. Next base: position 121,570,872 of record JARBWK010000005.1, on the reverse strand, counting down.
GATCTGCCTGGTGCAAAGTCAAACCCCTGTCTGAGCTGGAGATTTCCCATGGAACGCTGATAGGCTTGACTCTAGCATAGCTGAGATTCTGTCTCTCCTGGTTCATGCTGCACGGCCTTCAAAACTGATCACAAATGCCTTCTAAAGTGGTCTGTATTCTAATTCGTGTGTCTAAATTTGTGTAATAAAAGGCTTTAAGCTTTCCTGAACTCTGGGGGTGGGGGGAAGCTTGAAATCTGACGCCACCCCAAAATGTTCTGCAATTCCTCCTCCTCTGAGGTTTCCTTGAATATTTTTTGGTTCAGTTTGCAGGCAGTCACTGTAAATTTTGGAGCTCCATAAACCTCAGAATTCCTATAGGGATAAATGCAGTCCGATAAAGCCTCAGTTTTCAGTTCTGTTATTATTGTTTTTTCTACACACCTGCTTCTTGTGGACTCTTGCTTTCAAGAATATCATGGGGAAACCTGTCAGGGTTTACTGAAATCAAGATATGCTATAACTACAATAACAACCTTTCGTCCCAGCTCGCTGGGGCGAGAGGGCTTTGCCCCTCCCTGCCATGACGAGAGCAAAGGTTCTTGGGAACCTTTTGACGTGAGGGCGGGGCTTTCAGCGAGGCCGCGCCCTAACAGGCCATTCTGTGCCTGTTCAGCGTGCAGAGAGGTCGGGCCTTTCCCTCTCTGCTCGGGGCTACTGGAATTGGAGCTAGAGAAGACGGACGGGAAGAGAAGAGTAGAAGCGAGTGGGCACGAAAGAAGACAAGAAGAAGGAAGAGTGGAAGGGAGAAGACGTTGAGGAGAAAGGAGAGACGAAAGGGAGAAGAACAGAGGAAGACCATCGTCGGGAGGAAGGGAAGAAGGAGGCAGAAGAGGAGCGGAGAGGGGGAACAGAAGGAAGAAGGAAGAGGCGGACAAGGAGAAGAAAGAGCTGTCTTCGTCACGGTAGTGTAGGCTGCTATAGAAGGTCGGTGCCCAGTTCGGGGGAGGAGAGGGATGGTGGTGTCCCTCTCCCCCCCATCCCCGGTTTGGAATGGGATTGGTTTCCCGCGCGCCGTTCGCCCCGGGCCTGGGGATGCTGCGGCTGCGGGGGCTGGCCGGGCCTGGGGGCGGTGGCGGCGCTCGGGATCTTGGGCGCAAAATCGTCCCCGCAGGCTTATGCGGTGGGGATGACGGCCGGGGGGGTGTTGGTCCCGGGTGCTGGTGGTGGGGATTTTTTGGGAGACTCCCTCTCTGTAGCACAGCAGTTCTCGTTCGTGCCTGGGGGGCAGGGGGCAGGACCGGGGGTCCCATTGGCAGCAGCGGAGATGGATTCTGAAGAGGATTTAGAAGGGTTAGCAGAAGGAGAGTTTCCCATCACTGGGCCTCCTTCTCCCACAGAAAGCTTGGCTTGGGATGAAGGTTGGCCTGACCCTTACGACGAGACAGATAACCAGGTGCAAATGGAAAGCAGTGATAGCGAAACTTATGAACGGCCAGGGGGAGAGGTTCACAGGATCCTTTGAGTGAAAACACGGAAGAGAGCGGCTGGGAAGAATCTAGGGAGGAGAGCTCTCACAGAGATAGAGCAGCAGATGTTGGGAGGCAAGGCCATACTTTCGATAGGAGACGGGACATCGAGACTAGCAGGAGGGGCTGGTACCATAGCCTAGACAAGCCGAGGTCCGTGACCAGAGATTGGAGACGACAAAGCCTAGAGCGTTGGGGACCTCGGCAGAAAGATTAAGTATAGGATCCATGGGAACGGATCCTCAGTACTTGGGCCACGTCTCATCTGAGCAGACGTGAAGCGAAGCTGGTCCACGGAGCTAGTTTGGCTAGTGGCTTATCAAGTCTTGTTTTGCATCTTGTACCTTGCCCTGTTCCTGAATCCACATTGCGGTGCGGAGCCTTGCCAAGTCTTTTGGATTCTTTACCAAGCTGTTTTGGACATTTGATTGGTTTTTGCCTTTGGATTTGCTTTTGCTATTTTTATGGACAATATACCTTTTGAACTGTTTCTATATTCAATAAAGTAGTTAGCCTTCAGTCCGTCTCTGTGTGTGTGATTAAGGGGCCGGTCAAGTCCGTGCATCGTGACAGTTGGCCGAAGTACTCCAAGAACCCCTTTTTCACATCACGGGACGCCGCAGGAAGCGCGCAAAGAACGTTGCCGCCATGGCGCAGCTGACAGATGCCCAAGTGGCCGAGATACAGCAAGAACTAGGAGAACTAAGGACCAGGGCCGGACGGCACCCCTCGGTGTCCGTGCCTGCACGATTCGGAGGCAATCCGGCTCAAGTAGAGGTGTTTATTGGCCAAGTGGACATGTACCTGGAACTCTGGCCCAATGAGTTTGCCACGGATCGGGCTCAGATGGGCTTTGTATACAACCTGCTGGAAGGAACGGCAGCGGCGTGGGCGACTACGTTGCTCCGGGCCAGATCCCCCCAGGTGGCCACTTTGAGAGCCTTTTTGGATGCCATCAAGGTGACTTGGGGAGCCCCAGTGAATGCGGAGTTGGCCGAGCGAGATTTGGACCGGTTGTCGATGAGGGACATGTCCTTGTCCCAGTATATTTCCCGTTTCCGCGTGCTGGCCGCCCAGGTGGATTGGAACCCCTCTGCTCTTCGTTTCCAGTACATCAAAGGGTTGTCATCGGAGATGCAACAAGAGATGTTGAGAGGGCATGGCCGTCCCGCGGACCTGGAGGCGGCAATTACCTTGAGCTTACGAGTGGAAGCGGGATTGCAGACCCGGAGGTGTTGGGATAAAGGTGCAGTGGAGAAGCCGGCGGCGCGGAAGGAGTCGGAGGCCGGCCAGTTCTTGCCCCGACAGTTTGCCCCGGCTCCTCAACCCTTGGATGAGCTGGAGCCCATGCAGCTTGGGACTGTGCGCCCCAAGGTGGATCCGGCGGAAAAAGCACGCCGTCAACGCCTAAACCTGTGCTGGTATTGCGGAGGAGCTGGACATTTTTCTAGAGAATGCCCCCAGAAGCCACGTGGAAAGACTCCTCGGGCCTCAGCCGCCCTTGGAGGGGCCCCGGAGGCCGAGGAAGCAATCTAGGCGACGGGGGAAGGGGCCAGATTATATTGTATGTTCTAACAGTGCCATGGCTACCATACTGGCAGAAATTTCATGCAAGCAACACTCTCTGGTTCTTTCACATGGCTTCCTAAACATTTATTTATTTATTATTTCGATTTGTATACTGTCCTTTTCATATTGGCTCAGAACGGTTTACAGTATATCAAACTATAAACAAGGAAACATAAAACAGTAAAATATCAAACAATTTCAACAATATTCCGCTATCACCATAGGAGGCTTTAGGCTAAATGCCTGCCGGAATCGCACCATTTTGCAAGCTTTTCGGAAAGTCGATAGCTCGTTAATTTTCCGCACTTCAGATGGTAAATTGTTCCACAGGTATGGTGCTGCCACAGAGAAGGCTCTCTGCCTGGTTAACGACAAGTGGATAGTTCGCAGGGAGGGAATCTGCAAGAGGTTCAGGTTCTCAGATCGAAGAGATCTCTGGGGAACATATGGGAGTAGACGGTCCCTTAAGTACACCGGCCCCAGACCATACAAGGCCTTAAAGGTCAAAACCAACACTTTGAAGATGATCCGGTGCTCAATTGGCAACCAGTGCAGACGCTACAGGGTTGGGGTGATATGGGCCCTGGCACTCCCGCCAAGAGTCTCGCTGCCACATTCTTCACCAGTTTGAGCTTCTGGATAACCGGCAAAGGAAGACCGATGTAAATGGCATTACAGTAGTCTAACCCCAAGATGACCGTTGCTTGGATTACCGTGGCTAGGTCATTACCGGAGAGATAGGGCGCCAACTGCCTAGCCTGCTGCAGATGGTAGAAAGCGGATCTGCTGATGGTGGAGACCTGAGCCTCCATCAACAGCAGCGGGTCCAACTGGATCCCCAGACTCTTCACTAAAGGCAATGGGCGTAATGCTTTGCCGTCCAGAGTAGGCAGCCAGAGCTCACACTCACCCAGTTGACCCAGCCACAGGATCTCCGTCTTCGATGGATTCACTCTCAACTGACTGGCTCATAGCCAACCACTCACAGCTTCAAGACATTGTTGGAAACAATCGGGTACAGAGTCCGGTCGGCTGTCCATCCTCAGCACCAGCTGGGTGTCATCAGCATACTGGTGACACTCCAGACCAAAGCTCCACACCAACTTGTCAAGTGGTCGCATGTAGATGTTAAAAAATAAAGGGGAGAGAATGGCTCCTTGAGGCACCCCACAACTCAAGGGAAGCCTCTCAGAAACCATACATCAAGATTCATATAAAAATGAGCAACATTAAAACTGAAGTCCTGATTTAAAATAAGCCAGAAATATAAAGCAAACAAATAATGAGAATCTATACTGGACTATACTGGGTGTAAACAAAATGCAATAATAAATTATTTGATTAATTAGCAAATTATGAGTTTCTGAAATGACATGACAGCATTGTCTTCCCATATCAGCATACCATATGATGACCCAACTCAAGAGAAGTTTTTCTGCATAGGAGGAGACCTGTTATTAATTTGGCAAAGGTGAAAATTAGGAATCTGACATTGTTCAGGTTGTGAGACTAGGCTATAAAAGTGGACACATTTGCTAAATAGTAATACAGCAGCCATTTTAATGTTTATACTAAAATCTGATATAAAACTGTGTAAATAAGTAAATAAAAATAGTAAGTCCTCTACATTTACAAGTTTCACTTTTGCAGATTTGATCAATATGTTCTTGCTAGGAATTTCCAGGTTCTCCAGAGCAACAGAACTTGACCACAGAGTTACACGGGAGGACTTAGGGATTGCTAGTAAATTTTTGCCTCTTGATTCAGCAAAGAAGTGTGAATTTTTGCAAGTTCTTTTAAACGATTTACTGTCTCTCTCTCCCTCCCTCTTCTTTTTGTATGGTCAAGTAAAGAAAAGGGGTCTCTGTAACATACCTTTCCCACTAAGTCAGCAATTGAGGGTACGGGCTTTCCTTTCTGGTGTCTTATAGTTGGTGGACTCTGTCCATCCCAGTCTTGAAGTTCTTCTATGCTCTTCAGATAAAGCAAAGCCTTCAGCCCAGTGCAGTAGTCTTCAATCACAGTAAAGTCTTGATTCTGTATTGCACTGCACACCTACAAAAGACATACAATGAATTACTATAAAATGAGAAGCAGAAGGGTGATCAGAGATGACTGTCGTTCAGACCACTGGTTTTTCAGTCTCTCCTCACAATGCTGCAAACTTAGTTGTTGCAAACTTTCAGTTAACTTATCTATTACCGTATATACTCGAGTATAAGCCGACCCAAGTATAAGCCGAGGCACCTAATTTTACCACAAAAACTGAGAACATTGATTGACTCGAGTATAAGCCGAGGGTGGGAAATACAAAAGCTATGGGTCAATTTCAAAATAAAAATAGATACCAATAAAATAAAATTGAGGCAGCATTAGGTGAAATATTTTTGAATATTTACATAAAACTGTAATTTAAGAAAATTCTGATTAAACCATTCTGATCTTCTTCAGTGTTAAATGTGCTTCAATGTAAATGTGCTTCTAATAAAAATAGAGTAAAATAATAAAGGTAATAATAGTAATAGTAATAATAATAGAGTAAAATAATAGAAATGTAATAAAAACAGTAATAATAGAGTAAAATAATAGAAATAATAATAATAAATAGAGTAAAATGATAAATATAATAATAATAAATTTATTATGTATTTATAACAGAGTGAAATAATAAATAACCTTGAATCGAGTATAAGCTGAGGGGGACTTTTTCAGCCTAAAAATGGTCTGAAAAACTAGACTTATACTCGAGTATATACAGTAATTTGTTGTTTTTTTAGGCTTTCTGGGTCATCCACAAAGTACAACTCAAATCATAAAGCCATAGACCATCAAATTATTATTTTTTTAAAAACACAAAACCCTGCTACAAAATAAAATCATCAACAGAATTAAGGACTATAAAGCATAGATACAAAAAGACAAAAGACTAAAAACCATGTAAAAAGGGGGCGGGGGAACGTCCCACTAGAAGGATCATAATGTCGTCATCAAACACTATTCTCCTAGGAAATCAATCAGTATTAGTAAGGAAATTAAAACAAACCTGAGGATGGTGTCTTTCTATACATTTTGAAAAGAAGCGTATTACTTATATGATAGCCAGTGCAGTTGCTAAGATTCCTTAGGTTCAGGTCAAGCATTTAAATGTTCTGATTTTTTAAAATCGGTTTTATTCCTGTACAGCTGCACAATACTGCATGCACTTAGTCCCTTATATTGACCTTCCAGAGCACAAATATTACAAACATTTTTTGAATTGGAACATGACATATTTGTACCTTTCTTGAATAGAAAACTTGAAGGTTAGCCCCAGCTATAATATTAGAGACTCCTGCCATTTACTGTTTCTAGTTATTGTCCTAAAGCCTATTCAGAACTTAAATGGGAAATGAGAAATTAGATTAAGCCATTGAAACTGGGAAATAACTGTATAATGTACCTGGCTCAGAGGGAGTGTGTTATAGAAGTGGATGATGTTGCCATGGAATGGGATGAGGGAATAATAAGAGCATAAAAACATTTAAATCTTATCATGTCAATATACAGTAGGTTTCAATGAGTGATTGCAATGATAGCAGCCACTGATTTCTTCCTAAGTGTTATATGTTTAGAATAATTTCAAAAATGTATTAATTTCTTTCTAGCCAATTGTATGCATTATTGTCATCATCTGCTACTACTGGTTTTACTAGTACTGCTTCCAGATTATGGATATGGTTTTGTATCACCTAGTTCATGTCAGAATATGTAAATTACTCAGCATTTCTTTAAATCAGTGGTTCCCAACCTGTCATCCATGGACCACTACTAGTTGCCAATAATGAAAATATGGTCTGCGGCCTCCCCATTACTACTCAATTGCCTTAAAACCAAGTGGCAATGAGACCTCACAAAACTATTTAAAGTGTCGAGGCATATTGGGAGGAGAGAGGCTGACTACCCATGAGAGATTGCTACTACCACATCAGCTTTAGATTATTAAAAATGGTTTTCTGTGGGTGAGCAGATGGTGACTACTGGATGGAATATGTTATGTATCAGAAACTAGAGCTGATGTGGTCTATCCAATGCAATTATCTGAATCAGCAACCCAAATTACAAAACTGAATCTAAAGCTGACCAAAAACTGATTCATAACCCTTTTGGTACTAACATTGCAGAGTGGTCCCTCATCAAAGTGGTCCCTTGTCAAGTTGGGAATCACTGCTTTAAATGCTAACAGAAACAACGTCTCAGGATTAACCACAGGTGTCACTGTAATTGGAGTTTAGTAGCAGAGAGCTGAGGCTGTTGCATATAAGTTTGTAGTAACCCAATGATGTTTTGATGAGGGTGGAGGTTGGTGTGTGGTGGAAGGAGTTAGGAGATAGTTTATACATACTGTAAATACTTCGTTAGTATTTGTACTATTACTGCAACTTAAGAAATAAAAGCCTTCTGGTTGGAACAAACAGCTTTGTGTCTGTGTCTTGTTTTTGTTCCTGTTCACTTCACTGCAAGAAGGCTCGTATTTGGCTCCCTATTGCGTCTCAGACCAGGAACGTGCCCCCCCCCCCCCTAGACCACACACACACACACAAGCGGCTCTAGAAACTACTTTTATTTAGAATAATATAGTCCAAAAAGGTAAAAGTAGGAAGCAAAAGCAAGTCCCAAGGTAAAACTAGAAAGATCTTCCAAAATGGAGTAAATCCCAACGAAAGCAATCCAAAACAAAGGCAGACTGCTCCGGCGGCTGAAAACAGGAACTTAGAGTCTAGGCAAACCGAAACGACGGTCAACAAGGTACTTGGAGCACCAGGGCAAATCTGCCCCAGCAATTTCTTGAACTTGGAGACTTGGTACAGAGAACCGTTCAGTCCAAACATAGCTTCCAGTCTACTGGACTTTCCCCAGAGCCAGTCTTAAAAGTAAATCTATTCTCTGTGAGTCCACTGAATCCCATGTTTTACATTCCAATCTCTCCTCCTCAAACAGATATTCGCCCTTCGATCAAAACTAGCCTGCTCGTTAGTCACACCAGGTGGACTACTATCTTGGTGGGAAAGCACATCCTCCCCAATTCCTGAGGCCTCATCTGGCAAAGGAGACTGATTCCCGTGAGATTCAAGGTTACTTGAATTTTCACTGGCAGTTTTAAAGCTTAGTTCCATAGAATCTTCATTAACCTCTTCCTGGGGCAAATAACCATGCAACCAGTCATTATCCCACGATAGGTCTGCATCTGCAGAAGTGTCCAGCTCAGGCCATACCTCTTCCTCATTCTCAGACTGAGCCTCTGGCACCATTGGTACCGGACTTGGCCCACTAGGCTAGGGGGGGCACACTAAGAGGCTGGGGGGGCATGCTACAAGGCTGGGGGGCCACACCAACAGGCTGGGACACCACACTCCCTAACAGGAGTGAAGAGCCTCTGCTATATACAACAGGCAATTTTATGCTGATTTGAACCCTTGGTACTTCACTACATAACCACCTTGGTTACACATTGAAATAATGTCACCAGGCCCACCCACTCCCAACCCCCACTTAATGGGCAGGAACCACTTCAAGTGACAAGAGTTTATTCCCTTGTCAATTGGGAAGCAGCTGACTATTTTTCCTCCACACTGTCATGTGGACAACCTCTTGTACAACAGGAAGAACCAGGGCCATCATTGCAATGTGCAAGTTAGTGGATGAGTAGGAACATCACTTCCCAACTGACTGGGGAACAGACCCCTTTTGCCTGCAGAAATTGCTGGCCAGTTAGTGGGGATTGGGGGGACTGTTACAGTTCATATATGTCACAAAACTAGGAAATACAAAGGAATTGGGAATACAAAATAATTCAAAAATTGGTATTTCTAGATTGCACATTTGTTGATGTCTAAGAGGATTCCAGCCTATATTTCAAGGAAAGTAAAGATGAACAATAATATATTAGCATTTAACCAGAATATTGAAAACTTTGATTTGCTTTCTGTGTTTATTGGTAACGATTTCCCACTCACCCCACATTTTTCAAAGACAAGTTAAGCTCTGAACCATGTTTTTGAAAGTAGGATGTGGTCAACTACCAAGAAAAAAGGAAGTCTCACACAGATGTTCTCATGTGACCTTCCAAAATTAATTCACACAATTTGCAAGGTTGCATCTGATAAATCCCCACACAACATTATCAAACTTTTATTCTTGGTGTCACATACTGTATTACAAGCTGTTGTTAAGGAGGAAAAAGCACACTTTATCTTTTGAAATACTGTATACTGCAGCTGTACGAGAAGAAACAAGGAATTGTATAAAATATGCACAAGAACATTTCCTATGCAGCCCATTTACATTACATAAAATCTGTTTCTCTGGAGGAATAGTGTGAGCATTAATTAGGTCTGTTATGTCTTCCATAGATTTAAGCTCTTTCGCTCTCTCTTTCCTCCAGAACAATTATAGAGAACATCATTATAATTTCCTCCACAGGTTATTTAACTGTAAAACTCAACCCATGCTTTATTTAAATTTCTTTGTTCACTAAGGGCTTCTAATTTTTAAACATATGAGTAACACTATTCCTAGTTAGTCAGAAAATGAAAGGAGGCATTGAAAATTCAGGTTACAAATATGCTAGTTTATATAATCCAAATAAACCCCACTCCATTGCTGAAACCTTGCACTGTTATGATAATGGTGCCATTGAGCTATGCAAGAGCATTATGTTTAATCTTATAAATAATCTATCTATTAATATTTGTCACCTTATCTTGGCAGCATGATATCAGAATGCAACCAATTTATGGATTCAAAAAGGAACACAATCCAGTCTAATTCTCTGATGTGCATCAAACATATTCACAGACTACCATAGCGAGCTTTATTCGAAACCCTGTACTGGAGCAAGAAGTCAAGCAATGGGGCACAACAAAATACTTGTATTATTATTATTATTATTAACAACTTTTGTATCCCGATCTTCTCACCTCTAAAGAGGGACTCAGACCCGCCTTACAGCAAGAATTCAATGCAATTGAAACAAATTAAAAACATCATATAACAATACTCAGTTAAAATACATATAAATTAAAAACTTATAAATAAAATACATTAGAGCCAAATCGCCAGATAAAATCACATTCAACTCAATCCATATGTGTGATCATTAACTTTCATCTAAAAACAGTCTCGGACCTTATTCTGGGAATGCTTTTTTCCAAAGCCAGGATTTCACTAGCCTCCTGAAGGACAGGAGGGAGGGGGCAGATCTAATCTTGCTCGGGAAGAGTTCCATAGCTGAGGGGCCACCACAGAGAAAGCCTGTCTCTTGTTCCCACCAAACGCGCTTGCGAAGGTGGTGGGACCGAGAGCAGGGCCTCTCCGGGAAGATCTCAACATCCTTGATGGTTCATAGGGGAGAACACCTTTGGACAGATAAACTGGGCTGGAACCATGTAGGGATTTATAGGTTCATGTTGCACCTCAGACCTCAGACAGCCCCCCCCCCTAGATCACACGGACACAGGCGGATGCAATAAATGTACTTTTATTTAGAACAAGGTAGTCCAAAAATATAAGAGTAAATGAGATTCAAAAGTTCAAAAGACAAATCCAAAAGAGTTTCAAAAGAATCCTGGAAACTGGCAAGCCAAACCGGCTTGCGCTCCAAATACAAAGAGTCCTGGAAACGGCCAGACCGCTCCTGCGATCCACATGAAACTTAGAGTCCTGTACTTAAAACAAACCACTCCTGCAGCTTCAGCATGAACGTAGATCCTTCGTGGCTTCAGGTCTGATTAGAAGCCCGGGAGCACAGACTTAAAAACACCATTTCTGATGAGCCCATTTCACCCCCCCCTTCTCAGGCTCCATGACTGTCTTGAACTTGTGATACTTGCCCTTCTATCAAAGGCCTGCTCATTATCCTCTGCAGCTGTGCTATCAGGGTGAGAAACGAGAACCTCCCGTTCACTGGAATGCTCATCAAAGTAGAAACCTGTTCCTGAGAACCAAGGCCGCCCGGTCTCTCATATTGATCGGAATCAGAGTCAACATCCATGAAATCTTCACTAAAACTATCTGGAGTCCCATACCCCTCCAACCACATGTTGTCCCATTGCAGGCTCTCATCTGCAGAGTCATCTACCTCAGGCCATCCTTCATCCTCACTCTGCCCCGGATCAACTGGCACCTGCCTTGGTACCCCCGGGTTCTGCCCAAGCCCACCAGGCTGGAACCCAACAGTTAAGACCAGCACTTTGAATTGTGCTCAGAAGCTAATTGTCAGCCAATGGAGCTGGTGTAACAAGGGCATTGTGTGATCCCTGTACCCTGCTCCCATCAGAAGCCTGGCTGCTGAACGTTGGACTAATTGGAGCTTTCGGGCAGTCTTCAGAGACAACCCCACATAGATAGCATTGCAGCAGTCTATATGGGATGTAATCAGAGCATGGACCACCGTGGCCAAGTTATACCTGTACTAAGTAATGTGGGTGTACTACAAAACCTGAGTCAGCTGTATAGGACAGCAGGAGTTGATGCAATCAAATTTTAAGCATTGTTATATGCTGAGGTAGGACTGCTTCCTGCCAAAGCCTTTCATTTCAGCCATCAGGCTTGAAGCTATACATTGTGATGGTGATGATGAGTTTCCTATGCCAGTGGAGCAATGAATCTATTCTAACAATGTCTCTTTTAAAGTAGCTGTGCAAGTTGCTGAACCTATTTGGGGGCTGGGCTTCAGTACTTTAGATAGCTCTTCACTTCAATCATGCCATGGAAGCCACTCATTGCCACTGGTGATGGCGCTTCTGAATGATGAAATTTTGAATTCCTTGCCTTCTTCAATAATGCTTTCAGAAGAGCGACTTGCTCAGTCTGTTTCTTGATTTATGATGATTCCTCAACCAAAAGGCCTATTTTGTGACTTCTAGGAATTGCAACTGGTACCAGCTGCCCCTCTCCCGAAGATATTTGAACATCTCATCTGAAAATATGTGAATCCTGGGAAGATACAGGTCTTGTTTGTTTCAATAAGTACAGTTACAGTCTGCCTTTCCTTTAGGAGCTAAAGGCAGTATGTTTGGTCCTCCTCTCTATTTTTATCCTGATAGTTACCTGATGACAACAGTTATGCTGAGATATTGTGACTGAAGGTAGTTTATTCATGGGATCTTGGTGTTGGGTCATATTGCAACTATACCATTGCTCCTGTACAGATGAACCTGCCACTTAAAACTCAAGATTATGCCTCTTTGATTAAATACTCAGAGGTGTAGAGAAGATGAACTCTCTTGTCTGCTCTCTTTATTTCTGCTTTCCTAGCCCCTTTTTTGAGGGCCAGCAATTTCACAGATTCACCAGTCACCATGTGCATCAGGATATAAATAAGCAGCAAAGATTGTCTATTCTATCATCCTCATCCCCCATATGTTGTATCTATCTAACACCAAAACAGTGATATTTCTATGTACTGCATTTAGCAATAACGTGAACAGACAATCAGAGGAGATCAAAGTGAGTTTCAAAGTAGTTTCCAGGCAATCAGACAGCAGCCGCTTTCATCTGTGCTGTTACAGTGGCAGCACACTCTTTGGAGATCACAAATGTTTCATTCTTCTATCATTCTTTTTCTCTTTCTTTGTCGAAGTCGTAACATTCCAGCATTTACCAGAATGCCATCTTGCTTTATCCAAAAGACGGGGATTTATTTCTGTTTTACTACTGAACGGTAAGAGATTGCTAAGTAAAAAGTGCTTTCCAAATGCCATCCTATTAGGCAGGCAGCCTTTGACCTCAAGCTTCTAATTTTCTGATCATATCAATGGGATAAGCAATGAAAATGAAGTGGTTGGTATCTTTGAAAGGTCCAGTGACAGGCAGGCTGTTTTGCATTTCTGCTTTTAATTTGGCTGACTTTTCTTTGAAATGTTCTTCAGAAGTAAAGCACCACAGGTCTACAAACCATTATATATGCAGCCCCTTTGATTCGTCATTGCATTATACTTTTCTTATTTAATTTTGGCAGTGATAAACAGAAAATAAATTAACCTCTTCCTTCAGCATTAGAAAAAAAACAATCCTTTGATTACATTTTGAAAATAGCTTTGATAATATTTTTGGCAATATAGAAAACCAGATGAACATACTTCACAGAGCTCGTACAATACCTTCTACTAGATATAAAGTCTCCATTTGTGTTTAAGATGAATAAACACATTTGGGGGGAAAATTAAGTCTGGACGAAAAGTCTAGTTTTGCTTATTCCACAATAGATTTTATTCAATTTATTGCAACACACTACTAAATGTTAGGAAAATGCTTCAATCTCAATTCAGTATTCACATTCAGTGATACATATTGCAACAAATTTAGGGTTGTCCCCCCAAAAGTTTGCATTTATTTATTTACTGGGAATGTGGCGCAGCTGGCTAAGTGTCAGCTGCATAAATCTCTCTGACCAGTAGGTTATGAGTTTGAGGCCTGCCGGGTCGAGGTGGGTTCTCGACCTTAAGTGTAGCCTGCTGCCAACCTTTGCAGCCCGAAAGACAGTTACATCTGTCAAGTAGAAGATAAAGGTACAACATTAAAAGTGGGGAGGCAAATTTAGACTGATTTATGATGTCATAAAGAATCGCTGAGGAATGCGGAAGAAACAACAAAGCTACGCTGGAAGGAAACACTGAGAGTGAGGAGGAATGCGTCAGAAGGTATCCAGAAGTTTGCCTCTGTTTGTCTAAAATGTTAAATGCATGTACTGTTCTGTATTGTGATAAATGCCACATGTTTATATGTCATATGTTGAACTGCAGGGATTGTCTGCAAAGTATGTGTACTGTAATCCGCTCTGAATCCCCTTCGGGGTGAGAAGAGCAGAATATAAATAAAGTAAATAAATAAATAAATAAATAAATACTTCATTTCTACCCCGCCTTTCTTGGCCCGAGAGGGGACTCAAGGCGACTTACAAATCCGGCAAAAATTCAAAGCCGCACAGGTAACAATAAAACACATCTCATAAAAATATAAACAATCTGAGCATATAAACTATTAAAACTCATACCAATCTATCAAAACATATTAAAAACCACATATAAAATGCAGAGTCATGGTCTCATATCCAAATCGTTTTCCAAAATCCATAGTCTATTATTCAAGCTGTTAAAGTTCTTAAGCAATGAAAATGCTGCAGAGGACTGTAAAGCAAAGCATTTGATTGGTGAATGTTTGGCCCTTCTAAATATTGCCCAGAAAAGATTTTCTTGCTGATTCTGCCAAATATGCCAAGTGGCCAAAAATCTAAAATTGATGTCCAAAGTGAAGAAGACAACTGGAATGCCTAGAGACCCATCTATCTGAAAACTAAACATTTAGGTCAAAAACACTAGGGAGATGGTGTGGAAAGAAGCTAGGAAGCAAGGATTTTCTCTCTTTTTGGCTTCATTCGGGACAGACTTTCTGTGGTCCATAGAGACCGTACTCTGAACAGACAGAGAACTGTAATGAACAATATCATTAAAGCTGGAGCTGGTTGTTCCCTTGAGGCACATTCCCATGGGGCCATACTTTTGTAAGCTGCAAGTCTATCAAAACCAGCCAGCAAAACAATTTTTCTGTCTTGGGACCTCAATTTAGTCCTGGAGTGATTAACCTCTCATCCTTTTGAGCTTCTTCCTTCAATACCGCTATATTTTCTTTCCGTTAAAATTGCTTTCGGGTTCCATCAGCTTGGCTATAATAATTTGTGAACTCAATTTTGTGTCCACGAGAGAAACTTATTTGTGATCTATGAAAGGAGAAAGTTCTCTGACCCCCAGAGTACTCCAGGAATAACGCAGAAAACCCACTCCCACAATACCCTAAGAGACTGCTACTTCTTGTCTTCTCCATATAATAACTTTCAAGAAGGATGTGCCAAATGTAGGTTGTTGGATCATTTCTGGAAAAAAATGTAGTGTCTATTTTTGGTTATCTTGCAATATAAAGCATTAATTCCTCTTTGGTAGAAAGCACCTCAATGGTACAGACTCAGCCTTTAGCCATACAGTGAAATTTGAGCCACAATTAGTGAAATAAACATTACTTTACAAAGTTACAAAATCGCAGCTTTCTTAACCATAGACTCCACCCCACCCAACTAAGATTTTTGTTTTCGTTGCATCTCCTACTCCTTTTGCAAATGTAACTTCAAATATGATATTTCTAATATTGCTTTATAAAAAAAATTGAAGAAAAACTAGACTTAAAGACCAAATACTATTTTTCTTCACCACTACAATCATCTCCTCCTCCTTTGATAGTTGAAAAACAATATTCATGGTAAAATCATTAAAGCTTTCTTTGAGTAAATGTTAGAAACCTACCACTGATGCAAAAGAGAAGCATGTCGTCACATTATAAGACATTTCGTATTGTGTTATCAGAAAAGACAAAGGTGTTTTTCAACTCAGAAAATTAATTCCCAAACGATTCTAAAGCTAAAATGAGCTAGATTCTACATTCAAAAATGGTGGCTATATATACACAGAGAAAGAGAGAGAAAGGTGGAGAGAAACACACCCATATGGTCCACATTGTTGAAAGCAACCCATGCATTCTTTTCCTGGTTACAGCTGCTAGAAATAATGATTGCTGAATCCTTTTCAACAAAAGGTCATTTATGTCAATGGACAGCACATAGAGGATCAGATCACCTACGGTAATTGCAAATTAATGCTCTACTGCTAATGCATTAACTACACACTATTGATCTACAATTGAATCATACGGGCTGCTGTGAAGTGATTTTTTTTTACTTTAATATTTTTTGTGCTTTATGGCATATTCCATAATGCATTTTCTCTTTCAACTGGAGTTTTCTATAATTGTCTCCTTTTTAATTTTCTACAGTGAGATGACTTCTAAAAATGCATGTCTTCGCCTCAAAAGTCACACAAATATATACACACACAACGACGGGAAAGATGAGACACGGTAGATGGCATATGTGAAAGAAAAGCGACCTATGAAAAGATGGAAAAGCTTATTTGCCAACCAAATAATGAAAATAGGCTCAACTAAGAATAAAGAAAACATATGTTGTGGTGAAATGCTACAATTTGTACAACAAATGTAACTAACAATTAATTTGGCTTTTGTTAAAGAAGTGTCATGAATTTGGAATAATGTATCTGCCAGTTGTTGTATGTCTAACATGAATATGTTTCAAAGTTTTTTAAACACCTGCTATCCACCCAAACCTCATCTAATTCCATTAATTAGAAAAAGTAAGAATTAACATTTAAAATTAATGGTACGATTTACATTTATTCAGACCCTGGTTACATAAAAAAACTAAGACTGTTTATTTATTTATTTATTTAAAAATCCTTATAGAAGGCCATAGTTAAATTATGGAGGTGAAATAGGTCTGTTGTGGGACCTCGCCCTGCTTTTCAACCAGGGGGGCTGGGACAGGCCCCGGGCGTGCCAATTGCTTTAGACCAAGATGGAGAAGATGAATGGCCTGATGGGTATGAAGGGAATGATCCTGATTATGAAAGTTTGCAATGAGATTATGTTTGGCCTGAGGAATATTCTGAAGAAGAGATGGAAACAGATTCCGGCTCGGACTGTGAATATGAATGGCCAGGTGGTTTTGGGTCTCAGGAAAAAGTATCATCCCCGATTCCCGAGGAATCTCTGGGAGACGAGGAGATGCCCAGTTCCCAGATTGATAACACACCTAATGAGCAGACTTTCAATAGGAGGCAGAATATTATGACTTCTAGGCAAGACTGGAGACAGGGATCAGAAAGGAGTTGGATCCACAAGAGTTGGGTTTAATTAACTGTTCCGTGGGAAAGTTCTTCAGACTGGAGGCTACATTGGTAAAGATTGGATGCAGATCTGGTCCTCTCGGTTTTGTTTACTGCAGAGCAGTTGCTTTGTGCTTCCCAAGCTGTTTTCAGGAAGTTAGTTCATGATCTTCGGACTCAAGACTCTTTAATAGCTGTTTTTCGACCCGCTTTGTTTGGGACCTATTTTGGACTGAACTTTATGCCTATTTGGATTATTTACCCTTTGCTTTTATTCTTCAATTTATTCTAAAGAGTTTGTTATTGAGCCCTGGTGTGTGTGTTTAGGGGGTCTGGGAAGGCCTGTATTGTGACATCTGTAGAAGTTCCATCTCAGTGAAACAGCATCTCTTTTCCACAAGTCAAATTATAATGAATCATGCGGTCTTATTTCATTTTAAGGTTATTGTTGAAAGGTGTATTTGTGTTTATGGATTTATTATGTTTCTTTCCTCTTTTATTAAGTGGATTTTATTAGGGTACAGTCATTTTATTTTAGCTATTTAAATTTCTTGAACCATACTTCAGGATAAGAAAACCTTGAGGCTTGCAAAAGAAAAATAATCCAACAATTACTTTCTGAATGACAAGGAAAATAATAAAATAGAAAAACCATCCCCCGAAATTATTGCTACTATTCAGAGTTGAGGGGATTGTGTGTTTTTCTTCTGAAATATTTGATGGGGAATTTTAGCCAAAATTAAGTATTTTGATAGCCCATTTGTATCACGTGGTATATAGGACTTAGTGCCTGTTCCATTCTTTCCTGGTGAATACTATCTGGAAGAAATTGCTTGATTTTAGTCAAACTCAATCGTCAAACTCAATTCCATTGCTGAACATGTCATACCATCAGGAAGTTTTTCCTAATGTTTGGATGGAATATCTTTTTTGCAATTTGAACCTATTGCTCCAAGTTCTAGAGCAGTGGAAGATAAGCTTGCTCCCTCAAGATGTCATCCACATATTTCCCCACATGACGATTTGTGCCGTTCTGGCAATTTAGCAATCATTCAGTTCATATGCATATGCATATGCAGAGGTTCACAAATATAACCATTTCTCATGTGGCTAAACCCCATTATATCTCCTGGGCTTACTTCGGCATTCACTCACAATTCAATATTTGATTGGGCAAGTCTATGCTCATTGGGATTAACAACATGATTCATGCAGTTGAATGTTCTTGGATGGTGTGTAACTATTTGACAGTGCCTTTGTTCAATGGGATTGCAGAAACAGCTATCCCAATCTCCCCATTGCACAAGGGGGGATGATAAGCAGATGAAATTGGTAGATACACAACAGCTTGCAAAATAAAATCAGATTTATGGAAGCCAGTTTAGGTTATCTGAACATGGTAAGATCACCTATACACTATTTATGTCTCTTCAGGTCTCCCTTCTGTCATGCTTTTAAAAATATTTTAAGTTTCCCCCAAAAGGAATAACAATAGACCTATCTGCCTCTCTAATCATTTTAACTATGTCTTAATAAAGTAATCAAGACCTCAATTTTTGAAGTCATATCAAAGTCCTTCAGTAAGTTAGAAAGAACATTGCAATATATTTAAGCTAATACATCATTTTAATAGAAATCTTCAGAGGCTCAGTGACAAATTGTGGGAAGTTATATATTCCTTCAGTTGAAGTTCGGTTATAATTAGCAGTCATAAATGAAATCAGTGGAATATTCCCCTGTTGATCATACTTCTTTTCTTTTATGCTTTTTTGTGTGGAAATAAATACTCTTCCAGATTCAGAAAGGCAATGCAAGAAAAGAAAAGCATTGTTTACAATCAGATCAAGAAGCAAAGAGTATTTGGAACTTTCCCCACATTCACAACAAGTGTCTTTTGAGAAATTGCCAGCCTCACAAGATAGTTTTGCCTCCAGTTGGAGAGCAAGGCGGGTCACCTTTCCTCCCAGGGCACTTGTGCCCGCTTTGTGCTGGTCAGTGACTGTAATAAAGTTTTGTTGTTGGGTCACCTTTCCCGCTCTGAAGTTTCCATGATCAAAAAGTATCCAATCCATGCAAAATGTAGTTTCCCTTTGTGAAGCAAAGCAGACAGAGAACACAGAACAAGTGCTTAAATAATGAGGAAGTAGAAGGAAAGCCAGTGAGGGGAAGTAGTTTGTGTGCCCAGGACTCTGAAAGACCAGGTTACAAATATCTACTCAACAATGGAAGCCACATAACATGACCATAAGCAAGATATATTCTTTCAACTTCATAGGAAAGCAATGGCAATGCTGAAAAAAACAAATTTTCCTTAGGATCATCATGAGTCATATAATAATAACATAATGACATGATGGTAGTGGTGAGAAACAGTCCATACCATGTTTCTGATTTGTAAAAGTCCATATAACAAGGCAGCTGTTTTCATATTTTGGTGCAAATTGCACCAAAAATATTCCACAAAATATGACATTCTTTATTAATACCACTAAAAAATATCTCATATGACCTCATCAGATGAAGGCAGAGGAGCCCATCACATGATGCAAGGCTGCTTCCAGTGGGGTCTGTGCTGGTAGCATGCCGGCAACATAGCCCAGGGGAAACAGATGTACTTCCAGCTCCTCATACAAAAAAGGCAGAGGAACCAAAGAGGGAGCGGGGGACAGCACAGAAATGTAGTGGGAAGACAGAGGATGGACCCCAACAGTAGGAAACACAGCCAGACGGGTTCCCTATATTGCCCCACAATTTCCTTTGCTGTCTCCCGCTTTACAAAGGGTCATCTGATGCAATCCATAGTTTTGCATGTGAGACAAAACACATGTAGTGTCCTGTCCTTTTGCATGAGAAAAAAGAAGGAAAATGCACATTACCTTTTTTTTGCTTCGATGTGAGGTTTGTAAAGTATAATGTAAATTTCTGAGTGACTGTAAAACAATTGTAATGGTTGCCTTATAGAGTGATCAGAAATTGAAAAAGGGTATCACACATGCTAAAGAGAGACTTAAGGATTAAATCTTACTAAAAGTTTATGCTCTTTTTTGGTTATTTGAATTGTTCAATACATTTAACTAAAAGTATTTTTTGATTTTAATCTGCAATTGTCTACATTTGTTTTGGTTTTCTTTTGGGTATGTCATCATGACACTTCAAGAGATGGGTGAGATAAATATATTTTAATAAATAAATAAATAATAATCCATGGGATTTACCAATCCACTGACTCATGATTTAACTATTAATTCTAATGAGCTACTCTAGTGGAGATTAATCAACAATATTCAGTCTCTAATTTCAACTCCCTTTCTCATCCTTTACCAAAGTATTTGAAAACTGGCTCATAAGGAAGTCTGAGGAGAAGAATCTTGGACTGAGAAGAGCCTTCATAGCTTGGGACATATTTTGAATAAATTTCACACTTTGTGACTTGGCACAGAAGAATTTCTGGAGAAGAAACAGCAGATTCTGCACAGAAAATAATATTTCTACACAGCAATGTTATTTTCTGCCCAGACAACCATGTTTCCTACAGAGAGAATGCTTTGTTTGCAAATTGGTTTTGACAACTGTCTGGTTTTGGAAAACTTTCTTGCCGTAGGAAGAAGCTCACTTAAAATTTCTCATTACTTCTTTTAACAAGAAAATTAGAACAGGGGAAATCATATCCCTATTAGTCAGTTATTATTAACCTAACCCAGGTACTGAATTATGGAGGAGTAATAGTCATATATGGTACCTGCACATTTCTGTCTACATCTCATCAACAAGCTCCCTTGTGTCAACACCATTTCAATAAACAGAAGCTGAAGAACATACATGTTGGAACATACATGACAGACATCATCACTTAGCTTTATTATTATATACTCCCTGATATGCCCTAGTTTTCAGAAAATCATAACTCCTCCATAGCTTTCTAATACCTGAAGAATCAAAGAAGAGATCTCAACTACTACTTAATGCAGCCCCTCTGGTGAAAGAAATTGATATCTACAGCATTTTGATATGCAGTGGCATGACTAGTAGGCTGCAGCTGGTGACAGCAAAACGATGGTCTATAACAGGGCTGTCCAACTGCCGGCCCTGCAGGTGTTTTGGACTTCAACTCCCAGAAATCCTAACAGCTGGTAAACTGGCTAGGATTTCTGGGAGTTGAAGTCCAAAACACCTGCAGGGCCGGCAGTTGGACAGCCCTGGTCTATAAAATGACAGTGTTTCAGAAGAAATGTAGTATTCTATATTAAAACATCCCTTTAATTAGGTATCACCTTCAAACATTTTTTAAACCCCAGCTTATATGTACTGCATCAATATACCCACAAGGCTAAAACTCTATGCTGATTTACTTTTTGAAACTTCTAATGTGCATTTGTTCTACTCAAAGCTGTTATTATTACCCTTTTAAAATGATGTTTTGAATCACGTGGTTTCATCTGCATGTGCTACAAGCTTTTGTTGAGGCTATTTTTTAAAAATTGTCACAGATTCTGTCAATTTTGGGGGGGTATTTTAGCAATAATATTGTAGCATAGGTGGAGGACCATGAATAACCGCACTGGTTAGAATGAATCCTAGTGATGTCACTGCTGATAGATGGTCTTTTTAGTGTTTATTTAAACAATTCTAAGGGACTGTCCATCACCTTCTGATGTAGCTTGTTCCATCAGGATGGTATGGCTAATTTTGACTTAAATTTCTTTTTTCTCTTTTGAAATTTAAACCCATTGGTTTAGCAATATTCTTTGGACACACTAACATTAATATGCTACAGCATTTATGTGAAAAATCTTACAGTGTGGATGATGACTGCCCTATTGCTCTTTCAGTGTCTTTTCCAAGATGAAACTAGTTTGAAAAAAAATGCAATTTTTTACTTCAAGTCTCATAGGGATAGCTTAGCTTGTTTAAAGGAGAACCATTTTTATTGAAGGCTTCCAGGAGGATTAACCTTCTTATCTTTCTGACAGTTGGAAGGGAAGTCATATATGGGGTGTGAGTGTGCACCAGCTGCAAAAACATATGAGAGAGCCGGTGGCCTGGAGACCCAGGGTATTTTATCCTAGTTTATATTATCCAGTTTGCAGAACCCAATTACTTTTTCACAGCTCAGTCAGTTGTAATTCATTGCCATTTATAGTGAGCTCTTCGTATCTGTTTGTTTCTAGGACCTATTGTGGATACCAAAATCCATGGATGCTCACATCCCATTATGCAAAGTGGCGTTTAAAAAAAAAAATAAATTGCAAACTTCATGGTTTCCTTTTTGGATATCTGAAAAAATATTTTCAAGATGTGAATGATTAATTCTGTGAACAAGGAATCCATGGATATGGGGTTTTGTTGTGTCACTTATTATTTCATTTAAAACTTTTTGGAACTGTTTTTTCTTACTTTTAAAACAAACAGAAACCTAACCTGGTGATCTTTTTTTTTTAAGTATAGTTCATGTTGCCTAGGGGCCCTTCCAGACAGAATCTGATCCCACTGCCAGATAATCTGGGATAAACAGAAAACCTGGGATCAGATCCTTGGATATAGAGCCTGTCTGGAGGAGCTCTAGGGATCAACAGGCTAGATCCAACGAGAAGCTTCAGCATAGAAGTTGTCTTTTGTTTTCCCATAAATGTACTATTCCTACATTTATTTTCGTGCCAATTCTGTCCTAGAAATACAGAAGAGAATAAGGAATGAATGCATATCGACTCCTGGCATATCACTCTTCCTCGCTCAAATTGTTGGGTTTTTTTCTCTGTTCAAATATGGAATTAAAAACAGCTTTCTGCAGCTTTATTTTTAAAGAACAAGTACAACAGATACCTGTAAAATAGAAGCGCCACAATGAAGAAACTGCAAACCACTTTCAGCAGAGTCAATGCCTCCTGTAGCTAGGACAGGGAACCCTGGAAGAGCACGAGCAATTGCTGAAACGGCTCGAAGAGCGATCGGTCTGATGGCATTTCCTGCAAAAAACATAAAGCAAATGTATTATTGGAATGGGGCAGATAGATTCATATAAGGGTAACATATTTCTATTCCTTTCTCACCCCACTGGTCTGTCTGAGGCACCAGCCTTTTATTTTAGTGAGGAGTGACTAGAACAATGATTTCTTTGACAAAAAAGGGCTGTTGTGAGCCCAAACGAATCTCCAATCCAAACATAGCAACATCCCCCTCATGGTCTTTAAATGCTGTTCTGTTCGTACTTAATTTTTTGTTTCGGTGCTTTACTTTTTGAGATACTGTGTTTTATACACTTGTTATATTCGGGTCAAAAATGACCCGGTAGCCTTTTATACTAATCTAAAACCATATTTTGAGTAAAACAAAGGATTTTTAGTTTATTTTGAGACTACTTATTGCATCTACTATTGTTTATCAAGTTATCTACTTGCTTTAGGTGGACATAAATGGATGGATACATTTATGCAAATGATTTCAGAACAAACCATATGCATTTTCTTTCAGTACCAATTTTTGAATTCATTGTGAACAGACTAGGTAATGTGAATGTTTACTGTTGTGTGTTTTCATATGCCTGTTATTATATCTGATATGTGATTGATATATGATTGCCATGTGTTTTGCTATATGACTGATATGTAATAGCCATTTGTGATCATCTATTTTGTACTGTTACCTCCCACCTGGAAGGCATTACATCTGACCTATGACTGTATACATGTAGATTGTTATTCCTTTTTTTTTTTAAAAAAACATTTGTGGATCCTGGGAGCTGCATGTAGCCCATGGACACTCTTCCTTCCACTACTGCCATGAGGAATACACTCATTCCTCTGTATCCATAGATCCTGCATCTATGGATTCCTTCATCGGCAGCACACACACACACACACACACATACACAGACAAATCCATGCTCTGCATACTATATTGATGTACTTATTGTGTTTTATTGCGTTGAGTGTTTTTAGTGCGCTAATGTTTTTATGGTGTTTTAATATGTTTCAGTCTTGAATTTTGTGTAAGTCGCCCCGAGCCAACCGGGAGTGGCGACTCACAAGTTTAAATAATAAATACATAAATCCAAAACTTTGATTTCTCTATTTTATATAAGGTACACCATTTTACTATGTCATTATATGAAAAGGGATTCAAGTATCCACAGATTGTATCAATACAGGGTACTGGAATTGAACTCCAGTGAGTACCAAGGGCCCACTGTACTGGGGTGATATCCCCCATGGTTGTATGTATCTCAAGAATACAATTGCTTGTACCCATGTGTTATTCCTATGCCGCCATCTCACAGTCTCCCACAGCAAAAAAAGTGTGGAGATGTATTGATGTATCTGTTTCTTATTTTCCAAAGCTGTGAAAGCTACATCATATGTTACCAATAAACCCGAGTCTACTTTTGTTTCTGCTTTCTTTGTATCTCTTTATTGCTGGTGATCCTTTTTTGATTTTGGTACCACTTTGCTCCTGTTCACCTTGTCATCACCTTAGTACTTGCTAGAAAGCCTGAGGCAGGAGCAAGAGGTAAACCTCAAGTCAGTGCCTGAGCAAGGTAATATTCCTTCATCACTATTCTAGCCACAATCTGGATAGTAATTCAAAAGTTATAGTCATACAATAACATTATTTTGTAATTTATCACAGCAAGGGTGTTATAATAGTTGAGTGCTGGATTGTTGTGGTACCTCCCAATTCTCCAAGGATGCACAGTTTTGGCTGAAGGCAGAGGAAAGCAAGTATCATCCAGTTTGGTTAAAGTCCAAATACAGAGATACGAGAGTGCTCATGGGTGCCAGAAATGGGACATGGGGTAAGGAAATCAGGCACTTTTTATGGCTTACTTGCAAGTCATGGAAAGTTACAAAGTGACTTTGGACAAACTACATTCTCCCAGTAAGGCATCAGCAAATCTCTTCTGAATAAATATTGCCATGAAAACCTTATGAAAGGGTTATGATAAATTGGAAACAATTTAAAATCACATTTATTTATTTATTTATTTCAACTTAATAATCACCACTCCCGTGGGGCTCGGGGCGACTTACATATATTAAAACACAATAAAACACAGCTAAAAACATACAAGTTAATATCATAGTTAAAAGTATACAATAGTGCGCACACACCAGAACTACTCCCTTGGCTTACAACTGCATAAAAGAGGCCTGGAGTTTTTCTTGCCCAAATGCCTGAACGAACAAAAATGTCTTACAAGCCTTGCGGAAGGCTAATAAGTTAGACAACGCACAGATTTCTGGGGGGAGAGTATTCCACATTACTGGAGCAATGACTCTGAAGGTTCTCCTCCACATTGAGGTCAGGTGAAGGGTTTTGCAGCTTGGCACCGTAAGGAGGTTAAGGGACACTGATCGGAGTGGTCTTGCGGAACAATATAGGGAGAGGTGGTCCTTTAGTTACACTGGCCCCAGACCATTTAAGGCCTTACAAGGTTAAAACCAGCACTTTGAAGGTGATCCGGTGCTCTATTGGCAGCCAGTGCAGTTCGCGCAGAACAGGCGTAATGTGGCAGTAGGATGGTAAACCTGCCAGCAGCCACGCTGCAGCGTTCTGCACCAGCTTAAGCTTCCAGATCACCGACAAAGGAAGGCCAATGTAGAGAGCGTAACAGCAGTCCAATCTTGAGATGACCGTGGCTTGGACCACTGTGGCTAGGTCATGACGGGACAGGTAGGGAGCCAGCTTCCTCGCCTGTCGGAGGTGGTAGAAAGCTACTCCGCTGGCGATGGAGATATGCTTCTCCATCGACAATTGAGAGTCAAGTGTGACTCCCAAACTCTTTAACAATAACAATGCAATTTAGTGATAACTCAATGCTTAGGGAAGGGAATTCATTGCACATAAGCAGACATTTGTGATTAAATGCAACTAAGCTCTCAGTGAAATATCATGGTAACTACCATGATAAAGGAACTTGAAGGTAGGCTGGAGCAAAGGCAGCCTATAGTTGGTGGAGTTGACCTAAATTATTTTTATTGTATACGATAAATGGTTTTGTGAATTGTGATAGATATACCCAATTGACTTCCTTTCTGTTTTTGCTTGTATACATTCTTGATCCCACCTGCGAACTTCCAGGCATTACACTGCAATGTAAGACATGCTACTCTCACTTAGAGAGCAAGGCTTTCTGTGAAGAGGTCTGCTAGACACCACCCTCACTGTCCTTTATGAAAACCTCACTGTACCACTGCATTTGAAAACAAACAATAATTTATTTGTTGATATGGATTTTCCAAAGAATACTGAAAGAAAACTGTTGTGTTATCATTTTTGAAACATGTTTCTTTAGTGCCTGTTGCCTCCAGCAACATGTCACCTCCCTCTTAAGAGCCCACCAATTTTACAGTCAAGGTTGGTCTTTACAAATAGTGTGTCTGACAGGCCTCTCCCATCAATGCAAGTTGCTCCTGAATCAGCATCCAGACACTAAGACAAGCTGTCTCTATTGACATCTGCTCCTGATTCAGCATGTGAATTATCCACTAGGGTTATGCCACCTTCAGCTGCTTCAGCAGAGATTTCTCCTCATTATTCACCTGCTCCAGCATTCTTCCATTTTCAAAACTGAACTTGCACCCCATCAACATCTGCTCCAGAACCAATAAGCACGCTGCCTGGTAGTATGCCATGACAACACATGTCTTTACTGGAACTGATATTCTTTAGGAATAAAGAATATTAAGATTATTTGCTCTGCACAAGCAAGACTGAGAAGGAAAGTGTAAAATAGTTCTCAAATCCAAAATGTATTGAGTGTAGAGTTTGTAATGGAGATGAAGCTGCATTAAGGACTGAACTCTAAACAAAACAGTAGAAATTATTGCATATATATATATATAATTCTTTAGCAGCATTGACCAACATTTGACCAAAGATGGGGATTGCTCTGCAGAAAGACCATAAAGAACAGAAAGTAAAGATCATGGCAAAATAGAAGACCACAAAAGGAGAAGAGGGAGGGCAAAAAGGTCCCTTTGGGCATTAATAGATGGCCTTATATTTGCAGTTAGCTTAACAAAATCAATCTTAATGGGACTGGTAAGAAGAACACAAAGAGTCCTCCTAAAGTCATGCTGCTTTTTCACCCTTACTCTTTCAGACTATAAAGCATTGGAGTTTTGCCCAGATTACACTTTAGCAGTGGACAAATGACTAAATCAGATTCAGAGTATGCTGGTTTAAGATTGGTCCTACCCCCACCCACCTTCTTCTGCAGTTGCAGTTGAATAGACAACAAGGAGAAATATGTAAAATTGCAATTAGAAGAAGCTGTACATTAATATTTTAAGTAATTTGGCAGGAGAATACTTATGCAACGTGTTGCATCTATTCAACAAGCACACTTGAGTTAGGACTAATTGATTTAAGTCTAACTAGATGCCTTGGTGTTCTAGTCCAGTTCAGGTATTATAATATTTACATTAAGGAGAAGGGCAATTACAAAGACTTATAGGGTCTCTCTGTGGTCTGACTAGCTACTCCTGAAATCCTCTGTACCCTTACGGAATTACATATATCTATGGATAAATACAATTATTAAGTATAACCCATGATTATAATTCAGATACTGATTTATAGTTCCACATATAAATCAGATACTGATTTATAATTAGGTGACGTCAGGTTGGCACTAAATGTGCAGTCTTTTCATTCCCATGTGTTCATTTTATTTGCTCATGTAAGTAATGCCTGAACAGGGCTTGGTTCGTTACTTCCAGGGGCACTGAAATTGCAGGGTTGAGTTCCATAAGTGGAAAACAAATTTGGACATTGATATAACACTGAAGGAACATCTGTGTATCTTAACTAAATCTTGTCAATTTCACTTTTTTTTAAAAAAAAATCTTACAACCACCATTCCAGGATGCCCAGGCAACAGCTGAAGATGTTGCCATACAAAGAAGCAACTCTGACATTTTCTTCTCAAAACGGGGCCAACATACTCCGCAACCATGCAGAAAGACTCCAGTCAGGCATGTAGCCGGGGGGGGGGGCTAAAGGTGCTTCCACCCCCCCCCCCGAAATTATCAGCGTGGTCCACGAAAAGGCCTTACTGGTACATTATTTAAACTGTTATGTTTATTCATACCATGATCTGATCACCATGCTCATTATATCCCACATTAATGGGGTTATTGGGATAACAATACAAAAGGTTTGCTAGGGTAGACCCTCTTCCACCCAGTCTCAGCCCCCCCCCCCCAAGGCGAGCGGGAACAGCCCAGTAGCCTATCTCCATGGCAGTACGACCTGCTGCTCCTCCTCCCTGTGCCCTTCCTCCTCCCTCATCCTCCTCCCAAGGTCCAGTAATTTAATTTTATTATTTAATTTTAATTATTTTTAGGTTTTTAAATTTTATATTTGGCGTACTAGACGATCCCCAATTTTAACAAGATTGTCACAGTTCAGAAAATAATACATCACATACTAAAACCTTCTGGTGGCTATAAACTGCAGCATATTTTCATGTGTTTTTAAAAAGTTTTTAAACTTCAATGATGATAGTGTTATTTTGATCACAGTATAGCACGGAAGCTACTTCTAGCTTAAATATATTTCCTTTTGTCTGATTGTTGTGCTTCCTTTAAGTTGAAAAATAATATGACAATGGAAAAAGTAATACAAACCATAAAATAATTATAGTATAAACATATTGTCATCTGTAACAATAAAAGTGTGTGTGCTTTTGCTTTCAAGCACACATCAAAGACTGTGACAAGTAGACATATACAACTTAGTATGGATTCTAAAGAGACCCTGGTACAGAATAATTTTAATTGATTAATTTTCTCTAAAATTGGCTATAGACTGTGTTGTATTTTCAGCCACTAGATGCTGAATTGCCCTCAATAGGAAGAAACAAATCTGAATGTTGATAGACACAAGGTAATTCTGCATATTGCTTTTCTCTGAAGGACTCTCAAACTCTTCAAATAGTATAAAGGACTGCTTCTTATCAGAGAGAATGCACCAAACAGAAGTTTGAATGAAGACTGAGATGAGTGGAAAGATCCTTGAGGAAGAAAGAACAACAGGACAACAGAAGTAAGGATAAAGAACAACATATGTGGCTGATGGTTTATGTGTTTCTAAATTTTCTGGTACTGCTTGTTCTAAAGTATGCTTTAAAGCAGTCCTTTGAATAACAAATGATAGAAACAAAACAGCATTGTTAGTTTTCTTGCTTATGGGTTTGCAATCCAGTGATGGAAAAAAGATTATGCCTAGACCAGTCTTCTTCAAGCTGGGTCCTTCCAGATTCTTTGGCCTGTAGTTTTTATAATCTCAAGGCAGCATGATGGAAAGGAGATTCCACCTGAATATGAGGAAGAACTTTCTAATGGTGAAAGCTGTTCAGCAGTGGAACTCTCTGCTCCTTCTTTGGATGCTTTTAAACAGAGACTGGATGGCCATCTGTCAGTGGTGCTTAGAATGTGATTTTCCCGCTTCTTGGCAGGGGTTGGACTAGATTGGCCACTTGATCTCTTCAACTCTATGATTCTATGATCATGGAAGAGAGGAGCTACAAACACCTGGAGAAGTCCAAATTGGAGAAGATGGGACATCTACACCTATTCTAAAGTGAGTATACATATGTCCTTTATTTAAATAACATTCATGAACAATGCTCCAATGTTTATCTATCATCTCTCATGTACTACTGTTTTCCAAGTTTGCTATTTTTAAATTTTTTTAGTAACCATTCAAATGACAGTGACCATGATCTTTCACTGGTAGAGAGATTCCAACTTCGTCACCTGAAAAATGGTTTAGGAGTGGATAAATCATCCTTGTCAGCAGCAGTGAGAGCAGAGATGGGAGTACTTCCAATTTCAACTGTAATCGTGAAAAGGCAGATCAATTGGTGGTACAAAATAAGACAAATACAACCTCATAGATTACCAGCTATATGCCTACTAGAACAAGAAAACCACAAAGAGTGGCCCTCATGGTTGAGCAGATTTGGCCACATGGTCAGCAGGCTAGGTTTTGCACCCCACGAGCTAACAAATTTAGGGGCAAAAGTGTGCTCAATTGTATATCAAAGAGCTCTCGACATTGCTGCACAAAATGATCTAATGATCATAAGGCAAGCTAGAGCCACCCCATATCGGGCTAAATTTAAATGTAACGTGGGCATGGAAATTTATCTTTCCTTCATGCTACCATTATACATCAGAAAACGTTTTACCAGGGCTAGATTCGAGCACCTTGACATTGTGTCCAAGCTGGGGCGACATCAGAAAATTCCCTATATGAGGAGAACCTGTGGGTGTCGTGAGGTAGAGGCAGAAGTGGAGGACTCAGAACACTTCTTCCTAAAATGCCCCTATTACAACAGGATTCGACTGTATTGCCTGGAGCCTCTTTTGGAGAACCATACTTACCTAGAGAATAAGGAGAAATTGCACGTTCTCCTACAGGATTCAGATAACAATTCTATTTTAAAACTGACTCTTTTTACACAAAAAGCGCTGACCATCCGCGAGAAGATGAAAGCAGAGAGCTCTGACATCATTGCCATCAATGTAATTTAATATGGATATGTTTACTAGTTCTACTTACCCTTGTCCTCTCTCAACTTTTATTCTAAGTAATTAATTAATTTTAAATCTTTTAAACAGATTTAATAGGAGTGGGTTTAGCACGATGGTATGTAAGTATGTTTTGTATTCACATTGGTATTTACTGTATGTATGTGTATGTGCTGTATGATTTGATATGGTCAAAATTGACTAATCAATAAAGAATTATGTTATGTTATGTTAAATGACAGTGTCAACAACTAACTTCTTGATTCTTTAGTTATTGGAAAATTCACAGCCATCTGTAATTCTGCCACTAAATGCCTGCTAACAATCCCATGACAGATCGCCATAACAACAGTTAAAAATTATATGGCCTGGATTAGAGGGTGTTCATCTAGCCTTTGGCTCCTACAAAGTCTGGTATGAAAAAAAGAGCAAAAAAGTTGGAACATGCAGACACAAAGCACACACTATTATCACTTGTTTTTCTTTGTATTAAGCAGAACTGAGACCATGCTATATCGCAATGACATTAATAGTAGGATTATAATTAAACAAAATGAGAAATTATATTACTGAACCACCAATAATCTTTGGGTTCTTAGTTCCAAGTACATAAATGGCAAATAACATGGATAAATAAGCTGATGCCAGGACCATTGGCCAGAGGCCCCAGTGATATTATAGTTCACTAGAGCAAATGTGATATTGCTTATAAGGTGAAGGCTGTGATGTGAAATAGAAAACAGTATGATTATCATTTCTGGTGCTTACTATTCATTGTGCCATATCTAGATGATGATTTTCACTAAAGAATGATAAATCCTTACGTCCTTACGTCCGCGCTCTCACACAAAGCTACTTCTCTTTCATTATATTCTCTTCACCATAGATTCTGGAGTTTACAAGTCTATTTGGTTCTCTACACTATGAAGAGAAGCCAGACATATATTGGAGGGGAGGGACACCCCTTTCTGCAATATGTATTGTATAGAGTTCCTGGCATAACAATGAAATTGGATCATAATTCTCAGTAGCGTAT
This sequence comes from Anolis apletophallus, assembly GCA_030556195.1. Lineage (NCBI taxonomy): Eukaryota > Metazoa > Chordata > Lepidosauria > Squamata > Anolidae > Anolis > Anolis apletophallus. The sequence continues at coordinate 121,539,458 of JARBWK010000005.1, read as the reverse complement.
TGCACGCAGCAAAGCAAAATTTAGCTCTAATTTATTTATGTTACAGTAATTACAGCATGGATCTTCCTTGCAAAATTAAATTTAAGATTCATTCAACACTATATTAAACATGAACTAAGAATAAACTATGAAGCTAACAGAATATTAAACATACAATTTATTTTTAGTGAACTGAAGGTAATTTTGGATACTCTGCTGTTATTAAAAGCAAAACAAGTGATGGTACTACTAGTGTCTTGCATGTATATGTATTGCTTTTCTCTGTGTGTATCTGTGAGCATGGAGGTATGTGATAACAGGCATGCTGAGCAAGTTTTCATGCCTATATTATATCAATGTTTTAACATTCGAACTGATCTTTTATTGTCTTCCAGACACAATGTAAGGTACTAATTACATTTAAATCTAGATCTAAATGGCTTAGTCCTTTCATACCTTGGGATTCCCTGCTGATCTGGTTGAGTTCCACCTTGGTGTGAAATAACCTTCTTGCAACTCTCGTTGCCATATTGTTGTTATTTCATTTTATTCTTAATTTTATTCCACTTTTTCCTGATATGAGGACTCAGGGTGGCCCTATATGTGGTTCATTACTGGAGTAGAATGCAAAGAGTGTTCTGGAGTAGAATGCAAAGAGTGTTCTGGAGTAGAATGCAAAGAGTCTTTAATTTACAGTGCCTAGTTTGCAAGCCATCTATATAATATCTGTGATCCCATTCAAGATAAAACCATCTATAGGCTGGCTTCAAGAGCATGGTCCAGAAAACAACACTTTTGACAACTCTTCCCTCTTTTTGGAATGTCAAAGAAAGCCACTCTGCTTAGCTTCTCGGGACTTTACATTTACATTAGCAGTGGTAAGTCTCACATTAGGTAATCCAATAGTACCAGTGGTAATGTGATCAAAATATTTCAACTGAATGTGGAAATCTTTAAATAAAAATAACATTATTATTGTTCTTAGACCATAAAGTAGGCAAATGAAGCATAACATTCAGATTGAATAAAACTGTGTCCATTTAAATTTAACTGACTTAAATAAAGATCTCCAGGAAACATGCTGAGGAATGAAAGAGTGCGACAGCTCCCCCTGGTGGCCAGATGTTAAATTGCCTCTGTCTGTCTTGTGTTGTGTGTCTAAATGCTTGCCTGTATATATTCATTGTGATCCACCCTGAGTCCCCTGCGGGGTGAGAAGGGCGGAATATAAATGAAGTAAATAATAAATAATAATTTAGGGCAGTGGTTCCCAACCTGTGGCCCGTGGACCACCAGTGGTCCCCAAGAACTGAAATGTAGTCCGCAGCCTCACCTTTACTACACCGTTGTAAAGAGAGCAATTGGTCTTGAAAAACCCTCCTATAGTGCCGAGGCTTATTAAATATGGTTGCTGATGGCAACTACTGAATGGCATATGTTCTGTATATGTTCTGTATGTTCAGTATCAGAAACTAGATCTGAGGTGGTTTATCCAATGCAATCTTCTGAATCAGTAACCCAAATAACCAAACCAAATCTAAAATTGACCAAAAACTGATTCACAACACTTTTGATAGTCATGTTGGAGAGTGGTCCCTGTTCAAAGTGGTCCCTGTTCCAAAAAAGAGGTTGGGAACGACTGATTTAGGGGATACCATGCCTTTTAACAGGATTAATAAAATAACAAGCACTATTATAAAGTACATTCATAACAATCTGACTGTACTCAATATCCATAACCATGTTTAAAGGGAAAAAATCTATATTTTTAGTAATTGCTTTGTTGGTGTTTCTATAGAGATCCAGAATTCATGGGACCTTCTTCGGAATGAACAAACCAAAAGGGGAAGAAGATTTTCAAATCAGTACCTGCGACTGAGATTCACTTGGGGGGGGGGCACTTTAATTCAAAATAAACATAAAGTATTTTTTCCAAATTCTCATCCACAGATAAGGCAAGAAACACAATTAACTGAAAATACCCCTCCAAATAAGAATTCTTAAATGCATATTATTTTTCCATCCAGGTAGGTTCGACATCAAATGAACAGCTGTCTTCATAGTACTAAAGTTAATAAAACCACTTAATATAATAATAGAAGATTTTGGTTAAATAAACTAAATGCCAGCACTCAAAATGGGAATTAATTTAGAAACATTTGCTATTCACTCATTGTAAACATATTACTATAAACACTAATTAAACTAGACATTTTATGGATTAGGGCAAACAAGCAAATGCAGCAAACTGAGAAGTCTAACTTTCCTTAACCGAGACAATCTTCGTAAACTTGCAGTCAACAGCATGGCATTTGGGAAGTGTTTACATGGACTGATGGAAATATTATAAACAAGATATCGGCATCCACCTCCTCATTTGGGATAATAATTCAATATTGCTTTTGCTCCTTTCCACCTGTAGGTGGCCTTCAAAAGCTACACTTATCACATAACTCATTAGCAGGGTTTTCAATACTGTCATATCCAGATAATTAGCAATTTATTTAAATAACCAATTTCTTTGCAAATAATTGCCATGGAATGCCCTGAACCTTCTTTTTATAAACTATAATAAAAGTGTTAAGATAATCCCTGACATTTGCAAATGCCATTAGTTCACCTTTCCTTTTGATAGTGCTATGGCTTTATGTTTAAACAATTACTCAATAGCGCAGTAGCTTAATGAAACAGTGCAGCAAGCACATCTTTCAAAATGGCCAATGAATTCATTTATATGCATAAGAAAACCAGTGCAGAGACACGTGTGTGTGTGTGTGTGAAGAGATGCAATTGCGATCACATATTATAATACAATTTAATGTTACAGCACTGAATTTCTTGTTTTAAGGGAGAAACAATATAGAATATATGTAATCAGTAGAAGGGCTGGTGCATTAGTGGGTGGGCTGTGTGACGAGGAATGTGGAAGTGATGAAGTGATGTGGAAGTGCATCTTTGACATAATAATAATAATAATAATAACTTTATTTTTATATCCCGCCTCCATCTCCTCGTAGGTACTTGGAGTAGCTTACAAGTCGCAAGCTCGAAAAAACACAGATTAAAACACAGTGCAGTCAGTAAAATAAAAAAAACAACGTCAAAACCCTTCCTCTGAGAGAAGGAAAGAGGCAGCCAGAGCTGGCTTTTCGGCAGATTCCCAGGCTGCAGGGCCTGACCACATGCCCAACTTACTCAGGCCAACTAATATCAGCACCTTCAACAATGGTACCTACAATCGAGTGCCCTGAAATAGGCGGAGGAAACTTAGGCCCAAGACATTCTGGGGAGCTGATTATCTCTCCTGGAGGTCAGCCACCTCTTCCAGCTTCCAGAGGAGACCAAGGGGTGGCCTGGTTAAACCCACAAAGGGTAATGTAACATCAGACCCACTTAAGGTGATTGACTCTTCATCTGATGACAATACTGCCGGGGAAGTCGATACCACCATACCCTCTGGCATGAACTGTTCGCCATCGGCGATTAAAGCAAGTGACGAACTCTCAGCGTCAAAGAACCCCCATGTGTGTGGCTACTGGTTCGCAAGAGAGATTTTCACCCCAGCCCCTCTCAGGCCATACTCTGGGAGCGGAAAGTCGCCCCCCTTTGTTGGCAGACAACTGCCTCCATAGTGTGTTTGATTCTCATGTCCCCCCCTTATTTATGTGTTAACCCTTAAATGTTTGTCTTGTAATATGTGTTTCTCTGTTATTATGTTATAATTCAGCTGTAAACCACTCCGAGCCTCCGGGGAGTGGCGGTATAGAAATTTGAATTATAAATAAATAAATAAATAAAAATATCAGAAATAAAATAAAACACATCATAATAACATAGCACAACATCATAAAAGCAATCCCCAGGCTGAACAGTAAAATACTAATCTCAGAGGGCTAAGTGTTCATGCAATAGTTTCTGGACAGGGCAAAATTTGCTAGAAGTTAGGGTTGGAAGGGTAATGTCATTTGACATAAAAATGCCAGGGCATAGTGCAGAATAAAGTGCAGGAGTTGTTGGTAAGTTATAGTTAGAGGACAGTTATCTAGTGAACTGTTTAGTCATAGGCACAATGGAACACCCACATTTTTAGGTCCTTACGAAAGATGGACAGGGTAGGTGCCAGTCTAATCTCCCTAAGGAGAGAGTTCCCTAGGGAGGCCACTACCGAGAAGTCCCTCTTCCTCGTACCCAGCAAGTGCGGATTAGACAGAGGGGAAACAAGAGAAGGGCCTCCCCAGGAAATCATAGAGCCAGCACTGGTTTGTAAGAGAAGATGCGATCGTGAAGATAGGCAGGTCCCAAACTGTTTAGCGGGAAGGAATGGTGCCCTGCTGCTGCTCCTGGAGAAGTCAGGAGTTGTTGGTAAGTTATAGTTAGAGGACAGTTATCTAGGGCTAGCAGGGTATACATTTTTGGGAATATTTAAAGGAAGTATTATTTCTTGAAAGAAAGAAATTCCTAAAAATGAGGGGATGACTCAAATGTTATGAAACTTGTTGGGCCAGCAGTGGTAGATGTGTCCTCCAAGTGTGGCCATTTTCATCCCGATAACCCTGAGAATGGCAAGAAGAGGAGCCTGTGAAGCCCCCGTGGTTTTGTCCTCAAAAGCAACAAAGAATTGTCTTGGAGAAATCTCTTCCATTGAACAAGTCTCAAGTTTTATTTTATTTTAACAACTTTAATTGGACACAAATGCTTTTTGTCAGTATTTTATCATTCACAATTTGTCTAAACATGTGAGATCTTAATTCTTCCCATTTGAAATATTTTTTTCATATCCAGAGCTTAACCACTGTGTACTTACACCATTGTCTCCTGGGGCTATTTAATCAAACCCTTACATTAGCTTTTATAGACTATTAGGATACACAGTTGTCTTGCATTCGTTTTTATTTATTTTATTCTAGGTCTTTGCAAAAGGGAATAGTTTTGAAAAATTCTGGGGCGGGGGGAATCCAGCAAAATAAAAACATTCATTTGCATTCATTGCATGACTGTTATCTATACAGACATTGTCTATGTCCACTACCTCTGGACACACAAATAAAAACATTCATTTGCATTCATGAAAGGTGTAATGACTGTTATCTATACAGACATTGTCTAGCTGAGTTGTGGAAGCCAGGTTATCATGCTACTTAATATGCCTTATGGAGATGCTAGGAGACTAATATGCAATGAGTGTATATTTATTAAGACTGCCAAATAATGAGAGGGGTTTTAAATTTATTGCCTTTTCAACTAATTCATTGATTAAATTGAGTTAAATATGCTTACAATCAGTGCCTCAATGTAGGTGTCTTATAGACATTAAAGAAAGTATGACAGAACTACATAATAAAGCAGTGGTTTCTAAATCTTTCGGACTAATCATCTTGAAATTTGAGAGAGTCCCAACAGTTGCAAGTGAAGGGGATATTGCTGCCTATGAGCCTATGCTTCCATTATAGGTACAACTAGTCACTAGGCTTGTTTGATTAAAAAAATGGTTCAAAACTCATTTCAGATGTAGGGGGTGCTGGTGGTTCGATTCTAAAGTCAATTCTGATTTTCACAGAAAAAAAATGTTCAAAACTTTTCGAAACTTCAGAGACTTCCGAATACTTTCCTTAATGGTTTGAAAGTATTATTTTCTGTTTCATTTGGTGGTCTTTACTTTGAAAGTAGTTGTTTTACTCCAGGAGCGGGGGGGAACAAGCAGAGGAAATTCCTTCGTTCTCTGGTTTAAAACTTGCTTTTCTGGCTTGAGCCAGAAGCAGGGAAAAGAAAGGGGAGGAAATTCACCCTTCTCTGGTTTAAAACTGGTTTATCTGGCTTGAGCTGAATCATTTCTGACTCACTTCCTGATTCATAACAAAAATGGCGAAAAAAGCTTCGGAAGGGCAAAGGGTTTCCTTAAAAACTTCGAAATTGCTTCAAAAAGGTAATTTTTCTGACTTTATTCTGAATTACAAAGATTCTGATGATACCTAAACATGCATACTAGTCACACCTAGCTCTGACAAGGTGAGTATTCTGAGTACAAAAAAAGTATATACTTATTGTTCAGGAATCTAAACAGAAGCAGGGATGATATCTGAGATCCAGAAATGGAATCCAACATCTTTTGCTCCAACACCTATGTCACAGAAGGAAACCTGGTGAGTCTTATAGTAATGCAGCCAAGAAGTCTTATAGTAATGCACCACCCAAATCTGATTCTCAAATTGCATACTTGCCATTACATAGCAAAGTATGTATTCCCAGAATCAGGGCCGGAGCCAGGATATTTATTTGGGGTGGGGGTGAGGTTTGAATTTGATTTGGGGGAGGGGCTGAGTCTGAGTGAGAGAGGATCTACCCTAGCAAACCTTTTGTATCATTATCCTAATACTGTTGCACTATAGACCTGGGGCCCCTCAGTAAACCGCTTGACACTTGGCAAAGGTTAAATGCTTTATTTAGAATATAGGGTTAAAGGAAAGAGGCTAGAGAATATATTCTATTGATGCTCAAACATCAATAAGTAGCAGCAATGTATCTCAAAAGCAGGAACAAAAGTATAGTTCTTTGGTAATCAGGAACAAGGCAACAAAGTCTTTAGTGCCCCAAATCGGGCTAGATCCAAGGGAAGGGTTGCAGCCAGGTTTGGCAAACAGAGTCTCTGGAAGCAGGAAGCAAAAAGGCCCAGGGCCCAGGCGAAGGTCCGTGGCTAAAGTAGCGCAGTACTAAACATTGACGACGGATGGGGTCCCATTGCTGGGGTCTAACTTAAGTAGGTTTCAAAGGCTTTGATCGTCCGACGTCTAGTACGTTGGACATCACTTCCCATAACATAATCCAGCTGCTGCCCTCCTATCCTTGTTACATCGGTTTGGAATGTCTTGCCAATTAGTGCGGGCAGATGGTATAGGGGAGTTAACTTCTCTTGGTTTTTCCTCAGATGTTTATCATTCTGAGGCTGAGGTGAAACTTTGGTAACAGTGACCTTGGACAATGAATGAACCTGGTTTTGTTGGCTAGGCTGGTCAAGCCTCACAGGCTTCTGGGAAACATTGGTTCTGTTTCGAGATTTAACATGACATGAGCAGAGGTCCTAAGTTGGGTTGAGGATCATGCAGGGGTGTGACAAATTCCCCTATGCATATAGGATATATTGAGCATAGTGATCAGATCATGATATGAATACACATAACAGTTTAAATAATATACCAGTAAGGCCTTCTCGTGGACCACCCTGAGAATTTCGGGTGGGGGGGGGGGCTGAGCCCCTCCACTCCACCCCCCGGCTACATGCCTGCCCAGAATGATGACTATTAAGGAAACTAACAAGACAAAATACTCACTAATGCAACATGGCAACACCATCCAAAGGATTTTAAGGAGAAAAACACATTCCATATACAACCACCCACCCCCTAGGTAAGAAAAGAAATGTTTATATATTATATATTGCAGTATATATAATCTATTATATAAAGGAGGTCCCATCATGGAACGACCGTCCTAGGCAGAGAAACCTTACAAGGCAGAGACACCAAACTTGGCAACAAAAATAGGCCTCAGGCAAGGTAGGTTTTTAGCAAAAAAACTTTCCCCACCAAAACATAGAAGGCCCCCAAAACAATGATACAAAAAACCCCTACATTTCCCAGCGTCCTCCGTGGCTGCCAACGAATCTCCCGGCTCTACATTCTGACAACATGATTGGTGGCCAATGAGGGAGTATTTGCATAACGCCTCTATTGGCCAGGCCTGAGGCAGTCGCCAACACAAACACCCAATTCACTTCCCACAGAAAATTTAAACCCCTACAAATCACAGACCACGCCCAAAATTGACAGTAAGGCTTCATTAACTTGATTTCCCTGATTAGGCCTCACTTAATGGGATGCTGGTTAAGCTCTGAATTGACAGTAAGGTTTCATTTTGATTTTCAACTTGATTTTCCCGACTAGGCCTCAGCTCATGGGACATTGTGTATGGCCTGAATTGACAGTAAGGCTTCATTAACTTGATTTTCCTGACTAGGCCTCAACTCATGGGACATTGTGTATGGCCTGAATTTATAGTAACCTACCTTGGCATACAGAGCCCCTATGACCCACGCTACATTCTACTGCAGTTTGGAGGAGGGTGGACCATGGATGATGGGATTTGATGTACCTCCATGGATTATGGGATTTGTAGTACTTTCAAACCCTTCATTCCCCACAGACCACTGTGGCCCAGAACCAAGACCGATAAAGACCCAACTTGGCACACAGTGCCCCCATGACCCACACTCCATCCAACTGCAGTTTAGAGGAGGGCACACCATGGATGATGGGATTTCAAGTACCTCCACTCACTTCCATAGTACCCCACCCACACAAGCATCAACCTCTACATCAACACAGCAGACGGAAAGACAAAAAAACATTGTATATCCACAAGCTATGCAGAACGCCAGCAACACCACACACCAACAACTCCACAGGACTTCAACATCCCACCCACCAGAACAACCCACAATGACACAGCCATGACCCCACCAAGACCATAACTACCGTGTTTCCCCGAAAGTAAGACACCCCCGATTGTAAGACGTATCGGGGGTGTCAGGGGGGTCGGCTAATATAAGCCGTACCCCGAAAGTAAGCCGTACCTCGTTGCGTTGCCGCGCCGCCGCTGCCCCTGGCTCCTTTCCCCATTTCTTCTTTCGTCCAAGGAAGGGAGGGGGGGGAAAGCCAGGGCAGGGTTGGAGGCAGCGCCAGCGTCAGGGTGACGCGCGCCACTTCGCCACGCCTCTGGCTCTCTTCCCCCTCCCTTCCTTGGAGGCCTGGTGGAAAGGTGTGCCGCGGAGGTGTGCCGCGGCCGATGGGGCTGGTTGTGGCGGCAGCGGCGTGACGGCGGCGGCGGCGTGGGCATGGCGGCGGGGTACGTCTTAGTTTATATAAGACGTACCCCGAAAGTAAGCCGTAGGGGGAACCAACATAAACTTAACAGTTTCTCAGTGGAAGAGCCATCTAGTCCTACCCCCTTCTGCCATGCAGGAAAAGCACAATCAAAGCACCCCCAACAGATGACCATCCAGTCTTTGTAACAACAACAACAACAGAAACCCCCAAGATGGCGAGGTGCTCTAAGCACCTCTCGCGGAGTCCCAAGGGCTCCCTAGAGCACAATTTGAGAACCACTGGTATAGGGTAATGTTTTGCTTTATGGAATGCCACTTTTAAAAATATGTTTAAATATAGGAAACTCACAAAGCCTAGTAGATGGCAAGAATGCTGCTGTATCACTGAAATGACCATAAGCACCATGCTAGTTACCCATTCAGTGTTCAAAATCTGATCCATTTTTACTGTTCAGATTTTCTTATCATTGATTCAAATGGGTCCTTTATTACTAATCAACAGTGAGGCAGTGCCATCCTCAAACTGCTTGCCCAGAGTACACAGTTCAATGGGACTTAGTCCCATGTAATCAGTTATTATAACTGCCAGCTCTAATACTGATGTGAGTTGAATCATGGAACACAGTGGGAACAAAGCTAAATAAATAATAGAACAAGTTTAGCCTTTAGCATACAAACTGTCAATTTTTTTAAGATAAGCATTTGTTTTTCTTATAACAGCCTTTGTTATCTTGTTCAGGACCTAAGATATAAAAACTTCTCAGCTCACAGTTACTGGCGTGGTCGGTCACTCAAATGGTGGCATTCAATACCATAAGTGATTTTATTACAGATTGAATATCCCTATTATAAATTGCAATTTTTTGTGCATTTTTCAATTTTTTGTATGTTTTTATTGGCATGGTTTCTAAAGTGTGAGCTACTTTGGATCTTAATTCTGTGAAAAACTAGCGTAAAAATAATACAACTTCATTTGGGAGGAGGGCAATTTTGGAGTATTTTCAAAAATAGCATGACACCTTGGAGAAATGAGGGCAAAGTTGTTACTATCTTATAGCTACCCATGTGAAGAATTTTGGATTTGAGAGGATTTCACATTTCAGGATCAGTTTGTAGTACTGGACCACCTTAAATGAGTTATTAGTAAATGGATGATTGTTTTTATTTCAAATAACCAACAATACCACAATGCAATGCCATTGTCCTATTAAAATGCAATAAATACTTGCATGAACTATACTTGGTATGATAGGGCACAATAGTTTTATTTCCATGCTTGGAGTCACTTAAAACACAGAGGTCGACACATTTCTTTATAAAACCTGTTGCTATTTCAACACTTGAATTTAAAAAGTGTTAAAATAAATAGGTCAGCACATTACAGTATGTTGAAAGAAGTGTTTATTTAAACATGACATGAGTCAGAGACTTTTTTTTTTCCACTTTCCAAAAACCTCACTGATCAAACCAGTAATTCAGACCAGAACAAACGTCCTGTCTCACAGACGGTCTCCTTGGTTGGTTTTCAGTACCATCCTAATTCTGTCTCACTGTTCTGTCATGCTGTTGCTTCAGGGGCAGTGGAGTGCGAGAGAATGCATATTCCCACAGACAGAAATATGAGAAGGGGAGGGAAGGAGAGATTGTCAGAACATGGCATTTTTATTAAGGATGTTATATTGAATTAAATAGGCTTAACTCCCAATGTATATGATTTCCACCATTTACAGAATCACTAAATGTCAAGGGGCGGGAATCTATAGCATCCCCAGACTAGTCTACAGTGCCCCAAATACTGCATTGAATCTCGAATAAAATAGGTTAACGCAGGCCCCATCTACATTGCCACATAATGAAATTTCAGAATGCATATTAACTGCATTGAATGGATTATATGGCACTGTAGACCAGTGTTTTTCAACCTTTTTTGACCCGCGGCACATTTTTTACATTTACAAAATCCCGGGGCACACCACCAACCAAAATGACACAAAATGACACTCTAACACAGTCATACATATAGTTAATATGTTTTTAAATGTATTTATACACTCAGTGTGAAACCTGGGCCTGTTTCGATGAACACAACATATATATGACTTCCTCTCACATATTTATACATGCCTATCATGTCTTCTCTCAGCCTTCTCTTCTTCAGGCTAAACATGCCCAGCTCTTCAAGCCGCTCCTCATAGAGCTTGTTCTCCAGACCTTTGTGAAATTTCACCCTGAGTGAAACTTGCTTCCAGTTAACTATGGATGTCATGAAGCTGTTATAAACAGTTCCTTGGGGGGGGGGGGCAACTCTCGAAAAAATCCAGTAAAATAGTAAAAAAAAAAAACCATTTCCAAGCGGAGAGGCTCAATTTGTTTCTTGGAAACCTGTGAGGGGGCTGCTAGGAGGGGGGAGAGTGCCAATTTCCCACGACACACCTGATGATCGCTCACGGCGCACTAGTGTGCCATGGCACACTGGTTGAGAAACACTGCTGTAGACTCTCATAATTCATTTCAATGTAGTTCAATTGGCATTACATGAGTCTACATTGGCTATTATAATGCAGTTCAAACTGCATGATATAGCTGTACAGATGTTTTATCTTATGTTATGTGAGGTCAGGAATGCTCCTGAGTTTTGACTAAACACTGGATAAGCCACTCACTTTGGGGTTACTGTGGAAAGGAGAACCCTCTCCTATACAAACTGGTCTGCTGTCCACATGGGTCAGCTTCACCATCCATTTTCCCCTGTGCTCAAACAAGATGGACTGGACTCTGCCCCTGCCTCTGATGCATGTCATAGGTGAAGTATTTGAACTGCTATGTGGAATCCATGGTCAGTCATCTATATGTACACCAAAATCTGGAACTGGTCCATAGCAGAAATGCTCTATATCAGTGGTTTCCAACCTTTGGGCCTCCAAGTGTTTTGGACTTCAACTTCCAGAAATCCCAGCCAGCTTACAGTCTGTTAGGAACTGTGGGAGCTGAAGTCCAAAACACCTGAAGGCCCAAAGGTTGGGAACCACTGATATAGAGCATTTCTGCTTCCTCTTTCTCCATCATCAACTCCACTTAAAAGTTTTACAAGGTGGTATTTGAATTATAATGTAACAATTTAAGAGTCATGGACTGGAACCAATATTCTGATATTAGAAGTAATGGATATAGTACCTCTTTCTCCATCATCTAACTCTTCACTTAAAAGTTTTACAAAGTGGTATGCAAATGAAGAATTATAATGTAACAATTTAAGAGTCACAGGACTGGAACAAGATATTCTGATATTAGAAGTAATGGATATAGTACTCTTCCTTCCTATGTCCATGCACAGAATCCTGTACTGGCATTCATATCTTATCTTTACCAATGCTGACGCAACAACTATCTCAAACTAAACCTGAGAAAAGAAGGGTAGCTTATGGGTCATAGAGTAGACTGCATGGCCCACAGCAGTGTTTCTCAACCGGTGTGCCATGAGCGATCATCAGGTGTGCCGTGAGAAAACCTCCAATATACCCTTTCTTCCCCCTCCTGCCAAACTCCTGCTGCTGCTGCTTGCGGGGGGAGGAGGAAGGGCAGGGCAGCGGCGGCGAAGAAGAAGGGGCCGGGGCGCCGCTTCCTTCGGCCGCTTCCCCTCAGCGCATGCCAGCCAGTCAGTCTCCAATTGAGGGAGGGAGGAGGGAAGGGTGACATCATTCGGGTCCCTCCCCCTTCCCAGCGGTCGCCATTTGAGGAAGAGGAAAGGCCGACAGAGAGGCTGAGGTGAGCGGAGGGAGGGTCAGAAATGGGTGGAGTGTCCCCCTCCCTATGAGGAAGAGGTCCACCCACCCACCCACAGTGCTCTCTGGGTGTAGGTGAACTACAACTTCCAAACTCAAGGTCAATTCCCAAGCAAACCTTTTCAATACTTTCTGTTGGTAATGAGAGTTCAATATGCAAGTTTGGTTCAATTCCATTGTTAAAAGAGTTCAGTATGCTCTTTGTTTGTGTGCTAACTATAAATCCCAGAAACTGTAACTCCCAAATGCCAAGGTCTATTTTCCCCAAACTCCATTTGTGTTCACATTTGGGCATATTGAGTATTCATGCCAAGTTTGGTCTTGATCCAACATTGTTTGAGTCCACAGTGCTCTCTGGATATAGGTGAACTACAACTCCAAAACTCAAGGTCAATGCCCACAAACTCTTATAGTATTTTCTCTTGGTTATAGGAGTTCTGTGTGGGAAGTTTGATTCCATTCCATCATTGGTGGAGTTCAGAATGCTCTTTGATTGCGGGTGAACAATAACTCCCAACATCGAAACAGGCCCAGGTTTCACACTGAGTGTATAAATACATTTAAAACATATTAACTATATGTATGACTGTGTTAGAGTGTCATTTTGGTTGGTGGTGTGCCCCAGGATTTTGTAAATGTAAAAGATGTGCCGCGGCTCAAAAAAGGTTGGAAAACACTGGCCCACACAATTCTGCTCATGGATACCTTGACATTATCCTGTAAACTTGCTTTGCCTCTGCTATCTGCAATACTGCATTTCTTCAATTTGACACAGTCCCCCACCATCTTTAAAAGCATGATGCATCCTAGACTCATGGGTGCTTTTATACACATGTATACAAATAAAGCTTTTTTTCTGTTAGAGGGACTTCTTGTGCATCTTACAATCGATAGCATAGAATAAAAGAAATATGGTAGGTGTCTTACTGTACAAAGTAAGTCAAAGAAAGGAGCATAAATATGATTCCGGAAGCACAAAGGATGTTAGAACTCTAAATTTCAAATAGCAGGGAATGTGGAAAACAAACCATGCTAGGTCATTCATCTGACTTGGTGTAAGGGGCTCTTTATATCCGACATGTATTATTTTTCCAGGTCAATTCCTCACACAGTATAAACTCCTTATGCAGGAGAGAACAAACTATTTCCTCCGCCCGTATATCTCCGGCTGAATAAAGACATTTTCTAGCAATGTCACCTTTGGCAGATGAAATACCATTGTCATTTTGTAGCTGAGTAGTGATACAATGCAATGAAAGTTGTTCAGGGAGGGGAAACGGGAAGATATCATGTTTTCATCCTTTTAACTTTCTTCTGCATTGATTAGTTCCAGAAAGATGAGGTATCATCATTTCTGTGGAGGAATTCTGATGTAGAAGATTGGTTCATAGGAGCCAGCAACATATAATAAATGTGCTTTATTCCTAAACATCAATCAGTTTCAAGAATGGTGCTTGCTTGCAGAATGGTAATAACAAGAATATTCAGCTAATAACTACCAGAAGCATTACAACACTGGATGACAGATGTGAAGTGTTCTTGTGTAACAAGAACACTTTCTTGTAATTATGGCTTTATACTGATTTCTAAACATTTCTTTGCTAATGTTTCTGTATTTTTGAGTGAAGCTCTACACTTTATTATTATTCTTCTTTTTTTAAAAAATTCACAGAAGTCAATGAAGCATGGGTAATGTGGTTGCTATTTTGATTGTATTTTAATTTGCAGATTTTTAAAAAGAAAAACCTTGTTGCATGAAAGAAAATAAGTATATGGAAGTAACAAAAATCAATGAAATACAGAAATAATTCATGCCATTTCTGTGCCCCAGACTGCATTTGATTGATATAAAAGATTTAACAAACAGTTTAGGAAAGTTACTTTCAGGACTAAACTTCAGCATTAACCGTTTGGAGGAGTTGTCCCTAAAACTGACATTTCTAAGTTTCAATACAGTGTGTGTGTGAATGATATGCCATAGATCCCCCCTTAACACACCTAGGAGATTTGCTTAAAAACATGGCTGAAAAAATTCAAACTACACAGATTGCAACAGTTTTTCATTTCATAACTGTTGTGGTCAGATGCAGGTACAACTACTTCGCGATTCGCTTATTGCAGACTTGTCATTTTGTGGGGAGCAGCCAGGGAACAGTGTATAGAGCGAACAATGTATAGCTGCTCCCCACTACTTCCTCACTAAGCTTGGTGCCCAAGGGGCCTCCGAGGCAGAGAGCAGCAAAGGCAATGAGGAGGAGGCAGCCAAGTAGGAGGAGCATCCCTACTTCGTGGATTTTCACTTATCGTAGGTGGTCCTGGACAGAACACCCGCGATAAGTGAGGGAACACTATATTCCAATTTCCTCAACCCTAAAATGGTCCACTTTTTCATTAATTGATGATCAAACAGTGATACTTCCAGCTTTCTAAAATGGTTCACATGACAAACATTGTGGTTTTATGGATCTTCAAGAAAACAAAAAATGGTGGCATAAAGTCCACTGGGATTTTGAGAATACTCGGGAAATATCTATTATTGTCTATTCAGAAATGTTACATGAAAGCAATTATGTCTACAAACCAAATCAACAACTAGGACACACAATTTAAAGAAAACCTAGGCACACTGAAAGATATCTACATACAAACACCAACCATCACCCAGGTCAAAAAAAGAAGCACAATTAAAGCCCTGATACGTTGTGCAAACAAAATATGTGAATCCCACCTCCTCCAAGGTGAACGGAGCCACCTAAACCGGGTTCTGCAGGCTAATGGGTATTCTAGAACAGACATCAGAAGAGCAGCAATATCAAGTAGAAGTCACAGGAGTAAAGGCAAAGATCAGCCTAGAGCAGGGGTGCTCACACTTATTCAGCATGGGAGCTACTGATTAAAAAACCAAGTCCCAAAGATCACCTACCCAGAAATGTAAAACGTATAACTATTTTCTTATTTATTTATTTATTTATATTTATTATTCATTTTTATGTACCGCTCCTTCCAGCAGGCCCGGGGCAGTTTACATAAAATGAAGTTATAAAACATCAATATTTCAATTTAATAATAACAATATAAAACAGAGCATAAAAATACATCCAACTACCCCATTTCTCCCACACTGCCATATTACCACATATATTATCAGCCAGAAAGTAAGAGAGGCTTTTGAACTGCAAGGCCATTTAATACTCAGCAAGGTAAACAAAGGGGCATGCATAAATACATCCAACCACCCCATTTCTCCCACACTGCCATATTACCACACAAGCAGAGAGGCTTTGGAGCTAAAAGGCCATTTTTAAACATTAAAAATAAACAAAGAGACATGCCACAGAACAATCAAGCACCCACCCCAAAGTAAAAAGACCGACTTTTCAGATGCGGTAAGGAAATGACCCCAAAGCGTCCTCCTCCTCCTCCGTCATTGCTCCTATTTCCACGCCGCCAGCATGCGTGCCACCTCCAAGAGCTCATGAGAAGTCAGAGAGGCAGAATGGGCACTTCTGCGCATGTGCGCGGGGCCAGCCATGCATTGCGTCATCCAGGCCCACCCCCTTTGGTCTCCTACGACTCTGAGTGGCTGGAGAAGGACGGAGGGAGGAGGAGGAATCCAAAAGAGGGGGCCCATTCTGCCTCTTGGACTCTGGAGCTTTTGGAGGCGGCGCGCGAGCAGGGAGCGGGGAAGAGCAACGACGGAGGACTTCTTTGCAGCGTGCAGGGGCGCGTGAAGAGGACAAACTGCAAAAAACCTGGTCAGAGGCCTGAAGATCACCAGGATGAGGCCCAAAGATCACCCTGGTGATCCCGATCACCATTCTGAGCACCCCTGGCCTAGAGGAAAAGTGTTCCTACCATACATCGAGGGAATCACTGCCTGCATAGGGAAGTTGATGAAAAAACATAAGCTACAAATAAGCTACAAACAATCTTCACAGCCACTAAGAAAATTCAACAAATGCTATGTTCAACAAAAGATAAGAGGGATCCTCCAACCACTGCAGGAGACTACTGGATCCCATGCAGCTGTGGACAAGTCTACATAGGAACCACCAAACACAGTGCCCAGACAAAAATCAAAGAACATGAAAAGCATTGCAGACTAATTCAACCAGAGAAGTCCGCTATCGCAAAGCACATGAAAAACCAACCTGGACACAGAATATTATTTGAGAACATAGAAATTCTGGACCACTCTGACAACCATTATGTCAGACTACACAGAGAAGTCATTCAAATCCACACGCATGTGAACAATTTCAACAGAAAGGAGGAAACAATGAAAATGAACAAAATCTGACCAGTCTCAAAAAACACCAAATCAAAATAGTAAATAAGGAATACCACTCAGAAACAGGAGAACTCCAGACAACAAGCAACCAAGGGCCAGCTAACACCTCCCAAACAACCCCAGGCAACAAGGGCCAGGTCACCTTTATGCAGATGCCTTCACTGTTTGACTTTGCAAACTTCAAATGCTAATTCAAGCTTGCTAATTGCAACATTAACACATTGTCAACAGAACCCATGAAGATGCCAGCCACAGATGCAGGTTCTGTTTTAGACTCACCTGTGCTGTTGTGTTTTCACAGATGTATTTTATTGTGTTTGTTGCTTTTATTGTGTCTATTGTTTTCGATGTTGTTGATATTTTGTGATGTGCTGTTCGGACATGGCCCCATGTAAGCCGCTCCGAGTCCCCTCCGGGGAGATGGATGCAGGTTAGAAATAAAGTATTATTATTATTATTATTATATGTTAGGAGAGAATGCTGCTGGAACATGGCCATATAGCCCAAAACATTCACAGCAACTTAAATCTAGGGTTAGTCCCAATGATTCAAGGAGTCTACTCAGCTAGTAATTGTATTTAGGGACAGGAATGATGTAAGACTTCCACAATAGGGATGGTTAACTCATAACAGCCCTATCCAGGTCACATAGTGGTCAGTAATGTTGGGTACCAGGGTTCTCTAACAACTGAAGGGCAATATAATCCACATTGTTTTCAGCATGGATTACTAACTGTGTTACTGCTATCAAAACATCCCAGCCTCAATATGGTCCTGATTCATATAGTGCAAGATTACAGAATTTTGTCTAGCTAATAGCTGCTTTATGTAGTTGAGAGCTAGAGTGAGTGGACATTTACCCATGCCCTTTGCAATGTATCATTCATGATATATAATCCACTTGTACTGTATATGTCTATGAACATACATCTACAACATCTTTTTGATTTCACCTTTATTTTTTCACAGTGATTGGATACCATCCAGGGTATTTCTGGCATTCAGACACATCAGAGAAACATTCATGCAAAAAACAATAATTATTATTTGACTAATGATCTATGAGTAAGGAGGGAAGCTATGGTTTACTGCACTACCCTAGTATGTGGTATGCTGTTATTTACATTTCAATTCTTATAGGAGCAGGTTGAAGCCTTCTTTTTATCGATGACTTCAATTCACCTGATAGGCTAGCTTTGAGTTTTGCAGAGTTGTCTTTAGGTGCAGAGTTTTACATGGATGAAAGTTAAACAGGATTAGCAGAAGTGTCTGATTTATTCAGTAGCAACACAAAGAGATGCAAGGGAATTCTAATGTGCTGCTCCATCTGATCATTTTAATTGTTATCTAACAAAGCCATCTCAGAGGGTGAGGAAGGTCCTCCATTTTTGTACACAGTGAATCCCTTGGCCTGCATGAAAGGCAGGACGGTTAATCATACAAAAGTCTGCCTAACTGTGCTCAGTGGATTTATTCTGTGGAGTAATGTTCACTGATCAAAACATTGTTGAATTAACAGTGTGTCATGCACCCACAAAGAACTTCCCTTTTTGATCTGAAAACATTTAGAATCAAACCCAACAAATCTTTGCAAGTAACAAGCACCTTTCATCAGAAGATATCAAAGCATTTTTTTTAAAAAAAAAATGGGAGTACAAATTTGCATCTCACGGGGAAAACATGAAGAGGAATCAATGCCCAACACAAGTGAAGAGAAAAGATCTCTGCATGCCCTCCCTGTAAATGTTCACCTGCACAGGTGATAACCTCTTTACAGAAAAGCAACTATAATCTATTAAACAAACATTGCTCCCATACAGCAAGGTAGTAAAGCAGCAAATTGTATTTTTTATGGCTTGCATTTTTCTCCTATCCTTCCGCTAAAAGAAATAATGCTTCAGAGCACTAACAAAATCGTTAAAACAATTTAGAACATTAAAGTGATTAAAATCATTGTATTGCCGGTAATCAAAACTATTTAAAAACCCAGATTTTGAAAAAATCTAACTTTACACCCTTCCTAAAAGCAGCAAGAGCAGGAAATGAACACAGCAAGAGACAGAAATCTTTACTTATTTCATCCTCAAATATAAGGAAAACTAATTTCAAGGTTTTCTCCCTGCTGTGTGAGATTATATGAGGTTTTGCACATTTTCCAATCATTTTTCACACTTCAAGACTTATTTGTAAAAAAAACAAACTTGTTTGCACAAAAATATTTCAAACAGAATGCAGTGTACTTTCTGCAAAAGATGTGCCAGAATCCTTTACAACCATTGCACACTATGCACCATTGTAACAGT
This sequence comes from Anolis apletophallus, assembly GCA_030556195.1. Classification (NCBI taxonomy): domain Eukaryota; kingdom Metazoa; phylum Chordata; class Lepidosauria; order Squamata; family Anolidae; genus Anolis; species Anolis apletophallus. The sequence continues at coordinate 121,520,225 of JARBWK010000005.1, read as the reverse complement.
ATTGTTGTATAGGGAATTCCGGTGTGATTCCCCCTGTCCTATGTACCAGTAAGCAGTTGCTAAATATCTGCTCATTGTCTTCAAGTACATACATAGATATAGAAAGGATTATCTGGGTGTGCAATAAAAAAAGAAATATTGCTTGGCTAGGCAAAGAAAAATAACAAACAGTTAACTTGATGGATGAGCAAGAGCAGGAGGATTGTTGAAAAAGGAGAGATAGAAACAGCACCAGGAAAGTGGGAGGAGAAGAGAACTAGAAAGAATAAGGGATGAAGAACTTTCTAAGCTCTGTAAAGTTGATTGTTTTGGGCACTTGCATGTGTATGAGAGAAACAAATAGTTTGTAAAACATGTTTTGAACTACAAAGCTCCTCAACCCCAAAGAGACACGCTTACTGTGGGATGGCAGAAATTGAAGCCCCAAAACAATATTTCCAAGCAATATAAATAGGTATGTGGGTGTATGTACTGTAGGTTTTATGCTAACAGAAGGCATTCACAATTTTATGTGTAGACATTTTGTAAACAAATATTTTAATATTATATTTATATAATAAGAATTAAATATATGCAACACATTTCTCATGAGAATTTTATTATACAAGGCATTCAAAATATTATTTCAATTTTATTTCTCTGGCCGCATTCCCAACAAAGTAAAAATGTTCTTGATGAAATATACAGCAGAAATGTTTATTTTTTACACTCCACCTCCTGTCTAGCTATCACTTAGAACAAGAATCAATGTTCTGGAGGCTCAGGTGTACACAGAGTATACAGCCTCTAAATACTTTACATTCCTCTCTTTTCTTGGAATTTGATATTCCAGGTGTCCTATCTAACACCATCACTTACTACATTTTAGCCGTAGAGAAGGTGCTCAAACAGAAAGCCAACAAGAAGATATTGCATACCAAGGAAAGAGTCAAGATAACCATCAACTGCAACAAAAAGAAAAGAAAGCTGCTGGTGTCACAAGAAATTCAGTGTGTAGATTTGATAAATATAAATTGTTAATATGATGTGTGGGAATGAATGGAAGGATGTGTGGCTGGAGTTAATAATTTTGGAAGCACCAATATTATTATGCAATGACTAACTACCTGCTGTCACGATGCACGACTGACCGGCCCCTTAATCACACACACAGAGACGGACTGAAGGCTAACTACTTTATTGAATATAAAAACAGTTCAAAGATATTGTCCATTAGAATAGTCAAACAATCCAAAAATGCTTGAAGTAACAATGTCCCAAAAAACCGTGGCAAATAGGCTAGAAGTTCAGCAAGGCTCAAAGTTCAGCAAGGCTCCACACAACCGTGCGGATCAGGAAACAAGGCAAAGCAAGGCAAGGCAAGGCTTGATGACCACGGGCTAGCTTAGCTTCGTGGTCCCACTCCGCTTCACGCCTATTCAGATGAGACGTGGCCAGAGCACTGAGGATTCGTTCCCACGGATCCTATACTTAATCCTTCGGCCGAGGTCCCCGACGCTCTAGGCTTCTTCGTCTCCAATCGCTGCTCACGGACCTCGGCCGGTCTATGCTCTTAGACCATTCCCTTCTGCTAGACTCTATGTTCCGTCTCCTATCAAAGGTTCGACCTTGTCTCTCCGCAGCTGTGTTTCTATCTCCCTGAGAGCTCTCCTCCCTAGCCATTTCCCATGCGCTTTCTTCCATGTTTTCCCCTGGAGGCTCCTGAGAATTTCTTCCTCCCGGATGTTCATAGCTGCCAGAATCGCTGTCCATCTGCACCTGGCTATCTACGTCTTCGCTAGGGCCAAACAACATTTCTTCCCATGCCAAGCTCTCTGTGGGTGAAAGAGGCCCATCAGGGGAAAGCTGCCCTTCGCCCCAGTCATCTAGCTCATCCTCTGAATCATGTTCTGGCACTGCTGGTTCTAATGCTAATGGGACCCCTGGTCCTGACCCCTGCCCTCCAGGCACAAACGAGAACTGCTGTGCTACACCTGCTTGCTTGAACTGTGTTCAAAACCTGCTAATGAGAATGGATAAGAACTGTGGCAATGGTTCTTTCAAGTTAAGGAAATGTTTGCAACATTCCTTATGTAAAGAAGGAAGTCAACACAAGCCTTGTGTTTGTCGACACCAATCAAGAAGAGTCAACATCTGGCCAGGAAACTGAGATGGATCCAGGATGGAAGACCTCTATCATTCATTTACAACTTTGGGACTACATCAACAGAATATTCCTATAAAAGACTCAGTCTAATAATGGTCAAGGTGTGACAGACAGAGACGCTGTTCACCCGCTATGCTCTGCTCCATAGGAAGGAGAGAGATAGTGTACCTATGGATAGTGACAGATTTGCACGGGAGCAGTCTGGTCACTTTGGCCTTCTTTCTCAAGGGAAGAGGAAGAAGTGCACTTTTGGAGTCTTAGATTTTGTGCAGGGAGTCAGGTTCTGCTGTATGGAAAACAGAGATCTGGTCCTTGGCATTGTGCTTAGGGAAAGGATGCATTCTGGCGTTTTGAAGTTATGGCGTTATCCAAGTTTTGGAACTGTGCATTGGCCAAAAGTAATCAAGAACACAGATATTTATTTACTTATTTACTTACTTTGCTTCTAGACCACCTCTCTCAGCCCGAAGGCGACTTGAGGCAGTGTACAAATGGCAAGAACTGCCCAAGACAAACATATCAACAATTATCAACACAATTCCATCATATACAAATTAGCACTTAATGTTAAAAACACAATACCAGCGTCTCATTATTAAGTATGCCTTTCATTCTTCATGTGGGCATCAATGAAGTTGCCAAGATATCTTGGACGAGATCACCTCTGACTATGAAGATTTGGGAGGAAAGTTGAAGCACAAGTGATATTCTTATCAATTCAATAAGTGGGCTGCACAGGGACATAAAGATACTAAATGTGAATTACATAAGTGATGTAGATGGAAGAGGTTTGGCTTCTGAGATCACAATTTCTTTATTTCAGACTATTGGTCAAAGGTGGGCTGCACCCAACAAAATGGTAATCATGTGTTTGGTAGTAGTATGACAAATCTGATCAAGACAGCTTTAAATTAAATCCTTGGGAGTTGGAGATGATACCTCAAACAAAGACAATCTTTAAACAGAAGAATGCACATTCTAAAGGAGAAGTTAATGGGAAAAATGAGACGCACAAAAAAACTGACAGTAAATTAATAGATGAGAATGAACATAGTTTCACATGTCAATACATCAACATTTGGGAAACAAATAAGATGAACTTGAAGTCATTCTAACAGAAGGTAAATATAGGCATAACAGAGACCTGGTGGAAATGATTCATCACTGGAATAGTAAAGTTGAAAAGTATGACCTATTCAAAAATAAAAGATGTGGCAGAGAAGGAGAGGGAGTAGTATTATATGTAAAATTGTACAGAAATTTATGAGAGTGGTCAGAATGGAGCAATTGAGAACAGTTGGGCAAACAAATAAATGCAACATTATGGTAAGAGATTACTACATTACACCTAACTCCTAATGCTTTTCAGAAACAATTCTCTAATTTCTCAAAGATGACGGAATTAGTAGTTCCATGGAACACCAATTACCCTGAGATCTGTTGGAATACTAGCTCTGCTAAGCATAGGCTCTCCAACAAATAATGATGTTCCTTGCAGATAATTTCTTATTTCAAAAGGTACTCATGCAAAAAGACTCTGAGAGTATTGTTGATCATAAATTGAATCGGAGCAGCAGTTTAATGTTGCAGCAAAGAAAGCAAATCATTTTAGCCTGCACTAACAGCACTTTGGGCCCAAATGGAACTGCTTAGAGGCCTTCTGAATAGAAAAATATGCCATGTCTGCCTGTAGCTTCCTCTCTACTGGTGAGGTACTTGTGCCACCTAGGAACTGAAGATGGCAGAGCAGGCTATAGACAGATTTCAAAGAACTAACATAAATAAATAATAATGAATAATCTATATTTAAAATCAACCCTGAACATCACTGGAGTCATGTAATATGTAGGTGCGGTTTCAAGTGTTTAGGTTTCTTAATGCTACGATGTGTTTATGTGCAAAAACACAAACTACTTTAATTAATATGTGAATGTCAAATATTAAGGAAATCATATGTTTTTAAATAAATACATAATTAAATAAAAACAATAAACGCACCTTTATCCTCGCAAAATACATGCAACTATGGTGAGGACACAGAGAGAATTATTGAATCCAACCATCTAAAGCACATGAAGTACAGCAAAATCAGCAACCTCAACTGGAGAGCATTGCATGTAATGTCAAAAGAAATGGTGTAGAATAACAGACTGCAAATTCAGGTTACTATGTCAGTGCAGAAACTTGAGCTGTGTTAATTCACCAAGCTTGATCCTGGTCGCCAGAGCATGCTTGTCAATATTTAGCACCCAGGGAGCATGTCAGGAGTCTTTACAAAAACTCGCTTATAGACAAAACACTAGAGTGGCTGCTGTGATCCTTTTTCTAACACTGAGATTAACCTGCTGAAATTTGTTTTCTTTTTAGAGGGATGTGCATGTAATACTGTGTGTGTGTGTTTCCCTCCCTTATACCATTTGCAACCAGTGATAAAGAAAATTAAGGGCTTGGATAGTATATTCTTTTAAAATATGCAGCATTTTATAGCAATCCCTTCTACCTGCATGAAGCACAGAAATAGTTATTTACAGTACATTCTTCCATACTTTATGGCAGGGGTGCCCACACTTTTACAGCATGCAAGCTACTTAGAATAAAACCATGTCAGAAAGATCTACCTACCTCCTCAAGGCTGGGGAGGGGAGGGGTGGGAGCGGGGCTTGGTGCGGCCTGGCTCCGCTCCCTTCTGGCTTTGGCACTCCCAGCATCTCCAGGCTTGAGGATGGCAATGCCAAGCCAGTGGTGACATAGCTAGCACATGGCTGGCTTGGCATTGCCATCCTCAAGCCTGGAGAAGCTGCTGGGAGTGCCGAATCTGGGAGAGGGGGCGGGACTTGGCACAGCCTGGCTCCGCCCCCTCAGAAGTGCACCATCTGGCTGGGATCAACCTCCTTCGGTCCTGGGATCGACTGGTCGATCGCGATCGACTTCCTGGGCAGCCCTGCTTTATGGTCTTTTGACTGTGACATCAAAAATGGAGTAAAGCTATAATAAGATGTTCCTTATATGAGTCCAGAATAGCCCTAAGATTGTCTGAAGATGTCCTTTTCTCTGTCCTGCTGCCTTCACATGTTCATGTGGTGAGAACAAGGGAAAGGACTTCTCAGTGGGGGCTCCCAGACTTCCATACTCTGTCCACAGAGAGGTCAACATCCTCTCATCTTTGCTCTCTTTCAGGTCAAAACATATTTATGCCACCAGGCCTTTGGACACTAATGAGGATGGGCTTTTAATGTTGTGTGGTGGTGTTTAAGTGTCTGGGTATGGGGTTGTTCTTTTAGAATGCACTTTAATGTTTAATGCTTTAACTCGGAAATCATTAGTTTTTAAACTTATATTTATACTTTTTATTTTGACTATTGCATTATTTTTTACTTTTTTTGCTTTTGCAAAATATGTGAACATTTTATGTTGAATAAGTCCCAAACTATCAAGATTTTCAGTAGTCCTAGTTGTCAATGTTTTCTGAAACCTAAAGAACATGTTTCGGGATCATTAAAAATATTTTCCAATGTTCAATATTTTATCAACAGCAGGAAATCATTGGGTTGGGCCCTGAGGTAATGACGCTATGAGTATTATCACTATTTATTGGGAGATTAATTGGTCAGTGTTTCAAACTGCGCCTCTTTCTGAAGGAGAGAATCTATAAAATGAAGACTTAATTAATAAAGTTGTGTGCATTAGACATACTTTTTTTAAAAAAATGCTTTTTAATTCTGTACATCAAGTATGTTTATAAATGCGTATTGATGAAAGATTAACAGTTATTCTGACATTGGACATATCCTGCATGGACTCCATTGGCCATCACTCAATCACTGTCTTATTTGTTATGTTAATTATACAGGCTTCCAGCCCATAAAGCTGCTGATTATTACCTTTAAAACACTAAGACTTAGTACTAGGTTATCTAACATCCTTCTTGACAGATTTCCACCACACTATCACTACCGTTTTATTTATTTTACTTATTATTCCTTTATTTCATTTATATACTGCGCGTGCGCAGGGCAGAAGCGCCCCATCTGCCTGCGATTGACCTAATTTGGACTCGCGATCGACTTCATGGGCAGCCCTGATATACTGCTTTTCTCACCCTGAGGGATTCAAAGTGGTTCACAAGTAATGGCAAAATTCAATGCCTGGTAAAATATAAAATGCATCATATAACTAAAATAGCATAAATCAAAATAACATAAAACATTTTTTTAAAAAAATCTGAGAAGGTATTTGGCCTATCGTGTGAATGATTACTTTTTAAAAATTAATTCATTATTATTCCCAGCCCCAAAGGATCTGCCATAGTACTTTGCTGTTGTTGCACACCTTCAAGTTGTTTCCAGCTTATGGAGGCTATAAGACAAACCTATTACGGGGTTTTCTTTGTAAGCTGTGTTCAGAGATGGTCTTGCATCTACCTTCCCCTGAGGCTAAAACAGTGTGACTTGCCCAAGGACAGCATATGGGTTTTCATGCGTGAGCACGTTCTCTAGAGTTGTAGCCCAAAACTCCAGATGCATCTACCATGTAGAATTAATGCAGTTTGATACCACTTAACTGCCAAAGGCTTAGTACTATAGAATTATGGGAACTGTAATTTACAAGATCTTTAGACTTGTCTTTGAAAGAGGGCTGGTGCCTTACAAAACTACAGCTCCACAATTTTATAACATTGATCCATGACAGTTAAAGTAGTGTGAAACTGCAGGAACTACATACATACTATGTCACACTAACTCCTGCCATTGTACTTGCAATTTATAAAAAGAAACACTTCACATTACATTTGTCGAAAGGAATAAAAATAGTTACTGAAAAAGTTGCATTTAGGCTCCTTTCTATAAAAAAAGAAGAAGCAATATGCAAGTGTGAATGTAATAAGCTGATGACCTAGATCAGGGGTGCCCATTAGGTTGATTGCGATCGACTGGTGACGCTGTTGTTTTCAGTTCCTTCGGTACTTCAGGACCCAGTAACAATAATGGCCCTCCCGGTACAAAAATCCGCCCAACATGAAATCAAGTTTACTACTTCTATTGCCCTCTATTTTTTGTCTACGGACCGGACTATGGATTTTGATGTATCTACGACTACATCTTTATATCTTTATATTTTTATGTCTTTATCTATTTTTCTTTTTGTTTCCACCTATGCTATTTCTCTATCTAACCTTTTTCGCTTTTCGATTTTATGTATATATAAAAAAATTGTTCAATAAAAATATATATTTTTAAAAAATGAAATCAAGTGGGAGCCGATTTTGGCTCTTCATCTGCTTTTTGGCATCACAGTTTAATATTTTTATTTTCATGTCAGGAGTGACTTGAAAAACTGCAAGTCACTTCTGGTGTGAAAGAATTGGCTGTCTGCAAAGACGTTTCCTAGGGGATGTCCAGATATTTGATGTTTTACTATCCATGTGGGAGGTTTCTCTCATGTCCCCACATGGGGAGCTGGAGCTGACAGAGGGAGGTCAGCCCAGATTCAAACCACTGACCTATTGGTCAGCAGTCTTGCCGGCACAAAGTTTTAACCCATTGCACCACTGAATGGCTCTTTTCTATTAATCCCCAACAAACAAAAAGGAAAGTCTCATTTCCTGAAAACAACTCTCCTCTTCCAGGAGGTCATTGCCCTTCCTTACTGGAAGTGGAAAGCCTCCTTAAAATTCCTTGATAAGAGTGTGTGCACGGCTGCTGGCGTGGTGCAGCCTGGGAGAGAAAGCGTGTGCGCCTGCCTGGAGTCAAGCGCCTCTTCTCTAGAATAAGAAACAGAGAACTTGCTTCCTTGCCTTTGAAAGAATGTGTGTGGCATACAGGCCTGGGAGAGAAAGTGCAGGTACCTTCCTGCAGCCAAGTTTTTCTCTTCTAAAATAGAAACAGGTAAGAAGCCTCCTTAAAGCACACACAAAATGGGTCAAGGTTTACCTGGATTGCACAAGCCTAGTAAACAATGCATTTTTCTGTCATGTGATTTTTCATCCATAAAACTCACAGCTTTAGACAAAAGAATAAATATCTCCAGTGTAGACTAAATTATTGCTATTTAATTCTGTACTTCTCTGAATTTCAGGGTGCCCTTTCTTGCCTTCAAATTATAACTTTTCACATATTTTACTATAAGATCCATATTTTAAGATCAAAATGTATTCTCAGTGCAATCTTCATGTTTCATGCCTTTTTTTTCAATACAGTTGCCCCTCCTGGCCATTCCAATGAATGATGCCTGAATGGACTTGTGAATGATCACATATGAAATTGACCCAGACTGGAAACAGCCCGATCCTTCCCTAAGTGTGACCCCGGTAACTAAAAACCATCCGTCAGGTGTACAGTGCATTCACCACCTCCCTTTTAAAGCTGTCCTACAAGGACTAATGGTTCAAAAGTGCTGATTTCTACAGACTCCAGGAGTTTGGGGAAAAAATACTCACTGTGTCAAGCTGAAAGCAAAGCTGGGCACTTCTGTCTGATTCTCGGGTGATACAAGCCAACCTCCGAGATATATTTTGTGCGTGAAGAATCTCATTCTAGTCATGCCTTCCTTTCCTAATTTCCCTTTTCACTGTTTTGTCTTCTTTGCCTTTTCCTTGGGGAACTACATGATTGATAGCCTAATCCAATGACTGTATTGCAGCTGCCTCAAGTTGGACTCTTTTCCTTATCATTAGCAGTTAGCCTATGGTTAAATTCACAGCTCACTGCTTGGTACAGCCCCTGAGATTTAAGGTTCTGGCCTTTTAGAAAATATTTAACATAAAACTGAAATCTTGACATACTCAGAACTCAGTTCTCTGCAAAGATTCTTTAATTAATCCAATGTACTTTGGCATTGTTCTGTGTAATAGTGTGTCACAGTGAACTACAATTGCAGAAAGAAAATTTAGCACAAAATTATACAGACCCTGGCAATACCTATTAACCCCCCCCCCTGAAATTATCAGGGTGGTCCGTGAGAAGGCCTTACTGGTACATTATTTAAACTGTTATGTTTATTCATATCATGATCTGATCACCATGCTCATTATATCCCACATTCATGGGGTTATTGGGATAACAATACAAAAGGTTTGGTAGGGTAGCTCCTCTCTTACTCAGACTCAGCCCCTCCCGAATCAAACTCAGCCCTCCCCAAATCAAAATCCTGGCTACGGCCCTGCCTCCCACCTTTCCTCAACAGAATGGACGAGAATGTACATTTAAATTCACTCTCAAGAAATGATAAGGGCAAAGTAAGAAGGAGCCCAAATTTGGTTATGTCTTTGGTTCAGCCTGGAAAAATGCAATATCAGATCACATACGAACATGAGTCAGAAAGCCAGCCCCCCGTTCAAATTAAAGCTTCAGCCATAAATTCATGCGGTTGCTTGCCTTAGGCGATATTAACAGCCAACTTGCAATATTATCAAGTGCTATTATAAGATAATCTGCAATAGAGTGATAAGAACACTAGTCCACCTTGCAATAATATTGTAAACATTCCTGCGATAGTGCTTTGACCCTTTGAAATAGGGGAAATACTAAGGATAACCCCTGATACAACTACACACTGTGTGGTTTGATACAGTTTGTTGCTTAAACTAATTCCGGGAGGGGAAAATCAGGGGTTTTCCAAATAAGACTCTCCAAAACAGGCGATTGCAAGAAAAAGAATTAAGCAAATACACAAAACATTGTTGTACTCGTTAGTGATCATTTTGAATTTACTATGATCAAACCAAACATTGACAAAAGAAAGATTCAATGAAAAATACCAGGAGGACATAGTATGGTTCAGTTATAGATTTATACTTATTTATTTATTTATTTATTTATTATTAAATTCGATTTACTATACCGCTCTCTCTGGTGCCCAGAGCGGTTTACAGAAGAGTGTAAGCAAACCCATAAAATACATTAAAAATACAATTATATCCAGTAAGTATGCAAACCATCTAAAGGTGCAGAATAAATATGTATTAGTATACAGTTTATATATATACTACACACACACACACACACACACACATTTCAGCAGTGGGAGGGATGGAGCTCTTGATCTGCTCTGTAAACCTTTGCCCTGGTTCTGAGTCAGTCGATGAGCTGCAAGCTTCTATGGAAATGGCAGCTGAGTCCCCAATGAAAAATTATGCATCTCATAAACTGCTATTCTGCTGAAATGTCAAGCTATGGCAGGGCTGTACCTCAAACTCGGCACTTGGCATTTTCCTTCTGTCTGCTTTGTTGCCATGAAGCAAACATGAACAGTGAGGATTAGTGTAGGGCAGGTAGCAGGCAAGCTCACTGTCAAAAATCTATTATTAGGGCTCTGATCTCTTTCTGCACAGACCAGGGATGGCAGCACAGAAGGAGAAATGAGGCAGCGGACTATACTGCCATAATGAGAATAAGAAGAATCCTTTGCATGTCTGTGTGTATATAATGCATGTAAATGAGCCGCTCTAATGGATGAGCAACACTTAACTGAAATAAAAGCCCCAAATTAAAGCCATATCAGATTTGTGTTGCAGTCCTGCTCTCCGAGTAGGCTTTTTGTAGCCCTGCGATCTAAAGGAGGCTTTAATGCAGCCTCTTCTATTCCGTCTGATTTTCTCTCCAGGTGCAATTTACCACCCACTAAAATAAATGGTAAGCATCCCATTGATTTTAACAGAGCTGAATTGCACCCTCTGCTCTCACATGCATGCATATCACATACATTTCCTGTCTCACGATGGTGAGATTTCGATTCATGTCTAATGACTAGAGCTGACATCATGTAATCAATAAACAACTTGTGAGTTGGAAAACAGAATGCTCTTGCTTTTCCTTCTCCTCCCTTCACCCCACCAAGCCTTCACCGAGTGATGTGTCAGAGAATCAAAACAATTCCTCCAACCTCTTCTCCCATCAATTCAATGAATCTATTTTCAGGACCTTTACATATACAGTTCGTGTTATTAGCAGTCATTTCAGGGAGTGTGTGTGTGTTTTCAGTGTAGCAGAACACATCATTAGTACCATCTTGCATTTTTAAATTGTTTCAGAGATGGTTTAACCAGGCTATATCACAGAGAAATAAAGCTAGACACAGAGATTGATTTCGTCTTAAACAAAGGGTGCGTCTACATTGAAATATTGAATTGATGCTGTTGGATCAGGAGTGGGCAATTATTTTTCCCAAGGGGCCACACGAGAGCCAAAAAATATTATGGAGGGCTGCACCTAAAGGCTGAACTACATACTAATCTACATTATTTATTATTTATTTACTATATTTACTATATATTACACATCATTAATATTAACATATTAATATATCAAGAAATATTCATATATTATTAATATTAATATCATAATTATTATATTATAGTATATATATAGACATTATAATATATTGAAATTATAATATAATATAACATTAATATACTATATTATTTATTATATTATAATAATAATAATAACATTATTATAAAATAATAAAAACCACTAAAATTAAATTAAATTCAAGAAGACAAGGTGCGAACCAAGATGAAGGCTGACATCCTCAAGAGAGGAAAGAGCCAAAGATGGAATGGCCCAATGGCCCCAGCCCAGAGGATGGCAAAGTGGACCCTGCTGCCGCAGCAGCAGAGAAGAGCAGAGCAGCAGGCGATCGGGGGCTGCAGGCCTGTGCCCACTCTCGCCCCAGCCGTCCTCAACTCAACCCTGCTATCACCCCCATCGCTGTGGAGTGCTGATGGTTTTGGGTGCCTGCCATCCCATCGCAGGCGACCCGGGCCTGGAGGGGGAGCAGTCAGCGATGTGTGGGGGCTGATTGCCGTGGTGACCCGGAAGACGATCAAGTCTTTCGGGTCGCCAAGGCAATCAGCCTCCTCAGATCGCTGACTGCTCCCCCTGCAGGCCCGGATCGCCTCCAGGGATGGCAGGCACTCGAAAGCCATCGCTCCTCCTGCCTGTCTGCCGACACAGGCCCCACAGAGCCTGCGATAGGATGGCGGCAGTGGCACCCCTTCCTCTTGGCCCCGTCCCCGACGCCCTTCTCCTCAGGTCGGACAGAACCGGCTGCTGGGCCACATCTGGCCCGCAGGCCGTAGGTTGCCCACCTCTGTGTTGGATACTAGTTTTACTGCAATGGTTCAATGATAGGAACTTATGGAAGCTGTTGTTTTATAATGTAGTTTTATAAGCCTTTTCTGTCAAAGGGTATCAGTGCCTCATCAAACTAAAACTTCCAGGATTCCATAGCATTGAGCCCTGGGAGTTTTAAGTTGTGTCAAACTGCATTAATTCTACAGTGCAGAGATAATTCCTCTGTAACCTTGTAGCTAAGCAGAGAGACACGATTATATGTAACCTTATGTATGTGAAATCTAATCATGGACGTTCGACATTATCCAACTATAAGAATTATGTACAGAATGAGCTTCAATTTCACACAACAAACTTGCCTGAGAAAAGTCCCACTGAATCTGTTTGTGTTTATTTCTAATTTAATGTTGGTATATTTGTATATTATAAATTGCATACACTAATGCTTTTATGTCAAGCCACTTTGAGTCCCCTTTGGGGAGATAAAACGGGCTATAAATATAATAATAATAATAATCAACAACAACAACATCATCATCTTACTTCTATTGTGATCAAGTGATTTCTTCAACACACAGTGTTTTTGTGCCGCGATGCATAATTTGGACCTAGAAAGCCACCACACTAGCAATTTGAACTTTGGATTTAAGTCGAGGAGACCCACATTAAAGAAGTTACCCATTTGGCCACAGAGTTCACTGGGTGAGTGTGGGTTATTCACACTCTCAATTACAGGTGCCAGGTCAGGAAGGTCTTTGGCCCTGAGATTTCACAGCCAAAACCTAGACTCATAGATAATCTTTGAATATATCACAGGAACAGTGCAGACGATATCATAATACATTAAACTTTTTTTTAAAAAAAGAAAAACCAGCATACACAAACATATATATTGTATACTCTATAACATCATTTTTGGGTTTCAAAAAGGAGTTGCTTATTTTATGCAGGGTGTTGATCCATTCAGATATTAATGAATGTACAGTCAGCCTTCTCATCTATGGATTCTGCATCCATGAATTCAACCATCCAAAGCTTTAAATTATTCCAAGAAAAAAGGGGTACAGCATTCCTCAGTTTCACCACTTTATATAAGGGGCGTACTTTTATTATGCCATTGTGAATAATGGGACTTGAGCATCCACAGATTTTGGTATCTATAGGGGTTCCAGGAGCCAACTCCCAGTTCTACTCTATTGATATTGTGTTGGAGGGGGAATTTCATTCCCCCCCCCAAGGGAGTTTCCAAATAGATTGACTTAGAACCTCATCACATTAACTTCTTGCACTATCCTAGGATGCTTTAAGGACAGAGACTACCAGAACCCATCACATGATGGAGGGTTACTTCTGACTGGGTTCTATCCTGGTTCCATCTTGTAAGCATCCTAGGATAGAGACCAGAGAACATGGAAGGCTTCTTGTGTTCTTATTACTTAGAATGGGGCCAGTGTGGGGGAAAGCCAGGTAGCAACACTTTCCCCCTTGCGATGGGGAAAGCGGTGATGCAGGGTGTGGGGCGACAGTTTCTCCCGCTACAGGAACTCATATTTAGGAGTAAATAGAAATGACATGCTTTCATTTCCACAGAAGAATGTGAGTTATATTGTTGTTACATTTGAGAGCAGGTGTAATGATTAACATGACAATATAAGGACCTCATCACAAAGCCCTGGCAAAGTGTCCTGCATCAAATGGGGACAGCATCACCATTGCAGGGTTGCATTGTTGCTGACTCCATTGGAGCCAGCACAACACAGGAATCCTTCTGTCTTGGGGTGGAAGCTCCTGGCGATGCTTTCATCACAGTTGGGGTGAGGCCTACCCCAGAAGCAGGGCCGTAGCCAGGATTTTGATTCGGGGAGGGCTGAGTTTGATTCGGGAGGGGCTGAGTCTGAGTAAGAGAGGGACTACCCTACCAAACCTTTTGTATTGTTATCCCAAAAACCCCATGAATGTGGGATATAATGAGCATGGTGATCAGATCATGATATGAATAAACATAACAGTTTAAATAATGTACCAGTAAGGTCTTCTCGCGGACCACCCTGAGAAGCCCCCCAGTTACATGCCTGCTCAGAAGTAACACAATGTGGTGTGATTTCTGACATCGACCTCCCCCCGATAGGATGAATTCATCCTAGGACACTAAAATCACCCTGTCTAATGAGGTTGTAAGTGAAACAAAAAAGGCAAAGCACTGTACAAATGCTAAATATTATTGCTTTTGGAGAACAAAGTAGCTTTATTTAAAAATAAAACTGCTGGCATGTGATTAACCTTTAAAATATTGCTTGCTTAACATTATCATAAATTTTTATCAAGAGTGAAAATTATAAATCCTTGATTAATAGGCTATTAAAAGCCAAACCTAATATTAATGCAAGATCTGCTTTTTAAGGATGATCAAAGAAATAAAACAGCGAAAATCATGCACACTGGTGGTTAAAAGAGTGACTAGATAATAATGAATCATAATTGATATAACATCCAGTACGGTTCTGTTGCATTCATGGTGAATAATTTGCATCTTTTTGTCAGGGTTTCCTATAGCATGGTGTCTAGCTGCTCTAGAAGGATATAGATTTTCATTTTTGTTATAACATTTTTGACACTTAAAATAATTAGCCTTTTGAAAGTTGATGTAAACCGTAATTTCTTTATTAATTTTACTTTCCCCCTCAATTGGAAGCCCCCTACCTTTTTGATGTTTATTATCTATCAGTAACACAGGCACCAAACTCTGTGGCAGTCTGTATTTCCTATCTTGACTGCAGACAAAATGATCTTGTGGTCTTATACATAGACATATTTCTAATATCATGTCCATTAATTGGATTACTGCAACCAGTACTAAAGACTCAGTTGTTATTCAGAAACTAAAATAATCCTGGTAATTGGGGGGGGGGTAATTCTTTCTTCGACTTGCTGCCATTACCATCTTTACCATCAGTACTTTTATTCATGACAATAGTAGTAATTATGATTTGTTTATAGACATTTTATTGTTTGGATTATATTTAGATGACTTGAATTATACCTGTATGCTGCACCGTTACCTTTACAGATGAAATGTGCCTTTAAATTGCTTTCATCACTTAATAATAAGAAAAATAGCATGAGTAGGTAAGTAGGAGGAGAACATCTGTCTTGTGGTTGCTCCTTATCTCTGAAATGCTCTCCTCATATCATCTTCTCACCACCTGGCAACAGTTTGTTCATTTGTATTTGTGATTATGCTATTTTCAAACACTGGCTGGAATCCTATATAACTTATATATAATTTATATTCAACTAACAACTTAGCTTTTGCCAACCTAGCAGTTTGAAAACATGCAAATGTGAGTAGATCAATAGGTACCACTCCGGCAGGAAGGTAACTGTGCTCCATGCAGTCATGATGGCCACATGACCTTGGAAGTGTCTACAGACAAAGCTGGTTCTTCAGCTTAGAAATGGAGATGAGCACCAACCTGTTAAAGAAAGGGGGCAACACCGTATACTACTAACTCTGCAAACCAGGAGGTTACACGTAGAATGAGATAAGCTTATTTCAGTATCAAAAATATCTTATATTTCGAACAACACAAGTAATACGTTCAACACATTGAGAATAGATTGAGAGTTCAACACATTGAGTTAAACACACTGAGTTCAACACACTATGTTCAACACATCAAATTCAGCATAATAGTATCCAACAAGAACCAGGATTCATATATATCATAATATAATAGCAACACTATGACAATAAATATGTCTCAGAAATACAGTATAAAGAATCACCAGTCTAGGTAAAAACGCTAAGGATCCACCCAGATTGTCAGTACCCAGGCATGTAGCCAGGGGGGGGGGGGCTAAAGGGGCTTGCCCCCCCCCCAAAATTCTCAGGGTGGTCTGTGAAAAGGCCTTACTGGTACATTATTTAAACTGTTATGTTTATTCATATCATGATCTGATCACCATGCTCATTATATCCCACATTAATGGGGTTATTGAGATAACAATACAAAAGGTTTGCTAGGGTAGACCCTCTTCCACCCAGTCTCAGCCCCCCCCTGAACCAAACTCACCCCCCCGAATCAAAATCCTGGCTACGGCCCGGTCAGTACCTTACGTAAGGCATGGTATCGTTCCAGGTGGAATGGAGGTAATGCGAGGAGGGGAGTCAATATATTGGATGGTAAGTCCCAATGTCACGGTCCAAGGTGCAGCAAAATAATATATATCTGATAAGGTAACATAGGAGTATTGTAAATCCAAGATTCTAGGGATAAAGGAGAACTGCGTGATGGTAAACAAAACTTCCAAACAGAGGACGCCAAGGGGCGTTCCATGTGGGAGGTTGCCTATGGCAGGAGCTCTTTCTGGAGCTGGCTGTGGGCCGTTTCGTCCCTTTCCGAGACTTCCTCGGGGCCAGCGTTTCACAAATTGTGTCGTCCTCAGAAGTAAACAATCATGCAGACTGTGTCTAGGGGTGCAGAGGACGGACCATCCCATCAGATGGAAATGGTCAATGAGCACCAACCCCCAGAGTCAGGCATGACTGGGCTTAATGTCAGGGAAAAACCTTTACCTTTACCTTTAACAACTTTCCTAACTAACTTTTCCAGGCAACTTCTCCATTAGAGCTCTAAAGTGTAGGTCCCTGTTTCCCAATTGTTAAGTTTACTCCTGCAAAATTCTGGGAAATATAGTTTAGGGTGGAACCTTGGCATTCTCAGCCAGAGAGATCCATAGCTTACCTAAACTACATTTCCCAGAATTCTGCAGGAGCAAACTGGACAATAAGGAAACGCAGACCTGCGCTTTAGAACTCCAATGTGATATCATCTCAAACATAATGGAAACATCATCCAACTATGCTTTGATCATTGGCAGAATAAAAAAGTTACTGTTTTGCATTCATAATCACTACTTACGACCTCTTCACATAGCCTTTTCAAACTGTGCTTTTACACTGGCAAAAGGGAAGGCATGCAGGGTGGCTCATGGTGCCCCGTACACCCTCCCCTCTCTCCTCATCACATTGTGGGGACTGGAGAGGATGATTTGGCATGCTTTCCCTCTCCCCATGAGATGGCAGAAAGCAGACATGAGGAGGAGAGCCAAGTGCCAAGCACGGGTGGCTTTAAGCTCTGAGCATGGGAGATTTAGGTTTTAGAACCGTAACAATAATAAAATATGTAGTATAGCATGTGTTGCTTGGATGTCCAGCAGATGGTGCTGTTTATGAAGCAAATAATGTTTTTACCTGTCACAGGTGTGACTTCTATATAATAGTAGGTATGTGAAAGCATAAGAACATTTACCAGTTTGAATGCTACATTGTGTCAAAATTTTGAAGCAATTGGTGAAGTATTTTGGGAAATTTTAGGTCATTCACAAATGGACATTTACATTTTTATTTATATAGATTCAAAACATTTAACCTACTGCCTCAATTAATGTAATTTTACTGGTATCTATTTTTATTTTAAAATTTACCAGTAGCTGCTGCATTTCTCACCCTCAGCTTATACTCAAGTCAATACATTTTCCCAGTTTTTTTGTGGTAAAATTCGGTGCCTCAGCTTATATTCAGGTTGGCTTATACTCGAGTTTATACGGTAATCTACTATGATGCCGATGATTATTACACCTAAAATCCTTCGGTAAGATCCAGACCAATTCTGGGCCCTGTGTGGTTTGGGCCCAAGGACTGCATCACATGATCCCTGGGCCCAATCCACGTAGCCATCTCTGTTTTTCAGGCTCTATGAGCCCCAAAAACTGAGAAGGCACCCACCCCTCACCCCCAAAACACAAACTAAGCCCTAAAAAGTTTTTAAAACTTACCAAGCCACCATTAAAGTGGCCCTTCAGTCCTCCTGGAAATTAGAAATTATGCACCGGGGGTGTGTGGTGTGGTGTGAGGAGCAATACCTCCCCCCCCCCAATCTTCTGGTGCATCATTTCTACATGCCAAGAAGACTGAAATACCACCATAATTGACCCCATAAGTTTTTTTAAAAAAAATCTTGTTGGGGGGGGGGGGGTTCAGGGTGGCTGGATAGCACCTAGACTTCCCCCTCCCAGGAAAGTCTGGCTTTCTAGGGAAGGGAAAGGAATGTATGCCAAAGTGGGTATTAAAAACCTGCTTTGGTGTGTATTTCTGTCATGTATGGAAGCACTCTGAGAGTCTCTGACATTTTAATCTGGGTTACAGACTCTTAAATGAAAAGTATTTAAAATTAGACATAAATAAACAAAATGTCTTCCCTCACTTCTTTAGTAATTGTGCACCTACACTGCAGAATCAATACAGTTTGAAAACATTTTAATTGCCATTGCTAAATGCAATGGAATCATGCAAGTTGTAATTTTCCAAGGTCTTTAGTCTTCTCTGCCAAATATTGCGGTACCTCAACAAACCACAAATTTCAGGATTCCACAGCATTGAGCCAGGGCAATTAACATGACATCAAAATCAAATAAATTTTACAATGTGGAGGCACCACAATTGCCGTATTAGCCAGAACTGTTTAGAAAGACTGCAGTGTTTTTGTTGCACATTCACTGTAAGTATCTAATAGTTTTATCTACAAAGCAATGGATATAAAGATTTTGAAATATTTCAAATTCCAAGCAGTCATAATCAATTCTGCGTAACAGAACTAGGAAAAATCTATATCTCTAGTGACTAGCACTTAAATTTCAAACTTGGCTCCTGATACTCCATGTTTTTCACTCCTGGTCAATGAATCTTTCAAAGGCATAATGTTTTCTAAAATGAGTTTCAAGTAAACAGCCAGGTGTCCGATAAAATACTTCTCCATTCATCTATCAAAATGGTTAAACGTATTTGTTCTGCAAAGATGTGGTTGTGACAGTATGTGTTTTGGAAATATAGTTACATGAGATAGACATTCTATTGACAAACAATTTGTTGAACAGTCAAGAGCAGTCTCTGGAATCTTATCCGGGGAAGAGCTGTGTGTTTGTATGTGAGCTTGCAATATATGTGTGTGCATACCTGCACAATCAGTCCCATGACTTCCAGTCTGAATGGGAGGGATTCTGATTCTGCTGTTTCAGGATGAAATTATCCCTCTTTTCATAACTAGTCCAGAATAAGGTATTCATTTAGGATTGGTTCATACCTTAAATGTAACTGTATTTGGGTCTCACATTGGGAGAAAAGCGAGATTTTGAACAGACATGTTTATGCCTAATAAAAAACTGATATTTTCCTAAAAGGGAATAAATGAAAAGTGAAATTTATTATTATTGTTAAGTCCAACAAGGCCATTGACCCATATTTTTATTTACCTTGTTTTTCCAATGAGATATTCACTCATTTTGAGTATCTGAACAATACACTTGCTTTTATTTATAGTTTATAATAAAAGAAATGTGGACCCTACTATATATACTTTGAGGACATGGATATATTTTCCAAATATATAATAGTTAATTGTTAAGAATTCATAATAAAGAAGTAATTTAAAATAGTTATAGGTAACATTTTGCTGCCATTCATTCTGAAATGCAGACTTATAATATCCCCTCCCCGCTGAAAAACACACACACACCCCTCAATGCGAACTACATTACACTTACAAATCTATAATTTGGAGTTAATCCTATTAGAATAATTTATTTCAGTAATACAAAAATAGCATTGCAGAATGTAAACAGCGGGCTGCCCACCTATAGAACCAATTGTAGCTACAATTGCATAGCATGGAAATAACCACTGTGAGACAGATTGATTATAAATCATTCCAGAATGGAAGGCTTCCAAATAAAAAGTGCTTGTGCTCTACTTTATACTCTTAGGACATTGCCTTGGACACATATCTTTGATTTTAAAATAATCATATCTGCATACATGTTCACAGATGGCCAGATCTAAAGGAAGCTCCTTGCTTTTTTCGTAAGGGTTCTACAACATTTTCAGGAAAAAGGTATTGTGTAGATCAGTGATTTTCAACCAGTGTGCCGCAGAACACTAGTGTGCCGTGAGAGATCATCAGGTGTGCCGTGGGAAATTATTTTCAAACTTCATTCATATATAAACTATAAGGCACATCTGTCCCTTTAAGAAATGGAACCATAGCACTATTGCGTCACCTAAGAAGTGACACAAGAGTGCTATGGTCACGCCATCTTGGATTTGCTCAGACGCGGCTAAGTAAACAAAGTTAGTTAGTGCTGCAGCTGCGCATCAAGTGACAGTGGCAATTTGGGATTACAGCAAGACAAGCGAGTGACTTTAAAGGAGCAAGAGGAACTCATTGAACTGAAGCAAGATCATAGTTTAAAGCTAAAATTTGCTGATCTTCCTTTGGATAGTTTTTGGTTATCTGTTGCCAGGGAGTTCCCCATTCTGGCCAACAAAGCTATTTTGACATTGCTCCCATTTTCAAACACATATCTGTGTGAGATGAGCTTCTCAAGCTTGACTGTGATAAAAACTAAAAACAAAGAGAGACTGACAGCTGTTGAGCAAGGGCTACGTGTGCGACTTTCTACCATTCCCACCAGGATATCTATTTTGTGTTCATCGAAACAGGCCCAGGTTTCACACTAATTGAGTGTATAAATACATTAAAAACATATTAACTATATGTATTACTGTGTTAGAGTGTCATTTTGTGTCATTTTGGTTGGTGGTGTGCCCCAGGATTTTGTAAATGTAAAAAATGTGCCACGGCTCAAAAAAGTTGAAAATCACTGGTGTAGATGGTCCAGAGAAGTGAAAAACTATCCATCCATTTTCTAAGATAATTCAACCAAACTAGAGGTCTGAACTGGACAACTCTTGGGGTATACCACTGTCTCAAATGACTGCAGAGATCCTGAATAAATGGGACGTTAACAATGGGGTCTATGTGCACAAACTGGGACTCTTGTGTTGTTGGCTCATTTTGAGTATCTGATAAGAGTTCTGAATATTTTGATTTAAGATAGTTATCTATACCACTCCCTCCATTACTCTAAGTGCACAATCTATTATTCTTATTTTAAGTGTTATTCAATGTTAATTGTTTTCTCCTTTTTTGTGATTTATCTTTCTTTTTTCCTTTTCTCTCTCTCCTTTTTTCCTTTTTATTCCCTTGCTTTCTTATATGTATTTTTTTTATTTTACTACTGCAAACTCAATATTTTTTTTAAAGAGAGTTCTGAATATTTTGAGGTTCAAGACAGGGACTAAATGGACCTTTTCCAGCACCTATACTCCTAAACTAGTAAAATATAATAACATACATTTTAATTACATTTGTAATTTAAAATATCAATTACATTTATAAAAAGTATAAAACATAATTACTTTCAGGACATTGGTCTGCTCCATCAAAAATTCAACCTGTGTGTTGATTGACTGTTTCAGTGGAAAGCTACTGCAATGCTATATGTTCAAACACTCATATCAGAGCAGAGAAATTTTCCAGCCCTAGAAAGCTGTGGTATTGGTTATGATGCAGGAAAATACATTAAATAAGGAAGAGTCTGACTGTTACTGGGATGGCAGATATGTGGGGCCATGGGTGAGCCTGTTGCAGGAATTGCCAGGGTAGATTGTTCCAAAGTATTTCATATTTTGAAGATACTGCCTCTCTAAACAATTAGAAATATACCTAATACATTTGTGTATCTCTGGAATTGATTTACCACTGTCATACATTTATAAAATCTAGCTATTTCATATGCTATTAAAAGCTGAATGGACATGGAAGTATGGAAGTAATTAAAACACTGGGATTGATGCAAGGCCTAAATGTTTTGTGTTGTGTCTGTGATGGTTGTTAGGTGACTGAGAGGGTAGTAGCGAGTCAGCTGCAACGGTTCTTAGATGACATAGCTGGACTTGATCCCTTCCAGTCTGGTTTCCGTATTGGGCATGGGACGGAGACCGTGCTTGTCTCCATTACAGACCAGCTTCACTGCCAGCTCGACCAGGAGGGGTCAGCGCTGCTTGTGTTGTTAGATCTCACAGCAGCCTTTGACACGGTAGATCATGCACTATTGACCCACCGTTTAGTCGCGACGGGAATTAGGGGGACTGCCCTTAAATGGGTGGCCTCCTTTCTCCAAGATTGGGGACAACGTGTGGAAGGGGGAGGGGTGGTGTCTGTGAGACTCCCTTTAAGTTGTGGGGTCCCCCAGGGCACCATGCTTTCCCCTTTATTATTTAATATCTATGTGCACCCACTGGCTCGGCCGGTCCGCGACTTTGGTCTGGAGTATCATCAGTATGCTGATGAGACCCAGCTGGAGCTGAGAATGGATGGCAGGCCGGATACCGTACCCGATTGTTTCCATCGATGCCTAGAAGCCGTGACTGGATGGCTGCGTGCCAGCCTGTTGAAGGTGAATCCGTCGAAGACGGAGATCCTATCGCCCTGGGTTGA
The DNA here is from genome assembly GCA_030556195.1 of Anolis apletophallus. Taxonomy (NCBI): domain Eukaryota; kingdom Metazoa; phylum Chordata; class Lepidosauria; order Squamata; family Anolidae; genus Anolis; species Anolis apletophallus. The sequence goes on along the minus strand of JARBWK010000005.1, from coordinate 121,497,609 downwards.
TGGATGCGCCCTACTGTAATCTTCAGTAAAAAGCCTGGGGGGTCCACCCGCTCTACAATGGAGATGCAAATTTCCACGGCCTTTTCCCATCTTGTCAGCTGGTTCATCTATCCAGAAGCCCAGAAACCAGGCAACAGTCATCTTGAGACTGCATAATGCATTGGCCTTCCTTTGTCATCAACTCAAGCTACTGTTGGTGGGGGAGCACCCGCACGAGCACATTACGCCCATTCTGCAGCAACTGCACTGGCTACCAATAGAGTACCGGATTGTTTTCAAGGTGTTGGTGTTGACCTTTAAGGCCTTGTATGGTCTAGGGCCGGTGTATCTGAGGGACCGCCTCACCCCAATATGTTCCCCTGAGATCACTAGGTTCGGAAGAACAAAATTTCCTAGTAGTTCCATCCATGCACTCCTGCCGCTTGTCTACAACCAGATCAAGAGCCTTTTCCATAGCGGCGCCGTCGCCATTACGGAATTGGGCCCATTCTGGGGAGCCTGTAAAACGACCCTTTTCAGGCAGGCCTTTAACCTAAATGGCTCCTGAGGAAATTTCTCAAATCCTGAGTCCTATGTGGATTGTTGTTTTCATGTGCTGTTTTATATTGTTGTTATTATTAAAGTGAAATGTTGCTGTTTTTAGTAATTGATTTTATGTAAACCGCCCCGAGCCTGCTGGAAGGAGCAGTATATAAAAACGAACAATAAATAAACAAATAAATAAATATAGTTTTAATTATTTTAATTTATTGCCATTGTTGTTGATTTGATATGATATGTGAAGTTTACATGTGAGGCATTTGATCATGCCATTTATTATGTTGTGAACCACTTTGAGCACCCCCCCCCCCCCGGGGTGAGAAAAGCAGTATATAAATGCAAAAAAAATAAATAAATATAGTTTTAATTATTTTAATTTATTGCCATTGTTGTTGATTTGATATGATATGTGAAGTTTACATGTGAGGCATTGGATCTTGCCATTTATTATGTTGTGAACCACTTTGAGCACCCCCCCCCCCCGGGTGAGAAAAGCAGTATATAAATGCAATAAATAAATAAATAAATATAGTTTAAATTATTTTAATTTATTGCCATTGTTGTTGATTTGATATGATATGTGAAGTTTACATGTGAGGCATTTGATCTTGCCATTTATTATGTTGTGAACCACTTTGAGCACCCCCCCCCCCCGGGGTGAGAAAAGCAGTATATAAATGCAATAAATAAATAAATAAATAAATATAGTTTTTATTATTTTAATTTATTGCCATTGTTGTTGATTTGATATGATATGTGAAGTTTACATGTGAGGCATTGGATCTTGCCATTTATTATGTTGTGAACCACTTTGAGTACCCCCCAGGGGTAAGAAAAGCAGTATATAAATGCAATAAATAAATAAATAAGTATTAAATAAACCACCTGCTCAGCTGTCCTGAAATCAATGGGATTTCAGTAGTACTGAAATCAATGGGGATTTAAAATTAGAGCTTGAGGATGTTCCTTTTTTGGACAGTAACCAGTATCTGGAAAACACAGTCCAAAGGGTAATTTTTCCACATTCCACTTAAAATGCTTTGGCATGATTATAGCCTCTTGAATCTTGCTCTCCACACACATCTATTTCCCTGAGCCGCAAATGAGAAAAGTTGAAAGCCGCACTGGAAACACGCCATCTAATGCTGCTTGCTTTTGACACTGTGAAGTTATGCTTCAGAGGAGAAATTTCCCACACTTTTTGCAGACTAGGATGTTTCTGCTGCAAGTGATATGCCCCCACCCACCACTGAAAAGAGGTGAATTATCAACCATGAAAAACCGAGCTTTAATATGGAAATGGGGCCAGGCATGGAAAAGGGCAAAGAGTTCAGGTGCTGCTATAATCCTTACTATACACATGCTTTAGATTTGTGACATAGAGGACACGCTTTTCATAATGTAGCAATTTTATAGTTTTACCGGACTGACATGCCATGAAGGAATATTCTGAAATTGGCAGCTTAGAATGAATGAAAAGATTGGTAAAAAAGGCTAACCCGTATCACCCAATGGTGTTGCTTATATAAAATACTACTGCAATAGTTCTTTTATTAATTTTTAATGCACAGCACCCTCTGCAACCTCTTTTTTCCCCCTTTCACAGTCAACATGGCAGCTTAGAAAAATTGAAATGGGATAATAAAGCGTAGGAAGTAGCATAGAAACCCCAAGAGTATGCAACGGCTATCCCTCATCCTCTCCTGTCAGTCAGTCTGTTCCTTTACCTCCCTGCTCCCCCTCTTTTGCATCAGACATCCCAAACGGATTAAGCTGAATAGGCTTACTTTTGCAGTAAACCCATGTCATTCTTTATATTTTTATATTTAACTTTAAATGCACCTTTTTTTTAACGCCGTGTGTTTATCTTGTCAGGCCACGGACCAATTTGCTGCTGTCAATGGTTTCTATACATTCATAAGTCAATTAAATAAATAAAATACACATACCAGTGGGCTAATCACCATTGGACAGCCCTCCTGTTTTTTCCCCCCTGCACACAATAGAACTACATGAAAGAAGTCTGTTTCCTTTTGTCTGTCCAGCCTTCTCTCAATATATTTGGCCTGATTCAGCTGCATTTTGCTGGAACAGTGGGACACCATTATGCTATGAATATTTACCACTGTTTATATCTCCAAGGAGACTAATCTCCATACCACTACAGTCCAGAAGCTCACAGCATTGTCTCTGCAGGACCAGGTTCATGTTGTCACAGCAACTGAGGGCATGGGGTCAAACAGATTAATCCATCAGCAAAATCTTTTCTTTTTTAAAAACTGCACTTATGTACCAACACTCTCCCCTACTTGCTTCCATAGAGGGTTTAGAATAATGCTCCGTGTTGGAATCTATCACATAAAGTATGCAGATATATTGTATCATAAAGGGATAAGATACAGAAATATGAGATTGATGTGCGTGGATTTCAGGTCCCAAAAGGAAGTGCTTATGGAAATAAGGCAGGAAGGTGGATTACAGGAAGGCTGAAGATGCCAAGTTTCGCCCGGGAGTGGGGACTCCTCATAGGTTGCATTGGGACTGTTTGTTTTTGCTTCTTGCAATGCCCTTTGATTAGCCTCTGTCTAACATGTGGCCTGACAACTGTGACAGGATGAAGAATTCCAGGAAAACTGTGAGTCAGGAGAGGAAAGATATTTCCCCCCTTCCACTGAAGCGACCCTATCACCACACTCTGCTGCAGTGTTCAACCATTAAGGAAAGGGCAACCCAAGAGTGTTCACACTCAATCTGTTCCATCTGTCATAACTATTAGGAAACACTGACCAACAACAAGCTTTAAAACATCGCAGACGCAATATTCTACAAGTACAGTCCTGGTATTTTGCTGGCCTCAGAGGTAGCGTTTTATTCACCGGAAAGGGCAACACTTACCTGATACTCCACCATATGTGGTCTTGTTGCCCCATCCAACTGCAGGCCACGGTATGCCATCTGCTCTCAGTCCCATCAGCCCTGACACAGTGTTGGTGGCGGTAACACCATCTGCACCACCTGAAAACAAAGACAGTGATAGCCTTAATAAGCATGTTCACACAGCAAGAGACACTGGTCATTATTCCATAGTGGTAGCAAAAGGTAAGTCTAGCTTTGTGCATAAACACCAGCAGCAGTCGCAGTATCACATTTTAATATTAGCATACTAAATATTTGAAGCCAACATTCCATATTTCAAGCACTTCACATTTGGAAATCCTAACAGGAGGTTGTTGTTTCTGTAGCACTCTCTCTTAAATACGGATTAGATGAAAAAGCTACTCAGGGTTTGATATAAGGCGTGTTGAACATTTGGTCCTTCAGATGTTTTGTACCTCACCTCCTACAATACTACTGGACGAGAGATTGGTGGGGATGAGAGATAGGGCCTTCTCGGTGGTGGCTCCCTGTCTGTGGAACGCACTTCCAAGTGACATACGATCAACCCCATCCCTCCTGACATTTAGGAAAAAGGTGAAATCTTGGCTGTGGGACCAGGCGTTTGCACGTTAGCACAATGCAGCACTTTGGATTGGATTGGTAATGGCAAGTTGATGGATATGGCTCAATGCTCCTGTTATGGTCGGAATACTGTTTTTAACTCAAGCGAATGTGTATGATATGTTAATGTTAATTGTATTTTAATGTATTTTAATTCTGAATGTTTTTGGTTCTATATTGTATTTATATTGTTTTGGCATCAAATTGTTGCCTTTTGTTAGGCCGCTCTGAGTCTCCCTTGGCGGTAGAGAAGAGCGGGGTTGAAATATTGGTAATAAATAAATAAATAATACTCAGTTGTGGGTTTTTTTTAGGAATTAGTGCCCAAAACATCTGGATATGGCTGAAGGAAATTGAAGGGCCAAACATATGAAAGAAAAATCAATATGTGAATTTATTTATTAAACTAGCTGAACCCGGCACGCGTTGCTGTGCCATGTCTCTCTCTCTCTCTCTGTGTCCCTCAGTCTATCTCTCTGTGTGTCTCTCTTTCTCTCTCCTTATCTACCTATCTCTCTCTCTATAACTTCCTGTGTCTGTCTCTCTCTCTCTCTCTATCCCTATCCTTATCTATCACTGTCTCTCTCTCTGTATATTATTCTCCATCACACACTCTCTCTATCACTCGCTTTCTCTGTGTCTATCTCTCTGTACTAACTCTGTCTGTATCACCCAATCTTTCTCTATCTATCACTCACTCTCTCTATCCCTATCTATCACTCCCTCCCTCCCTCTATATTTCCCCCCTCTCTGTCTCACTCTCTCATTCCCCCCTCTCTCTCCTCCTTCCCTCTCTCTCTCTCACTCTCTCATTCCCCCTTCTCTCTCTGTCTTAGTCTCTCACTCCCCCGTCTCTCATACCCTCTCACTCTCTGTCTCTCTCATTTCCCCCCTCTTTATATTCCTCTCTCTTTCTCTCTCAGTCTTTCAACCCCCCCCCCTCTGGCGGGCTGACGCTCTCTCTATCACTCACCTTCTCTCTCTCCGCCCGGGTGGTGCGGCCTGTGTCGTGGCCCCCTCCTCCTCTGCCGCCTCGGCCTCCTCGCCCGTCTCCCTGCCGTTCCCGGCCCTGGCCTGCTCGGGCGCCACCGGGACCACCTGGGAAGCGAGCGAGGAGGCCGCAGAAGAGCCAGCCACAACACGGCCACACCTCCTGGGTCCAGCCGCGGCCCCGGGACAGCCCCTCGACAACGCTGGAGGACGCCTAAGAGGAAGCACAGGAGCCAGGAACGGCGCCGCCCGCATTTCCCCATCCCGGAACAGCCCTGGGGTGCTGAACTACACTTCCCAGAAACCTCCGCGGCCGGAAGTAGCCCAGCGTGGCCTTTTGGGAAGTGTAGTTCGGCACCCCAGAGCTGCTCCGAGATGGGGGACGTGCGGGCGCCGCCGTTCCTGGCTCCTGTGCTTCCTCTTAAGCATCCTCCAACGTTGTCGAGGGGCTGCCAGCCCTGGGGGCCGCGGCTGGACCCTGGAGGTATGGGGCGGTGTTGTGGCCGGCTCTTCCGCGGCCTCCTCGCTAGCTTCCCAGGTGGTTCCGGTGGTGCCCGAGCGGGCCGGGGTCGGGAACGGCAGGGCGACGGGCGAGGAGGGCGAGGAGGCAGAGGAGGAGGGGGCGACGACACCAGCCGCAGCACCCGGGCGGAGGAGCGGTGCGCGGGTCCGTTAGCCCCTGGATGGCGACGAAGGGGGCCGAGAAGGCAGCGGAGGAGGCGGGAATGGCGCGGGCCGCGCGACCCGGCTCTGTGAGGCGGCGGAGGAGGTGGTTAGGGTGCTGGCGTTTTGGCTGCGAAGGTCCCGGTGAGTGAGGAGAGAGGGCGGCGGGATGGGTTGGTGGTTGGGGGGGGGCTGAGTGCGCCTGCGCGACTGCTCTCCCTCTCGCCTGCGCTCGCGGCCAGTGTAGAATGGGATGCAATGGGCGGTTTTTGGGGGCCGTTTTTGGGGGTGTTGAAAGGTAGGGAGGTGGGTTTTTTTGTGGCACAAATGTTCCTACAGGCCTGGGGGAATGTGTTGGGTGGGTTTTGTGGTTGGGGGGGCCTATAGTTTTCCCGTCCATAAGCGTCAAAAACGGACGCTCTCTTTTTATATATATAGATGTATTTATTTATTTATTTCCCGCATTTCTATCCCGTCTCTTCTCAACCCCCCGAAGAGGGAATCAGGACGGCATTACATTGAGCCCCTTTAAGAGCCTATTACAAAGAATTACAATAATAAAATCACAAATTAAACATCTCATAATTAAAAACAAAACATAATTAAAAACCATACATAAGATTAAAACAGTAAAACCAGTCTCGTCAGTCATATCACCATTGCAATTTGTCCCTTTAAAGTGCTGCTTACATCTATTGTCCAAAAGCCTGGTCCCAGAACCATGCCTTTAATTTCTTTCGAAAAGGCAGGAGGGAGGTGGCCGATCTTAGTTCAGTTCGGAGTGTGTTCCATAGGTAGGGAGCCACTGCCGAGAAGGTCCTGTCTCTCATCCCCGCCAGGTGCATTTGAGTTGTTCACGGGAGTGAGAACATGGGCCTCCCTGGATGATCTTAGATTTCAAAGTGGGATGTAGGGGTGGATGCGTTCGGACAAGTAAGCTGGGCCAGAACTGTTTAGAGATTTATAGGTCAAAACCAACACTTTGAATTGGGCTCAGAGATTAATCGTCATCCAGTGGAGCTGACACAACAGGGGGGTGGTATGTTCCCTGTATGTCGCCCCAGTTAGTAATCTGGCTGCCGACCGTTGTACTAGCTGAAGTTTCCTAACTGTCTTCAAAGGCAGCCCCGTGTAGAGCGTATTGCAGTAATCTATTCGGAATGTAACCAGAGCGTGGACTACCGTGGCCAAGTCAGACTTCCCAAGGTAGGGGCGCAGCTGGCGCACAAGTCTTAGTTGTGCAAAAGGTCCTCTGGCCACCACCGAGACCTGGGGGTCCAGGCTCAGCGATGAATCCAGGATCACACCCAGACTTCAGGGAGAGTGTAACCTCATCCAACACAAGCTGTAACCCTATGCCCTGTTTAGCCTTTCGACCGACCAGGAGAACCTCTGTCTTGTCTGGATTCAATTTCAATTTGTTAGCTCTCATCCAGTCCGACACAGCAGCCAAGCACTGGTTTAAGGTCTGGACAGCCTCTTTAGTGACAGGTGGGAAGGAGTGACAGATCTGGACGTCATCTGCATACAGATAACACCTTAACCCGAAACTCCGGATGATCTCCCCTAGTGGCTTCATGTTAAATCGGAGACAATTCTGAACCCTGAGGGACTCCACAAGACAACTGTGGAGTCGAACAGGTGTCACCCAGTAACATCTTCTGAGACCGACCCTCGAGGAAGGACCGGAGCCACTGCAGAGCAGTGCCTTTAAGTCTCATCTATGCGAGGCGTCCCAGAAGGATACTATGGTCAACGGTATTGAAGGCTGCTGAGAGGTCCAACAGAGCCATCTCCCCCTGTCTAGCTCCCGGCGTAGATCATCTACTAAGGCGATCAAGGCTGTTTCAGTGCCACGTCCCGGCCTAAAGCCAGACTGTGCTGGATCTAGATAATCAGTGCTTGTTGCTTTTGTTGCTTTTGTAAACCGGTTCTGTTGCTTTCAGAGTGATTTGTATTGTAAGATTTCCTTTGTGTGTGTTTGCATGTGTTATGTGCCTTCATGTCACCTACCGACTAATGTGACTCCGTGAATTTAATCAATTTTTAAAGGTAAGAAATACTCTGAGGTGGTTTTGCCAGTTCCTTCCTTTTAAGTAGAGCCTACAGTACTTGGTTTTCATTGGCAGTCTCTGATGCAAGTAGTAACCAGGGCTCCTCATACATAGCTTCCAGGATCAGATGAAATCTAGTGCCTTTAAGATATTTAAGCACAACATTTCCTCTAATGTATCTAAAATAGATAAGACACATTCTTTCTTTTTTAAAAAATAAATAATTTTAAAAGCCTTTTTGTATATTCTGGGGGGTTTTTTTTTAACCCAAGACAAACTTATAGTGAGTTTCAATGTAACATTTCTCCTTTAGGAGGAAAATATGGGTAAATTTTGCAGAATCATTCTGGGAGGATGAGTGTTCACAGTCTTTATTGCAAAGCCCCACTTTGACTTTGACCTTCACATGTCCACTTTCAGATAACTTGCTCAGATGAAACATCAATAGGAATTTTGACGGAAGCATTTCAACTAAATTCAACTTCTGAAATAACTTTCAATTAAAATATCCCTCCTGCTCCCTCAGATGACATGCTTTCAGACAATTCTTTGAGCTGGTCTCACTTCTGACTGAGGTCTGTGTGTATAGAATCTGCTGAATAAAAATTAAAGTGTCTGAGATTATAACTTCTGGATTTTATCTTGGAAATAAATTGCATGGTTAGATCAAGGGTCCTACTGGCTGGGGCAAAGGAAGATAAAGGAAGGGAAGGACATCTGAATGTACTGAGAGCAACATTGGGGCCATCTACAGCTGTCCTGAGTCCCCCTTGGGGGTAGAGAAGTGACAGGGTAAAAATACCAGAAATAATAATAAATAAATGCTATAAACAGTGATGTTGATCTAGAGTGGGGTACTCGAGATCAGTGTTGCCAGAGTTCACAGTTGCAAACTCACAAGACAATCAAGTGGCTGGATGGCATCAACATGACCCTGTTGTGCTGGAACCAATTCAGAGCTGCGGGATCATCACCTTTACCTTACTCCCATTGTTCTGGCATTTTGCAGCACCCACCAGGCCCCAAAACAGCAGTGGCCACTGCAATTGGCTGCAAATGGTGGTAGTCACCATGAAAATGTTTATGATCACCAGAACTTTGAAGTAACACAAGGGAGGGAAAATTTGCTTTCTCTTTTCTGCCCTTCCAATTACCTTGTTGCTCTGGCTATTGTTGTTACAAAAACTGAGTGACAATCACCACCATTTCCATGCCCTTGCAGTTGTTGCAAAGGCCAAATTGATGTGGCCAAGGTAAGTGCCATCCCTTGTTATCAGTCTGCTTGAGTCTGGAGAAAGCAGGATGGCAGTATGAACAGTCACAGATTCTCCCTGAATAGTAAGTGGCACAACTATTCACACTGGCTCAAAATGAGAGCAAGCATAGCATTTTTCCTGGTATCTAAAATTAGGTGAATGGAACCTGTGCATCATGAGGATGCCAGAGGGTCCATTCACCTCTGGAACAACTCATATGGCCATTGTAAATGAGATGTTTGAATTCTTAAACTAATTCCTACTCTTCATCAGTCATATATATAAAAAAGCTAAATTTGCAGCATCCAAATAATCTCGTTGTTTAAATAATCTAAGAAATTTGGTTGAAAAATATGTGAGATTATTACAACAGAAGGAACAATTTGATTATAATCTGAATTACATAAATTGGTAGATTTAATGGTTCCCTTAGATTAATGTTGGGGGAGGGGGTCACAAAAAGTTTGGCAACAGTAAAAGGTTTCTTAACATCATCCATTCACATATATCTGTTAGTAACAACATGCAGTGTTTACAATATACTATGCAGAAAATGTTTCCTCTATACTCCACAAAAAGTCAAATCAGCCTGTTTAGTAAACCTTGCAAATGCTGATTTATTTTTAGCAAATGTTAGATTTTATACCTATTTTATATATCTATATAGCTAGGGTATGTAAAAATTTATTGGGCAGAACGGGGTAACAAGTGTAAAAGTTTAAGACTACAGCATTTGCCCGACATGTTACACATCTGTATGACAGCAGGAAGCAAATCAAGTATCAGGGATCAGTATTTCTGGACACTGGATACAGCCCTTATCCCAAAAAACGCCCATGAGAATGAACCCCTGAATTTTCACATTTTTCTTTACAATATGCTTCCCTTCCTAGTTGTGGCCTACAGCAGATGGGAAAGCAATGTAGGATGGGAGAAGCAGAGGTAGGTCTTTATAGCACATGCTTGCATTCCAGTACTTTATCTAGCAAGTAAGCAGGTGGAAGCAATTTTGACCAGCTGTGGTCAAAAGTAGATGGGGGCCACTGAGGGACTGGGGCATGAACAGAGTAGAGGTCATTGTGGACTTCCCTTCCCTGGAAGCAAAGAGAATGATGCTGCTCCATTACCAGGTGAAGGCCTAGATAATATACAATTCGATCCCATGGGAGATTATGTTCTTGGACTTTGTGTGGCTACCTGAGACTGTGAAAATAGCAAACCCTATTGAAATGAATGCCTTCTAACCCAAGAACACCATACAGATGTGCTGGACAATCTAGAAATTGCCAAGAGAAGACAAATTTTGTTGAACATGTATAATTAAAATCCAGGTGCAGGTTTAGTGGATACTGGGGTTGTATTATAGGTTGTATTAAGTATTAATATTGGGTGTCATTTCCTTGTGAGTATTTCAAAATAAAAAAGCTGAAGAAAAATGGCAAGCTTTAAAAAAAATTACATAAGTAGTTTTGTGCTAAAATGAATACTCTGAGGTAAACATACCCAAATCGGGATTGGCATGATAGTATCTTAGTAGACTTGGTACAGTATTATCCATGCACATTTTTATTCATGCTGTGAGCTTATATAACAGTGAAAAGGGAATACATCTGAATTTGTTACCTTCTTGGGAAGCCCTTGCAATGTTCACAATGTCTGTGACATTTGGGGTCAGCTTGGCAAAGAACGGAATCTGAACAGCTTGCCTCACCCAGCGACAGATGTTGCGCACCAGCTCTGGATCCTGTTCAAATAGGTCAGATAAATACAGTGCATAATTAAAAGTAATGTGATCAAAACTTTCCAACAATCTGCTCCGCTGCGGTTTGCTGAAATTACACTTCAACGCTTTGCTTTGCCTCATTATCTTAAGCCGTGCCTGCATTTCAAAAGCAGTGGGAAAAAGGAAGATCTGCATCATATTTGATACCTACAAACAAAAACAAAATTACTCAGGCTATGCTATGGACTGCTATAGGTGTTCTCCAACTATAGAGACTTGAGTGTTGGACTAGGGTTCATATCCCTACTTGGTAATGGCAATCCATTGAGTGACCTTGGGCAAGACACACTCTATCAGCTTCACAAGAAAAATGGCAAAGCCATTGTACAAAGTTTGTCAAGAAAATCATGATAGGTTTACTTTGTGCCAGAAATGACTTGAAGGTATTAATCAGCAAATTTCTGTTTTCCTTATTCAGAAAGTATGAGAACTGTATGAATGGAGCTGTGGGTATCCACACCTTTTTAAACAGCACAACAACAAATATTTCCAAGCAGAGGTGGGACTGCATCCACTGTTGGGCTGACTGAAAATATGCAATATGTTAAAGCAGTTTCATACATGATTATGTGCAATTGCTAGTGGAACAAAAACACAGTTACTCCAGGCAACATCTATCCTAATACAGTTAATGGGATGTTTTGTGCAACAGTCAACACAAAGACTTGTACGAAGGTATGCACAAGTTTCAGATCTCAGATATATCCGAGGGTGAAAATGGACCGCCACACATGGTAGAACCAGATACAATGTGTAAAACTGTTAAGTTGTAAAATTAAATTCTTCAATTAAATTAAAGTCAAGCATATCTTCACACACATGCTCTCCAAATTAGGAAAATGATTTCACCTCTCCTGGATGTATATCTTAGAATTACTCTATAGTGAATTGTGAGAATCTGGGAGGGAACGTCTGCCCTCTGAGGAATACATTAACAATAAAATATATCCAGCTGTGGCAAAAGTAAGAAAAAAATTCATTTAGATTCCATGAAATTCATATTTCTTATAACTCCACTTCTTTTGTTAATTTTGTCACTACTAATAGGAAATATACACATTTCTCTCTCTGTAGGGAATTATTTCCCTGATTTCAAATGCTTTGCAACAAACACCTTCTTCTAGGGGTGGTCCTGTGCCCTGGCAGCACCAAATGCCCATCTACCACTAAACGCAATGAGTGAGCTCCTGCCCATCAATGGGCAGTGGGTGGTGATAAGCCACCATCTTAAATTCCCTTCAGTTTATCAAGATACTTAATGGATAAAAATAGTCAACTGCCACGAGATTCTTATGCATTTCAGTATTTTTTTGGTAAATTTTATTCGTATAGAATTTTGCACAAAAAACGGTGTTGGCACAATATGTAGTGGGACCCAAATCATATCATTAATTTTGACTAAAATAGAGCCATTGAATCCATTAAGTTTATGGAAGCATTGATTTAGGACCTCTTCACATAGGCAAATTTTTGCCCTGTTTTGCCACTTTTATGTGCAGCTTGGACAGGGCTGCCATGCACCTTCACATGAAACACAGCAGGGCCTCACCCACATTCCTCCCAAAGTGGGGTGGAAGTGCCAAACTATGGGGAGGAAAGTGTTGTTTGTGTAGCTCCGATGGAGAACATTCCTCCTCTTTTTGCCATGTGATGGAAAATAGGGTGGTGGGGCAATGTGCATTGCTACGCATTGCCACCCTTTCTGCCATCTGATATGGGGAAGGAAAGGGTGGCAATGCACCCTGTCCCATCCCCACTGTGTGATGAGGGGTGGAGGGAGGGCATGTGGGGCACCACCAGCCACCCCTCATGCCTTTCTTTTAGCAGTGTGCTGACACAGCCCAAAAGGGCTATACTTTTCTGTTCAACAAGTAATTAATTTAATCTATTCTAATTTAAGTTTTTATCTCCCTCTTTTTTGCAAGTATGCAGGGTTTTTCTATACAACCAGCATATTCAGATGTGAAAAATGTCTTATAATCTGGAAGCAAGAAAATAATAAAATCATAGAATAATACAGTTAGAAGAGCCATCTAGTCAAACTCCCTGCCATGCAAGAAAAGCACAATCAAAACACCCTCAACTGATAGCAATCCTCCAAGGAAGAAGTTTTCCCCACACTCCAAAACAGAGAACATCTTCACTTTTGTATTCAAGAACAAAATATCTGAAGACTGATATCAGTAACAGGTGGATCCTACTAACATAGGAAGAGGTCTCATAATGGGTCTTTTTCAAATCCCCTTTCAAATATCAAATGTTTCTAGTTATTATGTAATATAAAGTTACGAATGGGTCAGTTTGTGTGTAAAAACACACACATGTTTCTGGACCCATTATCTGGAGATGGCAACATCCCCAAAGAATGCCAGTGTTGGTTCTCTCAGGTATTCATGGAAGAAACTGGTGTATATAATAATTGGATCCAAAATGAGTTATTGGGGAGAAAACAAAATTTTGGTGCGAAACCTTTGTGTTGCTCTGTACACAATGGTTTCTCCAAACACTTCTGGATGTACAGATGAAAACTGCACAATAGTCTCGCATCAGTGTTTTCCTTCATGACTGCATTTCTCAAGTTTCAGGAATGCCATGTTTGAACCATGAAATGAATAATGGTGAATTCTCTTTTCAATGCTAGACTACTAGAGGACACGAAGGGGACATTTTTGGTTAATTTTTGTGGAGTACACCAGGAGGCACAAGCAAACCTTTCAGAAGTCTTCCTCGTGTTCATTAAGCCATCTAATCAAACTCTCCAAATAACTCAAAAAACATAGTTATTTGGGAAAAGGTCAAAAGTATTTTTCCACCTGAACACATATCTTTTTTGAGTAACAGTTGAGAAAGATAGACAGCTAAATGGAGAAGGAAAAATCCCACAACTCACTCTTTAAAGACAGAAACAGACATCTTCAAGCACTTTATTTCCCTCGTGAGACCACATCCTTTAGAGGACAATCAGCTATCTATTCTACTGGTAATGGCTCTGTAGCAGTAATGTTCTTTGATTCTTTCAGTTTATCACTCTATAATAAGCTGCCCAATTTCTTGTGACAGCTACTGACAATGTCTTTCCATAAGTTAACAAAAACTGAAATATCTATATTATTATTAAATTAATAAACACAGCCTTAATAACAATATTACCCCCTCACCCTCAAGATTATATAGATCATAAAAATAAATCACATGCTTTCTCTGGAACACCAGTGAAAAAAATGTGTCACGGCACAACAACAGACAAAAACCAGGTTCAGACATCATGATCCTGGTCAAATAAATCTTAATTTTTGAGGGAAGTTACAACATCTTGATTTGAATGGACACAACTGCTCCTGCTTCTAGAATATTTAGAATGTCATGTTAGTAGCCTAATCCTAGAATTCACATACTGCTTTTTAACAGTACAGATGTACAAACATGGACACTTCCCCCTTTTTTGTGGTCGTTAAAGCACTGAAAGCAGACATCCAAAATGGAGAACCTCTTTAATAGAATCATAGAATTGGAAGAGTTCACAGGGGTCATCCAAAACAACCCCCTGCCATGCAGGAACACATAGCCAGAGCACTCCAGACAGATAGTCATCCAACCTCTACTTAAAAATCCTCAGAGAAGGAAACTCAACCACACCCTATTCCACTACCAAACAGCATATTCTACTACCAAACTGCTCTTACCATTGAGAAATTATTCCTAATATTCAGATGGAATCTCTTTTTTGTAGTTTCATCACTGCTCCCTGTTTTAATCTGTGGAGCAGCAGAAAACAAGCTTGTCTCCTCCTCAACACAACATCCTTTCAAATATTTAAACATTGCTCTCTGTTTTAGATTCACCTATGTTGTTGTGTTTTCATAGATATATTTTAATTGTGTTTACTGCTTTTATTGTGTTTATTGTTTTCTGATGTTTGTGATTTGTTGTTTGGGCACGGACCCATGTAAGCCGCTTCGTGTCCCCTTTGGGGAGATGGATGCGGGTTAGAAATAAATTATAATTATTATAATTATATTATGTCCCCTCTCAGATTTCTTTTTTCCAAGCTAAAACATACCTGGTTTCCTAAACTGCTCCTCATAAGGTTTGGTTTTCAGTCCTTAAATTTTTTTTTTGTTGCCCTCCTTTGGGCACATTCCAGCTTGTCAATAGCAGTCTTGAATTGTGATGCTCAGAACTGGACACAGTATTCCAGGTGAGGTCTGACCAAAGTAGAATAGAGGGGCACAGTGGCTTCCCCTTATCGAGACACTATACTTCTTTTTAAATAGTCTAGAAACATATTGGATTTTTTTCTTTTTGCGGACTGCCTTTAGGAAGAATGCCAACCAATGGAAACAACTTCAAGAAGAAAGATTCTACTTAAATATTGGAAAGAACTTTGATTGCAAGAGCTTTTCAACAGCGAATCAGTCTGCCTTGGAAAATCACAGACTGTCCCTCATTGGAGGTCTTTAACAAAGTTTTATTGCCCACAACTCAGGGGAACTACATGGCTGGGGGTTGAACTACACTAGATGTTCTTTCCAACTCTGTGCTTCTGTGAAGTATCCTTTAATCTCTGTGTTTTCTTTAGTTGTTGTGAACAGGATGCAAAGTGGAACATTGGAAATTAGTGAACTAAATGTAGTGGGATGACAATCAGCCCTGGATTTTAAACTAGTCAGTTAAGAAATGAATCGATTGACACACACTCCTCCATATTCACTGGGGGTAGGTGCACAAGGCCCCTGTGACAGTGGAAGACCACAACTAAAGAAATTGCTATTTTAAAAGGAATTTCTAGATCTTCTTTATAGTTGACTGACTCTCTCTGGATACTGACCATGGAATCACAAGGGAGGACTCAGACCTTCCTAGAGAGATTTTCCCTTCAGAGATCTCTAAATCCTCCAACATGACTAGAGGAAGCTGACCACAGTGTCATACTTGAGGACTTAGGTATTCCTAGAGCAGGGGTGGGCAATTATTTTTTCCAAGGGGCTGCACGAGAGCCGAAAAATATTATGGAGGGCTGCACCTATTTATTTATTTATTTACTATATGTACTATATATTACACATCATTAATATTAACATATTAATATATCAAGAAATATTCATATGTTATTAGTATTAATATCATAATTATTATATTATATATAGACATTATAATATATTGAAATTATAATATAATATAACATTATATTACATTATTTATTATATTATTATTATAATATTATAAAATTATTATAAAATAATAATAAAAACCACTAAAATAAAATGAAATTAAATTCAAGAAGACAAGGTGCGAACCAAGCTGGAATGGCCCAATGGATCCAGCCCAGAGGATGGCAAAGCGGACCCAGCCACTGCTGCAGCAGAGGAGAGCAGAGCAGCAGGTGATCGGAGGCTGCAGGCTTCCGCCCGCTCTCGCCCCCAGCTGATCGCCCTGCAATGGAGTGCCTTAGAAAGAAGGGAGGAGGGAGGAGGAGGAGGGCAGAGGGAGGGCACAGGGAGGAGGAGCGGCAGGCCGTATTGCCATGGTCCTGACTCAAAGCGGGTGCTGCCGTGGCTGGGCTACACCAGGGCAGCGGGGGTTCCTTCCTGCCTTCTCCGGTGGCAGGGGGAAACTTTCCTGGCTGAACCTTCCTGGCGGGGAGGAGCCTTTCGACTTCCTGTGGCCCGGATGAGCTGGCTGAGGCATTCTGGGAACCGTAGTTTCCTGACTCCTACGGCTCCCGGAATGTCTCAGCTAGCTCATCCGGAACTACAGGAAGTCATCCAACGGCTTCTCCCCGCCACGCCGCCGGCACTGACGCTCCCCACGCTGGCCATCCGAACACTCTCTACGCCGGAGGCAGGAGGAGGAGAGCCCGGAGCTGGTGCTGCCTCCACCCTCGGGCCCTCCCTCACTCCACCGACACACGACCCTCCATGCCGGAGGCATGAGGAAGAGGCGGAGAGCCTGGGGCACGCCAAAGCCTCCATGATGGGATGGCGGCAGTGGCACCCCTTCTTCTTGGCCCCACCCCCGACGCTCTTCCCCTGGGCCAGATAGAACCAGCTGCCGGGTATTATCCAGCCCGGGGGCCGTAGTTTGCCCACCCCTGTCCTAGAGAGATCATTTTAATCAAATATGTGAACAAGGAAATCCAGAAAAATCCAAACAAGACATATGGAGGGACAACTGTACTTTTTCTCTTATCCATGCGGATCTCATAATGGGCAATCCCCATGTATAGCATTTTAAACTTCTTGAAGGAACAGGAAGATACAAAGTTTACACTAATGAAGACAATGTTTAGTTTAAAACAACTGCTATAAACAAGAAGAAGAATAACAATGCTCAGGTGATGCAGAAGCATTACTGTCCATGCAATTATCACCCATATTAACACTCCATGCCAAATGTTTGCATAATGCAAAAGGCGATATGTGACGTCTATTTAGAAATAATTGCAGTTCTACGCTGTATTTAACACAAGAATGCCTTATGAAGTGCATTTTATTTTATTCTTCCATTTCGTATTACTTCTCCTGGTTTATTTTCAATGCTTTAATAATTAATAATAAACATTCAAAGACATACAGTGTGCATCTATAGGGCATACAGTGTATTTACATGAATAATAAACCCCCAGTAACGTAGGTCTGCAAATTTCCAACTCATAAAAATGGAGATATCCTGTATACATGCGGCTCGCATGAAATATTCATGAGAGCTCCACTGGCATTCCAAAAGCAGCTGCATCCCGGTGACTTTCATTGCTCACTTCAGACTTATCCTGATGGGACCCACTTTAACAGGGAAAGAACCTCGAGAAGGTACAAATCATACAGCTGTGTGACAATTTGTTCAGTTTAAGCATTTTAATACTAATGTGGAGAATAATCTGTATTATAAGTCAAGCAGCACGTCCAATGGTAATGCAAAATGGGCAAAACAAAAAAGGTTCTTCGAAGTGTATATACAGTCAGTCCTCCATATCCATGGATTCAATATCCAAGGATGCAACATCAATGGTTTGAAAATTTTCCAAACCAATGAACAAAACCAAAATACAAAACACAAATCTTGATTTTGCTGTTTTATAGAAGGGACACTATTTTACTGTGCTATCTAAAAGAGCTTGAGCATCAACAGATTTGGTATCTATGGGGAGTCTTGGAACCAAACACCAGCAGATTGCAGACACTAGGGGTGGATATCTCCAGTTTTAAATACTTTGAAATCCATTAATTTTCGTATTTAAAATTAATTTCAACGTTTTTTGACCCTCAGGGCCCAACCCGGAAGTGTAATTTCTATACCAAACCTGGGCCGCCATTTTTCTAAAGGTCACGTTATTAGGTCGTTTTTTCCTTTCTCAGTTTTCAATTCACGAGAGCTGAGGAGGGGAAAAAACACCCTTCCTTTTCCCTGCTAAGACCTACAGCGCATCTTAGCAGGGAAAAGGAGGTGCGGACGCCCCTCCTTTTCCCTGCTAAGACATACAGCATGACAACCCTTGACGCGCTATAGATCTTAGCAGGGAGAAGGCGGTGCGGACACCCCTCTTTTTCCCTGCAAAGACCTACAGCGTGTCAACCTTTGACGCGCTATAGATCTTAGCAGAGAGAAGGAGGTGCAGACACCCCTCCTTTTCCCTGCTAAGACCTACAGCGTGTCAACCCTTGGCACGCTATAGATCTTAGCAGGGAGAAGGAGGTGCGGATGCCCTTCCTTTTCCCTCTTAAGACCTACAGCACATCTTAGCAGGGAAAAGGAGGTGCAGACACCCCTCCTTTTCCCTCCTAAAACCTACATTGTGTCAACCCTTGACGCGCTATAGATCTTGGCAGGGAGAAGGAGGTGCGGACGCCCCTCCTTTTCCCTGCTAAGACCTACAGTGTGTCAACCCTTGACACGCTATAGATCTTATCAAGGAGAAGGAGGAGCGTCAGCACCTTTAGACCTTTAGATCTTAGCAGGGAGTAGGAGGAGCGTCCGCACCTTTAGACCTTTAGATCTTAGCAGGGAAGAGGAGGTGCGGGCGCTCCTCCTTCCCTGCTAAGACCTACAGCGCGTCAAGCCTTGGCGTGTGTTAGTTCTTAGCACAGCAGGAAAGGAGGTGTGGAAGACATCCCCACCTCCTTCCCTGCTGAGAACTAACAGGAAATAATAACGAATTTTCGTTAATAATTACGTTTCAATAACAAAATTTTATGGAAATTTTTCGGAATAATTTCTATATTGAACCACCGATGACAATCCCCCCACGCGAGCTTAGAAATAAATTTTTGATGGCTCAACCACCCCTAACAGGCACCCACTGTATGTATATATTACACATGAGAAAAAAGTTATGAAAATTAAAAGAAATCGTAAGTGATTCGTATGTAATAGGACTTTCTAGTTTATACGCATCACGGCAGCTAACCAGGAAGTAGACTTTCTTTTATGGTCCTTGAGGCCAACAATTTGCGTTATGATTGTAATTAATTCTTAATTATTGTACTACTCACTTCTCCCTGTCTTCTCCCCCTCATTTCCTTCCCGCCTTCATTCATCTTCTTCTTTTTCCCGCATTTCTATGGGGAACTGGAAGTGACGCTGCTGCTATGCATTCTGGAAAGTGTAGTCCTCCACGCTTCTCCCCCCTCCCTTCTCTTCCCCGTTGCTCTGTCTTGCCCCATCGCACGGGCCAACTTCAGCCCTCCAGGTGTTTTGGACTTCAACTCACACCATTCCTCACAGCCTCAGGCCTCTTCCTTTTCCTCTCAGCCTGGGCAAACTTGGGCCCTCGCTCCCTCAGGATCGGGGTGAGAGAGAGGCAGCGAGGAGTGAGGGGGGGCTCCTCCTCCTTTTTTTGCTGCTTCCAATAATAGAATACCCCCTCCCTCCCTCCTTCCCTCCCTCCTTCCGTTTTGGAGAGTCCCATCTAGAATTCAGTGTGATTTATTCAAGTTTTGGCCTACAACTCCCAGAAATCCCAGCCAATTTACCAGCTGTTAGGATTTCTGGGAGTTGTAGGCCAAAACCATCTGGAATGCGCATGCGCTGCCATATGAACTACTAACGAATTACGTTAGTAATTAAGTTACATTTTAGAAATTTTGGGGAAATTTTTTGTAAGTCTTTCTATTACTAATCAACCCCCCCCCCCACATTAGATTTCCGATTTCCTATTTTTGGGTTCTAAACCATGCCTAGTATATATGTATGTATTCTATTGCTCACATTTCTTCTAATATGAGTCCCAAGGCTACTCACAAGTTGAGTTAATAAAAATACAATTAAAACAATGAATAATACAGATGTTGAAGAAATAAGTAATCATATTAAAAATCAATTGAAAACTCCCACTGTGTGTAATAGTAGCTTGAAGGTGCACTGTCATTTATAATAGACTCTTTTTAATTCATCTTGCAGAAAATGTCAGGAAAAAAGCTGAATTAGGAAGGGAAGTGGCCATTCTAGTCTTAAGAAAGGTCTGAAGAAGCCCTTTGGATCCTCCTATTTTTCTTTTATGATGGCCAAAGTGATGAAGTAGATTTTCATCTGGGATAATAGTCTGTACAAAGCATGGAGATTGAAGAAAAAAGACAATATCTACCACTGTTACTCAGGACTGAGCAATAATACTGCACTGATTTCTTCTCATTCTTATTCAGCTCCTTAGCAAGTGTCATGAAGCAGCTCTCATACTTGAGACAACAGCATTCCATCCTTTTGCAAAAATGCCAATGATGATGGAAAACGGATGACAATTTCTTCCCTTTTATCAAATCTGATTTATGCTACTTCACTAATGTACTGACTAATGTAGCTAAGACTTTGTGGAGATTTGAGTATATTGGTTTCTGCAGAAGAGCGTGGGTGTGTGGTGAATGACAGCTCAAAAAATTCACCAGCACAGATTTACCCAGAACTATGGGTATATAGTAAAGAACTTGCTGCTATTTATTTGATAGAGAGTTTTGGTAGGAGAGTACAGTTTCCTAAGAGAACATACAGAACTTTTGGGTTGGGTTGTGTGGCAGCCATTTTAAATGTTGAAATTGGCAAAATGTTTCTCAATGAATGATGGTATTTGTTTCTTTCGAATGGTTACGTGTCATGCCCCAGCCTGACTCCATAGCCAAGCCAGACAGAAGCCATGTTAAATCCAAGTTTCCAGCCAGCCTGAGAGAGAACTTTTGCAGAGGCCTCCCAGTCAGCCAGCAGTCAAGGCCAGACGCAGCCCACTTTCTTCTCAACTTGATAAGAGGTGCTGGGAAAGCGAAGCCTCGCTTTCTCCCTCTTCTCCAGGTGCAGTCACTAACGAGCTGACATATTTGCCTTCCTTGGACGGCTTGGGAAAGTCAGGCCCACAAACTGTTCCTGGGAAAGAGTTGCGACGCAGTCAGCGCATCCAAAACCAAAACAGTAGGGGACCTATTTAAGTTGGTTCCTGATGGCGCTCAGCATCTCGCACCAACATTCAGCTTTCATTGCCAAGCTTCACGGAATCTAAGTCCAGGACCAGGCCGCCGAGCCTCCAAGTCAACGTACTCAAGTATTCAGCCAAGCCATTGTTTGCCAATAACTTATCCAGGATTTTAGCCCATTGGGGCATCGTGACTATTTCTTCATTTATTGGATCTTTGGACTCTTTCAGAACTATTGCCTTGCAATATGTGGATGCTGGGAGCATCAGTGGACTATATTTTTGACTCCTTCCTTTTCTCTTACTTATTCTAAATAAAGCATTTAATCACGGCTGCTTCGTGGTGGTTTACTGAAGGATCCTCCAGGTCTAGGTTGCAACATTACAAGACCTTTTGAAAATTGTGGTATTTATCAAGCCCAGTACAAATGCAGTCATACTACCAGCCCACCATGCTTTGTCAATGAAAGGCCAATCCTTCCTCACCTGATGCCAATTCTCCAATGCCAGTATTGTTGTCTTCAACAACCTTGATCTAGAAACCTCCTGGATGAAATGTGGTGGGTCATGATGTAAAAACAAGTTCTTTTTTGGATTATGGAACTTTCTCATACAGAAGATCAAGCTAGCTTTGTTGCTTCCAGGGTTCAAAAAGTTGTGTTAAAGCCCTGCTTTGTTTATATTGCCCTATAATGCAGTTTGAGCATCATTTTAGCCTGGTGCATCCATACAACACACGAAGGCTAATGTGATTTAACCTGGGATAAGCCACTGGACCCTGGGTTTAAAAAAACCATAAGAAAAGGTCTGAATCCTGCAGCAATGGGATCCAGGATCATATCCCCACAGTCATCCTGTGCTCCTCAGGTTCAGAAAGCCCAGGTAAGTGAGGTGGCAATCCTTAATACCCTCCCAGCACCTCCATTCCCCCCACCATACAAAGCAAGGCAATCTTCTCTTACTGGCATTGCCAGTTCTGTCCTTTGTTTCTCTTCATCATTAAACGAAACCAGCAGCTTTGGAAGAGAGGGAAAGAACTCACTCTTCTGGAGCTTCTTTGCTCACTTAATGATGAAGAAACCTGAAGGACAGAGAAGGAAACACTAGTAAGGGGAGATTACTACCACTGTGGCCTCAATGCAGCTCGGAACCAGCATTTTTCATGCCAGTAGTGAGCTGCATTACATGCATGTGTGGAAGTTGTGAACAGCATTTACCACACAGAGCCCTTAGAGAAGTCGTGGACAGTAGTAATTTTAATACTTTCTATCAGTCAGTGAAAATTCCAATTTATCCTCTGCCATCCCGCTTTTTTGAGCTGTTTGTAAACCCCCACAGTTTCTCTTCCTCCTCCCACTGCACCTCATTGTCCTTAGCTTACTTAAATTACAACAAACTGCAAAAAATACTTGCCCTCAATAAACTCATCAGAGAGGAGAGCAGAAGATAAAATATTGTCCTTCCCAGTAGGCTCAGGCAAACACAAACTGTTCTAGCCTCTCTTAGCTTGTCTATTCTTCCTCATTAATAAATTTTTTAATTTGTTAGAGGATACATAAACATTACATCACCATACTTAGACATCTTCACTGTTTCATTGCTGTATATTGTGGCTGCACTGTAGTTACTAGGCATGGTTTAGAATCCTAAAATGGTGAATCGTAAATCAAATGGGGGGGGTGGGATTTTTTTATTAGTATATCAAAGACTTACAAAAATTTCCCAAAAATTTCCGAAATTTAACTTAATTACTTACGAAATTCGTTAGTAGTTCTAAAGTAGGCAAAGCAGGGAAACAGGACTGATACTGTTTTAAACACAGGCAAATCAAGGGGCAACATTTCCCTTGGTTTCCTTGCAGGGAGATATAAAGCATTAATATATTATTATTATTAATATTATTAAAGGACAGGGTTCCTTTGCAGGGACACATATAATGCATTAATATATTATTATTAATATTATTAAATAAATGCCTAGGCCTACCTCTGGTGCAGGTCTTGCTAATCTGTAGAGTTCTCCTCACTCCATCTTTTTTTCCCCATTCAGTTTTACCATAGCAGTCTAGGACCTCCGTTGGAACTCTATGGCTTTTCTTGATTCTGAACTCTTCCTTCTCCTCTCCATGCGCTTTTCACTCCTGCTGCCCTTCTCTCAGCAGTTCTTATGTCCTCCTACTCTGTTCTTCTATCTAAACCCCCTTCCTGGGTGTTTAAATCGCTTTTTTCATCAGTCCTCCAGCCCCTCTAGGAGTCCCGATTTCGGGCTCTCTATGGTTTCCGGCTCCCTTTTCACTTCCTGGAGGAGGCCTTCCACTCTAATTAGGCTTCAAGCATGGAAAGGCCCTGATTTCACTGTGAGTTATGTCTGCAAAGCTATTTTGGAGGGGGAAATTTTCCTGTTGGGGGGACATCCGAAATATTTAATAATCTAATGAAATTTTGGGCCCAGGGGGTGCGTAAAAGAAAGTCCACTTCCGGGATTGGCCTTGCGATCCGTATAAACTTGAAAGGCCCATTACATACGAATCACTTACGATTTCTTTTAATTTCCGTTTCATTTTTCTCATGCCTAGTAGTTACACTTTCAGATGTTTCGTTTGCACAAGTATATTGACAGAATCGTGTAGTAACTTGAATGCTGGCCTAGGACAATAGAAGCAATTATTTAAGTCTCCATTTGGTCATAGAGCTGACCACATGACCCTAGACCAATTATTATACATCACCCTAACTTACTTCACAATGTTTTGTGGGGATACAGTTGAATGTGTGTCAATGCATGCCACCATGAGCAAATCAGAAACAGCTAAGAGCATGAATGTTTTCATATAAGCAGGGCTACTGTTCAACAATCTGGACTGGGTTTTAGCCACCAGGGCACTACTAATTTTGTAGATAAGACCTCTATATTCACCCTTGTACTTGTAGTCATATATTATACTTCACATGCACACTGCTGCATTCTGGGATATGACACTCAGAAGTAGCTCCAAGGCTCTGAAAGCCTAGCAATTGAAAAAGGTTACACTTTTTACATTAAAGGGCTGCACATCTGGAGTTTTACTGAGTTACCTAAACTGGTTTATATTCCTTAATGTAAATCTCCATGAAGCCAAGGCTTTAACATGCAAAGACTAGAATTATGAAGCACTGAAGATGGGAATGGAGCCCACAAAAGAGTGTACCTTGAGGGAACTCAAATTAAATTAAACAATGATCTCCTTTCTGCTCAAAATACCTGTGTGACTAGTAGTGTAATACAAATCCTTTCTTTATCTAAAACTCAGCTTTATGAGAGAGCCTTAGGCCTGCACTGCTGATAAAAAACAGTCAGTGAAGCGTATATGGGGAATATTTTTTGACTGTTTGATATGCAAAACTTATTAGCTCCAAAAACAGATGGACATTCACATTTGCAAAAACAACAAATCTAAATCGCTCCAAAATGGCTTTACTTAATCAGGTTAAAGAATCTTAATGTCTGAGGCTAAACAACAAACAAACAATGCTATAATAATTGCACCATAATTTATGTTTTGCTACCCTGAAAATGTATCTCTGTTTGCTTATCGCTTTTTTTAAAAAAACTAATGACTGTTTATTGTAATCATAATTTTAAATTTGTAACAGAGTTTTTATCCAGGGAAATAAGTGTATGATCCCGAGGGCTAGGAGAGATTTACTACAGCACAGAAATCTGCTAATTTGGCTTTTAGTATCCCTATTAGTTTAGCTATCCTGTACCAAAATGAATCCAGCTTATGAATGCTGTATGTTTTGCCAATCAGTTCAGCAGCAATTGGCAGGAGTTGAACCACTGTAGAATTGGGCTACACAATACTTAGAGCAGAAATTCTGCTCCCATTTTCAATCTCACCTTCTACATCCTTGAGAGCTAAAGGATGATCTAATCCCTCCTAGTTATAATTAATGTTCTTTATTCCAGGGCAACAGAACACCATGTAGAAGAATGTTTACCTTATTCTGACAACCCATACTTGTATAGAATACAATACCTAAAGGCATTATAAAATCCACTACTGTGTATGAGTATATACAGAAAACACAAGCTATGGAGCTCTCATTCTCTCTCTCTCTCTCACACACACACACACCTACTTTTACCATAGGTTACAGCATGTAGAATAATAAAGTTGGAATACACTACAAGGGCTCTTCAGTACAACTCCCTTTCCAACAGGATAAACATCAGTGTTCTATAAGAAGCAAAGACCACAAGCATTGAAACAGCGATTCACTGCCATTATCTTCACTGGACCGGCCACATTGTTTGAATGTCTGATCACCGTCTCCCAAAAAAGTTACTTTATTCTCAGCTTAAGAACAGAAAACGGAATGTTGGTGGACAACAAAAGAGATTCAAATCAGGCCCGGATTAACACCTTTTTGCGCCCTAGGCCACACTTTGGAATTACTCCCCCTTTAAGCCAACCTCTACTGCCTCGCCCCCCCACACACACCACTCAGACCCACACTTGGCTGGCTTTCGCCATGGTACCTCCGGAGCAGAAGAGAAAGGTGAGTAGGCACTATCTCGCCACCTCCAAGGTCCCCATTCCCTCCAGCTGGAAAGCTCCGCTGTGCTCTGAAGGTCTCCTCGGGAGGCTTGGGGAGAGCACAGCGGGAGCAAACTCGCTCCAAAGTTGTGCATGAGAGAGAGAGAGAGAGAGAGAGAGAGAGGGAGAGCGATATATATATATATATACTGTATATATATATGTCCATTTGGCATGCGCTCCTGCAGGCCGAGGGAGGATTCAGGATGGGGTTTGTGCGACTTTTGTTCGGCTGCTCCCGAAGGCAGGAGAGCTAGACCCTGGCCTTGATCCTTCCCTCCCTCCCGTGGCCCCCTTTGGCCAAGCAGGCCGCCCCGGCTTGGTCCGAGAGCGCAGGAGCGAGACTGGGTTGGTGTGGTCTTGTGCTGGGGACCTGGGAGAGGTCCACCCAAAGCAACGCCCTTTCTCTCCCCTCTCTCTCCCTCCCTCTCTTCCTTCTTTACGTACTTTCTTTCTTTCCTCCTAGTTGCCTCCTACTACTCCTTCCCCCTCCCTCCCACCGCCCTCTCCCGTACTCTGCCACTCGGCTCTGGCTGCAGGAATCTGGAGGTCACGCCAGCCAGAGACCTGCGGGCAAATCAGTGGATCAATGTGAGGGCCCCACCACAGCCCAGAGAGTGAGAGAAGGAGGGGACGGAGCAGAGACTTTGCTGGGAGAAGGAGCGGGAAGGGGCATGAGAAAGGGGAAAAGAGGGGCACGGACCAGTTTATTATTATTTTTTGGTCCGTGATCTGTGCCCCCCTCCCCTCGGCTTGAGGCCCTAGGCCATGGCCTAGGTTGGCCTTATGGGTAATCCGGGCATGATTTAAATATGAGCTTAAAGTTAACCTTAAAAAGTGTGATATAAATACCAAGAATTGGGAAGCTCTGGCAGTTGAGTGTTGTAACTGGTGGTCACTTGTTACCAATGGCTGCTACGGATTTTGAAGAGGCATGATTAGAGGATAAAAAAAACATGCCAGCAAACGCTTGTCATAACTGCCTTTATTTATTTAAAACTCGAAGGGGACTGAGGGTGGAGCACAACATATATATATATATATATATATATATATATATATATATATATGGCAAGCATTCCGTGCAGGAACACAAAATAGCTATAAATATACACAAACACTAAAACAGCTACAGCTACTTTAAATCAGTTGTTTAAAGTAGATGTACTTTAAATCAAATGTGAGTAGATCAATAGGTACCGCTCCAGCGGGAAGGTAACGGCACCCCATACAGTCATGCCGGCTACATGACCTTGGAGGTACATTACTGAGTAAAGTTTATTGATCAGTTCACTGACCATATCAAACAGTAAAAGACAAAAACAGGAAAATACACAAGTAGATATTAATCACTGTCCTAAAACCTTGGAGGTGTCTACGGACAATGCCAGCTCTTCGGCTTAGAAATGGAGATGAGCACCAACACCCAGAGTCGGACATGACTGGATTTAATGTCAGGGGAAAACCTTTACCTTACCTTACTTTAAATTTATTTATTTATTTCCAACATTTCCAACAGAGTGGCCTAACAAAAGGCACACTTCGATGCCAACATAAAAAATACAATATAAAACCAAAAACATACAGCATTAAAATACATTAAAATACAATTAACATTAACACATCATACACATTCGCTTAAGTTAAAAACAGTATTTTGTCCATAACAGGAGCATTGAGCCATATCCATCAACTTGCTGTTACAAATCCAGTCCAAAGTGCTGTATTGTGCTAATGTGCAAATGCTTGGTCCCACAGCCAAGATTTCACTTTTTTCCTGAATAGCAGGAGGGATGGTGTTGATCGTATGTCACTTGGAAGCACGTTCCACAGATGGGGAGCCACCACCGAGAAGCCCTCTATCTCGTCCCCACCAACCGCGTTTGAGATGTTGGCGGGAGCGAGAACAGGGCCTTCCCAGATGATCTTAAATTACGAGGTGGGATGTAGAGGCTGATGCATTCGGACAAGTAAGCTGGGCCAGAACCGTAGAGCTTTAAAGGTCAAAACCAGCACTTTGAATTGAGCTCGGAAATGGACAGGCAGCCAGTGGAGCTGACACAACAGGGGGTGGTATGCTCCCTGTATGTAGCTCCAGTTAGTAATCTGGCTGCCGCCCGTTGGACTAATTGTAATTTCTAAACTGTCTTCAAAGGCAGTCTCACGTAGAGAAATCAGTTGCCTTCCACCTGCAAATATATGTCCTCAATGTGAAATACCACTTGGATCCAGAATAGGTTTCTACATGGGATTGCAGACTCATCGTCAAGACTCTATCTCTGGAAGACAGTCATACTCAGTCATGAGTGATTTCCCATGAATGACATGTAGGAATAAGCAAGCACTTCTGACAGATAGCCACCCAGACACGGTTTACAAACCCTCAAAGAAAGAGACTCCATCACACTCCTAAACATTAGTTTTCCTAACAATTAGGCAGCATTTATTTTCCTGTAGTTGGAATCCATGGCTCCATGTCCTAGTTTCTGGAGCAGCAAAAAAACAAGAACATGCCATCGTCAATATGACAAATTTCTCCACTCTATATCTTTGTGTCCTTTTAAACTACACAGTTATAGCATTATGATTCCACTGTCATTGCTATAGTATTTTCTCATGAAATTCTGTGATCTGTATTTTGGTGAGGCACTGGAAAATTCTGGCTGAATGTCCCTAACTAAATTGCCAATCTCATGACTCTAAATTGCCAATCCCACGATTCTTAATTGCCAATACCATAATTCTAAATTGCGAATCCCATGATTCTATGGGATGCAGCCATAACAGTTACGGTAAAAACAAAAACAAGTTAAATAGGGCATCCAGGTTTATATCAGAAGAACAAAGACACAGAGCACATCACAGTTCACTTCTTCAGTAACAAATATGTTATACTGAGGAGGGGAAAAGTTTGTTTTCTGCTGCTTTAGAGAATAGGACACATAGCAATGGATTCAAATTGCAGGAAAAGAGAGTCCACCTAAACATGAGGAAGAACTTCCTAAAGGTAAGAGCTGTCCATCGGTAGAATATGCTGCCTCAAAGGGTGGTATAGTTTCCTTTTCCGGAGGTTTTAAGCAGAAGCTGGGAAGCCATCTGCCAGGGATGCTTCTCTAAATATTTTCTTGCATGGCAGGCCTGGGTGATACTTGTGGTCTCTTTCAGCTCTACGGGGATTGAATGAAAAGTAATGCCTCCACCTTTGTTACTTGGGTTTGGATGGAAATATTTCAATAAATCGAATACAGAAATAATCCTTAGAATGTGCTCTTTAACTACCACTATTCACTTTTCCACATAATCACCAGACAATTAGAAACATTTCTGCCAATGATGAACAAGTTTTCTGAAGCCATCATGGAAGAAGTTGACACTCTGTTTCCACAACTCGTTCTCTCAACATCTTCATCAGAATCATAATGATGTCCCCACAGATCTTCTTTCATTATCAGGAACAGATGGAAGTCAGATGGTGCTAAATCTGGACTGTATGGAGGATGCCGTACGGTGGTGAGATCCAGTCTCTGAAGTTCTGTTGTGAACCCATCGTGCACAGCTCTTCCAATAGCCAAGCAAAGCAATAATAATACCCATACGTTCTTGTGAAATGCCGATTATGTTTGAAATTTCTCTCTGAGTGGACAACTATTGTCCTAAATGCATCTGTCAACCTTTTGCTTGTGAAACTCGGTGGTTGCTGTCACAGGACGTCCAACTCTTTGTTTGTCATGCAAGTCAGATGTTCCCACCTCAACATCTTTAAACTTACTCGCCCAATGACGCACAATACTCACATCAACAGCTTGCATTCTCTGATGAATCTCCTTTGGGGTGACACCTTCTGCTGTCAAGAATTAAATGAATGCACGTTGCTGAAGTCGTATTGACTGACTGTCTGCTCAGGGTTCCATACTTCACACTTTAACAACACAACCGTTGAATGCTAAGGCCTCCTGCCAAAATGGAACTGTAGAGGAGAGTCTACTGAAGAAGCCAGTATCTGTGCATACCAGTACTGCCATCTGTTGAGGAGTTACGAAGGTGGAGGCATTACTTTTCATTCAACTCTTGTATTAGTCATGATTCTGTAATTCTGTATTTGCAGAATAATCTGCATCTAAATATTTTTCTTAGTTTATAACAAAACCAACTGAAGAAGAATACTATGTTCTTCTGAAAATAATGTCAACAAAATGAAAGGTATTAGCAGAACACTAAGTAGTTAGTGAACATTATAAGTAATTTTTTATTGAAATGGTTTTACAAAAAATCCACTTTTATAATTTCAGAAACAGAGATTTCTTTTTATTTCTTTTGCCTTTTGTAGAAAAGTTAAGCTATTTTGAAAGTGAATACAAATTTCCTGTATGGAAAGAATTAGGAAGAGCAAGTATTAAGAACATAAGAACATAAGAAGAGCCATGCTGAATCGGACCTCAGCCCATCTAGTCCAGCATTCTGTATCACACAGTGGCCCACCAGTTGTACACGGGGATCTCGAGCAGAAGGGAGGGCAAAACCCTGACCTCCTCCCGACCCCCCACAACCAGTACCCAGGGAAATCCTGCCTACCTCAACCAACTCCGAGGTGGCACTTGAATGTCCTTTTCAGTAACTACCGATACACTTGGTATCCATGAATCTGTCTAATCCTGCCTTGAAGTTGTTCAGGCTGACAGCTGTCACAACCTCTTCTGGAAGTGAGTTCCAAAACCCAATGACCCTCTGGGTGAAGAAATATTTCCCTTTATTAGTCCTGACTTTCCTACCTTGGAGCTTCAGGGAGTGCCCTCTAGTACTAGTGTTTTGTGACAAAGAAAATATTTTTTCTTTATTCACCTTTTCTATCCCATGCATGATTTTATACACTTCGATCAAGTCACCTCTTAAACGCCGTCTTTCAAGGCTGAAAAGACCAAGGCGTTGCAACCTGATTTCATAAGGGAGCCGCTCCATCCCTTGGATCATTCTTGTTGCCCTTTTCTGTACCTTTTCCAGTTCCGTTATATCCTTCTTAAGGTGCGGAGACCAGAATTGTACACAGTACTCCAAATGTGGCCTTACCATCGATTTGTAGAGAGGTAATACAACATTTGCTGACCTATTTTCGATTCCCTTTCTGATCATGCCTAGCATAGAATTTGCTTTTTTCACTGCTGCTGCGCACTGGGTTGACATCTTCATTGAGCTGTCCACCAAGACCCCAAGATCCCTTTCCTGGTTTGTCTCGGAAAGCTTTGACCCCATCAATTTGTAGGTGTAGTTGGGGTTCTTTGCCCCGATGTGCATGACTTTACACTTGTTTAGGTTAAAACGCATTTGCCACTTTGTTGCCCATTCACTCAATTTCGAGAGATCTTTCTGGAGTATTGATAGTGCGATGTGAAATCAGGAAAAAGTAATAGAACCATTTCACTTTGGAAAAGACAGTCAGGAAAACATTGTAGAGTTTGCACTGTCACATTTAAAAGATGGGACCCTTCAAATAGATTCTCTCCCAAGTGTTGGAAAGTCATACATTTAGCCAATTTGATTAAGGCACAGACCTTTACACAAATACTAGGTGAAGTGATTAATTGCCACCTTTACATTCCACTAAGGCAGTGGTTCTCAACCTGTGGGTTCCCAGATGTTTTGGCTTACAACTCCCCAAAATCCCAGCCAGTTTACCAGCTGTTAGGATTTCTGGGAGTTGAAGGCCAAAACATCTGAGGACCCTGTTGGGTTCCAGCCTGGTAGGCTTGGGAAGAACCTGGGGTTACCAAGGCAGGTACCAGTTGATCCGGGGCAGATTGAGGATGAAGGATGGCCTGAGGTAGATGACTCTGCAGATGAGAGCCTGCAATGGGACAACACGTGGTTGGAGGGGTATGGGACTGCAGATAGTTTTAGTGAAGATTCCATGGATGTTGACTCTGGCTCCGATGAATATGAGAAACCGGGTGGCCTTGGTTCCCAGGAACGGGTTGCCTCTCCTTTCCCAGATGAGCATTCCAGTGAACGGGAGTTTTCTGTTTCTCACCCTGATAGCACAGCTGCAGAGGATAATGAGCAGGCCTTTGATAGAAGGGTGAGTATCACAAGTTCAAGACAGCCGTGGAGCCTGAGAAAGGGGGTGAAATGGGCTAATCGAAAACAGTGCTTTTAAGTTTGTGCTTCCCGGGCTTCTAATTAGACCTGAAGCCACGTTTAGCTTCATAAGAACATAAGAACATAAGAAGAGCCATGCTGAATCGGGCCTCAGCCCATCTAGTCCAGCATTCTGTGTCACACAGTGGCCCACTAGTTGTACACAGGGATCTCTAGCAGAAAGGAGGGCAAAACCCTTACCTGCTCCCGACCCCCCACAACCAGTACCCGGGGAAAATCCTGCCTGCCTCCATCAACACAGAGGTGGCACTTGGATGTCCATTTCAGTAGCTACTGATTCCCTTGGTATCCATGAATCTGTCTAATCCTGCCTTGAAGCTGTCCAGGCTGACAGCTGTCACAACCTCCTCTGGAAGTGAGTTCCATAACCCAATGACCCTCTGGGTGAAGAAATATTTCCCTTTATTAGTCCTAACTTTCCTACCTTGGAGCTTTAGGGAGTGCCCCCTAGTCCTAGTGTTGTGTGACAGAGAAAATATTTTTTCTTTATTCACCTTTTCATGAAGTCTTCGTTCATGCTGAAGCCGCAGGAGCAGTTTGTTTTCAAGTTTAGGACTCTAAGTTTCACGTGGATTGCAGGAGCGGTCTGGCCCGTCCCAGGACTCTTTGTATTTGGAGCGCAAGCCAGTTTGGCTTGCCAGTTTTCAGGACTCTATTGAATCTCTTTTGGACTTATCTTTTGGACTTTTGAATCGCATCTACTCTTTTATTCTTGGACTACTTTATTCTAAATAAAAATTACATTTATTGCATCCGCCTGTGTCTGTGTGATCTAGGGGGGGCTGTCCAAAGTCTAAGGTGCAACAGACCCACAGATTGAGAACCACTGCACTAAGGGAACATGGGGGTAAGAACAAAGCGAATTATGCCCAGTTCTGGGGTAGGAAGCTTACAATATATAAAATAACCAATGTAAGTGCAAGATGCAGCTGACAGTACATTTCTAAAAGCAACATCAAATAATATATAATAGAACCCAATTTTTAGACAAGCCCTAAACTAACCAGTTTGGATGACAGCAGCAAAGGACCTTTATCCTCCAATGGAGAATAATCAGACATGTGATAAGTACTCTGCTATTTGTTTCCATCCGACTGCAAGCAATGCAAAATGCGAACAGATTCATTTTCAATTATTGCAGATCAATGCCTTCTAAGTGCCTTTCCTCTATCTGAATGCTACCTCTTAGATTATTCTTTGTCTAGTTCATGATGGTACACCAAGAACATAATCACTTCCTACTCCTCCTGTGGGATGTCCAAAATTACCTTCAGAAAATTGAATCTTCCTTAATCCTACCCGAAATTTCACAGTACCTAATTACAGAATCGCAATCAATCATTAAAGCAAAAGAGACACCATTTGTGAATTTCACAGCTAATCTTATTGCCGCCTCATATCCTAGCAAGGGGCTTTTTAGTCTATGTGCTTGTCCCATTTCAAACTTAATTAAAGCTAACAATTTGCTTAAAGCCTGTCAAATTATGGGGGAAAATTTCCCAGGGTATGGAGAAAATAACTCTTGGCTTAGCTTCTGCAGAATGTATTTCCTTACTCCTTAGAAAACCTGACAGTATGAACTCAGCCAGCATCTTCTACCACTGACAGCTGTCAGAAGAGACAGAAAAGGAGAACTCCTAATGGCAGAGTAATAATTTCCATACTTAACTCTGCAGGCACTTGAACAAGACTGTTCTTGGAGATACTAACAACCCACTCCTATTGTTTTGTTAGCTTATCTTTCTTTTTTACACCATCTGGCTCTTTCTTCTGCAATTACATACAAGCTCCCAAAGAGGGCACTTTTCAAAGAATGTAAGGACATCTCTGGAGGATAAGACCTCCCTCAATTGGTATCTTCCAGATGTCATGACAACAACTTCTGTTATTCCCATTGAGTTTGATCAGGGTGGGAATGCTGCAAACCCATCACTGTAATCCAACAGTGTATTTTTGGTTGCATGCATCCCAAATAAAGATGTTCTAACATGGCCACATACACAGACTCAGATTTGTGGGAAGAGGGCTAGGTGCTTTTTATTTATTTATTTATTCATTTGCATCATTTATATTCCACCCTTCTCACCCCGCAAGGGACTCAGGGCGGATCACAATGCACATATACAGGCAAACATTCAATGCCATAAACAAACAACATATATAGACAGACAACGAGCTATACAATTGGTCGAGAGCTCACCCCAACACAGGCAGGCCTTGAACTCATGGCCTTCTGGTCAGTGGAGATCTTATGCAGCTGACTCCCAGCCAGCTGTGTGTTGCACCGTAGACCTGGAGCCCCTCAGTAAACCACTTGGACACTGGCAATGGTTAAATGCTTTATTTAGAATATATGATTATAGGAAAGAGGCTAGGAAATATAGTCTATTGATGCTCTTCAAACAGCAATAGATAGCAGCAAATTGTCCAAAAGGAAGCAGGAACAAACTATAGTCCTTTGGCAAATAGGATCAAAGGCAAAGGAATCTTCTTGCCCCAAACGGGCTAAATCCAAAGAAGGGTCTTGGCGCAAAGCTTGGCAAATAGAGTCTTAGAAGCAGGAAGGCCCAGGGCCCAAGGCAGAGGTTCCGTGGAAGCGTAGCGTGGATTTCTGAGCGTTGACGAAGGATGGCTCTCCTTTGCTGGGGCCTAATTTAAATAGGTCCCAGAGGCTTTGATCCTTTCGACGCCAAGGTGCATCGAACGTCAGTTCTCAAAACAGATCCCAGCTGGGCCTTTCCTATCCCCGCTGCATCAGATTGGTATGTGCTCCCAA
Organism: Anolis apletophallus; assembly: GCA_030556195.1. Taxonomy (NCBI): domain Eukaryota; kingdom Metazoa; phylum Chordata; class Lepidosauria; order Squamata; family Anolidae; genus Anolis; species Anolis apletophallus. The sequence goes on along the minus strand of JARBWK010000005.1, from coordinate 121,462,927 downwards.
TTAGTTAAGGCAGCTGGCAACAGGGAGTTAACTCCGTTTGGTTCTCCAGGCACTGTTTATTAGGCATGGTTTCGAACCCAAAAATGGCGATTCTAAAATCAAATGGGGGTTATTAGTAAAAGAAAGACTTACAAAAAAATTCCAAACATTTCTAAAATGTAACTTAATTACTAACGAAATTCGTTAGTAGTTCGTATGCCAGAGCATGCGCATTCCAGATGGTTTTGGCCTACAACTCCCAGAAATCCTAACAGCTGGTAAATTGGCTGGGATTTCTGGGAGTTGTAGGCCAAAACTTGAATAAATCACACTGAATTCTAGATGGGACTCTCAAAATAGGAAGGAGGGAGGGAGGGAGGGGGCTATTTTATTCTTGGAAGCAGCAAAAAAAGGAGGAGCCCCCCTCACTCCTCGCTGCCTCTCTCTCACCCCGATCCTGAGGAAGCGAGGGCCCAAGTTTGCCCAGGCTGAGAGGAAAAGGAAGAGGCCTGAGGCTGTGAGGAATGGTGGGAGTTGAAGTCCAAAACACCTACCTGGAGGGCTGAAGTTGGCCCCTGCAATGGGGCAAGGCAGAGCAACGGGGAAGAGAAGGGGGGGAGAAGCATCTGAGAGAGCGCAGGGAGAGAGAGGAGGAGAAGCGTGTGTGTGTGAGAGAGAGAAGTTGGCCCCTGCGATGGGACAAGGCAGAGCAACGGGGAAGAGAAGGGAGGGGGGAGAAGCATCTGAGAGAGCGCAGGGAGAGAGGAGGAGCGGTGTGGGTGTGAGTGAGAGAGAAGTTGGCCCTGCGATGGGGCAAGGCAGAGCAACGGGGAAGAGAAGGGAGGGGGAGAAGCATCTGAGAGAGCGCAGGGAGAGAGAGGAGGAGAAGTGTGTGTGTGTGTGAGAGAGAGAGAAGTTGGCCCCTGCGATGGGGCAAGGCAGAGCAACGGGGAAGAGAAGGGAGGGAGGAGAAGCATCTGAGAGAGCGCAGGGAGAGAGAGGAGGAGAAGTGTGTGTGTGTGTGTGTGTGTGTGAGAAGTTGGCCCCTGCGATGGGACAAGGCAGAGCAACGGGGAAGAGAAGGGAGGGGGGGGAGAAGCATCTGAGAGAGCGCAGGGAGAGAGAGGAGGAGAAGTGTGTGTGTGTGTGTGTGTGTGAGAAGTTGGCCCCTGAAAAGGAAGTCTACTTCCTGGTTAGCTGCCATGATGCGTATAAACTAGATACATACGAATCACTTACGATTTCTTTTGATTTTCATAACTTTTTTCTCATGCCTACTGTTTATCATTCTGAGCCTGAGGTGAATCTTGGGCAACTGTGGCCTTGAACAAAGAATGAACCTGCCTCTGTTGCTTGGGCCTTTCTGGCCTGACAGGCCTCTGTGAAACTTTGGTTCTGCCTTGGGATTCAACATGGCATGAGTCTTGCTGAGGGCTAAAGTCAGGTTGGGGTGTAACACTGCGCCACATTCCCGGTTATTAGTCTTATTGAGAAGGGTGATTTTTATTATCTTTCCCCTCAGTTTTGAATTTTGTTCTTGTTTTTTAAAAAGTTTGGTAAAGTATGGTAAGAAACTGATCCCCATACAGAAATCCTGGGCCCTCTCCACAATGCTCAAAATGTGTTGCAAGTGTTCCCTATTCAAACTTTTTTGTTCTATCTTGTAGCAACCCAGTTCCCTTTCGTGCCTGGGGGGCAGGGGGCAGCACCGGGGGTCCCACTTGCATTAGGGCCAGCTGCAGCTGATGAGAACATGGAGGAAGGGGATGACGAGGTAGCTGGGCCTTCCTCTCCCACAGAGAGCTTGGCCTGGGATGATGATGGCTATGATAACTGGGAAAGTCAGGCTGACCCTGAGAGTGCTGACTCAGATCAGTATGAGAAACCAGGTGGTTTCGGGTCGCAGGAAAGGATCTGGGAAACAGGGGAGGATGAGCCCATGGAAGCCAAAAGGGAGTTCGGCTCTCACGAAGATAGCGACCCAGGTGCTGGGAGACAAGGACGGAGCTTTGATAGGAGACGGAGCATTGAGTCCAGCAGGAGAGAGTGGCACCGCAGCCTAGAGCGTCAGAGAAACACTAGATCCCGTAGCACAGATTGGCGCCGCAGCCTAGAGCATCGGTGGCCTCGCCAAGGGAATTAAGTATAGGATCTGTGGGAAAGGATCCTCAGTAGCTCGGCCACTTCTGTTCTGAAGGGAGTGAAGCGAGCGAAGATCCACGGAGCCAGGATTCGGCTCGTGCCATGCCAAGAAGTTTCTTGGGTTTACTTTCATGAACCTTGCCTTGTTTGCCTTGCCACGGACCAAGTCTGTTTTTTGATCCGCTTTGTTTTGCGGAGCCTTGCCAAGCCTTTGCCTTTGGATTTACTTAAGACTCTTTACCTTCATTGCTTTTTTGATACTTTTTGATACTTTTTATGGACAATTACCCTTTTCACCTGCTTTTTATTATTCAATAAATAGTTAGCTGATTACCGTCTCTGTGTGTGTGATTAAGGGGCCGGGCCGAGACCCTGCATCGTGACATATCTCCCCACCTCTTTCCTCAGTTGCGAACATTACAATTCCATCAGAATATCTGTGGGTCCTCTCTCAATTTTTTGTCATTGTGCCAAAAACACACAGTTTTTGTCTTACAATAAAAAGATACTACAATTATGGATGGCACAGTTGCAATATTGAATGTAATGTTTTTAAATGTTTAATATGTATTCATTTTAATGTTTATTGGAATTGTATGTGTTCTAAGGCAGGGGTGCCCACACTTTTTCATCATAAGCGCTACTTATAATAAAACCAAGTCAGAAAGATCTGCCTCCTGCACGCGCGCGCCTCCCGTGCTGCACACCGTCTACGTTTGCTTCCTGATGAGAGAGAAGCAGGGCGGAGCAGGGGGAGGGGGCAGGGCTTGGTGCAGCCTGGCTCCACCCCATCTGGCTTCAGCTCTAGCAGCAGCTGCTCCAGCCTTGAGGAGGGCAGGGCCAAGCCAGTGGTGGCATAGCTAGCACAAGGCTGGCTTGGCCCTTCCCTCCTCAAAGCTGGAGCAGCTTCTGGGAGTGCCAAAGCTGGGGTGGCGGTGGGGTTTGGCATGGCATGGCTCCACCCCCCTATGAGAAATGCCCCATCTGGCTGTGATCGACCTCCTTTGGTCCCGCGATCAACTTCCTGGGGCAGCCCTGTTCTAAGGCATTGAATAATTGCCTATATGTACATTGCCTTGAGTCCCCTTCAGGATAAAGAAAGGTGGGGTATAAATAGGGTATAAAATAAATAACAACACAAGATATCATCTTTTTTTATCTTTTGAGGACCCCATCTTAATTTCTAAGAGATTTAAAACAACACTATGCAAGAGGGTGGTGTGGGAGGAGAAGGAAGGAATCCTGCTGCTTCTCCCCCTCCCCTGCCTCCAAGCCACCTGAGAGGAGAAAGGGGGAGTGAGGAAGAGACTTTAAAGACATCTGTCTCCTGGTTGTTGCTTATTGTTTCTGTTGTGATTTTATATTGTATTTAATGTTTGTATGTGCATTACTTGCTGCATGTAAACCGTCTTGAGTCGCCAAAAGGCTGAGAAAGGTGGTATACAAATATAGTAAATAAATAAATAAATATCCGAACTTCCAGCTCTTCTAAGCCTTTCTCTTACATCTACAAGGTACCTTATAAATTTAAATGATTACAATAAAGTTGAAAACATAATAAACTGAATAATAATGTGTAATTAAATATTGATCAATTATTTTGTGCATGTGGGGAATTTCACTAACAGGGTATATGTTCTGCATTGAGAAAGACCTGGTTTCAGTCCTCACTATTCTCAGTTGACTACATACATTGAAATATGTTTGAAATTACACTTTCTGAATTCTTGAACAGTTATCATAGACATTACTGGGCAAGGTAGATTTCCAAGTTCCTGTCCTCAGCAGACATCAAGAAACACTTGCAAGAAATCTGGCATACTACATACAATTTGGGATTGTGTTCTTGAATGTGGACATAATCTGTAGCATTGATAAATCTCATGTAGGTCTCTGTTGACACCCTTTTCAATCAATCAAAACTTTATTACGGTCACAGACCAGCACAAAGCGGGCACAAGCGCCCTAAGAGGAGAAGGACAACTTTTCTAATATTGATTTTGCCTAAATGAATCCCAATATTTAATTACACATTATTATTCAGTTTATTATGTTTTCAACTATATTGTAATCATTTAAATGTATAAGGTACCTTGTAGTTCAATCTTGGACACATTCTATATTGCATTTACAGGTTTATAACTTAAAACTGTTGCTCTGTTTTTACTAGCACTATGCAGTCATGACTGTGGTGCTGCTATCATGATTGCAAATGTTACCCAAAGCCATCAGTGACATCAAGTGAAAGATCTGTTCTGCTCCCAACCAGGATTCAAGGAGGATGACATTCCCAGCCCCCTGCCCCCCATGAGTAAGAAAGATTGCAATGAGAATTCGAAAGAGAGATCCTGCTTCTGACTGTCACAGGCTCACTTACTGGCTTCCTTTTGCTCTGATCAGCACCTGATCAGATCTCCTTCACCAGTTGTAGCTACTCCCTGTTATGGCGGGCCGGAGGGTGGGGTGGGTGAGAGGGTCTAGGGCAGTGGCTCTCAACCAATGGGTCCCCAGTTGTTTCGGCCTACAACCTCCAGAAATCCCAGCCAGTTAGGATTTCTGGGAGTTGAAGGCCAAAGCATCTGGGGACCCACAGGCTAAAAACCACTGGTCTAGGAGATGTTATGTAGTTACACATCTGTTGTTGCTACTGTTATTGTTCAGTTCACTGATATCCTGAATCAACAATTTAGGTACACATTTGCAACTAAGTAGTTGACACAGGATAACAGTGAACAATAGTAACAGTAGCAATCACAAGAACAACTGTGACTCGATTCAGCATTGCCAATAATAAACAGTTTAGGTTGCAAGCCAATAAAGAAACAACATATGGTACACAAAATTGTCAAAATTGGTTACAGAAAGTAAGTCAAGAGGAAGACAGATTTGCTTTGGCTATTGTGTGTGCCCAACGTGTACAATGTGAAAATACTTTGTCTGAGTTGAGGCACAGTTGCCTACTGCCACCCATTTGCAAGTTGAAAGGTAAATAAAGGAGTCAGCTATGTGAAATGGAAGATTTCTCATTAATTCCCACCATAAATGGTACACCCACTGCTGAAGTGGAATCAGCTGACATTAAGTATGATGGGCCATATTGCCATGATTTGGAATTGGTGGGGCAGTTTCTTCTGATCAGTTTCATTTTCCCCCTTAGTCACAATGAAGGATCAAAAAAACCTGAAGGCCCAATTACTTTCTGACAGCATATTACAGTTTAAAAGTACAAATCCCATTCCCAATGTGATTTGAAAGGGCCTTTATGGCACTTAAGTAAAGCTGTAAACAGAGTGCCATGACTAGTACAGGTATTCTGCAAGATCACTCACTCTATGTTCTATTCTGTGATGCCTCAAAGGAGACAGATTCCGCCTTTTTCCAATCACGCCAGCTCTTTCTGGACAGAATCAAGTTGTTCTGAATTAGGTGGGCCTGTGCTTTCTGTCAAGGCTGAACTGAGATGTCAAAGCTCAAATTGTTGCCTCAAAACAGTGGCAGCTAACAGAGAAAATGCCGAGCATTGGACTGTGACCCAAGGGGTGTTGCCAAACCTCTGAGTAGTTTTGCCCACAGTTGGGAGCTTTGTCAACAATTCTGAGCTGAGAAGCACGAGCTTGAAATATAGTGCTGTTGCACAAAGCAAGTGTACAGGAAGCATGTTCTGAAAAAGAGTGAACTAAATATTCTGTTTATCTTTACTTTACATTGCTTTAGTTACAAAATATTTTTATTATCTGGATGTATGACCACGTTTACAGATTGAGTAGAATTGTTTTAATGGTGATGTGGTTTTATGCTGGGTTTTTATGTATTTTAATATGTTCTAGTTTTTAAATTGTATAGCATTGAATCTTTGCTTTTATGCCGGTCTGAGTCCCTCGATAGAGGTGAGAAGGCTGGGGTACAAAAGTTTTAAATAAATCAATAATAGTTCAATCGTCTTAAAAAATCGATTCCAGAACTTTTGTGTCTCTTTACAGAATTGCAATTCGAATATGCCGTTCCCTCCTCCAAGTGTTTTGAATCTACACATTTCACTTCTATATGAACCAAAGTTGCCAAACTAACCTGTTACAGACCTCAGAACCCTGAGGATGCTTGCCATAGATGCAGGCAAAACGTCAGGAGAGAATGCCTCTAGAACATGGCAATATAGCCCGAAAAAACCTACAACAGCTTAACCTGTGACGAAGGTTAACCTGTGACACCACTAATAGATGCAGTCAGGATGCTGTAACTGTTAATCTTGATTGGAAATGTGGCCTGGAAAAGATTGTTGAATTTACGTTGAGTCGTGGAGAGCAGGTATGACATTTCAAGGGGTATCGGACCTTTGTTCATGGAGGTTGGGATCTTGGGATTCAGTTTATGTTAAAATTTGCCATTAGATTGGCCATTTTAGAGGAAAAAGGTGGTAAAGGTTCTCAACTCTTCTTTCTTTGTCTCTGTCATCTCCTTCTCGTCAGGTAGCAACATCAACAACATCATTTATGAGGGAGAAGCTTAGTTTCACTATGAAGTTGTTGTGTGGTCTTCAAGGCACTTCAATGGTGCTGAGTTGGTGGTTCTTCCCTCTGGAGAAGAGGGCGGTCACAGAGGCAAAAAGAGAGGAAGAGCAGCATGGGCTAGAACTAAGGCACTCCTTCTTTCCTAAGAAAAGGACTGCCACTCACCACCAAGTTGAGGGGAGGCGGGAAATAGATGCTAATCTGCTTTGCTATTTGCTCTGAGGGAATGACACCATCTCGCAAACCCTTAGTGTGCCCTTATCCACAGCCCAAGGAGTTTTTGCCTATTTAATTTCAGCCACTCACTACCACCAAGTTGCACAGACCTATTCTACATGATGAGAATGTGACAGCTAGAAGAGGTGGATCTTACTTGTTACCTTTTGTACCCAAATGGGGAAGGAAGGAATAACACTTGCTTTCTGAGCATATAACACTGGAATGAGGATGCCATCAGGAAAGATACGCCTCAGTTATTCACTCCTCCATATCCCTTAAAGCTTTTCTACATTATAATAACACAAACAGACTTTTGCTTTTTCCTGTCTTTTGCTTAGGTTGTTTCAAAAACAATGTTTTGAAATGTCAAGTTATAAGATATGGAGATATGTGGAATTTATTTTCCCTCTGTTTTTCTAACATAGCATAAGAACCATACAACCTGTTTAACTGTACATTATTCCAGTTCAGACATAAAGACAAGCCCAGCCAATAAGTCAGGGGTCCTCAAACTTTTTAAACAGAGGACCAGGTTCACAATCCCTCAAACTGTTGGAAGTCTGGATTATAATTTGACAAAATCACGAATAATTCCTATGCATACTACACATATCTTATTTGTAGTGTAAAATATTTTAAAACAATAAAATAATTAAAATGAAGAACAATTTTAACAAATATAAACTTATTAGTATTTCAACAGAAAGTGTGGGCCTGCTTTTGGCTGATGAGATAGGATTGTTGTTGTTGTGGTGGTGGTGGTGTGCTTTCAAGTCATTTCAGACTTAGGGTTCTACATGGCTTAACTGAACGACTAGGTAAGTTAAAGGTTTTCTCTTAGTATTAAGTCCAGTCATGCCCAACTATGCGGGTTGGTGCTAATCTCCATTTGTAAGCTGAAGAGCCAGTGTTATCCATAGACACCTCCAAGGTCATGTGGCCAGCATGACTACATGGAGCCAGTTCAAGCTCAGGGAAGTGCTTCGTGTGATCCCACCACCCTTATAGGCCCATTTGGTTGAAATGCAGATGAAAGCCTGCTATGGGGCTATTCTAGACCTTCCTTCCAAGGAAGCTTTGCTGGCTCTTTATGTTTTTGTTTTTTTTCATCAGCAGGTGATGACTTTTTTATTGCAGCATGCATTTGAGTTATAAGAAAAGGGCCTTTTTAGTGTGCTTCGCTGCTTTTATTCTCTATCTGTCACGATCACGGACGTAGCGGGCCCCTTAATCACACACACAGAGACGTACTGAAGGCTAACTACTTTATTGAGTATAAAAACAGTTCCAAAGAGTATATAGTCCACTAATAAGCAATAGTCCAATATAGTAAGCAAGATTGTCCAAAAGGTAGTAGCAGTATAATCCAAAGGCACGTAGCAAAGAGGCTTGAAGCTTGGCAAGGCTCCACAAGGCTATGTGGATCAGGAACAAAGGCAAGGCAAGGCTTGATGACCACGGCTTAGCTTGTGGTCCCACTCCGCTTCACGCCTATCCAGGAAAGACGTGGCCGGAGAACTGGGGATGCGTTCCCACGGACCCTATACTTAATCCTTCGGCCGAGGTCCGCGCCACTCTAGGCTTCTCCGGCTCAATCTCTGCTCACGGACCTCGGCTGGTCTAGGACCCTAGACCAAGCCCTCCTGGTAGATTCAATGTCCCGTCTCCTATCGAAGGAGCGACCTTGCCTCTCAGCAGCTGTGTCGCTATCTTCCTGAGAACTTTCCTCCCTAGCACTTTCCCATTCGGCTTCGTCCATGTTTACACTTTCAAACTCCTGGGAATTCCTCCCCCCGGGGTGTTCATAACTCCCTTCGCTGCTTCCCATCTCCACCTGGTGATCGGAATCTATGCTGGGCCCAAACATCATTTCATCCCATGCCAAGCTCTCTGCAGGCGAGCGAGGCCCATCCGAAGGGCCCTGTGCTTCACCCCAGTCATCTAGCTCATCCTCTGAATCCACTTCTGCTGCTGCAGGCCCTAAAGCTAATGGAACCCCAGGACCTATTCCCTGCCCTCCAGGCACGAACGAGAACTGCTGTGCTACACTATCAAAGCTTTAAATGTCTTTAATGTTGTTGATAGCTTAATATTATGTAAATCGCCACCTTTTGTATATGTATGCATTTTATCTGTAATTTTCTTTATTTTGTAAATCATCCTCAGTTTGGGACAAATGCTGGAAACAAACGAACTAATCGATGGATGGTAGTTGCCTATCACATGTCACCTGTCTGGAAATTGAAACTACCATGCAAGTTTTTGCCTTATAGCTTGCATTGTTTGCCTGTCAGTTTATAACTAGTATTGTAAAATAACAGACTATAAAACAGTACATCAGACACCTAAGCAAATCTGCGGAGGAGGGAGTGAGTAACCCTTCCATTCAACCTTGGAGTTGAAGAACAAAGTTAAGAATGAGACAGAGAAGTTTTATACTGAACAGTAAGCACAAATTTAAAATATAGATCTTTGCAAAGCGCAGTAAACAGTGATGAGTGGGTTGTCAGCAGAAAGTACAGCCTTGGAGTTTCGGTGATGTGTTTCTTTAGTAGTCCTTCCAATTACTCCCTGTTCTAACTGCTATAGAGGAGGATTTTGTGTGCTTGATGACTGAATCTTGCTTTGTATCTTTTCCTAAATTTTGTATTTTTGACATTCGGAAATGTTAGATGGAATTCTAAATTTGAATTTATACATTAAAAACTCAACTTAAGATGTAACGTGTAAGTGGTACTCTTAAGACCATGACAGACCAGTTAAAATGATAGCAACTGGCATTCAAACTATTGATTTCAGTGTGACATTAAGGGATCAAATTCAATCACTATTCTCTTCCGTTGTCAAAGGTTAATAACAGTTGAAATTTGGTCCAAGGGAGAGAGGCAAGCATTGCCAGAGGAAAACAGTAAATTGTGTCTTTCTGAAACAAAGACAACCCGTGGCAAATATGTGTGTGTCATTATTTTAGTGGTGTACTTCAGCATGCGAGGAGGGCAAAAGAAAGGAATTGAACACTCGTGTCATGTCTTCTAATTCTTCAGGTGCACCATTAATTGTTCCTCTTTGTTCTAGTCCATCAAATATTAAAGCACCGACTCTGGTTGTTAATTGCTTTCAAACCAGGTTCAACTTATGGCAATCTTACTGTTATGATTGAGCTTTCAGCTACTACTACTAGTAGTATTGGGGAAGATGCTGGGTCAATAGCATCAAGCAATAGTATGGACTGGGGTGTGGCTCTGGGTGATCAAGAGTCTGCAGCTGGAAGGAAAACGGCTGACACTTTCCAAGGTTTTTCTGGGGAAGAAGAAATGGGGTCAGAGGAAAGTGATACGGATTTAGATTCAACATTGGTTCAGGAAGTAAGGGATGTGTGTAACGAAGAGTCTAATTCTGACACGTTTTGTGGCTTTGACAGTGATTTATTCTGGCCTTCTGGGTGTTCAGAAACAGATTGGGACTCTTTAAGCATGCAACAGCGTTGGCAAGAGTGGAGGCAAACACAGAGCACCGCAGCTGTAGGAGATACAGCAGCTGGTGCTCCTGATCAAGGAGAATCTTCAGAAGACAGTGATGTGTAAGTGCTATATAAGAAATGAGTTTTGGGGCTGTCTTTGCAGCGGTCAAAGAGTTGATGTCTGGTTCTTGTCTCTGACTCTCTTGTGCTCCTGATATCAAGTATCTTGTTCCAGTTTCTTGATACTCGTGAATTATGGGCTATTTCTCCACTTTGTTCTTGGGGTGAGCTGCTGTGGCAACTCTAGCTGATGTCTGGGCAAAGGAGGGAGGTTGGAATTTAATGTATGCTTTTCTGTTTAGTTACCTGCCGTGTATCCCTGAGGCGGGGCTTGCTCTCCGCTGAGTTTACGTGAGTTCCTGCTACAAGAACCTGGTATTGTATGAAATAGAGGGAGGCTGGCATTGTGTCATGGGGGCTATGATTTGTGCTATTCATGAATACTCAGCTCTTGATTGCCTTGGACGGTCTCCTCCTTTTCAACTGCCTTTCTCCTGCTTCGGATTTCTGGACTGGACTCCTGACTACGCTTCTGGATTCTCCCTTCAGGACTTCGCAGACGGACGTCTAGTGTTTGTTTTGGGCTGTTTTGTTGCTTTATTTTGTGGGACTCTTCCCTGGGATTTTTGAGGGTTTTTTGAGCCGAGTTGGCTACTTTTTTGTTCGTCCCTTCTCCAGTTATTGTTCAATAAACTTTTTGTTATCCCCTTTTACTCCTGGGTCTGGCTTTGAAGTCTCTGCATCGTGACACTTACAGTCAACAATAGATTTGGTCAGGCCTTTGGGACTCACTGCATGGCTTCCCTGATTGAGTTAATTCATATATAATCCATTTTTCCTCTTTTCCTATTGTTTCACATTATCAAGCTTTATTGTCTTTCCCAGTAAGTCAAACTGTCTCATGATATGCCCAAAGTGCAATAGCGGCAATTTGGTCACTTTGGCTCACAGTGAGAGTTTAAGATTGAGTTGCTATAGGTCCCATTTGCTTGTCTTTTTGGCAATCCAGGGTATTTAAAGAACTCTTGTATCACATTTCAAATTAGTTAATTCCTATTATCTTTCTCCAGTTTTTTACAACAGTACAAAGAATTTTTAAATGATACAGTATAACTTTACATTTGAGGATCTTATCTAGAGCCTTCCTAGATGCACTTCCAAATCTTAATTTTCTGATTTTTTGACTAAACACATCATTTCGATCATTATTGAGCCAAGGTACACAAACTCTTTAATTTACACAGCCAACACACATTTTGGTGCATCAAATGTTACCACTGTTTCTGGGTATATCTGACCTGCTGAATCCGAAAATGGCACTGCACCAGTTTTCCCCTATCAGCTCTAGATTTTGAGAACATGTGCCATTGTTATCTACCAGTCACTATCTGCTCTCTCATAGAAAACTATAATAACAATATCTAAGAAACTAGAGTTGATGCAACCTATCCAATGGGCCCCAAATAATCTCAGGAACAGACTTAAGACCAAGACATAAGAAAAAAATTGGGAGTGGGGGAGCGGTGTTATTTCAGTATCTTCCCTGCCTATTAGAGTTATGAGGTCATCTGTGGTCAGTAGTTTTGTTTTCTTAATATTCAACTGTAACCTGGCGCTTGTGCCCTTATCCCTTTCATCAATTGTCGTTCAAGTTGTATGTTTTTTGGGCTATATGGCCATTTTCTAGAAGCATTCTCTTCTGACGTTTCGCCTGCATCTATGGCAAGCATTACCAGAAGTTGCAAGTGTTGGAAACTGGGAAAATTGGGTTTATATATCTGTGGAATATCCAGGGTGTGAGAAAGAACTCTTAGCTGTTGGAGCTAGGTGTGACTGTTTCAATTGGCCACCTTGCTTAGCATTTGATGGCCTGGCAGTTTTTTGGTGTGGCTTGTTAGTGCCTGGGGGAATTTTTTGTTGAGAGGTGATTAGCTGTCCCTGATTGTTTCCTCTCTGGAGTTTCCCTGTGTTTCAGTGTTGTTTTACTGTTATAATTTTAGAGTTCTTTTAATACTGGTAGCCAGATTTTGTTCATTTTCATGGTTTCTTCCTTTTTGTTGAAATTGTCCACATGCTTATGGATTTCAATGGCTTCTCTATGTAGTCTGACATGGTGGTTGTTAGAGTGGTCCAGCATTTCTGTGTTTTCAAATAATATGCTGTGTCCAGGTTAGTTCATCAGGTGCACTGCTATGGATGACTTCTTTGTTTGAAGTAGTCTGCAGTGACTTACATGTTTCTTGATTTGTGTTTGGGCCCTGTGTTTGGTGGTCTCTATGTAGACTTGTCCACAGCTGCATGGTATATGGTAGACCTCTGCAGAAGTGAGAGGACCCCCTTGTCCTTTGCTGAATGTAGCATTTGTTGGATTTTCTTAGTGGATCTGTAGATAGTTTGTATGTTGTGTTTCCTCATCAGCTTCCCTATGTGATAAGTGGTTCCCTTGATGTATGACAAGAACACTTTTCCTCTGGGTTGATCTTTGTCTTTACACTCGTGGCTTGTTCTCAGTCTTGCATCTCTTCTGGTGTCTGAGGTGAAGTATCCATTGGCCTGTAAAGCCCAGTTTAGGTGGTTCAGTTCATCTTGGAGGAGATGGGGTTCACAGATCTTTTTGAACTGTCTGCCTGGGCTTTAATGATGCTTCTTTTTTTGACTTGGGTGATAGTTGGAGTTTATATGTAGGCAGGGCCGGCCCCGCCCATTCCGTGGCCTACGCGGTCGCGTAGGGCGATGGTACCTGGGAACTGGGAGGAGCACCGCCGCGCCGGCCGCCCCACCCCTGCGCCTCCGCAGCCAGCCGTGCCGCTACTGCCGGCATGCGTGCGGCCGGGCGGGACATCCTCGCGTGACTGGGCAGGACGCCACTGTGCATGCACGGCCGGGCAGGATGCCACTGCGCATGCGCGGCCGGCTGGGAGGTTGCCGCATGTGCGCGCCACCGCTCAGGGCGCACTTGCGCGGCTGGGCAGGACGCCATCGCGCATGCGTGGCTGGCGGGCGTCGCCGCGTCGCGCACCACCACGCAGGACGCCAGCGCGCATGCGCGAGGGCGTCCAGGAGCCACCGGGGGGCGCAAAAATAAGGTTTGCCTGCCCCCCCGGGAGAGGTGAGGCCGTCCCTGTATGTAGGTATCTATCTGTATGTGTAGGTTTTCTGAAAACTGTGTTGATCTGGTTTGTGGATGACTAGGACATCTAGAAAAGGCAGTTTTCCTTCATTTTCTTTTTTCCATTGTGAATTGGATGTTTGGGTGGATGCTGTTAAGGTGGTCCAGAAATCTGTTCAATTCTTCTTCTCCATGGCCTTTTCTAGATGTCCTTGTCATCCACAAACCAGATCAACAATTGGGTCACTCAGTCTATAGAAAATCTACACACACATTCCAAGTCTTTGCTACTTTCTGCCAGTAATATTGTGTCATCTGCACATCTTAAACTGCTGATATTCTCTGCCCTAAATTTTACAACTCCTGATAATGCTAATTCCACTTCCCTGACCTTCTTGCCAATAGGAAACCATTCAGTTTCTCCATATTCTCTTCTAACATTGACCTCTTGTCCAGGGTATAATTATACCTGAGGACAATCCAAATATAGCACACACATTTCTTTTAAAGTGGTCCACAGTTTTGCATAATATGCACACTCTAACTCTATTACTGGAAAACTATCACTTCTATTCAGTGATTCTACTATCAAAAAATAATTACTGTGTTGTTTCCATATAGAAGATGTATTTAGTGGAATAAAGCAGTTGTTCTTATTCCCAATATTTAGTTCCTCTTACTCTCCATATATAAGATGTCAGGTAGAAGGCTGTTTATCCTACCCTTAGCATCTCTGGACACAACTGTGCATGCACATCATAATCCAAGAGTCATGTCACTATATGGCAATCCCCAGCTTGATCTATCTATTTATTTATTTATTTATTTATTTATTTATAACGCCTTTCTCTTCCCCAAAGGGGACTCAAGGTGCCTTTATATATGGTAACTATTCAATGCCTTTGGACAACAAACAGTTAAATTAGAATTAAATGCACATTAAAACATATAAAATTGCAATACGGTGTTATGGTATTATTCACTCCTCCTTGGCAAAAGTAAAATGCCCGAATTGTTGTGAGATTGAGATGGATCTGGAGACATGGGCACAAAGAGACCTTTCTTTCAGATCTGTCTAATGTAGAGGGGCTAAAAAAGGAGTTATATTTGAATCAGGAGGCCACAATATCTTAAGGACAGCAGATCCCATCTTATATGTCGCATTCAGTATAAGCAAGATCAGCTTAGCCGGGGGGAGGGGCTTAGGGGGCTTTAGCCCCCCCCCCCCAATTCTCAGGGTGGTCAGGCCTTACTGGTACATTATTTCAACTGTTATGTTTATTAATATCATGATCTGATCACCATGCTCATTATATCCCACATTCATGGAGTTATTGGGATAACAATACAAAAGGTTTGGTAGGGTAGTCCCTCACTTACTCAGACTCAGCCCCTCCTGAATCAAACTCAGCCCTCCCCGAATCAAATTCCTGGTTACGGCACTGGATGGGGCAATGCATATCGGGTACTATAAACTCTAATTCAAAGGGAGGGGGGATGTAAAACCACATCTGCATATTCCTTGCCTAAGAAAACCCTATGGAATCCTCAGGTCGCCATAGATCAACAGGCGACTTGAAGACATGTACTCAGAAACACACATCCTGAATCTCCTACTCTTTTAAGATTTCACTGTATATTTTCATATATCCCGCAGAGTTGATTTATAGATCCATCAAAAAATCAAATGATTATGACCTCAGTTATGTCACTGACAAATGCAAGCTAATTAACAACAGTAGAATGCCATTTAAAAATGATTGGCAATGACAGCACCAGAAAAGGGAGCATTTTCCCAATTCGTACAGGGCAAGAACATTTTATCCCTGTCATTTCTGTATGAACTCAATGGTATTTCTATCACTGTACAAAAAGGTGGTATGCAGTATGATTAAACAATATTTCAGCTTTTTAGTTCATATAGAGGTTACCTGCTAGAGGGCATAAAGGTTTGATTAGGTTTGCGTCGGACATGAGCAATTTCAAAGGAGAACCACATACCTCTTCTAATATATGAACACAACTACAAATGATTTTTTTTCTTGTGACCAGGTATGGCAAGTCTTTAGTTTAGTCCCTTTGCTATTACAAGGTAGAAGAAAAGAAAAGGTATTGCAGGAAACATCAGTCCTGCAAATGATTGAGGGGTGCATTGAAGAGTGCAAGGATTATGCATTAGATATTTCATTTTTTATTTGGTTTTAGAGAAATATAAATAGTTGGCAGTATATGACTAGTCTCTGTATTGATAAAGATAAAATGGAAAATGACTTTAAATCCTCAAAACTGCTCTATTGGGGCTCTTCAATAGTCTATCTAAGCAGGCTTTCTGAATCTAATAATGGTCTCTGCTACAGTATGTGCAAGGAATTCATGAGGTGCAACAAACTGCATTAAAAGAAGGGACATATTCAGATCAGTCAGTGACAGCAGTCCATTGAGACTATGGCTGAAATCTTGTTGGTGTTAATACAGTGACATAAGTTGTAGAGTGAATTTTCTGGATAACTGGGAAAGGCCGTCTCCAACTAATGATGACAGGAACAGAATTTCACATAAAATCTGTTGCCGCTGCACAATCATGCACTAACAGTAGTGCACTCATGTCAATGTACTACCTCTGTACTTACTTAGGCAATCCCTCGTTATCCAAGTAGGATTGTTTTCCAAGATTGGTGTATTGGCAGTGGGTACGTAGGTGACTGTGGAGCCCCATTCTTGATCTGCATGTTCTCTTGCAGTGAGGACATTGGTTTCCAGGTGGAAGGCGGTCCCGGTTAGGGTTGGCTTGACACGCCTTCCTCTTGGCACATTTCTCTCTTTCGCCCTCCATTCGTGCCTCTTCAAATTCTACAGCACTGCTGGTCACAGCTGACCTCCAGCTGGAGCACTCAAGGGCCAGGGTTTCCCAGTTCTCAGTGTCTATGCCAGTTTTTAAGGTTGGCTTTGAGCCCATCTGTCAGGCCCCAAGCCTCAGTTTCCTTAGTTTGTTCAGAACCACACTGCAGCCATGATGGCATGCAAAAATCCTCTAAGTCTGTCTGCCTTTCCCAAGTGAACTCTGGGCAATGCAACTTGGTTCAAACAGTTATGGCTGCGGCTGTTATTCTTAGCAATAAGCAGAAGCGCTTAGGACCAGGAGCTCCACTGCCTCCTCTTCACAGATGTGGGCACTAATTGGGATCACATACTTTGCCTCTGAGGTTTACCTAAACAGCAGCTGCAGCCCATCATGAGAACCATGATGTTCAACGCAGTCACGTCGAATAGATCAAAGGGTTTGGACACTATAACCGTTTGGTCTAGGAAAGGCAGCTCATCTCGCGCCAACCATCGCATTCCCTGGTCATGGATTCCTGAACGGGCCTTGCAGCCTATTGCTTAAGACTTTATCTGCCAGCACGCTGGTTGCTTTGGATCTAGCCCACTTGGGCCTCCGTTTGCCTTGTTGCTTTGTTCCTGATTGCTACCATTGAACATTGCTGGTATACTGCCGGTGCCATTTAAGGGCATCTTAGCTTGACTTCTAGCCTCTTTCCTATATTCAACTATTCTAAATAAACCTGTTGTACCTCAGCTGAACGTGTGGTTTATCAAGGGAGGTTTCCAAGTGTCCTGGAGGGCGACACCATCTTTAAATCTCCTTTCCTACCCACCAACATTCCATTTTCTATTATTGCGTTCGGGGTAGAGCAACTGCTTTGGGAGACTGTGGTCAGGCATCCAGACAACATGGCCAGTCCAGCAGAGTTGATGGCGGAGGACCATCACTTCAATGCTCATGGTCTTTGCTTCTTCCAGCACGCTGACATTTGTCCACTTGTCTTCCCAAGAGATTTGCAGGATTTTTCGGAGGCAACACTGATGGAATCATTCCAGGAGTTGCATGTGATGTCTGTAGACTGTCCACATCTCGCAGGCATATAGCAGGGTTGGGAGGACAATCTGTATCTGTATATCTGTATACCTTTATAAAACGGAATGTTTGTATGTGTGTATGCGGAGGGCGGGAGGGCAGCCACTTTCACAGGCCAGGAAGGAAATGTGGCTGCATTATTTGCATAAACGACTCCCATTGGCCAGCCACGAACATTCCGAGACTCAAAAGTGCCAGAGGGAGGTAAGGAAAAGCCCTGAGGCAGTCAGGCATGGTGGGAGTTTAAGTCCAAAACACTTTGCAGCCCCCAACAATGAGACAACAAAACCAAACTTGGCACACAGAACCCCCAAGACCCACTTTACGTCTTGGTGCAGTTTGAGGGAGGATGGACCATGGATAGGCCAGCATTCCAACATCCCAAATCTCAAAGGTGCCAGACAGAGTTCTTTACAAAAAGGCTTCCTTCAGCTGATTTTACAAACTAGGCCTCAGCCTGTATTGACAGTAAGGCTTCCTCAACTTGATTTTCGATACTAGGCCTCAGCTTGAATTCACAGTAAGGCTTCCTCAACTTGATTCTCCTGACTAGGCCTCAGCTTGAATTCACAGTAAGGCTTCCTCAACTTGATTTTCGATACTAGGCCTCAGCTTGAATTCACAGTAAGGCTTCCTCAACTTGATTTTCGATACTAGGCCTCAGCTTGAATTCACAGTAAGGCTTCCTCAACTTGATTCTCCTGACTAGGCCTCAGCCTGAATTGACAGAAAGGCTTACTTAACTTTATTTTCCTGACTAGGCCCCCAAAATGACAGAACAAGATTACAGTTGGTACACCCCCCCAAGACCCACTCTACATTCTGGTAAAGTTTGAAGGACTTGCAGTACCTTCACTCACTTACTCTGACCAGCACGGGTGACGGACCTGGACCAAACTTGGCACACATAACCCCCATGATGCCCTTTACGTCCTGGTGCAGTTTGAGAAAGATGAACCACGGATTATGGGATTTGTAGTACTTCAAAGCGCTTTGCTTCCCAGAGACCACTGTGGCCCACAACAAAGACCGATAAATATCAAACTTGGCACACAGAGCCCCCATAACCCACTCTATGTCCTGGTGCAGTTTGGAGAAGAGCAGAGCATGGATGATGGGGCTTGAAGTACCTCCACTCACTCTATGTCCTGGTGCAGTTTGGAGAAGAGCAGAGCATGGATGATGGGGCTTGAAGTACCTCCACTCACTTCCTGAGAGCGCTGCGACCCTCATCCAAAGACTGATCAAGACCAAACTTGGCACACAGAGCTCCCATTACCTACACTACATGCTGGTACAGCTTCGGTAGGATGGACCATGGATGATGGTACTTGAAGTACCTCCACTCCCTGAGACCACAGCGACACTCATCCAATTACCAATAAAGACAAAACTTGGCAAAGAGTGCCCCCATGGCCAACTCAACATTCTGGTGCAGTTTGTGGGAGGACGGATTATGGATGATGGGACTTGCAGTACCTTTACTCACTTCCTGAGACCGCTGCGACTCTCATCCAGTGACCGATCAAGACCAAACTTGGCACATAGAGCCCCCATGACCCACTTTACACCCTGGTGCAGTTTTTAGGAGGATGGACCACAGATGATGGGACTTGAAGTACCTCCACTCACTTCCTGAGACTGCTGCGACCCTCATTCAATGACTGTTCAAGACCACATTTGCCACACAGAACCCCCTACATCCTGGTGCAATTTGGAGGAGGATGGACCATGGATTATGGTCCATGGTCCATAATCCTTCACTCACTTCCCGAAACCACTGCGAGCCAAATGAACAACTGATACGGACCAACCTTGGCACACAATGCCTTCCTCAAATAACCCGGGCACCGCCGGTCCTCAGCTGAAGTTTGGAGGGGACAGAACATGGATGATGTGTCTTGCAGTACCTTCCCTCACTTTCCAAGACTGCTACAAACCTAATCCTATGATTGATCAACACCAAACTTGCCACATAGAGCCCTCATGACCCACTCTACATCCTGGTGCAGTTTGGAGGAGGGTGGACCATGGATGATGGGACTTGAAGTACCTCTACTCACTTCCCAAGTCTGCTGCGACCCTCATCCAGTTACTGATTGAGACCAAACTTGGCACACAGAACCCCATGACTGCCTTCACGTCCTGGTGAGGTTCGGGGGACGACTGACAATGGATGATGGAATTTGTAGTATTTTCACACCCCTCTGTTCCCACAGACCACTGCGGCCCCCAACAAACACCGATAAAGACCCCACTTGGCACACAGAGCCCCAGTGACCCACTCTACATCCTACTGAAGTTTGGAGGGGGGGCGGACCATGGATGATGGGACTTGCAGTACCTTCCTCACTTCCCAATCCTGCTACTAACCTATTCCAATGACTGATCAACACCAAATCTGGCACACAGAGCCCTCATGACCCACTCTACAGCCTGGTGCAGTTTACTGTGAGATGGACCACGGATGATGGGACTTGAAGTACCTTCACTCACTTCCGAAAAACAATGCACCCCTCATCCATTCACCAATACAGACCAAACTTAGCACACAGAGCCCCCATGACCCAATCTACATCCTACTACACTTTGGGGGGACGGGACCAGAGATGATGGGACTTTTACCTTCAGTAATTTCATGATACCACTGCAACTCCCAATAATGATGGATCAAGACCAAACTTGGCACACAGAGCCCCCATGACCCACTCTACATCCTGCTGCGCTTCTCAAATAACCCGGGCAGGGCCGGGTCCCCAAGCTAGTAGCTTTATAAAGAAGCAGCTTAGTATCCCTACGGATGTCCCGGTCCTCAAACACTCTGTGCTTCATTCGGGAAAATGCTGCACTTGCAGAGCTCAGGTGGTGTCAGTGAGCACCCCAAATGCAAAACTGCTATCATTGCAAGGGAGCTGGGACGCTTTGACATCGACATAGCAGCACTTCAGGAGAGCCGGAGAGCAGGAGAGGGACAGCTGAAGGAAGAAAAAGGAGGCTACACCTTCTTCTGGAAGGGACGGCCTGAAGAAGACTGAAGAATGCATGGAGTTGGTTTTGCTATCAGGAATGATCTGGTGAAGGATCTGACTGAAGCACCCATTGCCAAAAACCAACAGGCAACCATCATAAGTGCCTATGCACCAACACTCGATGCTGATGAAGATATCAAGGCAAAGTTTTACTGTCAGTTGGACACTGTCCTATGGGAGATATCTAAAGAGGACAAAATCATCCTTCTGGGGGACTTTAATGCAAGAGTCAGATGAGACTTCAACTTGCGGCCAGGAGCCATAGGAAAAGACGGGGTTGGAAACAGCAACTCGAATGGCATCCTGCTTCTCACCAAATGTGCAGAACACCACCTTGTCATCATCAACACACTCTTCCGCCAGAAAAACAAGTTCAAGACATCATGGAAGCACCCTCCGGTCAAAGCACTGACACCTCTTAGACTAAGTTATCACACGTGCCAGAGACCACAATGGCGTGCTTCTCACAAAAGCCATGACTGCTGTCGACTGCTGGACAGACTACCTCTGTCAGATTGTGCCATTACCACTTCTCATATATTGATATTCAGTATCTGAATTGCATAGTGCTAGCTTATTGTAACTCTCGGGTGGATATTTATGCTCCATACAGTGTAGTATCTTGCATATATGCCCATGGATCACACGTATGGTATGTAGCATGCAATATCACAACAGACAATGCTGTATTTGAGCATTGGGGCTCTTCAATAGTCTATCTAAGCAGGCTTTCTGAATCTAATAATGGTCTCTGCTACAGTATGTGCAAGGAATTCATGAGGTGCAACAAACTGCATTAAAAGAAGGGACATATTCAGATCAGTCAGTGACAGCAGTCCATTGAGACTATGGCTGAAATCTTGTTGGTGTTAATACAGTGACATAAGTTGTAGAGTGAATTTTCTGGATAACTGGGAAAGGCCGTCTCCAACTAATGATGACAGGAACAGAATTTCACATAAAATCTGTTGCCGCTGCACAATCATGCACTAACAGTAGTGCACTCATGTCAATGTACTACCTCTGTACTTACTTAGGCAATCCCTCGTTGTCCGAGTAGGATTGTTTTCCAAAATTGGTGTATTGGCAGTGGGTACGTAGGTGACTGTGGAGCCCCATTCTTGATCTGCATGTTCTCTCACAGTGAGGGCATTGGTTTCCAGGTGGAAGGCAGTCCCGGTTAGGGTTGGCTTGACACGCCTTCCTCTTGGCACATTTCTCTCTTTCGCCCTCCATTCGTGCCTCTTCAAATTCTACAGCACTGCTGGTCACAGCTGACATCCAGCTGGAGCACTCAAGGGCCAGGGTTTCCCAGTTCTCAGTGTCTATGCCAGTTTTTACGGTTGGCTTTGAGCCCATCTGTCAGGCCCCAAGCCTCAGTTTCCTTAGTTTGTTCAGAACCACACTGCAGCCATGATGGCATGCAAAAATCCTCTAAGTCTGTCTGCCTTTCCCAAGTGAACTCTGGGCAATGCAACTTGGTTCAAACAGTTATGGCTGCGGCTATTATTCTTAGCGATAAGCAGAAGCGCTTGGGACCAGGAGCTCCACTGCCTCCTCTTCACAGATGTGGGCACTAATTGGGATCACATACTTTGCCTCTGAGGTTTACCTAAACAGCAGCTGCAGCCCATCATGAGAACCATGATGTTCAATGCAGTCACGTTGAATAGATCAAAGGGTTTGGACACTATAACCGTTTGGTCTGGGAAAGGCAGCTCATCTCGCGCCAACCATCGCATTCCCTGGTCATTGATTCCTGAATGGGCCTTGCAACCTATTGCTTAAGACTTTATCTGCCAGAACGCTGGTTGCTTTGGATCTAGCCCACTTGGGCCTCCGTTTGCCTTGTTGCTTTGTTCCTGATTGCTACCATTGAACATTGCTGCTATACTGCCGGTGCCATTTAAGGGCATCTTAGCTTGACTTCTAGCCTCTTTCCTATATTCAACTATTCTAAATAAACCTGTTGTACCTCAGCTGAACGTGTGGTTTATCAAGGGAGGTTTCCAAGTGTCCTGGAGGGCGACACCATCTTTAAATCTCCTTTCCTGCCCACCAACATTCCATTTTCTATTATTGCGTTCGGGGTAGAGCAGCTGCTTTGGGAGACTGTGGTCAGGCATCCAGACAACATGGCCAGTCCAGCAGCGTTGATAGCGGAGGACCATCACTTCAATGCTCGTGGTCTTTGCTTCTTCCAGCACGCTGACATTTGTCCACTTGTCTTCCCAAGAGATTTGCAGGATTTTTTGTAGGCAACACTGATGGAATCATTCCAGGAGTTGCATGTGATGTCTGTAGAGTGTCCACATCTCACAGGCATATAGCAGGGTTGGGAGGACAATAGCTTTATAAAGAAGCAGCTTAGTATCCCTACGGATGTCCCGGTCCTCAAACACTCTGTGCTTCATTCGGGAAAATGCTGCACTTGCAGAGCTCAGGTGGTGTCAGTGAGCGCCCCAAATGCAGAACTGCTATCATTGCAAGGGAGCTGGGACGCTTTGACATCGACATAGCAGCACTTCAGGAGAGCCGGAGAGCAGGAGAGGGACAGCTGAAGGAAGAAAAAGGAGGCTACACCTTCTTCTGGAAGGGACTGCCTGAAGAAGACTGAAGAATGCATGGAGTTGGCTTTGCTATCAGGAATGATCTGGTGAAGGATCTGACTGAAGCACCCATTGCCAAAAACCAACAGGCAACCATCATAAGTGCCTATGCACCAACACTAGATGCTGATGAAGATATCAAGGAAAAGTTTTACTGTCAGTTGGACACTGTCCTATCGGAGATATCTAAGGAGGACAAAATCATCCTTCTGGGGGACTTTAATGCAAGAGTCAGACGAGACTTCAACCTGCGGCCAGGAGCCATAGGAAAAGACGGGGTTGGAAACAGCAACTCGAATGGCATCCTGCTTCTCACCAAATGTGCGGAACACAACCTTGTCATCATCAACACGCTCTTCCGCCAGAAAAACAAGTTCAAGACATCATGGAAGCACCCTCCGGTCAAAGCACTGACACCTCTTAGACTAAGTAATCACACGTGCCAGAGACCACAATGGCGTGCTTCTCACAAAAGCCATGACTGCTGTCGACTGCTGGACAGACTACCTCTGTCGATTGTGCCATTTACCACTTCTCATATATTGATATTCAGTATCTGAATTGCATAGTGCTAGCTTATTGTAACTCTGCGGGTGGATATTTATGCTCCATACAGTGTAGTATCTTGGTATATATGCCCATGGATCACACGTATGGTATGTAGCATGCAATACCACAACAGACAATGCTGTATTTGAGCAGGGCCATATATGTTCAAAGGAATATAAGCAGATGTTTCATCCCAAGTTGACTATTAGTCCTTCCAGCTGACTATACTGACTGTCATTGGTTCTCCAGGGTTTTAGGCAGTCCTATATGGCAAGCCTAGGGATTGAACTTAGAATATTTTGTATGTAATGTACGAGATCCACCAATGGGCTATGGCCCTTCTACTTTTGAGGGACAACGCCAAATAACTGGGGCCCCTGAATAACCTTGATTTAAGATTATGGGACCACAGTAACACAGTGGTTTAAAGCCGCTAGCTGCAAGAAATGCTGCTGACCAGAAGGTTAACAGTTCAAGCTGTGATTTGGGGAGAGCACTTGACTGTCGGTCCTAGCTCTCTGCCTACCTAGTAGTTCAAAAGCGTGCAATGTGAGTAGATCAATAGATACTGCCATTCGGTGGAAAGGTAAAAGGGAGCCCTTTGCAGACATGTCAGCAGAAGATTGAAGGAGGTTCCTTCAGCATGGAAAAATGGAACAACAGCAACTCCCCATGGCCAGAAGTTGAGCATCACCTCCAGATGCCAGAAATGAATAAAATAAGGAATACCTTTACCTATCTGTGTCATTGTTCGTGTTTAAAGACATTAAATGTTTGCCTTATATGTACTGTATTCTGCTTTGAGTCCCCCCGGGAGATAAAGCAGAATATAAATAAAGTGTATTATTTTTAACAATGAAATGTACTGATCCCTTTTTTAAAAAATTCACCTGGATTCAATGATGTCATGGGCCAAAAAAAAGCAACCAGAAATTATTCAACTTCTAAAATATTGTTTTGGTGTATTTTGGGGCCAAATTATATGGTATGCAGTAAACGTTTCTCTTGTACATGAAATCGTATTGACTATGGTTAGAGCAATGTGGTTTATCATATATTGACCTATCTTCCTTTCAGATTTTTATAATGTATGATAGGAGGTTCAGCTGTACATACAACACAATCGTTTTGATTTTCTTTCTTTCCATAGATCCCCTCTCTTTAAACACACATAGGTTACTCTTTAAAAAAGAAAACAAAAAACAGTACTGAACTGGAATTTTTCAGGAAATCATTCTTAGTTTTAAGAAACAGATTTAAGACAATGAATCTATAGAATGAACAAAACTTTTTTTTTTTAGAAAACAAAACTGATTTGGAAAGAAGCCAGAACCAAAAAGAAGATATTGAACTAAATGAGTTACTGGCATATTCCAGTAACAGTAATTTTGTCCTTGCTAGAAAGCAACAGCAGGAGAGAAGATTAAAGAAAGCAACAGGGAAACATGGAAAATAGATACCCAGGAGGCAAAAGGAAAGAAAAGCACTTAAAGCAGCCAAAAATAAAAATTAGACATATTTTATATATACTACAAAAAAACAAGGAGAAAAACCTCTACCATGATTGTTGAAATGGTAAAAGAAAAGCTTAAAGTTGAGATTTGCACAATTGTTTCGATTGATTCTAGCTGGGTCGTTATTTCCTTTTGTCAATCCATCCTGAATTAACTATGAATGTGTGAATACATTCACTCAATCAAAATCAAGCAGCCTAAATATTTAATCTTTTGACTAAATTATATAGGGCAACAAAACAAGCAAACCACACTTTCTAAAGCATTGTGTGAATTGATTTTATAGAGGAACTCATGTTATTTGTTCTTCTTTTGATCATGCGAATAATTTAAATGACACGTGATCAATATAAATTTGGCAGTATTTTGTCAATCTTGCTGTGTCAGCTTGATACCACTTCAACTGTTAAGGCTCGATGCTAAGGAATTCTGGATGTTGTATGTCATATGATGTCAATCTTGAATTATTCATTCCCATATGAAAAAAATTAAATATGTTAAACATTTTCTAAGATTTTGCACATTTTGTTGATAAAAAAACCAGTACAAGACTTTTTTTTGGCAAAATCTTAAGAGGAATTGTGTGAAGTCCAATGTTTTGTAGAAAGCACAGTGCTTTGGATCAAACTCCTTCTAATGTCATATTTATTTGTTATTTGGATTTGTAGGCCGCCTCTCCCAATGGCTCGGAGCGGTTTACAACATAGCTCGAAGAGAGCAAATACAATAATCAAACATGTGATAACATAAAACAATAAAAACAGTAGATAAAACATTTGAATAAAACATAATAAAATCACAAGCTTTCAAAGGCCTGTCTAAACAAATACATCTTGCAGGCTCTGCGAAAGGAAATTAGACTTTGCAGAACCCGAGTTTCTGGTGGCAGCGAGTTCTATAATACAGGGGCAATGACTGAGAATGCCCTGTGCCTTGTAGAAGTCAATCGAAGAGCCTTCACACTAGGGATGTCAAGAAGGTTCTGGTCCTCAGAACGAAGTGATCTCGGAAAGTTATATGGAATCAGGTACACTGGCCCCAGACCATGTAAGGCCTTGAAAGTAAGAGCTAACACCTTGAAAGTGATCCAGGGTTCAATCGGTAGCCAGTGCAGGTCCTGCAGTATGGGTGTTATGTGGCAACTCGCAGGCTCCCTGTTGCAACCTAGACCTGGAGGATCCCTCAGTAAACCACCACAAAGCAGCCGTGATTAAATGTTTTATTTAGAATAAGAAGAAAAAAAGGGAAGAGGTAAAAATATAGTCCATCGATGCATCCAAGTATTGCAAGGCAATAGTTCTAGTAAAGTTCAAAGATCCAATAAATGAATAAATAGTCTTGAAACCCCAATGGGCTAAAATCCGGGATAAGTCCTTGGCAAACAATGGCTTGGCTGAATACTTGAGTACAGTGACTTGGAGGCTCTACGGCCTGGTCCTGGACTTGAGTTCCGTGGAGCTTGGCAATTAAAGCTGAATGTTGGCACGAGATCCTGAGTGCCAACGGGAACCGACTTAAATAGGTCCCCCATTGTTTTGGTCTCTGAGGCACTGACTTCGGCGCAGCTCTTTCCCAGGAACAGTTTGGGGGTTTGACTTTCCCAAGCCTTCCAAGGAAGGCAAATTAACGGCTGCTCATTAACGGCTGCACCTGGAGAAGAGGGAGACTGCACTTCTTATCAGGTTGGGAAGAAGGAAGGATGCGCCTGGCCTTGACCGCTGGTTGACGCAGAAGCCTCTGCAAGGGTTCTCTCTGAGCCCTGGCTGGTAACTTGGATTTAACATGGCTTCTATCTGGCTTAGCTAAGGAGTCAGGCTGGGGCATGACACTCCCCTGTGAGCAGCCGAGCTGCAGCATTCTGCACTAGCTTCAGTTTCCGGATCACTGACAAGGGCAGGCCAATGTAAAGAGCGTTACAGTAGTCGTCTTGAGATGACCGTGGCTTGGATTACCGTGGCTAGGTCATTCCGTGAGAAATAGGGAGCCAGACACTTCGCCTGTCGCAGGTGGAAGAATGCGATTCTGCTGACATTGGAGATTTGCGTCTCCATTGTCAGCAGAGGGTCCAAGTGGACACCCAGGCTTTTTACTGATGATGACGGGCATAGTGCCTCGCCATCCAGGGTCAGCAGTTGGATTTCCCTATTGCCCGGACGGCATGTTTTAAAAAATATTTTGGAACTTTCCCGTATGCATTTTACAAAGGGGGGTTTTGGGAGTGTTACCTCTCCCCCCAATTCAAAACACAAGCTTCTCCATTTTTAAATGTGTGTAACTATTCTTTAAAAGTTAGACAAATCCCGTGATGAGTACATATTTGTTATGTGAAGAAGCCAGCGAGTATTGCTTTCTATTAGGTCCCAATTAACACCAGATATTTTTAAAGAAAAGAAAGGACAGGTTTAATTATGTGAAAGGCCAATTACGGAGACAAGAAACCACAGCGACACTTTTCTCAGCATGACCAGCTACATCAACAGACATTGATGGGAACCTAGTAGGAAGACGACAACCTGATATAAATGTGAAGCTAATGTAATAAGCCATCTCTTAAGGATCAGTAGTTTCATGTGTAATGGAAATCTCTTCCTCTCTGTTTTGTGCCACGTTTGCTATGCATTTCTTTGTGCTGTTTTGCTTAATTGTTCTGTTGCTGCTGCTGTTGTTCAGAGCACCTCGTGGCCCCTATTTAACACCCAGCTTTACATCTCTGAAATGATTTCCTTATTTCTATGGTGGTTTTGTTGTGAAATCTCCCAAGAGAGGGACCTGAGTGAAGTCCTTTATTAATGATTGGACCCTAGACAAAGGTCATGGAGACAGCACAGGTATTTAGCTTTGCCTTGCAGCTGATAAGCTTGAAGTCAGCTGGTCAATTTTATTTTTAACCCTTGACCTCATCTAACCGTACCAAATCCTTCACTGGAACCATCAATCTTCAGTCCCTGCTAGGATATAATTACAGGTCCATCCAACCTAGGATACAGGAAGAATCTGATCCTCTATTACAAAGGGATCATTATTGCACCGGAATCTACCAACAATTGTTCT
Organism: Anolis apletophallus; assembly: GCA_030556195.1. Taxonomy (NCBI): domain Eukaryota; kingdom Metazoa; phylum Chordata; class Lepidosauria; order Squamata; family Anolidae; genus Anolis; species Anolis apletophallus. The sequence continues at coordinate 121,434,782 of JARBWK010000005.1, read as the reverse complement.
GATTTTCTGCAACAATAAAATCTATCTATCTATCTATCTATCTATCTATCTATATATATATATATATATATATATAGTATTTTAATATGCTGCTCTTCTCAACCTCAAAGGGGACTCAGAGCGGCTTACAGCAAACAGCAATACTGCCAGAGTGGCTTACAATGTACATATAACAATATTGCCGGAGTGGCTTACAGCAAACTAAAAAAACAAACAATTAACATTACTGTCATAGCACAACATTAGCACTACACATCATAGTGCACTACAACATATCACAATATTGTTAGCAATATTGCACGTAATACAAATATACAAATTATAATATCACAATATAATTATTATATCACATTATCATTGGCAGTATTGTATTGGTGTTACACCACCAATACCAAATGCATATACAACACACCATACTGTAATCATACTATTATTATTAGTAGTATTACATTACTATTATACTATAACATAATACAATAGATTGACATTATATTATATTATAATGTAATGTAACATTATATTATATCATATGTTATTATGTTATATTATTTATAAAATAATAAATAACATTTATTTAAACAAAATAAAATTACTTATTTAAATAAATAAATAAATTTTATAGAATTATTTTAAACACAACAAAACTTAGACAAAAAAAAGGGGAGGTGAAAATAATAATATAAAACACAAAATAAAGTAAAATAAATAAAATAAAATAAAAAACAAAATTTAAAAATTTAAAACAAGATGACAAAATGCAGCAGATTATATATGCATAACATTTATTTAAAAAAGGGTGACAGAAAGTCTAAGAGCAAACTAAAATAAAAAATGAGCCTTGTGTGCATGCTTTTTTTTCTGGGGAAAGTGAGGAACAGAAACAGCAGCTAGTTGGGATTATTTTTGTCATGCAAATTTCATCGTAAGATCTGTAGCTCATTGTTGGAGACAGATAAGCTTTCGACCTTCAGATTTAAAACAAACTGCTAATGTAGCAGCATCTGGAAGGTGCAGGGAGAAGGATACAGATGGCCAGATGGATACAGGACGGAAAAGGCTCCCCTCACGATTCTGTGTTCCTGGTGAAGGTAAATTGTGAAGGGTCTTCTGCCCACATCAAGATAGAAATGCAAGCAGTTTACCTTCCCCCAACCCTCCTGTCTGTCTGTCTTTTTTTTTTAATAAGCCGTTTTCAACCTGTGCCAGCAGGAATAATGTATGCAAGCATTGGAAGCCTCTTGGATGTGCAGTCAGTGGGGAACAGCCTAGCTACATGCATTTTTACATATCTTCCAGCTACCAGAGAATCAAAGCGCCAACTGCAGAATTTTAGTGCCCAAGGCTATCCTGTGGATTTATAAGACCCCTTGAAGGAGCTTGGGATACACGAGCCAATAATGTGCCACACTTATTATTATACAAACATGTACATATATAACAGTAGCCAATTTTGCTCTCCACCTAATGTGGATTTTTCTTTTAATATTTTATATGCTTCTATTATCTTTAAAATAAATTCTTCATTTAGAATGTTATTTCACTGGCTCAGAGCATTACATTATGGAAATCGGGCTGGTGTTAACTGATAATTCTCATTCTGAAGAATGCTGTGCACCCCAGAACACTTTCTGATTGTTTTTTTTATTTGAATTCAAAACCCAGCACATCCCATAGGCTTAGTACAACTTAGATTAAATTCCTTGTTTCCGAGTGAAATACTCTCGCATCACTCTTCCTCTCCCCTTTTCTCTGTTCCTAGCTCTTCCCACAAATAAATTTAGAACAAGGAGAAAAAAAGGACTTTGCCCAAATGAACTTCTATCTATTTCTCATCCTGGGAGAAAGAAAGGATATACATCCAATAAATAAGCGAGCAAGCAAACAAGTTAACAGATAAATAATACACATGCATCTGCAATATTTGCTAACTTGCTTTATTAGTGCTTCTTTGTTTTCAATAGAGTAGAAAATCTGAGGCTCTCTCGAAGTATTTGAACTCCACCTCCCAAAGTCTATTACTATGATGGCAAAGACTGCTGGGAGTTGTTTTTCAACAACATCTAGATCAGGGGTGCCCACACTTTTTCAGCATGCGAGCTACTTATAATACTTATAAAACCACCAAGTCACAAAGATCTACCTACACAGAAATGTAAAATGTATAAATATTTTCTAATTCATTAAGGATTCTTTGTATGTACAATGGATGTTGATGGACCTTGCATAACTGAATAAGCCAATATTGTACAACACACATAATAAATAATTATTTACATTTTTTGCAATTTCCTGAGTTTACTTTGATGATTTGCACTGAATTGAATCAGCCAGGGATAAACTGGCAGAATGGAAGCACACAGACCTTGAAGCTGCAAAGCCATTCAATGATGATCAGTGGGGCCAATGATACATTCAAAAATGCACCCAGACAAGAGTTCTTTTTCCCACCCTGACATAATTTCAGAGATATAAACTGGCAGAATGGAAGCACACAGACCTTGAAGCTGCAAAGCCATTCAATGATGATCAGTGGGGCCAATGATACATTCAAAAATGCACCCAGACAAGAGTTCTTTTTCCCACCCTGACATAATTTCAGAGATATAAACTGGCAGAATGGAAGCACACAGACCTTGAGAAAGCCATTCAATGATGATCAGTGGGGCCAATGATACATTCAAAAATGCACCCAGCTGGCAGAATGGAAGCACACAGACCTTGAAGCACTACAATGATGATCAATGTGGCCAAGCAGATGAATTCCTCGCAGTCGCAGATGGCTTTGGCAGAAAATGGCTGCCAAAGCCTCCTTCTGGTTGTCCTCCCTCATGGCTCGTCTTTGCACCGCCGCACACTCCAAAATCACATGTGCGGGCCGGGCGCCTGCCCCCTTCTTTGCTCTGCTGCCCTCCTTCTCTGTCCCTCATCAGGCCACCCTGTGACGGCACTGAGGGGGAGTCACCTCAGGGGCAGCATGACGAAGGGGAAGATGCACCGTGTGGAAGGAAGGTGTGCGGCGCGCAAAAGGAGTGTGGCGCGGAAGGAAAGTGCTGCCCTGCGATCGACTTAATTTGGCACTGCGATCGACTCGCCGATCGCGATCGACTTTCTAGGCGGCCCTGATTTAGATGGTTAAAGATATGCATCTCTCATATAAATAAACTCCATACACTATTCTAATCTGCCTAAAGGAATTTACATAATGACAGCTGAGTACTGAACATTTTCCTGTGAATTCAGTTCAGGTTTCTGCTTACAGTATGACCTTTGTATCCACAGGGAATAGGTTCCACACACACACTCTCACCATGGATAGCTGACATTTGGAAAATAGCAAATCCTATATATTGACCAGAAACATACTGAAGAATCTCACTGGATGGTCTAGAAAGCTTCACAAACACTCCTAAGGTGGAATATTTGTGGGGCATGGATTACTGTGGGTATAATATCCATGGATAAGGGACTTGCACTGTACTTTTTACCTGCTGTGGTAACAGGAATGTCAGAAGAGAAGAGGCTGACTACCCATGAAAGATTACTGCTACCACATCAACACTAGATTATTAAATATGGTTTTCTGTGGATGAGCAGATGGTGATTACTGGATGGCACATGTTCTGTATCAGAAACTAGAGCAGATGAGATCTATCCAATGCAGTTTTTTAAATCAGTTCCCCAAATAGCCAAACCAAATCTAAAGTTGACCAAAAACCGATTAGTAACCCATTTGGTACTAATGTTGCAGAGTCCCTGGTCAAAGTGGTCCCTGGTTAAGTAGTCCCTGGTTAAAAAAAGATTGGGACCACTGTTCTATATCTAGTTGAAAACATTTATATCTTGTATTTGCCAAATGGCTTCAAAAAATATAGCAACAAAATGTTGCTTGATGAAGTTGATCATGTATAAAATGTTTAGTTATACAGAAATTTTGAAAATCTAGGAAGAGTCCAGCTCTAGAAATTGGCAAAAGTAAAAAAGAAATAATGTATCTGAAATCTTTTCTCCCAGTTTATGTCTTCTAGAAGTAGAGAATATTTGGAATAGGAAAATAGTTTGAGAGAACACAGTAGCAATACAGAAAAATGGGCTTTTGGGCTTGATTACAGTATATATATATATATATATATATATATTGCCATTGTGGAGAGGAATCCATTCTGTAGTCATCTCAACCCATGTAAAACTCATTTATTGACTGTGATTCTCAATATCATCATTTAGTGGCCAGTGGAGAATAAGGGTGCTGGATCTGGACAAAGGTCAATATTATTCACCAAAGCATCCGGAGAGGTTCTCAGAGAATTATGTCCTCACTGAAATTCAAGCTACAAGGACATTGTCAGACACTCCCCTCCTTTGCCCCTCCCCACCCTCCTCCTTTTATGCTCCATCTCTCTATGCTGGTTCTTAGCTATCATTTTTTGTGCTGGAAGAGCTTTCTCTATTTCCACTGTCTTGTGCAGGTGACTAGCTGGTGGGGTTACAGCTTCTGCAGAGATGCGGGAAAAGGTAAGACAATCTGCATCAGGAGACTAAACAATTCAGATAATTATATGTCTCACAGGATTTTCCTATAGCCTTATCACACCAGAGGGTGGATCTTATTTAAATCCGGGTTCTGCCTCTTGCAGATTTCTGAAGTTTGTAGTTTAGCAAGACCCAAGACCTATCTAGCTGAGCAGTTTAAAGACCCCTGCCTAAACTACAAGCCCCAGTTTTCTGCAGGAGGCAGAAACTGGATTTAAAGTGGATCCATGCTCAAGTGTGATGACAAGTGATTATGCGAAATTCCTAGCAGACCTCTAAAATGGGAAGATGATGGGAATGGTGGGCATGATTCCTCCTTAGTGTCCTCTCCCAGGGAATGGAGCTAAACCAGCCTTCTGATTCCCTATGGAGCTAGTGGCAATGAAAGGAGTGAAAAAGCAATTAGACTGAAGTAAAAACACTTGTGTGACCTGGACCCCCAAGTCTATGGTAATGGGGCCAGTATGGTATTTCAATGAAGAGATCACCCCAAATTATACTATGGTGGTACTGAAACATTCTGTATAATTGCAATTGCTATAGTACCAATTTTGACTATGTGTTTGGACCGAAGAACAAAAAACCCCCCACATACAGTACATTTGGTATACCATCAATTAATCAGACCTTCAAAACTCAATAAAAGGCTGGATACTTGTGCATTTACATAACTTTATATATCTATTTTTGATTACAATATAATTAATCATTTGCAGTGAAATATGTGAACTGACTCCATTGTTAAGTAATATAAATAAATACAATTCTGCTTGACAGTTCTGACATTGTACATCTACATTTGAAAGGCTGCTGCAGAGAATATTCTAGGGCTTTTTTTTTCTTATGCACAGTAATTCACCTCCATCTCCCAAATCCACAGCGGCTATGTTCCCAGCCATACCATAGATATTGATATATCTGAACACAAATAACCAATCAGTCATAGAGTTGCATTGTCGGGCTTGGAAATTGCTCTAGAGATTCCTTGAGAAATATCCTCTCTAGGAATTTGCGAAGTCTTCCCGGGTGAGCCTATGGTAACTTCTGGTGGAAGAATGCCATATAATTGTCTGGTGGACCTAGAAAATTCTCAGAAGTATCTCTTTGGCCTGGACACAAGTTATTGACTACAGATATGCAGCTCTCAGTACACTGCCCATTCTGGGATAGGATTGGAGTCCAAAAGTTAAAGAACCACATATTCCCCAACCCATCTTGTATCATATCCAAATGGATTTGGGAGTGTAAATATTCATGAATTATGTTTCAGTAAGTAGGGCAGCTTCTTAACTTTGCAAAGATGATCCCGGATTGCACTGCTTGCGAATGTGTCAATTGGATAACAGAATCAATTGCTTATAACTTAATTGATATCCCAAAATGTTATCCATATCCCAGAATAGATTGCATTGTTCCAAGTTCCTGAATCTATATGTAAAATAGATCCAGTTCAGATCAAAAAAGTTCAGATCAAAATACAGTGGACTCACCTACTGATGCTTTAGCACCAACTTCTGTTGCTTAGCTTACTATATCTAAGAAACATGAAACACTCCTGCTGCAGCTAACCTCCTGCAAAATGCCTATGAGCTCAAAGTCGCTTGTACTGCATTTCCCCAGGGAGACTGGTCAACATTAAGAATGTATAAAGTACAATTCTGTCTGAGCATTTTGGCAACTATTTGTTATGATATTGCTTCCTGTCAAGCGCATAATGCAATTTTGTCTTCCATAAAAATAAACGCTGTGTGTAATCTCAGACTCTTGTCATTTCCCACATTTCTGGCACTAAATATTTAAAGAAGGAGAGGCCAGAGAATCCCAAGCTAGCGATAGACTTCATGTGCTCCAGCCCCCGAGGTACAACTATCAATGGAACGGTGCTGTATTGCCGAAGAGACATGAAAGAGATAGCCGATGAAAGACCTACCTGCCCACAGGCGAGGCCCATGCCTCGTTCTCCCATGCCATGCGGACAAGATAAATTTAACTCCAGGGCATCAGCTCCAGCAGCCTGTATGGCACACAGAAAAGGAAATATCAAATATTAACTGCCAAATGGTATACCACTTCACTGAAGGTAATTTCCCAAATGACAACCTGATGTGTAGATAACTCACGGCGCATGCAATATCTCTCCCACCAAACACATACACACATACATACACACCAATATTTATTTCACTTCATGACTAATTCAAAGCAAAATGTAGCAATGTGATACAAGACAAAGCAAACTTTAAAGGCACACATTCAAAAAGGGAGCATGGTTTCCCATAGGAATAGCTTTTGTTAACTCTCACCCTGACTCAAATCAACTGTGAACTCTATTAAAGTCATTTTAGATAGTAAGAGCTGAAGAAAGAAAGCTATTGGAAGGTGTGCGTGTCTTTTTGTGTGTGCACTTGCTAAACCTATCCCTGTATAACAACTTTGTGCATGTTGTAAACAAGCTCTTTAGAGAGGAGATTATATTTAGCCATTCTTTCTGCTATGCTACTTTTGTACACAGTTTCTCACAATGGAAATTTGGTTAATTGTTTCCAATTACAGCTTGATGCTGGAGGTTTCCTCATACTTTTCAATCTATTGCATTCATTTGTTGATGTATTTCTTGGAAAAACAGAAAAAAGAACCCTGAAGATTGATTTAAATTTAGTAAACACATTAGTGTTCAGCAGAGAATAGATCGCATGGAGGACATGATTAAATCTAGTACTATACACGTACACCTGGAATGAGAGAGGTGGGTGTCTTTGGCTTCTAAATTGTAATTACATTTAGTTTAATCTGGTTTAATAACAATTCACTTCTTTGGGGCTCATGTATTCCCACCCCCATCCCAAGTGTCCATGTTCCTCCCCTTTAATATAAAAAACATAGAAGTCCTGCTATTTCTAGAGTTGGACTGTCAATATATTATTTCCTCCCAGAGATGCTCAGGTGGAACAACTTGTCCTATCTTTGATGACTAAGGATACAAAATAAATTTACAGTTTTTGTGATCCATCAGGAGCAAGAGTGCCTCAAATATATCTATCCACCAAAGTTTTGAGCTTTCAGCAGAAATGGAAGTCTAGCAAGAAGTGTTTAGCACAAAAATTCACAAGCAAGTACCAAAATGCAAAACAAACAAATGCACAAAACCATCACAATTTTGCCCAGCAGGGAAAAAAGCTTTTGACATTTTCCTTTCTTTCCCATGCCTGAGAATGTGTTGATTTTCCTCCCTACCAATTACCTTCTGCTAGCAGGCCTTTGGCTCTTAAACTGTAAATACATTGAAACTGGCTTGTTGTCATTTTTTAAACTGATTTACCCTTGTTTTTATACAATGCAAATGTATTTGACTTACATTTGTATTGTTGTTAGATACTTTTGGCACCATTCAGCTGGATGTAGATGTACTAATAAATGAATAAATAAATATTTTAATGTTTCTGCTCAGGAACCTCCACAAACTTTAGATGCATTGATGACGAAACATGGAATCAAGAAGACCAGGCACAGAGACTTTTTTTTTTGAAACATGGGCCACTTTATACAATCGAAAACAGTGAATGCAAAATGATCAAAGGTATGAGTAACCTAGTGCATGAGCAGCAGAAACCAGGTACAACTTCTAAACCAAATCAACGAAACCAATTTGAATGAAACACTTGAGCCCAGAGGGACAGCCAATAACTGGCCATATGCTTAACGGAAGGCAGGTGCAAGGTATATCTACCTCAAGTCTCAGGATTTAAACTCAGAGCAAAACATCTAGGTCACTTTCAAGGGTAGTGTGGGACCTCGCCCTGCTTTTCAGCCAGAGGGGCTGAGACAGGCCCCGGGGGTGCCAATTGCTTTAGACCAGGATGGAGAAGATGAATGGCATGATGGGTATGAAGGGAATTATCCTGATGATGAAAGTTTGCAATGGGATTATGTTTGGCCTGAGAAATATTCTGAAGAAGAGATAGAAACAGATTCCGGCTCGGACTGTGAATATGAACGTCCAGGTGGTTTCGGGTCTCAGGAAAGAGTATCATCCCTGATTGCCGAGGAATCTCTGGGAGACAAGGAGATGCCCAGTTCCCAGATTGATAACGCACCAGATGTTCCAGCTAATGAGCAGACTTTCAATAGCAGACAGAATATTATGACTTCAAGGCAAGATTGGAGACGGGGATCGGAAAGGAGTTGGATACAAAAGAGTTGGGTTTAATTAACTGTTCATTGAGAAAATTCTTCAGACTGGAGGCTATGTCGGTAGACAGTGGACGCGGATCTGGTCCTCTCGGTTTTGGTTTACTGCGGAGCAGTTGGTCTGTGCTCTTTAAGCTGTTTTCCAGGAACTTGGTTCATGGTCTGTGAACATGAGACTTTGCTATAGCTGCTTTTTGACCCGCTTTGTTTGGAACCTATTTTGGACTGAACTTTATGCCTATTTGGATTAATTACTTTTTGCTTTTATTCTTCAATTTATTCTAAATAAAGAATTTGTTATTGAGCCCTGGTGTGTGTGTTTAGGGGGTCTGGGACGGCTTGTGTTGCGACAGGTAGATTCAAAAGGCAGAACTCAAACCAAACAGAATGAGAAGATGGGACTTAAATATTAGCCTGCTGATCTAGGCATTGCATCTTGGCATCTTGCATCAGATACCTTTGGGCATCATGGTGGCCATCAACATACTGGGGAGTAGAGTATATTTTCCAGATTACCTGAAGCAGAGAACATTCTTAATAAGAAAATACCTTTTCTAATGAAGGATCCTAATAGGAAGGCTATGAAAAGACAAAATGGGACTTGGTTTGAATGACCCATATGTTATTAGAATCATTATTTCCAAATGTGTACTAATGCATATAAAGTAGTATCTGTACATTTTCCATGTCTGTTTTCTTATGTGTGTGTGCATGTGAGAGACTTGTAAGTAGACACCCTAGCCATGGACATTCATGACATCATAGCTGACATCATGAAGCTTGTTCTATGAGTAGACATGGGCAAAGGAAATTGAACCTGATGATTTCAAATGAGGGCTTTTTTGTATTTGTAAAAACGATTCTTGCATAACTTGGCACAAACTGTATGAATAATGTGATTGCCACAAATTGCATAAATTTATTTATTTATTTGAAACATTTATATTCTACTCTTCTCACCCTGAAAGGAATTCAGGGCAAAGCACAACACATATACAGCAAACATTCCATGCTGGGACATAAAATAACTATAAATATACACTAAAATCTATTTTAAAATCAGCTGTTTAAAACCATCTCAAAACACCATGACATGAATTGTGCAGGTAAAATGTGACAGTCATAGTCTGTTATTTGGTTATTGTTGTGAACCTTCAAGTTGTTATCAACTTATGGTTACCTTTGTGATAATTTCTTGACAAGATTTATTCAGAAGGATCGCAAGTGTGTGACCGCTCAAGAATATCCAGTGGGTCCCATGGCTGAGATGGTATTCAAATACCTCTTAAAGCACATTGACACTGACCATTTAATGTGATGTTGTGTATAGCTTGGAAAGTGAGGATGAGGAGATTCTGGTACAAGGCTCAGCAGTCCAGTTGGAGCCCAGCCTCTCTCTCCGCCAAACTTTGAAGCAACACCCATAAAATGAGCTACTCTTTCTCAGCTTGCAGAACAAGTGCAAGCAACTTCCTCTGAGCAGACTGAGGAAGAGTTAATTGTTCCATTTTTGTGGACCTGAGGTTTCAGTTGCGGAGGCCCTTGAGATTATCTGAGAGGAGAACTAGCAACAGATAACACCTGTGATCTTAGGATTTAAAGAACTGAAAACTGGTACCTAGTTGCTGTCTGCCATGTCAGATCTAGAAGCTACAACCCTGGACTTCTGCTATATCATGGTTCCTGAACCCTAGACTTACTTTGAACCTTGGATTACAGATTCTGATTCAACCTTGTACACTGGACACTCTAGTAATTGGTTAATGACCCTGAAAGGGATATTTGACTTCTCTATTTGTGTTCTCCTGCTAATGTTTGCACCTCTCTTGGACTATTGGCTTGACCTCGGACTCTTGATTAATGCTCTGCTACTATTTGGGGTCGAGGCTTCTGACATGCAGCTTGAAGCTGACTTCAAACTCTGGTGGCTACAAAACATTTCCCAACAAAGCACGCTGCAGCATCAATTGAAGGGATTAAAGCACATCAAGCCAAGTAGGGGGAAAGTACAAGTTAAACTCCTTAATGCACTTCAGCAAGTCCCCAATGTAAGTCACACTGCACTGTGAAATCGGCTCTGCAGAATGCAAAGCACATTATTTATTTATTTATTTATTATTTACTTATTTATTTCCAACATCTCTACCCCGCTCTTCTCTCCCCCAAGGGGGGACTCAGAGCGGCCTAACAAAAGGCACAATTCGATGCCAACATAATAAATACAATATAAAACCAAAAACATACAGCATTAAAACACATTAAAATACAATTAACATTAGCACATGAGACACATTCTCTTAAGTTAAAGACAGTATTTCGTCCATAACAGGAGCATTGAGCCATATCCATCAACTTGCCATTACAAAGCCAGTCCAAAGTGCTACAATGTGCTAGTGTGCAAACGCCTGGTCCCACAGCCAAGATTTCACTTTTTTCCTGAATGCCAGGAGGGATGGGGTTGATTCGTATGTCTCTTGGAAGTGTGTTCCACAGATGGGGAGCCACCACCGAGAAGGCCCTCTCTCTCGTCCCCACCAACCGCGTTTGAGAAGTTGGCGGGAGCAAGAGCAGGGCCCCCCTGGATGATCTTAAATTACGAGGTGGGATGTAGCGGCTGATGCATTCGGACAAGTAAGCTGGGCCAGAAACGTATAGAGCTTTAAAGGTCAAAACCAGCACTTTGATTTGAGCTCGGAAATGGACAGGCAGCCAGTGGATCTGACACAACAGGGGGTGGTATGCTCCCTGTATGTAGCTCCGGTTATTAATCTGGCTGCTGCCTGTTGGTCTAATTGTAATTTCTGAATTGTCTTCAAAGGCAGCCCCACGTAGAGTGCATTGCAGTAATCTATTCAGGATGTGACCAGAGCGTGGACGACCGTAGCCAGATCAGACTTCCCAAGGTACGGGCCTGCACTGAATCATGTTTTAAAAAATGGAAGCGCCCCCCCCCAATAAACCAGCCAGTATAGTTGTTTTTCCAAACTAGTTCCAAACCGACCTAAGCAGCTTTCATGCAAAATATGGTTTTGCAAGTGTAAATATTGTTACTATGAACATGAAAACTGCTCTTGATGCCTCACAGACAAAGAGAGAAAAAGGTGTATTTCACTCTGCTTGTCTACCAGGATGAAACAATCAATGTATCACAGTCCTACGAACCATATAAATGCAGTGCAAAACTGGAAGGAGAGCATAAGCAATTGTTCACAACTTGAATTAAGCCACAGTATAATGAGAATATGGAAGAAGTAAAAGGAGAGATAACAGTTACCCAAACTTCTTCAGAGGTTTATAAAGGTCAGGTTTAATTTTAAGATATGATTAAGTTCAGGAAAGAGGTCTTATTTTATCTGAAAAGTTTCCGTATCCCTATGAATTATGAAGGAATAGAAGGCCCGGTGTGATTAAATGAGCCATGCCCTGAAGATCTTTATTCAACACTCAGCAAGAGTAACTTGGTGAATTGTAGAGAATTACGATGCAGTCTTCAGGAGTGCCGTTCTTGGAATGGAAACCATTATCTCTGAATGAAGGCACCATTTAAACAAGTCCAGTCCAGGCAAATAAGCATTTCTGCTAAGGTGCTGATAACACCACAAGAAGGGGAAGGGCACAAGGAAGACTGTGCACCTCCCTTTTTGTCTCAATTAAAAAGCCTCAGGTAATTCAATAGAAGGCTTCAGTTCAAGGATGGTTTTAGCAGATGCCTTTTTATCTCAGACAGAAACACACCAGGCATGGGGTTTTTGAGTTATTTATGTCACAGTAGTTCTGTGGGTCTAGGCTTAAAACTTTTTGAATATGTTATAAATCTACTTCTTCGGGCTACTTGTCTCCTGAGGGTACTGTATCTGTGGGTTCAAATATGTACGATTTAAATTATAGGTAAACATTTAAGCACGTTTTTTTTAAAAACCCACTGGGGAGGATAAATAAGGAGTGGGCATGACACATGAGGAGGAATTTAATCCTTACCTCCCAAGTATGGCACCCACACCGCATGGAAATTGTAATAAGAAAGGACTTTTCCTACTGCAGATTGACATTTACCTCTAACAGTGCTACAGCAAGGGCTAATCCTATTTTCCCATTTTCCCACAACTATGTGGGATGCCTTGTGGTGGGAATGTACTTTACAAAAATGATTTTGCGTATATAACCCAATGAAATTTTTCATAGGATTTTATTTGGCAAGAAGTATTCAAGGGTGATTTGCCCATTCCTTCTGAAATATAGCCTACAGCAGGGGTAACCACACTTTTTCAGCATGCGACCTACTTATAATAAAACCAAGTCAGAAAATCTACCTTCCGCACGCATGCCTCCCGAGTGCACACCCACGTTGCTTCAGATGAGAGAGAGGGCGGAAGGGGAGGGGGGGGGCTTGGCATGGCCTGGCTCTGCCCCCTCTGGCTTCAGCTCTAGCAAGCTTCTCCAGCCTTGAGGAGGGCAGGAAGCCAGTGGTGGCAAAGTTAGCACAAGGCTGGTTTGGCCCTGCCCTCCTCAAGGCTGGAGCAGGTGCTGGGAGTGCCGAAGCCAGGGGAGGGGAGGGGCTTGCAAGGCCTGGCTCCAACCCCCTCTGGCTTCAGCTCTAGCAGCAGCTGCTCCAACCGTGAGGGGACAGCGCCAAGCTAGTGTTGGCATAGATAGCACAAAGCTGGTTTGGCCCTGCCCTCCTCAAGGCTGGAGCAGGTGCTGGGACCCAGGGAGGAGCACCTGGCTCTGCCCCCTCTGAGAAGCGCCCCATCCAGCTGCGATCGACCTCCTTTGGTCTCGCGATTGATTGGTCGATCGCGATCAACTTCCTGGGCAGCCCTGGCCTACAGCATCTTGTATTCCTAAGCAGTTTCTCATTCAAACACTAACAACAGATTATCTTGCTTAGCTTCCGAGATCAGATGGGATCCGGTGCCTTTTGGGTATTTATGCCATCCTTTACATATATGAATATTATATGTTTTTGTGTCTGTAGAGGCTAGTTGGATAGACAAGATTACTATCTCTTGGCCGAATATATGCTTTGTATACTGAACTGATCTGGTCACTAGGATTTTCTATTAAAATGATCTTCCAAGAGGTGATGGGACGTGGCAGAACTGCTGCAAGGCATTGCAAATCATACTCGGTTCCGAAGGAGACAAACTTGAAAAAGTTACATTTATGGGTCACGACTCTCCAATTTCCTAACTATATGTTGGCTAGATAGTTTGATCTAGTATAAGTCAAGTTCCTATGGTTTTTTAACCTTGGTGACAGGATCAGTTGTTTTGTCATACATTTCCTCACTAGGCACTGTGACAATACAATACAAAACTGTGTACAAGTCAATAGGGATGTATGAAACAGCAAAAAATCCATTTCGAATTTTGTTTCAAAATTCAGATTGTTTCATTTTGAAAATATTTCAAAAAATGGGGAGGGGAGAATCTCATTTTATTGTGAATCCAACTTTAAGAAATTTTGTTTTTATTTCGTTCCTTTTCTTTCATTGGCGGCAATGGAGGAACTTTAGAGGCTCATTTTTCTATCGTTTTTGTGGCTATTGGGATGAAACTTGACACACTTGTAGGACACATTTACAAATGTAAGCCTGCCAGGTTTAAAACATTTTGCTCATCTACTGATATTTTGGAAATGTTTTATTTTTTTCAAATAACATTTTTAAAAATCACCAAAAGGTATCTGTTTTAATTTCTCCACAGCAATAGAACACGAGTAGGACATCATTCCTACAAAGTTTCAGAACATTTTGCTCATGCACTGATTTTTTTGGAATTAAAAAAAATCTCTCTCTCCTACTGAGAGGAGGAGACAGCTTGCAGAGAAAATAACTGAATTCTGGAGAGGAAAATGAGCTTTTGATTGGCCGAGGAAGACCATGTATAATGTTTTATACTGCTTTTATTGATGGCATTGAATTGTTGCCAACACTGTGAACCACCCTGAGTCCTCTTTGGGTTTGAGAAGGATGGTATATAAATATCACAAATAAAAATAATAGAATAAATAAAAGTGATACAGCAGATATGGCTGTGCTCATTTCCACTCCCACCCCACCCCCACCCCAAATGAGAGATAATGCTTGCTTCAACTTGGAAATAAATGGTCAGGATATTAATGAACCTAACAAAAATATTCCCAGCATTTAAAGGGGGCCTGTTTTGTTCTGTTTGGGTTCCAGGGGGCACTTCCAGTGTTTTGTTTTGGTGGTTTGTATCTACAAGTCACCGAATTTGTCCGAACTCCGAATCGGCTACCGGAATTTTGTACAGCCCTCCAAGTCAACCTCATGTATAAGTTGAGAGAAGGTTTAGGGGACAAAATTATGAATTTTGATTAAGAGCTGTGGATCAGCTTTGTAGAGTTGGAAAATGCTAGTGCTGTATCAGGGATAAATTGCCCCATGGCTTCTGACATTTCCTTTCCCAAGCATTCAAATGTGTGACTCACCATTTTTTGAGAAAAATAAAAGTATGGCAGTAATCCTTATTTTAAAAAGGAACCAACCTATTATCAGAACTTAAAAGAAATAATGATCCCTTCTACTGCCTTGGTGCTCCTTTGAGAGAAAACATCAAACAGCTGCCAGTACCACCATTTCCCTACCAAGATGGGGCAGAAAAAACTCAGTACTGATGCCCCAGCAGAGATATTGGGGATGAGGGGTGAAGGGAGGTCACACTTCTTTTATATTGCCTCAATACAGACAAATCTCTCACCTTTCACCACTCTACACAGAGAATGGATTGTCTCCTTTTTATATACTACTAGCTGACCCAGCCACGCGTTGCTGTGGCATTGTTGAAAAGCACAATCAAATGACTTGCAACCCCTAAAAGCCATTCAATCCAGCTGTGTTCTTAAGTATGAGTCGTTTCTAAGTGGGATGTTTGTAAATTGGGGACTGCTTGTGTGTGTGTGTATGTATGTATATGTATTTGTGTGTATGTGTACATATGTGTGTGTATATATGTGTTTACTTATGTATATGTGTATATGTATTTGCGTGTATATGTGGGTAGTTATGTATATGTGTGTTTGTATATGTATATGCCAATTCATTCCCTTTCTCAATCAGTCCTCCCCTTTATTTCCCTCTCTCTGTTCCCTCCCTCTCTTTCTTTCCTTCCTTTTTCTCCTCCCCTCACCAGGTTGTCCTTCCTTTATTAGCTTTTCTTTCCTTTTCCTGTCCTGTGTACTTTCTCTTCTTTCTTCCTATGGTACTTCCTTCTTTCCTTCCCTCCCCCTTTCTCTCTGACCTTTCTCGCCCTTTCCCTCTTGCATTTCTTCCTGTTTCCCTCCCTCTTTTATTCTCTCCTTCCTTCCTGACTGTTGCTATCTCTTCCATTCCATCCTGTTCTCTTTCTGTCTTCCACCCCTCTTTGCCTTCCTTTCTGTCTTCCTTTCCTTTCCTTCCATCTCTCTTTCTGTCCCTTCCCTCCTCCCTTTGCTCCCTCTCTCCTTCCCTTTTTTCTTTCCGTCTCTGCTACCTCTTCCATTCCTTCTTTTTCACTTTCTGTCTTCCCCCCTCTCTCTGTCTTCCTTTCCTTTCCTTCCATCCCCTCTTTCTCTCCCTCCCTTTGCTCCCTCTCTCCTTCCCTTTTTTCTTTCCGTCTCTGCTACCTCTTCCATTCCGTCCTCTTCTCTTTCTGTCCCCCCCCCTCTCTCTGTCTTCCTTTCTGTCTTCCTTTCCTTTTCTTTCATCCCGGGCCACCCACCAGCAGTCTGTTTGTTTACTTTCCTTTAGGGTGGGGAGGGGAGAGAAGGGATTTTGACTGCTTTTCCTCGCACCGCCCCTCTGATTGGTCGGGGGTTTCGCGTGCTCCGTGTGTTGAGGGGAGGCGGCGAGAAGCACAGCGTGCGCTCGATCTGTTGGGAGGGGGAAAAGGGAGCTGTTCCAACCACCTTTGTCATGCACGGTGTTTCTTGGCCTGCCCCAGTGGTTTCTGGGACTTGTAGTCCAAAATGTTTTTAGGGTTTTTTGGCTGTTGTCTTTAATTTTGGGGGGTATTTTTTTGGCAAACTTACCTCGTTGGGTTACGTGTCAGTGTGGCCTGGTTTTGTGTGTCTGCGTTGTGTCGTTTTGTTGCCTATATACTTATAACCACGGATGTTACATATATATATATATATATATATATATATATATATATATAGATTAAGATATAATACTTGCATTGACCTGTGAATAAGTTGACCCAAGTTTTTTGGAATGATTTTTAAAATTAAGTTTTCTAGACATACATGAATGTTGCATCCTATGAAATGATATCATTTTCATAAGTAATACAATACTTGGAATAAGATTCTGCACATAAGACCAAACAACAGCTTGATTAATGTGTTGTTGAAGGCTTTCATGGCCAGAATCACTGCGTTGCTGTGAGTTTTCCAGGCTGTATGGCTGTATGGGTCCAGAAGCATTTTCCGCTGACGTTTCACCTTCATCTATGGCAGGCATCCTCAGAGGTTGTGAGGTTTCTTGGAAACTAGACAAGTGGGGTTTATATATTTGTGGAATGTCCAGGGTGGGAGAAAGAGCTCTTGTCTGCTTGAGGCAAGTGTGAATGTTGCAAGTGAGCACGTTGATTAGCATAAAATAACCTTGCAGCTTCATTATTATTCCTAAATTAAGAGCCTGAAAAGTTACTTCTGTTCTGTTACTCCTTGGATTTACCATCTGGTATTGCTACTGTAATGGGGAAAAATGAACATTCACATCTCTGTTTCATCTTTAGTGCACATTTCCAGCCGAAGCTACCAATCTACTGCTTCTCAGTATTCTATGCATTACAGTGTGTGATGGCAATTGAATTATTTAATTCAGGCCAAAGGCAGAATGAGAGGGTCATGCTTAGTGCACTGTTAACCAACAGGGCAAAATATCAAATTAACTAAAAACAATTGAATACAAATTTAGATACAACACACTCAAAGGCCATATGACACTTTTCATCATGAGTATAAGTTTGATGTAAGCAGCTATTTGATTAGTATGCTGAATAGTTAGAAGTCTATAATGTGAATGTAAGAATCAATTTATTTTCTGCATTTTGTTTAAGTCACACAAAGCACATCCCCAGCCAAAACTAGGCGTTACTGAAGAATATAAATTAAAATGTATACAGAGATAGGGCTTCTTTACCTTTAGCGAGACTTGTGACATTAAAGTTAAAAGGGGATTATAGAATCAAACAGACTTTTTGGAAAATCTGGGGGACATTTATAGACAAGGAGACAAACCTGTAACACAAACAATGAAATTCTGGAGATAAAGAATAAGATAAGTTGGAACAGGTGAAGGTGGGACAAAGAAAAAGGAAAGGGATAGGGGAAAAACATATTCAAATAATTAGAAAAATTGTATTAGAACTATAATTGCAGTATACTTTAGATGGGGAAAACTTTAAACTAAATATGGTGCTCCTTTATTATAACATCTGTCATTATTTTATGTTATTAAGTATATATAATGATTATATCTTTGTTGAATTTACTTGTTGACCTTATTACTACATTAAGAACACTCTGTACTATCGGGGAGATAGAGCAGTCTACAAATAAAATATCATTATCATTATTATTATTATTATATACCTCAATGCAGATACTGTTTTAATATGTTCTTCTTGCATATTTTTTGTTGGTTACTATATTTGGTTTGTTGTTGTTTTTTGGATAAAACTTATATATTAAAAAAAGAAAAGAAGGGAAGGGAAGGGAGGGTTTTTGAGTGGCAAGCAGGAGCAAATTTCACTACAATCTTCAAATCAACATATTGCATCTGATTACCATTTGCAGCATGTAGCCCTTTAGAAGTTGTCGGACTGCAATGCCCAGTATCCAACATAGGTAACATTATGGAATGCATGGACCTACTGCCTAACAAATATTATTTATTATTTTTATTTCCAACCCTGCTCTTCTCAACCCCCGAGGGGGGACTCAGAGCAGCCTAACAAAAGGCACAACTCGATGCCTACATAATAAAATACAATATAAAACCAGAAACATACAGCATTAAAATACATTAAAATACAATTAACATTAACACATCATACACATTCTCTTAAGTTAAAAGCAGTATTTCGTCCATAACAAGAGCATTGAGCCATATCCATCAACTTGCCATTACAAATCCAGTCCAAAGTGCTGCATTGTGCTAATGTGCAAATGCCTGGTCCCACAGCCAAGATTTCACTTTTTTCCTGAATGCCAGGAGGGATAGGGTTGATCGTATGTCGCTTGGAAGCACGTTCCACAGACGGGGAGCCAACACCGAGAAGGCCCTCTCTCTTGTCCCCACCAACCGCGTTTGAGAAGTTGGTGGGAGTGAGAGCAGGGCCTCCCCAGATGATCTTAAATCCGAGGCTCATACGTTCGGACAAGTAAGCTTGGCCAGAGCCGTATAGAGCTTTAAAGGTCAAAACCAGCACTTTGAATTGAGCTCGGAAATGGACAGACAGCCAGTGGAGCTGACACAACAGGGGGATGGTATGCTCCCTGTATGTAGCTCCAGTTAGTAATCTGGCTGCTGCCCATTGGACTAATTGTAATTTCCAAACTGTCTTCAAAGGCAGCCCCATGTAGAGTGCATTGCAGTAATCTATTTGGGTTGTGTCCAGAGCGTGGATGACCATAGCCAGATCAGACTTCCCAAGGTACGGGAATACATTACATGTATTATATGTGATATATTACATGTGATACATTACATACTAAACATGAAGATAAGTTGTCAGCAAATTTGATTGTGACTCAGTTGGATAGTTTTGTAGTACCTCTAGCCTTATTGATGCCTGGTTTTTGTATAAGTGGAAAAAGGGAACTAGTTTCCCTGAATATTACAGGAACATCCTATACTCATTTATTTGAAGGGGGGGAAATCATGTTATCACTGAGGCTAAATTAAAAAGTTGCATTTGGTTATTTCTGAGCGACAGGAGTGACTTTTGCCTGCTGTGTGCCATGGTTCAGAAACTCTGAAGAGACTGATCGTAAAAAATGCTATCCATCATTTTCCTCAAGACTTCCCCTTCCTGTTGAGCTCTGCAACCTATGCATGTGGGGCTGTTATTATTTTTGCTATTTACTTCCATGACAAGTTGACCTTTAGTCTACATGGGCTGGTCTCCTGTGGAGACTCCACTCCTCTAGGGCTTGTGCACCTTGGAAGGTCACGGTGTTTGGCAGTGAGCTGTTTAACTTTTTAAAAAATGTTCTGCTTGTATGCCTAATACATGGGGGGAGGCAATATTAAAAGTCAGAAATAGAATAATGGCAATCGGGTGAAGAAAGAACAGAGATAGAGCAATGGTTTAACTTCTGATAGTACTGAAACCAAATGAAATGAAATGAAGTTCTTGTTGCTACGTGCCCCTACATTCATTCCTAACTTAGGTGACCCTAAAGTACAGATTACTGCAACACTCTCTACGTGGGGTTGCCTTTGAAGACTGTTTGGAAGCTGCAACTAGTCCAACGGACAGCAGCCAGGTTGATAACAGGAGTGGCATTCAGAGAGCGTACAACTCCTCTGTTGTGCCAGCTCCACTGGCTGTCAGTTTGCTACCGGGCACAATCCAAAGTGTTGGCTTTAGCCTTTAAAGCCCTAAACGGTTCGGGTCCAACTTACCTGTCCGGACGCATCTCTCCCTATGAACCATCGAGATGTTTAAGATCATCCGGAGAGGCCCTGCTCTCGGTCTCGCCTTCTTCGCAGGCGCGACTGGCGAGGACAAGAGACAGGGCCTTTTCAGTGGTGGCTCCTCGGCTTTGGAACGCTCTCCCTAGAGACATCAGATCGGCCCGCTCCCTCCTGCCATTTCGCAAGAAAGTCAAGACCTGGCTATTTGAGCAGGCATTTCCTGATGAAATATAAGGCTTAATTAGATATATGGAATGACGACGATGCGATGGAAACTGATTTCAACATGACGCTGAGACTGCAATTGTATGTTTTTAATTGTTAATTTGTTATTATATGGTTTTAGGGGGGGTTGCCTTGTTGCTGTGTTGTATTGAGGGCAGAGACTGCCTGTGTAAACCGTACTGCCTTCGGGCTGAGAGGGGCGGTATAGAAACGTGACAAATAAATAATAAATAAATTAAGTGAAATGGCAGAAATCTGAACCCTGATCTTATGTGAAAACCAATACACCATATTGGCTCTGAAGATTGCAATGACCTGTTAAATGTATTATGTCATAAACTTGCAAAGTATCCTTTTTATTATTCTGAGAAAAGCTATATATTGTGATATAAACATTATATGGAGGATTCATATAAACAGGATGGATCCTTTGGGAACTAGCTATCATGACATTTGTTTCAAGTGAGCTTTTGGACAGTTCTAGTTTCCAGACAGCCAGAGAAGTCCATCTTATTATCAAAGGCAGCTGTATGTCTTTGTTTTAGTTTGTCCAGAACCAAGATTAGGTTAAACTGCATGTATGAAGCCTAGAAAATGGGGGAGGGGGATGATCTCAGTATGTTGTGATGTGATGTGATGTGGAGACCTGCTTTGTACTCATGCATTGTGTAAGGCTTTCACAGCTGGAATTCCTGGAGTGTTTTGTGTGTTTGCCGAACTGTATGGCCAATGTATTCTAGCAGCATATAGAATCTATTGTCCAAAAGGCCTAGAGCCCTGCTCTGAAAATGGCAAATGATGGTATGTTTATGGTTCTTTAAGAGGCTTTCCATGCAAGCCAACATGTTCACTAAAAGCAAGATAATCCTTACATTCAGATATTTTGATTCACTGGAACTATCATGGGGTGAGGCTACATTGTAGGATTAATTCGATTTGATGCCACTTTAACAACCATGGCTCAATGCTATGGGATCATGGGAGAAGCAATTTTACAAGATCTTCTGTACAAAAAAATGCAAATTACAGTT
Organism: Anolis apletophallus; assembly: GCA_030556195.1. Lineage (NCBI taxonomy): Eukaryota > Metazoa > Chordata > Lepidosauria > Squamata > Anolidae > Anolis > Anolis apletophallus. The sequence goes on along the minus strand of JARBWK010000005.1, from coordinate 121,413,158 downwards.
CCCATGAGTTCATAACATTGATCCACAGCAGTTAAAATTGCAGTGCAGATGCACCTTTGGTTACTATAAATTAGGGTAAAAAAGGATTTTGCACATTCTTGGTTTGCTTACTTTGGTAAATGCCTTGCTGATTGATTCACATTTGAAAACACGGGTTTGTACCATTTGCAGTACTCCACTTAGTACTTGGTGCACAACTGGTCATACAAGCTGGGTTTTTTTGTAGCAATCCAAACTGAAGATTAGGAAGAAATTGAGCATTGCTTTTAGTTTGTATAGTCCTGGGATTCTTTTTGGTGATGTCAACTGGTATGTATAGCCTGCCAAGTATAAACCAATATGTACAGGTATCCTACTTTATTTTTGTTTATTATGCTTCCTTAAGGGTGCTCTGGAAAATAAATGTGTGTCCATAACTATGTCATGGGTATAGGTCTCCCCCACCCCACCCCCCAGGTATGGTTTGATAATGTTTTACAAATTTACTTATGCTCATGGTGACTTATCTCTTGGGAACTGTAGGAGTCAGGCTGACAGACTGAAATGGGATAGTGGCAATACTACCTTGCCAACATGCGAGTGTAGAGAAGAGCAAACCACAGGCCACCTATTACAATGCAGTCTGAGCCCTGCCACATGCACAATGGAGGACCTTCTTATAGCAACACCAGAGGCACTCCAAGTGGCCAACCACTGATCAAAGAACATTTAGCATAATGCCAAGTTTTAAAACTTTGTGTCTTTAAATACATTACAATTGTACCCTCAATTCGTTTCTGATACGATAAATAAATAAACCTTGCCAGGTTAGTGGTGACCTATATGACTGAGTTTTTTGAAGACTTGGATTGGCAAGTGCCATGTGGCCCTGAACCTCCTATTACTACGGTAATCTAGTACAGTGTTTTTCAACCTTTTTTGAGCTGCGGCACATTTTTTACATTTACAAAATCCTGGGGCACACCACCAACCAAAATGACACAAAATGACACTCTAACACAGTAATATATATAGTTAATATTTTAAAAATGTATTTATACAGTCAGTGTGAAACCTGGGCCTGTTTAGATGAACACAACATAGATATCCTGGCAGGAATGGCAAAAAGACACACATGAAGGTCTTGCTCAATATATAGTTAACACACAATCAAAGAGCATCCTGAACTCTTGCAACAATGTCCCTAAAACATGCATGAGAAAACTTCGGCCCTCTGGGTGCTTTGAACTTCAACTCCTACCATTCCTAACAGCCTGAGTCCCTTTCCTGCTTAAGTGGCTGAGGGGGGGGAAGGAAAAGCGCCTGAGGCTGCTAGGAATGGTGGGAGTTGGAGTCCAAAACACCTAGAAGGTCCAAGTTTGCCTATGCCAGCTTTCGACAGAGACCTCTTCCTCCCCCTTTGGGTATTGGAGGTTCCAATTTCCCACGTCACATCTGATGATTGCTCATGGCACACTAGTGTGCCACGGCACACTGGTTGGGAAACACTGATCTAGTAGACAAACAAAATTTAAAAATCGCTTACATCTTTTTAAGGATTTAAATGTTTAAATGATGAATGGAATCCGATGTATGCCACTGAAAAGGTTAAGCAAAACCTGATAGTATTTGTCTCTTGAATTGCATCTATTCATTTTGTGCATGAAGAAATTCATATATTTTAATTTTATATGATTTCATATCATATATAATGTATAAATCCTCTTTTCTTATATCAATGAATATAGGGACATCGATGATGCTAAATAAATGTTTTTGTTTTTTTTAATCTCCCTGTTCAGACAAAAGAACAGCTCTTAAGTATCAAGATCTTTATTGTTCATGGAAATATTCTTGTATCTATATGAAAATATTCAAACTGACAAGCTTCTCCTGTAGCCTGCAATAACCGAAACAAGGAAAACAAACTACTGAATCTATAGAGTTCAAGCACATATTCCTAAGTAATCACATATAAAACTGAAGTCTCATTTAAATATGAAAGACATGCCTTCTACCTGCCAATATATCACTGCGTTAATCAAGTATTTTTGCTCAGCCAAGACAAAACTTTATTTTCAAAGGTTGTGTTAAAATTGAAAATAAGGTCCTCTACAAATCCCTGGTGTTTGACTGAGATGTTTTTATTTGTGCAGAATAGTATTTATATTGCAAAGGGAAACTATATACACACACAAATACACATCCATCCATGCATCCTGCTATTATATGCTGGCTTTTCTGCTGTCCTTTTTATTCCCCCGCCCCTCCCCCCTCCAGAACCAGAATAGCATTAAATGACTATTTTATACTTTAAATATTCAAGAGTTTTATATTCAAAATTTCTTCTGCTGCTGTCAAACTGGAGTGCCTGAAGGCAAGGTAAGATCAAGTTAGGTTCTCAAAGGTAGAATTAAATTTTATCAGGGCATCCGTCATAATATGCAGGTTGCTTAAAATGCAAATAAAAAGTGTAGCAATTCATAGGCTGAAGCATTTCCAGGTAGAATGCAACATCCAGGGGACCATTTCTATGGAACTGATTCACTTCAATTACATTTCTATCATTTTAATGAAAACATGGAACAAACAAGCAATAATAGATAGATTTTAACCCCTACTTTTTCATGTGTGATTCCTTTTCTTTTATAGTCTCTTTCACAGAATTTTTTAAAAAGGGGAAACACAGAGAGAAAACAGGAAGAGAAAGCATATTAAGAAGCCATTACCTCGGCCATTTTTGAAAGTTGAGTCCAATCCTCTTTATTATAGCTGCACATGATGCTGGCAATGAGAATCTGAAAAGATAAGCATAGGTTTATACAACGCTGCGCTCCTGAATAATTCTTTTGGCACATACTGCTTTGTGTTTGCTTTCAAAGGCTTGTTCCTCATACTTCTAGCAATTCTATTGTGTGTTGTAGCGGCTGTATAGTAGTCTTGGGAATTTAAAAGAAGCCTGTAGTAAAGTACACAGAACGTTGAAAGAACAATGGAGCCTGAGGCTTTGGACAAGTAAGTATCTCTCGGCAGAACAGAAAGATATGTAACATCCCAATTCCCTAAATCTCAAGCTGTGTGAATGAATTGTAAGCCAACCATATCTCATAATAAATTCAGTATTTTTTAACACCCAAGTTTTACAAAACCGAGAAATTCAGTAGTATATGTAATTGGAGTATTGGGAGATGGATACAGTGCTGGGGGAATTCAGGAGCTTATAAATTTGCACTTTTGCAAAGAAGTGAGGCAAACTTGCTTGACAAATTTCAGCCCGCTCTCTTTTATTTTAAAGTACAACTCAATTTTCCTAGGAAAGAACAATTTCCATTGACAAAGTAGTTTGCAGAGGTTAGCATGTGGGTGATATACAGGAAATAGGCAGCAATTCAGAAACACAGGAAGTAATTGCATCTCTCAAGGTGTTAAATGAGTATCGCCAGAGAAAATAGTATTATTACTAATCCCAGGAGCTGTGAACAGGTCACATTGTTCATCTCTTGACACTGGAAAAATAACAGGCTAACAGCTGCCCTCTAGGATTTTGTAGTCTTCTGGTCTCACAGATTACAACCACTGCACTATCTTATATGTGGTTTGTGTATATAGAAACAGAAGAAAAGATCAGATTTAAGGGTGACCTGGGCAACCATATGAAGTGCAAGGTACAAGGGACCTTCTTCATGGAGACTCTGTCACTCTAACATGTGAAAAACATCTGAAAAAAATGAAATGACAAAAAAAGACAGGGAATGTCCTGCCAAATGATGACAGTTATATAATAATACACTTTATTTATATTCTGCCCTTATCCCCTAGGATCCGGCCCCGTAGCCTGTTGGACACGGCCCACCTATGCCCTCAGCCGCCATTTTTAAATTTGAAAAAAATCGATTTTTTTAAAAATGGCGGCCGGGGGTGGGGGCGGCGGGGCAGGTAGGAGGAAGAGAGCTAGCTCCTCCTCCTTTTCGGCGCCCCCTCCTACCTAGGGGCGGGAGCCGCGAAAAAGGGCAGAAGGCGGCGCCAAGAGCAGCGCATCACAGGCCTGGCGTGACGCTGCCCCTTGCGCCGCCTTCTGCCCTTTTTCGGCGGCTCCCGCCCTAGAAGGGAGGGGGCACCGAAAGGAGGAGTAGGCGGCGCAAGAGCAGAGCGTCACGGCAGGCCTGTGACGCTCTGCTCTTGGCGCCGCCTACCCTCCGCGCCCCCCCTACCTAGGGCGGGGGCCGCCGCCGAAGGGCAGAAGGCGGCGCCAAGAGCAGTGCGTCACAGGCCTGGTGTGACGTGCTGCCCCTTGGCGCCGCTTCTGCCCTGCCCACGCGCCCTCCCTTCCTAGGGCGGACGGGCGCCGAAAGGGAGGAGTGGCGGCGCAAGAGCAGAGCGTCACAGGCCTGGCTCATCAGTGACCTCTTATCCGGCCCTGGACCCCGTAGAAGTTGGACAGCACTGCCCTAGGCGAATGAGTGTTGATTACAGCATTTACATACACAGGCAAGCATTTAATGCCTTTACAGTCATATACAATGAAGACACACAAACAAAGACAAAAGCTTCTCCTTTTATTTCCACCTTCTGGAGGCCGTGCTCATCTCTGGCTCTGGGAGGTGCTTTTCTCCATTTTCAAGCTGAGCCTGCATTGTCCCCTCCTGCTTGTGTGGCCGGCAAGACTGTTTGGAGCGCCTCTTTGCCTTTTCTTGCTGAAGCAGTACCTATTTATCTACTCAGATGTGCATGTTTTCAAAGTGCTAGGTTGGCAGGAGCTGGAGCTGACAGATGGGAGCTCACCTGGTCCAGTGGATTCAAACTCATGGATTACTTCAGCAGTTCAGCGAACCTTCAGGTCAGTGGTTCAGAAGCACAAGGGTTTAACCCATTGCGCCACCGTAGCTCCCTTATGAGAGCCCATTTGCTACAGCACCCCAATAGAGTCTCAAATTGAATAAGACAGAATAACTAATAAATTGTTCAACTTGTGTAATTTATTTGCAGGAACAATGTCTGATTTTATTCAATTACATTATTGTCTATTATGTGACAGAAATAAAAGCTAGTGTATTATGCACATACTGTAATGTGCCTGCTTTATGTATAAGGCTGGAGTGGATTTGTTTTTATTTCGGAATTATTTCAAAGATTTGCTTTAAACCTTTCCTGTGGGGATAAATATGATTGGCATTTTTGTCTAAAAACCTTGTTTAAATGAGAGAAAGCAAGAACAAGGAAAATGTTAAATTGGATTACTGACACATGTACAATTAAGAAAGTAGCTTAATTTTCAAATGAGCTGATTCTTAATGTGTTGCTTGTTAACCAATCTTTTCTCTTTTTATCAATTTTAGTAACTTCCCTGTGTAGTCTGACATGGTGGTTGTTAGAGTGGTCCAGCATTGTTCTCAAATAATATGCTGTGTCCAGGTTGGTTCATCAGATGCTCTGCTATTTCTGACTTCTCAGGTTGAATTAGTCTGCAGTGCCTTTCATGTTCCTTGATTCATGTTTGGGCAATGTTGCATTTGGTCAGACTACACAGAGGTGCCAATGAAATCCACAAGCATGTGGACAATTTCAACAGAAAGGAGGAAACCATGAAACTGAACAAAATCTGGCTACCAGTATTTTAAAAAAACCTCTAAAATCAAGACAGTAAATAAAGATTAAGACTCAAAAAACAGGGGAATTCCAGACAAGAATCTACATTATCAGGGCCAGCTGGCACCTCCCAACAAAAGATCCCCTCAGGCAGCAACTAGTCAGGCTTTGAAGCTGTAAGGGAATTAAATGCTAATCAAGGTGGCGAATTCTAACATTCAGATTTGCCTCAAGCAGACAAGAGTTATTTCTCCCACCCTGGACATTCCACAGATATCTAAACCTCACTTGCCTAGTTTCCAACAGACCTCACAACCTCTGAGGATGCCTGCCAGAGATGTCGGTGAAATGTCAGGACAGAATGTTTCTGGAACATGGCAACATAGCCCGGAAAACTCACAGCAGCCCAGGTTCCTCTTTTATTTAAGATTAGGGCAGTACTTTATACCAGGCCCAGATTAACACTTTTTTGCGCCCTAGGCCACACTTTGGAATTACGCCCCCCCACACACACACCACTCAGACCCACACTTGGCTGGCTTTCGCCATGGTGCCTCTGGAGCAGAAGAGAAAGGCGAGTAGGCACCATCCCGCCACCTCCAAGGTCCCCATGCATTCCCACTGGCTGGAAAGCTCCGCTGTGCTCTGACGGTCTCCTTGAGAGTCAGGAGGCTTGGGGAGAGTGCAGCGGGTGCAAACTCGCTCCAAAGGCGCGCACAAGAGAGAGAGAGTGTGAGAGCGCGTGCGCGTGAGAGAGAGCGTGAGAGAGAGTGCGCATGCGAGACGGAGCAGAGACTTTGCCGAGAGAAGGAGCGAGGAGGGGCATGAGAAAGGGGGAAAGAGGGGCGTGGACCAGGTCTTTTGGTCCGTGATCTGCGCCCCCCCCCCCCCGGCTTGTGCCCTTAGGCCATGGCCTCGTTGGCCTTATGGGTAACCCAGGCATGCTTTATACTACAGCTCCAGTTCTCAAAAGATTTTTCATAAAAGCTCCTCCTCCCTTTTTTGGCACTATTTATCAATAAAAATATGACTCCTTAATCCTTCTCCATGTTTTTGAATACTTTCTTGTGATGTTACATTTGCTTACTTTGCTAAGCGGAGCACGGATGCATGTTTTTTTCTTTCAAAATGTGAGCACTTTTTTTTTTGCTCAGTTCACTCAAAATACGGAAATAGATATTGTAGGTTTCCGGTGGGGATACTTAATAAATTGCAACTCCTTCACAGTTTCTAAAAAAATGTTTTTTTAAAGATAAAAAAACTTCCAAGAAGTAAATATTGCTGATTCTGGGAGCCGTAATCCAAAAACATGACTTTTCCAAGATCTACTACATCACCTACTACAAAAGAGCACACAGTACCATTCTATAGGTGCCTGTCGAAATGGAATGGGATTTATTCCCAGGTGAATGTCCAGGGCCGCATTTGACATGAATAAAATTAAAGATTGGTATTGCAGGACTAGCATGGGGGGTCATAGAACAGAAGCTCCTTTCTGCCAAGAGAGAAGCAAGTTGGAAGAGAAGGAATGGCACACTCTTTTCTTTATCTGTGCTCACCTTACAAGGCCAAAGTGAGAATCTCTCCTCCTGCCCCTAACACATCTATCATAGAAATCTATCTCCTCATCCTTTTCTTATCAACATTCAGCTGGGTAGCAACATAATTTTCAGATTACCATTTTTGTGTGCTTATTTAGACTATTGTATAACAAGATATGCTTTGAATTTGTTCACTGGTGTCATTTGCTTCAGTCTACCTGGGATCTCATTCTCTTTAATTAGTTCACAAATATTGCAATGTTATATATTCTTATTGTAACCAGCACAGGTGGCAGTGGATTACCATATCCTTTTGGTGTTGAGCCCCTCCACTTGTCTGGAACTGAAAGAAGTTATGAAAAGACCTGCCTTCATCTCCAGAACGGATTCAGTACCTTCAATAGCGCATTGAAGTTCATACTCCATCATAGGCCAGATTTTCCACACTAATGATACAGAATCAATTGGCCACTCTTGGTAACTAGGAACCTCTTCACACGGGTTGTTTTTTGCCCAGTTTGCTACTTTTATGAACGGTTTGGATGGGGTTTTTGGGCTTGTGGCTTCTTTGGCTACCAGGATTGTGGGGTCTGAAGTGCAGATACAAGGGATGGGAATTTTCATGAGCTGAGTTTCTCTGGGAATTAGTCTGATTGAAATAGAGTGAGATAAAGTTAACACCTGCTCTGATAGTACAGCCAGCAGAGAAGGAATTTTAATTGGCAAAATTTAAGACCTTTGCTTTTGGATGCTGGGAGGAAAATGCCAATTAGAGAATCGAAAGTGGTTTGGTTGACTATTTTAGTTCTGCTTGCTTTAGAAACCCTCAGATTCTAGCAACGTCGATTCAGGAAGGTCCTTTGCAATTGGGATTGCATTCATGCTCATAGACTTAAGATTCTGTTATGCCTTTGGACAGTTTAGTTTGTGTTTTTTAGGACTTGGATTCTCTTGGACTCTGTTGGACTCTGTTGGACTCTATTGGATTTATTTTACCTGTACTGCTTTGGCTCCTGAAATCTTCCTGCTTGGATTATAGATGTGTTTTCCTTTTACCTTTTTTTATTTTTCACTGCATTGCTGATATTACCTGCTTTTAATAAATGACTTTATTTCAAGTGCTAGTGTTGTGTGATTACATCTAGAGGGTCCATGTCCCTGGAGTGCGACAGGGGTCCACTGTATGTAATCATACGGCATACAGTAAGCTCTACCCACATTCTTCCCAAAGTGGAACAGGAGTGCCAAAAGGTGCTTTCTTCACTGCAGAGAGGAAAGTGTTGTTTGGGTAGCTCCAATGGAGCTACCTGCCATTTCCTCCCCTTTTTGCCGTGTGCTGGCAGAAAAGAGCCATTTCTGCCAGCTCATTGGGGGGGGGGGGTGTCCCATTCCCATCAAGTTATGAGGGGAGGAAGGAGGGCACACAGGATGCCAGGAGCTGCCTCACATACCTTCCCTTTTGCGGTGCAACAGCTGTGTGAAGAGGTCATAGGAAGGAATGAGAAACTGGTTTCAATTTGGGTTTTGCTCAAAATTACTAAAATTCACAAAATTTGAATGTGGAACAAAAGTAAAATGGACTGACTTCCCTTTCCTCATTCTATTAATATCATCTCCATCCTCTTTCTTTTTATCCTTTGGAACTGAGACTCATAGTGTTTTACAAATTAAAGCAAGGGCTATAAGGCTATAACCATACAAAAGAGGAAAATTAAAATGTAACTATTCAAGGTATTAAAATAGTTTAAAATACATATTTTTTTTAAAAAAACCTAAAATTTAAATAGTACAATTAGCAGTGTCCTCATTAAAATTATCGTTTCTTTTAAAACCACAACATTATTCTTTTGTTGGCTATTGTTTTTATTTTGCTATGGCAACTGTTCTTAATCATTCTGCATTATACAGATATTACAGACTTTTCAAACAAAGCAGAAAAGTATTTGTACGTACATTCCATCTTCACAGAAGGAGATCCAAAATATATTCTCCCTTTCTACATTTTCAACTTACAGACATCTCATGCTTAGATCACAAAGTACACATGACGGTTACTGTCCCACAGATAAATAGAATGCTGTACCTCTGCATGGCAGATCTAAGAATAAGGTGGATTGTAATAGAAATAATTCCTTCATATCTTTTTTATGGTGTAAGTTTACAATTCCACCCAAAACTTTCATTGCATAGGGATACAATCTCAATTTTGGTGTGCTTCTTTAATTCCTAACCAAACTTTCTTCCCAATTTGCACACCTGAGTAGCGTTTTAGTGAATATTGGATCCTGTGCACTGTGTTTCTCAAAATAATCTGCATTTTTTTTGCAAAAGTATGACTGCCTGCCGCAAGGTGCAGATATAGTCACAAAACATCTCTAGAGCTTCCAAAGTATATTTTTGTCAGATTCAAGAAAAAATTGTTCAATTCCTCCTTTATTAACAATTGCTTTGTGGTGAGACATGTGCAGAATTTAGGGCGAGGGAAGAAAATATATATAAAAAATAAAGACAGTATAATAAAAAAGAGAGTCTCTTCTGAAAGAATGTTGCTAAAATCTCCTTTTGCTATCTATGTTAACCGTTCTTGGCTAAACACAATCAATCACTGCTGAATGTTGCACTTTATTCAACCTTGAAAACCACATAAGAGTAATAAAATGCCAATTATGCAAACAACATAATTTTAGAAAGCAGCATTTTTTGTATGTGAAAGGCCTTTTAGAGTGTCTCCTCCTCCTTCCATTCAAAGTTCTTGAGATCCACACTACACCAGTGACAATACAATACACTATAATGTTATGCTGTGAAATTTAGCCAGTGCAGGTGTGAATCAAATTATATTTTGCCACAGGGGAAGTGGAAAGGTCAAAAAGGCAAGCAATAGCAAACCCTTAAAATTGTTTTAAATTGAAAAAAAAGATTATAGAAAAGAAACGAGGGAAGGGATCTGCAATATTAAATATTTCCAAAAATCAAAGAAAATGCACACATGACTACAACTAAGAAAATATACATATCTTGACTTTTCAAATTCATTATGCATATATAGTGTAATAGCACTTTTCTGATGGACATAAAACACTTTGCAGTGATAAGAGTGTTTTCTTTTTGCATGTAGATTTTAGTAAATAAAATATTTCCTTATGATATCAGTGATTGTGTTGGATGGAAGCTTTTAGTAACATTTATTTCTATTAGCCATTTACGACTGTAATGAAATTTAAAGCCAGTCCTCCCTCTTTAAGAGGCTTTCATAAGAATCATTATTTAATCTAAATGCTTACGTACAAAGTTTTGCTAGAAATACAGTCAAGACATTCTGGATAGTTTATTATTTTTTTCTCTTTGTAATAAATGCATTTTTTGTATTTCTAATGGAGCAGAAACTATTATTTTAAAAGTTCATTTCTGGCCCCATTAAGACATTGATCTTCATTAACTTCTCCCCAAGCAGAGTTTTCACAGGTCAGGCAGATCTACCCTTCCAGAAACTTCCCAAATTTCAGTGCATATGTAATATATTAAAAAGAAGAGGATATGTGTATGTGCCTACTGCATGTCCCCCCCCCCCCTCACCAACCTCAAATTGAGTAATTAATTAACTACACAATTTAACTACACCCACATCAAACATCTCACTGATGCATCAGTATCTAATACAGTATGGCTGCCATATCTGTGGTGAATACCTGCAACCATAGATAATAGTGGTTCCTATATTTTCACTATTAGTGAGTTGGAGGCATACCATAGAAAGCACTGGAGGAAGGGGATGTATAGTATAGCCTAAACCTTAGAGGGAGGTAGTAGCACACCTTCTTTGAATAATTATTGCCAAGAAAGCCCTCAACATGAAGGCACACAACAACAAGCTACAAGAAATGTACAAAGCATTGATATGTTTTAATCATACACAGTCAGTCTACCAGGAAGGACTTATTCTGAAGTACTTTTGAAATACAAAACAAAATCTGTGACATAACATATGTTTTAAATAAACTAGAATATTAGAAGAGATCTGAATTGATATGTGGATAGATACCAAATAATAATAATAATAAAACTTTATTTCTAACCCGCATCCATCTCCCCGGAGGGGACTCGGAGCGGCTTACATGGGGCCATGCCCGAACAACATATCATAAAATATAACAACATAGAAGAACAATAAACATTTTAAAAACAATAAACACAATACAATACATCTGTGAAAACACAACAATACAGGTGAATCTAAAAACAAAACTGACAGGGCGGGCCACATGGACATATACTGTAGGATATTTTAAAACTTGGGGGAGAACTGGAGTAGTGTCGGACACAAAGGGTCACATAGGGGAAAAAGGTGTCACAGAAACGGGGGCATTTGGGGAGCTTAATCTCCGAAGGCCAGGTGGCCAACTTCTTGGGGCTCTTCCACACAACCCTCTATCCCAGAATATCAAGACAGGAAATGCCACAATGTCTGCTTTGAACTGGAATATATGACAGTGTGGACTCAGAAAGCAATTAGCTCTGTGGAGGCTAAACACAAAAACCTCCACCAAACAACGTGGTTTAATGTGGCTTTATCCTGGGATAATCTAACTCAGGGGAAAATATTTATCCTAAAGCAGGAATTGGATTGTCCCCCGACTAAGACTCTGGGGGAGTATCATAGAAAAATTACTTTGTCACTGACTACAGCAGTGAATTGACTCTGTATCTGCTCTTTAGAGGTCTTCACTCCTACCCAACTGTGCCAAACCTTTTTTGACATGGTTGAACAGTAATTTCCTGCTGCAGCAGAGGTGGCTCATGAGTTCATGTCGGCTGCAAAGCAGACCCGGGATCCCATCACACTGGCAGTGGGGGATTTATCATGCTGCATGGCAAACTGCCTGGCAGTGAGAGGAAACCATTGCCCCATACCCCACATTACCCACTATGCCCCATATTTTATCCAATTGGGGGGGTGTCTCTACCTGGCTCCTCCCCCTCCCCCGTTCTTCCCCATGAGAACTTGGGAAGCCTCCTGTGTTCTCAGAAGAGTGTCCATTTCATGTTGCCATGACGCTTGTGTCCTGGCAGCATGCTAGGACATCCAATCTGCCATCTCAGATGCCAAATTGTGCCTGCTTTATTTGTCTGTGTAGAACACTCCATATATAGCACAACAAATGTTGCATTCGCCAAAAAGTTGTCTCCAGGTATTATATTATGAAGAACACTTTCTATACTAGTTTTGCTCTGTTTATTTGCTTTAGAAACATTTGGTGCTACCTTTAGGCCATGAATAGGCCATTTTGATCCTAATCATTCTTTCAGCCACAATGACTGTGGTTGATGGGTATTGGAGCCTGATAACATCTATAGGAGAATCTGCTCCTATAAGAAAGTTTCCAAATTATGTTTTTTAAAGCCCCACCAAAAATAAAGACACAATAAAAGCAATGAGATTGAAACTTGTGTTTTGCAAGATCTTTTAAAAATGTGTATGGTGAGCTTAGAAAAGACAGTTTTTCTATAAGTTATGATTGAAGAGTGACACAATATGATGAATGCTTGGCATTTAGACTATAGCAGTCTAAGTTACATTTAGATTACTACAGTATCATGTAGGCATTCGTAACTGTTGTTTTCAAAAAGACATTACTCAGATCGACTTGTGTATAAGATATTGTAAAACTTTTTCATAACTTCAATATAAAAGACAATTTCCCTACTTGATCCAACATTCCTTTGTCTTTGGCAAGTTGTATTTTAAATACTGTGATGCTGATATGTGGGTGTTCTCTTGAAACTCTTGTTTTGATTCTGTCTATCACTATCTGTAACTTCATATAAGTTATTATAAATTCTCAGGGGTGGTGGAATGAGGAGGAATAAAATATCTTTTGGCATTAGCAAGTTCCACCATTTATGTTAAAAATGCATATTTAAATGTCTCAGATCTAAACTGACCTTCTCTCTCTCTCTCTCTCTCTCTCTCTCTCTCTCTCTCTCTCTCTCAATATAGTCCATTGATGCTCCAAGCATCACGGTATTGCAATGCAATAGTCCATAGGCAAAACAGGTGCGTCGTAACTGCTTCTCATGGGCTGATCCCCGGCTGGGCTTTCTCAAGCCTCCCACATCAGAGTGGTATGTCAACTCATTAATGCCTGCACCTGGAAAGAAGGGAGTTAACCCGATTCCACTTTCCCAGTGCTTCTTATCGGCCCAGGATGGAACTGAGCTGATTGAGTGAATGGGCAACAAAGTGGCAAATGCATTTTAACCTAAACAAGTGTAAAGTCATGCACATCGGGGCAAAGAACCCCAAATACACTTATCAACTGATGGGATCAAAGCTTTCTGAGACAAACCAGGAAAGGGATCTTGGGGTTTTGGTGGACAGCTCAATGAAGATGTCAACCCAGTGCGCTGCAGCAGTGAAAAAAGCAAATTCTATGCTTGGCATGATCAGGAAGGGAATCGAAAATAGGTCGGCAAATGTTGTATTGCCTCTCTACAAATCTATGGTGAGGCCACATCTGGAGTACTGTGTACAATTCTGGTCACAGCACCTCAAGAAGGATATAACGGAACTGGAAAAGGTACAAAGAAGGGCAACAAAAATGATCCAAGGGATGGAGCAGCTCCCTTATGAAATCAGGTTGCAACGCCTTGGTCTTTTCAGCCTTGAAAGACGGCGTTTAAGAGGTGACTTGATCGAAGTGTATAAAATCATGCATGGGATAGAAAAGGTGAATAAAGAAAAAATATTTTCTCTGTCACACAACACTAGGACTAGGGGCACTCCTAAAGCTCCAAGGTAGGAAAGTTAGGACTAATAAAGGAAATATTTCTTCACCCAGAGGGTCATTGGGTTATGGAATTCACTTCCAGAGGAGGTTGTGACAGCGGTCAGCCTGGACAGCTTCAAGGCAGGATTAGACAGATTCATGGATACCAAGGGAATCAGTAGTTACTGAAATGGACATCCAAGTGCCACCTCTGTGTTGATTGAGGCAGGCAGGATTTTCCCCGGGTACTGGTTGTGGGGGGTCGGGAGCAGGTGAGGGTTTTGCCCTCCTTTCTGCTAGAGATCCCTGTGTACAACTAGTGGGCCACTGTGTGACACAGAATGCTGGACTAGATGGGCTGAGGCCCGATTCAGCATGGCTCTTCTTATGTTCTTATGAGCTTTGCCTTTCCTTGAACGTGGATTGAACTGGAGGCCTCAGCAGAGGCTTGCTTTCTGGCCTAGCTGGAATCTCTGAAACAACATGGCTTTGGTCTGGCTTGACTAAGGAATCGGGCTGGGGTCTGACAAAGTGGTCCAACTGTTCAGATGGTTCCAAAGTTAGGGGATAGCCCAAATTCTGGGACAGAATTCGGACTATCCCCCGATTTTGGTCAATGTGGACAAGGTCACATTAAGATGGCCATGACACTGGATCAGGTCCATGCAGCATTTGATTTCCCTGGAGCTGATCCAGCCCTCACCAATCTAAATGGTCACTGTAAATATGTCCTCAGTAACATCCTTTCATTTTAATTTATTCCATGACCATTGTTATAATTTATGAAATGTGAAGTGAAATCACATACTGAAACCATGCACAATAACAAGTTTCAAGTTCTCATGTCCCCCCCCCCCCAAAAAAAACCAAACATGCCTTAAAGGGTTTTTTTTAAAGGCTTAAAATGAATAGATCAACCCAACAGGAGCAAAGGAGCTAGTATCACGTAGCAAGTCAGCCTCCATTGTGCTCTTTGTATTAAGTCTATATAACCAACACGAGAAGGGAAGAATAACAATTTCATCTGCTTTTGGAACTTTGGAAAATGCATTGTTTTGAATCCTTGTTTTGTTTATTTATTTATCAATTAGATTTTCAATCTCTCATTCTCCCTGAAACATGGGACTCTTGAAATCCCATCTTGGTGCTGAGTTCAAGCAGCCTCTACTCTACAGAATTTTGATAAAAGCAGTATTGATTAAATTTGTCCAATATGGACTGATGGGAATTAAAACAAGCTGTTTTTGTTTTTTTTACAAAACTGCCAAAAGTATATATTTTTGCAACTCAAATAGACAGAACTTGATTTTTCCCAAACAAAACTCCTTGTGGAGGGATGGAAACTGAAAGTGGTGTCCACCTATATTGGAAAGTTACTATACTTCTTTCTGAACAAATGTTGGTCTTCCACATGCCATGGCCCATCCCATAGTTTTAATATAACTATTAATTATTTCCACTAAATACAAGTAACCTGTTTTGCTTTTATGTTTATGTAGATGTGATTTTATTGCAAGTTGTAGTTCTTATTGTTTTTCTGGCCTACTATAAGATGTACCTAAACTTAGAATGTAGTTTGACACCACTTTCCATGGCTCAATGCTATGGAACTCTGGGACTTATAGTTTGGTGAGGCACCTGCACACTTTGACATCAATGGCTAAAGACTTTTTAAAGCTACAGTTCCCATGCTGTCATAGCATTGAGTAATGGTAGTTAGTTGTATCAAACAGAACTAATTCTAGTTTATAGATCAGCATTTCTCAACCTGAGGTCGGAACCCCTGGGGGAATCATGAAGGAGTTTGAAAGGGGTCGCCAAAGACCATCAGAAAACATATTTTTTTGATGGTCTTAGGAACCCCTTTAGCAGAGAAGGCTGAAGATCTCTCCACATGCCCTTCTCTTCATTTTTGGAAGCAGACTATGAATCCTCCCACCAACCCCCCCCCCCTTCACTGTGATTGGTTAGCCTCTCAGTCAAGGGGAGGGCTGTTTTAGAGACTCCGAGTAGGGAGGGGAGAGCTGGTGTCATTGGTGAATGGCAGCATGGTGCACATGTGTGGGCAAGGAAGAGTGTGAAAGGCTGGAGGGAGGCTTGCACCAGTGAGTCCCTTAAAGACATGGGGGTTCTGTGTGGGAAATTTGGCCCAACTCTATTGTTGATGGGGTCCAGAATGCTTTTTGGTTGTAAGTGAATTATTCATCCCAGCAACTACAACTCCCAAATGTCAAGGTCTATTTTCCCCAAACTACAGCAGTTTTCATATTTGGGCATATTGAGTATATTGAGTATCTGTGTCAAGTTTGGCCAGAACTATCATTGTTTGAGTCTCTAGATGTAGGTGAACTACAACTCCAAAATTCAAGGTCAATGCCCACCAACCCTTCCAGTATTTTCTGTTGGTCTTGGGAGTTCTGTGTGCCAGGTTTGGTTCAATTCCATCATTGGTGGAGTTCAGAATGCCCTTTGACTGTAGGCGAACTATAAATCCCACCAACCACAGCTCCCAAATGACAAAATCATTCCCTCCCCCAACCTGACCAGTATTTAAATTTGAGCATATCAGATCTTTGTTCCAAATTTCGTCCAGTGAGTGAAAATACATCCTGCATATCAGATATTTAAATTATAATGGTAGCAAATTACAGTTATAAAGTAGTAACGAAAATAATTTTATGGTTGGGAGTCACTACAATATGAGGAACTGTATTAAGGAGTCGCAACATTATAAAGATTGAAAACCACTAGTAGAGATGCACCCTTAGTCATAGATCAAACTTTTCTTCAATATTTGAATAACAGTCCACAGAAAAGGACATGTCCTTTCAGAGAAGTGGCAGGTGGTGGTGGATCGAAACCAGATGCCATACGTGGTCCCTCATTCCCAGCTCCCTTAATATTGTTGCCTTATGGACCTTTAAAAATGTATTATGTTTATTCCCTGGAAAGTTTGATTTGTCACTGGATTGAAATAAAAATAAGCTTCTTATTAAAAACCTCTTACAGCATCAAATCCCATGCAATAAGAGAGTTAACAGTTGTAAACCCTGTCATGTCTGTGAGAAGCAGAGGAATTATCTTGTTATCAATTTAATAATGGAGTATTGAAGTAAATGATGCCATTCACTGACACCAGTAACACCGCGCTCCCTTGGGAAATTCAAGTCTGTGGAAACTGTCAATCTAGATGGATATGGACATATTAAACAATGTACCTGCAGTCCATAAATCTATGCTTTTCATGCTGTCTCACTAAAAAAAAAGATTCTGCATAGTGATAAAGACAAGCAATGCAGGATGTCAAGACATTACTGACTTATAATCCTCTTCACATTCTGTAAAGGAAATCAAAAAAAAATCAGAGGACACTAAGCAATTTAGCCCTGTCTAACCTCTTTTTGTTTTCTTCAAAAATTACATTTAAAATTAGATCTCTCAATAGGAAAATTGTACATAAGCAAACCTTTATTAATTGGACGTGAATACAAAAAGTATCTGTTATTGATAACCCTTATTTATGTGTTTAAATAAGAAGTCTTTTAGGTTTTATGTTTAGTTTTGCTGCTTATGCGCCTCTGTGCCACTGCCTGCTGCCTGGCCAGATTGAGAAGTAGCATATCTTTGTTTTTTTTTTATTTTTAATAACGTAAATATCCTCTGGCAGGGAAATCATCTCAAAAAGGCAGCAGCTCCGAATACAGGCACGTCTGTGTTTGTTCACAGTGGGGCAGCAAACACAAAAGAAGACTGGCAAATGACAAAGGCTGAAGAGAGATGTTTCTCTTGAGATTTGGAACTGTGGAGTCTGCAACCCTGCCGGAGGACAGTGGCATCCCCCAAGTAGCATCTCAGGTAAGCTGAATTTTTTTTGGGGGGGGGGGGCAATGCAATTGAGATCTAGCTACAAAGTAAGCACTAAGTTGCTTAAAAAACAGAGCAGCCTCCGCTGCCCCCACCAGTGTTAAGGATCCCAGGAATCAAAAGTATTAGAAACTGTGAAGGCAACTAGATATCAATATCTATAAAAGCCTCTCTGCCTCACTTTATTAAATATAAAATCTTATCTTCTTTCACTGGAATGGAAAGACCCATCAAAACAGACATCTCATAAAAATGTCACCTGGCCATATGGATAAATAGCCATAGGTAACAAACACCCAAATTGATCTTCTCCACCTCTTCTGTGTAGTCATGGAACAGAATGGATAGGTAATGGATATGTCTGATACATGGTTTCGTAGATCAAATCCTGATAAGTGTCTGACCAGTAAATCTCACTTGTAACATACATTATAAGAATAAAACATGGTGGAGCCCCCAGTGGCACAATACGTTAAACCCTTGTGCCATAAGGATTAATGACTGACAGGTTTATTTATTTATTTATTAATTTAGGGATTTATTAATTGCCCATTGTTGCACCTCAGACCTGGGACGTACCCCCTAGATCACACACACAAGCAATGCAGTAAATACTTTTATTTAGAATAAAAAGAGTCCAAAGGATGGAGGAAAGAATAGCAAAATAAGTCCACTGGTAAAACTGATATAACGGAACTGGAAAAGGTACAAAGAAGGGCAACAAAAATGATCCAAGGGATGGAGCAGCTCCCTTATGAAATCAGGTTGCAACGCCTTGGTCTTTTCAGCCTTGAAAGATGGCGTTTAAGAGGTGACTTGATCGAAGTGTATAAAATCATGCATGGGATAGAAAAGGTGAATAAAGAAAAATATTTTCTCTGTCACACAACACTAGGACTAGGGGCACTCCTAAAGCTCCAAGGTAGGAAAGTTAGGACTAATAAAGGGAAATATTTCTTCACCCAGAGGGTCATTGGGTTATGGAACTCACTTCCAGAGGAGGTTGTGACAGCTGTCAGCCTGACACAGAATGCTGGACTAGATGGGCTGAGGCCCGATTCAGCATGGCTCTTCTTATGTTCTTATGTTCCTATGTTCTAACTTGGTAAGTCCTTAAACTGGAGTAAATCCCAAGGAGCAAAAATCCAAAACCACGACAGGCTGCTTCGGCAGCCGAAACAGCAACCTAGAGACCAAGGCAAAATGCTGCAATGGTCAAATGGGAAGGTAACTCCGCCCGGCAAGCCACTCCGGTGGCCAACTTGAACCTGGAAACTTGAATGGAACTATCCAAGCCAAATGTAGCTTCAGCTCTGGAGAGATCTTTCTCAGCCAGTCTCTTAAAGGAATCTATTTTCTGTGGGACCACTGAATTCCCCGACACAAATTCTAATCTCTTCTCAAAGATCTGATACTAGCCCTTCTATCAAAATCCAACAGCTCGTTAGCGGGCCCAGGTGGACTCATATCTTGCTGAGAAAGCTCTTCTTCCCTATTTCCCGGGAGCTCAGCTGGCACAGGAGTAAAGTTCCCGTGAGAGTCAAGGTTACTGAAGTTCTCGTTAGCTGTCTCAAAGCTGACTTCCATGGAATCTTCATTAACCCTTTCCTCGGGCTAATACCCATGCAGCCAGTCATTATCCCAAGACAAATCCCCAGTTGCAGAAATGTCCCCATCTGGCCATTCATCCTCCCCACCCAGGCCCTGATCCACTGGCACCAATGGTGCCTGTCTCTGACCACTAGGCTGGGGCATCACACTGCTAGGCTGGAACACCACACCCATCCCAGATGGCGCTGGGCGATTTACAGTAAAAACATACAGGTAATACCTAAACATCTAAAGCATCTAAAAGTATCTAACATCTATTTATTTATTTATTTATTTATTTATTTATTTATTTATTTATTTATTTGGACTTGTACACCGCCACTCCCAGTGGCTCGGGGCGGTTTACAACACAATTCAATAAAACAAACAATGGGCAAAGCATACATACAATAGTAAGTTAAACAGCAGAATAAAAACGCAGCTAAAATCACAAGCTAAAATTAAAAGCTTTCGAAGGCCTGTCTGAACAAGTGTGTCTAAAAACCTCTAAAAGCAATTAGCATCGAAAAACATCTAAAAGCAATTTACTGTCTAATGGTTCTCAGCCGAACGCCCTCTCAAACAGGCACGTTTTACAAGCCACGTGAAAGTCTTTTAGATCATAGGTGGCTCTGATGTTTTGAATCCAGGGAGAGAGGGTTGAGCTCTCCCTTTCAGCTCCAGCTCCCCATGCAGGGACATGAGAGAAGTGTCCCACAACGATGGTAAGACATCAAACATTCTTGCGTCCCCTGGGCAACGTCCTTGCAGATGGCCAATTCTCTCACACCAGAAGCGACTTGAGTTTCTCAAGTCACTCCTGTCACAAAAAAAGACCTGGTAACCATATAACTAATACTACAGTTCATCGGACAAATGATGCCCCCCCCCCCAGCATTTTTGTAGGTCACACCTACACTAACTACTCTTGTCAGTGAGGCAAGCAATTAACCCAGCAGAAGTCCAAGCGAAGAAGTGGTCCAGAGCCGACTGTGGGCTGTATGTGGTTCCGCCTAGACAGTTCTACTGGGCCAATGAGGTCCCTATTTTTCAGATTGATGTTTTTGGCTTAGAATGGTAAACAGTGGCATCTTGGGGGCATGAGAGGTCATTTCGATGCCATACTTGTATCAAGGAGGTTCTAACTGGAAGTGAATATTTGTGAACAGTTGTGATGTGGGATCTTCACTAGATAGATAAATTGAGAGGAGGTGAAAATAAGATGAAAGTCCTACTAGAGAATACTATGGGCTCCTCATTACTTGAAGTCCCGGGTATGAAGCTCTGCAGGCTCTCTACCACGCGGCAGAGAGCGTTTTCAGTGGCTGCGCCGGTCTTATGGAACTCGCTGCCACCGGAGACGCGAGCCCTGCGGGACCTGATGGCTTTCCGCAGGTCCTGTAAGACCTGGCTGTTCAGGCAGGCATTTGATGTCTGACCAGCGCATGCTTAACAACTTGCCACCCTGCCGTACCACTGCCACTCATATGAATCAGCTATGTCTGGTTATGATTTTATGTGACTGTAAGTGGTTGGGTTTGTTATCTGTTTTAAGATGTAATTTTATGTGTTTTTATATGCTGTAAACCGCCCTGAGCCTTGGGAAGGGTGGTTTATCAAATCGAAATAATAAATAAATTCCTCTTTTCAAAAAGAAAAACCTAGAGGGGAGTCGGAGGTGGAAGCTATCTGAGCTCCAAGGAAGGCAGTGTGAAGCTCCACAGCACCAGATATTGTCCATCTGTCACATACTGTGTATTTTGCTCCCCAACTATGAGCCCTCAATTGATTACATCAGTTTAAAATTGCATGACTGGGATCTGCATGGATCTCAGTTGTGACAGTATTGCTATATGTCCTTCTTTACCCTTTAATTTCCTAGCTTCTACTTATTTCCTCCACTGCTGAAATTTTCTTCTGCCTCATCTTCACTACTTTTGTCAGATCCTTTGACATTTCTCCTTTATTTCCTGCAATTTACTCACAGCTTATCTGTAATGTGTCTAGGAGTGTAGCTACGTGGAGGGGAACACATTGTTCCACCGTAAGAATTTTCCTTCTTATAAAATTTTCTTTTAGCTAGCACATATCTAGCATTCAAGTAACTTAAAATATCAGTTGAGCCTTTAGAAATACAGTTTAGGCATCCAAAGAAAAGAGACAGGCAATGTGATCAATGGAATGCTAACACAGCAGAAACAAAGACTACTAGGTGTAAACAATTTCCAATGTGTCACTCTCTGTGATGCTAGAAAAATTGAAGGAAAATTTCATTTGTGGAAGCAGTACTATAATGTTGGGAGCAATGCCCTCATTTCCTCATTGTCGTTGAAGCCAGAAGGGGCTGTGGAGATGCTGGATCAGTGCCTGGTTGCTGTGATAGACTGGATCAGGGAGCAATATACTGAAGGTGAAACCCAATGAGGTGCAGGCTCTGTGAATTGGGTGATCTCAATTCCAAGAACTGGGTAAACATTCTGTTCTGAATGGCCTTTTCTCCGAAGAAACAGCTTTGTAGCTTAGGTATGCTCTTCTGTGTCACTGGAAGCCCAAGTGGACTCTGCAGCTTGGAATGCTTGGTGACCTGTCCATTTGGTGTACCATGGCTTTCCTGAAGTGCAGCTATACTGTTAGTATCAATGCAGTTTGACACCACTTTAATTGCTATGGCTCAACAAGTGTTGCACTTCAGACAAGGAGCACACCCCCTAGTTCACACACACAACAGACAGTCTGAACAATAGGCTTTTATTGAAACAAATATAGTGTCCAACAAAAGGGTTAAAAGAAGATCAATTGTAGAATATATCCAAGGTAAAATCACACAGTTCAATTAGTCCCAAAATCCAAAGGCAAAGGTAGAAAGCTTGATGCAAATCCCGTGAATGATACAAGGCAGCTATAGAAGCAAAACATGCACAGAGGCTTAGGCAAAATCAAGAGCTTGGAAACAAGACAAAACTTGGCATGGTATTCTGAATGAAGCCTGGAAACTGAAGACAATTTCCCTAGCAATCTAATATAAAGACAAATCCGTTTTGGTTTGCAAATCGACTGCTGCGTCGGAGGCTGGAAGCCTGCCTAGATTCTCGAATGCTATCTCGGCGGTTGAATGGTAGCTGGTTAAGATTCCCAGGTATCCCGTTATCAACCTCAAGACCTTCCGAGTCCTGAACACAAGAATTCTCATCTAATGAAGCCCTGGGAAGAGAACTGTTCCCAGGAATGCAAGCCTCATCTGAAAGGTCACTTGGCATCTCAGAATTCTCACTAAGCATCCCATCATCAGCATTTTCAGGAACATTCCCATCATCCCTAGCATGCACATGAGCACCAGGCTGAAACACCACAACAGGAAATCATACGAGTAGTAGTTTGGTAAGGTACTGGCACTCTTTGGCAAAGAAGGCTTAAGACGCTTGCAAAACTGCAACTCCCATGATTCTGTAACATTGAGCTATGACAGTTAAAGTGGTGTCAAACTGCATTCATTCTATGGGTGGGTGTACCTTTTGAAGGAGATAACCTAGCCACAGTAGCTTACATAACAGATAACCTCCCAATTAGACTATCTGTGGGACTGTATATCCATACTAGCAGCTCATCCCACCATTTCAATTCACTGCTGTTGTGAGCCAAAATTGCAATGGATGGGATCTATTGAATGAGATAAGGGGAAATGAATCATCGGAAGAGAGCCATGAGGGTAAACTGTGAAAAAACCAAAGTCTTTCACACTGAATGAAGTGCTGAAAGTTAGTATTAAACCACTTGCAGTTCAGTCATCTCCATTCATGGGGAGATTAAAATGGCTTCCTAAGTCCATCTATTGGCTGCCCACCCCGTGATGCCAACCAGAGCCAGAGAAGGATCATATTTTTAATATATTGCTTTAGTATCAGGGGAGAAAGAGAGGCCAAGGCACAATCAACAAAGCTAATGGAAAGTGCTTACATCTAGTTTTACAATATTTCAAACACATAGACTATAACCTGAAGCAAAAACCTAACAACAGGGTGCTAACACTTTATTGATTCTTATGACCACAAGTTGGAAAACAAAGTAGGGAGATGGGGAAACAAAACCCTAGGGCTTTCCCCCTCCACTACTGATGTTTTCAGCATTTTAATTGCAAAATGAGGCATAAGCATCCTGGCCCACTGATCCATGCACAAAAGAGAAAAGGAAAAAACATGCCTCTTTTCTCATTTTAACTTAGCAGTTGACATCATACCAAAGGTGCATAGTCCAGCATTCTGTTCCTACAGTGGTTCTCAACCTGTGGGTCCCCGGGTGTTTCAGCCTATAACTCCAAGAAATCCCAGTCAATTTACCAGCTGTTACAATTTCTGGGAGTTGAAGGCCAAAACATCTGAGGACCCACAGGTTGAGAACCACTGCTATAGTAGATAGCAACAACATCAACAAAACTTTATTACGGTCACTGACCAGCACAAAGCTGGCAACCAGATTTTTTAAAATGCAAAACCCAAAACAAGACAGTTTCCTCCTGTTCATGTTCCCAACTAGCTATTACTGAGAGAGGACTAATGCCTCTATAGACTGTGGCCAGTAGATATTCTTATTAGTAGTCACTGATACTGATGTGCTCTCCAAGTCTGGTCATTTTCATCCTAAAAGCCCTAAAAATGATGGGAAGATGAGCCTGGGAAGCCCACTCATTGCCACCAATGGGCAGGGTATAGCTCAGACCTGGGCAATTGCCGGCCCTGTTGCACACCAAGGTTGGGGTTGACACCTTTGAACTCGTAAACACACCAAAGTTCTTTATAAGCAAAGCAGTTTATTGAAGATTAATATAGCAATATAGCCAAAAAGGTAAAAAGCATTCAAATGTAATAATGAAATGTCCACAAAACAGTCAGTTGAGCAATGTGAAACAAACCAGTCAAAATCCAAGTCAGAAAACAGGACAGTCCCAAAATCCAGTAAACAAATCCACAGGAGTTAGAATCTTTTGGTTCCAAAAGGCTGCAAAAAACAAAGTCCCTTAAAGAAACAGAAGTAAACTTGAACCAATAAACCCAAATGCTGGAGTTTGAAACCAAGAGAAACCACATACAAGAATCTCAGCATGAACATGAATTCCAGGCAGAAGTACACAGGAATCTCAGCATGGACAGGAAGGCATGGATACCAGGCACGAAGCAAAAGGCATGGTGATACATGAAAACCAAACGTTGGACTCACTGAAGAGTATAGATTCACAAGCCCTATATTTATTCAGAAAGCCATAACAAAAGCATTCAATTTCCCTTGGGAAACCTCCCGCTGACCCCTCTTTTCTCTCAACCTTGCGGAGCGCCTCCTCCCTAATTCCAGGTGGTGATCCTGATAGATTTGGCCTCTGTGGTCAAAACTTGCATCCCTCGGTTTGCCAATTAGAACATTCCTTTCACTATCACTATATTTGGCCTTGACTGTTCAACCTTTTCCTCAGCCTCTTTTTCTGCCTGCATGGAAGCATCTTTGCCTTGTGAACCAACTATTTCACAATCTTCAGGTTCATTCTGGCTAACATGTTCACTCTGGTTAACTGTAGTCTCTTAACCATCATCTCCATTCACAAACCACTGAGAGCAGAACCCTGATCATTTAACTCAGACATTGGAACCTCTGCAGACTCATGATCATACTCCTCAGAAGCCTGAGTCAAAGAGACAATCACAGGCTGAACCCCTACAAAAACGTTCTAGAGACCACTTGCAGACTTTGTCCAACATGTCTCAAGGATCCCCCCCCCTTCTCCCCTGGGAGGGGGGTTCCTTTTCTTATGATTCAACAAGACTTGGCCAGACTTAGAGATCAGCACCTTTCTTAACATGTTTGTAAGGGCTAGGGAGGCAGGGTCATCTACTCCAACCTGATCAATTTCTGTCTGTTTTTCTGTCTATTCAACTTCAATAAGAGATTCTAGAGGTAGTTGCTGCTATCCTTGCCTCTTGTATGTAGGGCCCCGTGGCTACTATAAGGAACAACTAAAGTGGAATCCCACACTTTCCTAACTGAAGCTTAATTGCATTATTCTTGTTGGTATTGTAGTGCTTCCAAGTAGTTTCTGACTTATGGTGACACTAAGGTGAACCTAGTATGGGGTTTTATGCAGCCAGAAGCACGCAATTCACCCAAGATCACCCAAGTGTTTCCATATTCAAGCAGGGAATTAAGCCTTGGTCTATAGCAGGGCTGCCCAGGAAGTCTATCGCGATTGACCAGTCTATCGTGAGAACGAAGGAGGTCGATCGCAACCGGATGGGACACTTCTCAGAGGGGGCGGAGCCAGGACACACCAAGCCCCTCCCCTCCCTGGCTTTGACACTCCCAGCAGCTCCTCCAGCTATGCCACCACTGGCTTGGCCCTGCCCTTTCAAGGCTGGAGCAGCTGCTGCTAGAGCTGAAGCCAGAGGGGGGCGGAGCCAGGATGCACCAAGCCCCGCCCCTCCCCCTGTTCCACCCTGCTTCTCTCTCGTCCGAAAGCAAACGTGGACGGTGCGCAGCAGTGGTTTTATTATATGTAGTTCGCATGCTGAAAAAGTGTTTGAGTCCAACACTCAAACCATTACAAAATACCAACATTGTTTATGGAAGATACGGTGGAAATAATGTGTTTCTAAAGTTGTCCATCACCACTCACCAAATGCCAATGCTGTTTTTTTAAAAAAACCCCTCAAGATTGCCAAATGTTAAAAATGAGAGGGAGAGTTGCTTTTCCATAAAAGAACTTTGTAAAAAAGGATCCTCTGTTTCAAAGACATTATTAACTGTACATGCCTGTAGATGCCATATCTTAAGGCCTCTAGTTATGGAGGCTCTCTGAATCTGAGACAGATGTAGAAGCACTGAAATAACAAATGTTTTAAATAAATAATGCTTTGTGACCTCTTGTATTTGATATAGCTTTAGGTCCTCAGCATGTGTTCATCTTGCCGTAGAGACATGACAAAAGCAAGTAAAAATATAAAAATTGTGAAGAAAATGGATAGAAGAAATAGTTGTGAAGACTTGCATTGGTAAGCAGCTCACAGAATAAATAAAACGGCTCAGAAGGAAATTGTGCTGAATCAGAAGGGGAGGGCGCAATATCTCGAACAAAGGAACTTGACAGTTATCTTGCAAATGCTACCACAAAAATTATCACTTCTACAAGCCTTTCTATAGTATGACTGTTGAAACAGGTTACAAAACAACAACTTTTAAAATCTAGGTACTTATCTGAATAAAAGGCAAAAAAATCATGTGGTAAAAATAGGTGTTTTAATGATAATTTCTGCCAAAGTTGGGACAGGAAAATTGATAGTTTGGTAATTTGTTACCCTGAGGCAACTTGAAAGGACTGATTAGCTTACTTATAGCACATGGAGAAAGTATGAAAAAATTGGCACCAGCAGGTTTTTAGTGTTAAAAACAACACATTCTGTTCATTCAAGCCAATGAGTACACAAAAGAAACTATTGTTAATAGCCAGGATTTGCAGCTGAAGATGAATATCAACAGCTCCTTATGTGTTTCAGTACCATCGTCCTCAACACATTCTGCCTTTTGAATTATGTTTTACCCCATATATATATATATATATATATATATATATACACACACACACACACACACACACACACACACACACACACAACTCCCTCAAACAACTCCCTTCTGCCCCAGAACCATAGGCTCAGTTCCAGTGAAATCACTGTAATATTGCTGAGGAGACACAGAAAGTAAGAAAGAAGCTGAAGAGTTAGTTCCCTCCTAATTCTAGAGAGGTTTTTAGATGCTGGTGGAGGACCAAGTGGGCTCTACGCTCAGAAAAGCTTATCCCTAAGGCTTGTGGGGAGGAGGGAAGAGAGAGAAGACCATGTTTTTGAAACGCACCCTGCCCCATCTCAACAACTTTGTTAGAAGCAGCTACAATAATCACGGCTTATATAGGAGCCCCCGGTGGCACAGTGGGTTATACTGCTGAGCTGCTGAGCTTGTTGACTGAAAGGTCGCAGGTTCAAATCTGAGGAGCGGCATGAGCTTCTGCTGTCAACCCCAGCGTCTGCCAACCTAGCAGTTTGAAAACATGCAAAGGTGAGTAGATCAATAGCTACCATTCTGGCGGGAAGGTAATGGCACTCCATGCAGTCATGCCGGCCACATGACCTTGGAGATATCTATGGACAACACCAGCTCTTCGGCTTCGAAATGGAGATGAGCACCAACACGCAGAGTCAGACACAACTGGACTTAATGTCAGGGGAAAACCTTTACCTCTATCTGTCTATCTATCTATCTATCTATCTACCTCTAGGATATTAGCCATTTATAGAGATGAAAAAAATCAACAAAAACATATTTTCGAGTGAGATGAGAAGACTCACTGACTGACAAGTATCTTCACAGTGCATGACTTATTCAGCACCAAATGCACATGTGGTTGTGTTGTGCTTAAATGTGTAGGAAACAGCAGCATTTTCTGTATGGAAAATACTATTCACAGGATAAATATATATCAATATATCAATATATATATATCAATAGATATATATATATATATATATATATATATATATACATACACACACACTGTACCTTTCCATGTTGAATATTAATATCCACACAAAAAATGCTGTTACAACACAGAAAATGCTGTTTTCTGTGCAGAAAAATTATAATTGGGGATTTGCACATTTGAGTTGCACAAAAACATTATTTTTTACATTGAAATATTATTTTTTCAAAGAGAAAATACTGTTTCCTGAGAAGAAAATGTTGTTTTATGCATTAAAACAACCATGTGAGAATTTTGTGCAGAAGTGGTCCTGAACTGTGAATGCCCTTTGAAATCTGCATGATTTTGCTCCAAATCCACATCTATTCAGCTAGAAATGGATTACTGTCTTCTCTTTCCAGGGTTCAATATGAAGTGAGACTTGCCAGGTTCACTTCCAACAGCTATTCAAGCACTTAAGCAGAGTTGGAGGATGTGCACAAATATGTTTACATTATAATAATCTAGTCCCAATACAGTGTTCCCTTAGTTATTGCTTGCGTTCCAGGAACACCCGCAAAAGTGAAAATTCACGAAGTAGGGATGCTATATTTATTTTAATATTTATACATTATTTCCGTAGTTATGCACTATTTTAAGTCTTTCTAAACCCTCCCACACACTTATACACTACATAACCCTCCTTGAATGTGTTGTTCACGTAATCCTGGGCTCCGGCTTTATCTGCAGACGCAGCCTCTCCATACAGACAAATGCTCTTAAGCCCATATTGAAAAACTGTAAAACCGTGAGTCTGCAAAAAGTGAACCGTGAAGTAGCGAAGGATCACTGTAAACGTATTCATGTAGAATAGCCTACATCAAAAGTAGGTGATTCCAAGATTTTAAAAAAAACAACTTTTATTCTTTTATTTTTTTTTGTTTGGGAGTAAATAATTTATTCAGTGATTAATTCACAGTAATCCAAATGGCAGGCCCTGTCCTTGCCACAAAGTAAAGCAGCAAAACAGGGCAAAAATGCCCTGTGTGAAGAGGCGGCTAGTTCCAAAACTACTGTTTCCTCCAGTGCACTATGTAGATTAAATTCTGGCCAATAAGTCAGAAAGTGAACTCCAAATATTCCAGTAACTTCCCTTGCACTGTCAAATTTTTTAAAAAGTATGAATATTTCATGCCGTCCCATCACTTCTGCCTATCAGCTCCCGAACACTTCTAGTTACAATACAATACTGCTGTTATATTTTTCATGTCACATTCCGTCTCTATTATCTTAGGATATCCCGTGTGCCATTATCTCATGAGCCTTTGTAGCCCAACACTACTACTGTTTATCAAATAGCCGGAATATGGTCCTGCCGCTGAAGCATTTAAAAATATACTATAAGCTACAGTGCATATCAGCATTGATTTTTGGCCTCAAGAAACTAGTATTGCCATTTTAAAGCTAAAATTGAGAGTTACTAGATTAATGGGATCCTGCAAACCACACTCAAAAATGGTCAGATGAGAATAGGAGTTCTTTCAATGATTTTTATGAGAGTGTAAAGAATTGCAGAAAATAAAGCAACAGAAAGTTACAACTGAGTGAATATGATTGGACATATCTTGCTGCACACTTTTTATTTTATTTTATACGAGAATTAGGTAAGAATGGCACAACATTCAATAATATAAATGCACAGGGCTTTAGTGTTGGAAATGAACCCTGGTCAGAAATGCTGGAATTTCAAATGTTGGAATGAAAATGGATCTTTGGTTAGAAATTCCTGGATATATTATGAGTTCAATTGAAACTCTCATTGGGAGTTGCATAGCACATGATAAAATTGATGGAATAATTAAGAATACAGGCAGTCCCCGAGTTACAAACATCTGACTTACACATGACTTATAATTAAGAATGGAGGTAAAACAACAGGAAGTGAGAGAAATCTATACCTAGGAAGGGAAATTCACTCCTGCAAGAATAAATTACAGTGATATCTTGAGTTTAGAGTTTAATTCACTCCGTGACCAAGCTCTTAAATCACTTTTATCTCAAAGGGAATTTTCCCATTGAAGTGTTATTAATCTGTTCCGGCCTTTGACACACAGACACACAATTTGTTTATATAAGAAAATATACTTTATAATTAACAAATAATGTATAAATGTACTTTCACATGAAACAATAAAAAAGATCCACTTTAAAATGGTAGAAGTACAAAGTTGTGGCAAGGAAACACATTTGAGGCAACAAAATGTGTGTTGGCCAGTGTAACAGCAAGGCAAAACCTGTAAATTTAACTGATTTACGAAGCCATAAAAAATATCCAGGAAACACACTGAGGAATGAAGGAGTGCGACAGCTCCCCCTGGTGGCCAGATGTTAAATTGCCTCTGTCTGTCTTGTGTGTTTCTGTGTCTAAATGTAATGTGTACATTGTAATCCACCCTGAGTCCCCTGCGGGGTAAGAAGGGTGGAATAGAAATAAATTAAATAAATAAGTAAATAAATTTCACATGAAAAAAGAAAGATCAACCTTAAAATGGTAGAAGCACAAAATTGTGGCACAATGGTAGAAGCACATAGCACAAAGTGAAGAGTCAGAAGCATCATTTTATTCATACTGTACTCATTCCAACTTACCTCCCACTCTTTCTCTCCCTCCCTCTCTCTCTTCGTGAAGCCAAACATACCAGGAATAAAAAATTACACAAAATCAACTAACTCAAAGTTCCTCAAAGTGGACAAGAGCATGAGGCACGAAGGCAAGAGGCATGGAGGCTGCTCCTTGGAAGCCCTAAAGCCTGTACTCTCATGCTAGCGCTCCCTCTGGCAATAGCTCTTAACTCAAAACGCTGCTCATCAAAGAAAAATCCAGGCCAAAAAACGACTCTTAACTAAAAACACTCTTAAGTTGGGACATTGCAATGTGTCTGTGTTCTGTTTGTATTTGATATGGTTTCTGGCTAATCAATAAAATTGTTGTTGTTGTTGTCTTAAATTGGGATGCCCTGAAGTTGAGATTCCACTGTAAGTGAATGCTTATATGCTCCGTGCTTGCTGTCCTTGGCCCTAATATCACTAGATCATTATCAAAAGAGTTCAATACACACTTGTTCACAAATGACTTGTGGTCAGATCAGCTATATTGTCAATGAGCAATGCCAACATTAGGGATGTAATTCTTTGCCTAAAGGAAGCAACATGTATTTTATTAACTGCTTTCTTGCTGTGAGAAAATATACTAAAATTGTGCAGTTTTCAAGAACTATTAGCATGTTGAGAGTCATTCTACAATAAGTTATCTGATATTTTTGTGTACAAAATAGTTTTTTCCCAGGCTCAACATCTTGGAACTCCCTCTTTCCCTGAAAGGCAGCAATCATGCACAGTGAAGATATGGCACTAAGATCCATCTTACTTTTTTCCCCTCTGATTTTTTTTCTTCCTCCGGAGCTATTTTCATATATTTGTATATATGAAATATACACTTTCCTGTAGATAAGATGAACTGGGGAAAGCAACTTTCTGAAAATGAAACACCAACCTTTGTACAATGTATTGGAAGTCCCAAGGTTTGGCAGGAACTGATTTGTATAAAGTAAGTATCATTACAGAAATATTTATTATTATTTATTTATTTAACATATTTATATTCCGCCCTTCTCACCCCGAAGGGGACTCAGGGTGGAGCACAGCATATATATGGCAAACTTTCAATGCCGGGACATGAATTCATTATATGCATACATAGATATTAAAAACATTTGTTTCAATAATAAAATACACTGTTTAAAACTGTCTTGACAATACTAAGTAATATCCATCCGTCCAAGCTGGCTTGATTTTGGAGAATACCAAAAAGGGACAAAATTGTCTTTCAACAACAACTAATTTCTTCTGCCCTCCATCCTCCGGTGTCAATTAGCTGCTAAATTATTATTTCTATTTTTGTTGCACTCTCTGGAGAAGAAATGAGGCTAGCATATTTCTAGACCATGGAGAAGCATGTGTTTTTGCTTTCAAAAATTGCCTCCTTGGACTCTGGTATGGCATATGACAAGCTGCAATGTGTTCATTAATCTATTTAACTTTTGCTTGGAAAATGATTTGTGCAGATGGGCACGGGGCTTAGAACAGTACAAAGATGGCTTTACTCAGCTTCCCCAACAACACAAAATTATGCCTTGTCCAATGGACATGAATTCTGGGAGCTAAAGTCCAAAGCACCTGGAGGGCCACAGGTTATGCATGCCTGTTTAGAAGACATTTTTGATTACTCTGAAGAGACAATATGTTTACAAAAATTAGTTTTGACCCTCCACACCCCTTCAAGTTCATCTGGGGCTTTCTCATAGCAGAGGAACAGTGCATTTGTTCATGTGTGTCAAGACAGCTATGATATTATGCTTACTTCATGGATTTCAAAGGGTTGTCTTTACTAAGGCCTGGTTTTGCCATTTCCTTCCTCTGAAAGTTCCCGTTATTCATTGACTATCTCCCATGAAAGTACTAACGAGGACTAACCCTTACTTAATTTCTAAGATCAGATGGGATTTAGGGCATATTGGACATTCACTTAGTAGGCATGGTTTAGAACCCAAAAATAGGGAATCAAAAATCTAATGGGGGGGGGGATTATTTTTGATTAGTAATAGAAAGACTTACAAAAAAAATTCCAAAAATTTCTAAAATGTAACGTAATTACTAATGAAATTCGTTAGTAGTTCGTATGCCAGCGCATGCGCATTCCAGATGGTTTTGGCCTACAACTCCCAGAAATCCTAACAGCTGGTAAATTGGCTGGGATTTCTGGGAGTTGTAGGCCAAAACTTGAATAAATCACACTGAATTCTAGATGGGACTCTCCAAATAGGAAGGAGGGAAGGAGGGAGGGGGGTATTCTATTCTTGGAAGCAGCAAAAAAAAGGAGGAGGAGCCCCCCCGCTCCTTGCTACCTCTCTCTCACCCCGATCCTGAGGGAGCGAGGGCCCAAGTTTGCCCAGGCTGAGAGGAAAAGGAAGAGGCCTGAGGCTGTGAGGAATGGTGGGAGTTGAAGTCCAAAACACCTGGAGGGCTGAAGTTGGCCTGTCATGAAGCCTCTTCAAGGCTTTAGATCCTGGCAGGCAGAAGGGGCAGGGAGGGCCCGTCCACTCCTCCTCCCCTGCCAGGATCTAAAGCGCATCAAGGCTTGGCACGCTTTAGATCCTGTGAGAAACCAACCTAATGTATAATAGAATGAATGCTAACTTATAGAGTAAGTGCCTAAATATTATAAGTACTCCAACTGGTCATATACCTACATTCCATGCACATGCAATAATACAGCAGTAATAACAATGGGTATAAGAAGAGGTAAAATTCAAACCGAAGTATTCTGACTGGTCCCTCCTCAAGCGGTGCAAACAGGCTCTTCTCTATGAGCCCGGGATTCTGCAGCAAGCAAACGCTGTGCCCGGGCTTTTGGCTTTTCCCGGGAGAGACTGCCTCCCGGGCTCATAGAGAAGAGCCGTTTGCAGTTTGCACCGCTTGAAGAGGGACCACAGTCAGAATACTTCGGTTTGAATTTTACCTCTTCTTATACCCATTGTTATTACTGCTGTATTATTGCATGTGCATGGAATGTAGGTATATGACCAGTTGGATTACTTATACATGTTGTGTGCAACTACCCCAATACTCTTTGATGCTTTAGATCCTGGCAGGCAGGAGGGGCAGGGAAGCCTGGAAAAATGTAAACAGAGAGGTTTACTCAGAAGTAAATCCACAAAGGAGGGCACTTCATCCAAAGTGCCCTCCTTTGCGGATTTACTCATGAGTAAACCTCTCTGTTTACTTCCTTTGCAGATTTACTTCTGAGTAAACCTCTCTGTTTACATTTTTCCAGGCTTCCAGCCGAAAGAAGGAGCGAGTTTAGGGCTTGCCTTGCCATAATACTTATTGACTAGGGAGGCGGGAGGGTGGTGAGAGAGAAGGAGGGTGCCCCCCCCCCTTACAACCTAATAACGATACTTAAGAAAATCCTGGCCCCCGAAGTTCTATAAAGAAAGTCCACTTCCTGGTTGGCGTTCCAGATGCGGAAATACTCAAAAGTAGCATTTCTTACAAATTTCTTCCGAATCATTTAATTTTCATAACTTTTTTCTCATGCCTACTACTTAGATTTAATT
The DNA here is from genome assembly GCA_030556195.1 of Anolis apletophallus. NCBI lineage: Eukaryota > Metazoa > Chordata > Lepidosauria > Squamata > Anolidae > Anolis > Anolis apletophallus. Next base: position 121,379,164 of record JARBWK010000005.1, on the reverse strand, counting down.
TAGACCTCCTATACTCCAGCTGCTAAAACCCAAGTAGCCCAATTTGCATATAATGTACAAATTCATGAATGTACATTTCATGCAAAATTAGCATGCTAATCTATTTTTTATTATTGAACACTACTTTGTACAGAAATCCTTGACCTGAAAGGTTCAGGATCATATAGTAGTTGGGGTTCTAAACAGAGGCACATATATTGAAGGACCCTACTTTCCCCTTCTGAGGGACACACTGTAAAGCAAGAGTGCGGGGAGATGGTTTTTGTGCCCACTTTTTTGTTCCACAGAAAAAGTGTAAAACAAATGGAGATAGGGGGAGAGCGAACCATAAAGAGAACCAGAAAGAGTGAAGGATCCTTCTCTCCCCCAGGCATAGGGCAAAAGATTCTCCTTCTTCTCTTGCTCACGAGGAATATAGGTAACAGAATCCTCTTTCCCCCTCAGTAGGGATGTGCGTAAAGGGTCCTGCTTCCCCTAACTGAGGAATATTAGGAGGTTCGCAGCCTGGGAGTGATCCTGGACTCATTGCTGAGCCTGGAACCCCAGGTCTCGGCGGTGGCCAGGGGAGCTTTTGCACAGTTAAGACTCGTGCGCCAGCTGCGCCCTTACCTTGGGAAGTCTGATCTGGCTATGGTCGTCCACGCTCTGGTCACATCCCAAATAGATTACTGCAACGCACTCTACGTGGGGCTGCCTTTGAAGACAGTTCGGAAATTACAACTAGTTTAACGGGCGGCAGCCAGATTACTGACTGGAAATACATACAGGGAGCATACCACCCCCCTGTTGTGCCAGCTCCACTGGCTGCCTGTCCAATTCCGAACTCAATTCAAAATGCTGGTTTTGACCTTTAAAGCTCTATATGGTTCTGGCCCAGCTTACTTGTCCGAACGCATCTGCTGCTACGTCCCACCTTGTAATTTAAGATCATCCAGGGAGGTCCTGCTTTCACTCCCACCAACTTCTCAAACATGGTTGGTGGGGACGAGAGATAGGGCCTTCTCGGTGGTGGCTCCCCATCTGTGGACTGCGCTTCTGAGCAACATACGATCGACCCCATCCCTCCTGGCATTTAGGAAAAAGGTGAAGACGTAGCTGTGGGGCCAGGCTTTTGCACATTAGCATAACGCAGCACTGTGGAGTGGAACTGAAATGGCAAGTTGATGGCGATGGCTCAATACTTGTGCCTTGGATGAAACATGGTTTTAACTGGAATGTATATATATTATGTGTTAATGTTAATGGTTTTATGCTTAACGTTTATGTTTTTATTGTATTTATTGTACTGGCATCGAAATGTTGCCTTTTTGTTATGCCGCTCTGACTCCCCCTTCGGGGGTAGAGAAGAGCGGGGTAAAAATGATGTAAATAAATAAATAAATAAGTAACGATAAGGTGATACCAGCTAGGGTGGTTTTTGGGGGCTGTGAGAGGCAGAACAGCAGATGGCAAATGCACTGAATGAGCAGCAGGGGATCGAAAGAGAAACCAATAAGAGTAATCATAGTAACTTTGAATCCACAAGTTCTAAAGCTCCATGAAACTGTTATAAATAATGACCTTGTTATCATTCACGAAAAAGGTTTACAAAATGATGGAAAAGAAAAAAAAGATTGAAGAAAACAGAGCCTTCAACACAGGAATATTTCACTGGGATGCAGTGCTGGAAAATGATTTCCAAGTTAGCAAAGAGGTAAATCTGTTCCACATTTTTCTCTGCATATTAGCATATCTATATGTGATACTGAACCCAAATAACCAAATAATTTCAGCACATTGGCTGTCTCAGAAAAAATCCAAACCAGATTGAATATTAATTGGACATGGAAGCTACCAGCTATCACAGCAATAACTAAAAAAGTTATATGGACATCCTCAAAATCTTTTCTTAAGTTCCTATCCTATATCCACTTAATGAGGAAAATTCTCACATAACCCAATAGGGATTACTTATGAATAGGCATGGAAAAAACACACCAGTATGGAACCTGAGTAAAATAAAATTTCACAATAATCAATATTCAGATATGAAGACACCCTCAAGCCTCTTACATATAGGCAAGGCAAGGGTAAGTTGCATTTCAGGAGAAAAGAAGCACTGAACTCTGCTGTGGCACATATATCCCCTTTTGTATAAACTTGTATTCCTTCAGATAGGAATTTTCAGCTGGCATTAGCTGAATTGTTCAGATCAGGGGATGTGAGCACTAAAGCTATCTCTAGCCATTAAGGATTTGTTTTTTTTCCAATAATCAAGAAGAGCTCTCAGCTCATTTTGTGAAAGAGGTCTGGCAGAGTATTTCAGCAACAGCTTTAATTTTCTCCTACTTTACACCTCCAGGCAACGTTTTCAAGATGTGCTTATAGTCCTCATAAAATTGTGAAAGGTTTTCCTTTCTAATAAGACCAATGTCTTGTGCTCGAAGCAAACAATAGTTTTTTTCCTGTAGATACAAATCTCCAATGTGCCTTACCATTTGTTGTCATTGCCTATCACTTTTCACACACACACAAAAATATTTGGACAATGCAAATATACACAAAAATTGCAGTATTTTTACTGTTTTTTTTTAAAAAAGAAGGTAATAAAAGCATGGGGGGCTTGAAGAGGGAGGACTTGAGGATGGTTCTAGTATTGTTTTAATTGATTTATTTTTTAAAAATGTATCTTTTTGAAAATTTAATACAAATTGAGGGGGAAAATGATTGCCGTTCTGAAAAATTACAAATATAACTACAAAAGTATTGTACAATGGCTTGTGAATTAACTCTTCTTTCTCAGATCCATGGGGATGTTTTTCTAGGAAAAAGATGTCACTTTTTGGCATCCTCATCCTGGGCAGCTTTTGTTTGTATAGTACAGGGAAAAAAATTATATATCTTCCTGGTAAATAAAAAAATCACTCCCTCTGACACTATTGGACGGCAACATCCAGCATTTTTCATTGAGATAGAGATTTGCCGTGCAACAACATCGAGATAGCTACAGTTTGGATTGTTGTAGGTTTTTTTGGGCTGTATGGCCATGCTCTAGAAGCATTCTCTCCTGACATTTCACCTGCATCTGTGACAAGCATCCTCAGAGGTTGTGAGGTTTGCTGGAAACTAGGAAAATTGGGTTTATATATCTGTGGAAGCTCCAGGGAGGGAGAAAGAATTTGTGTCTGTTGGAGCTAGGTGTGGATGTTTCAATAGGCCACCTTGATTAGCATTTGATGGTCTGACAGTTTTTAGGTGTGCCTTGTTACTGCCTAGGACAGGGGTGCTCATTAGATAGATTGCGATCTACTGGTAGATCGCATGCAGGGTGGAATGAAGGCTCCGTCCCGCCCCGCAGGCTCCCAATGCCACCCAAGAGCTGCCGGCCCTGGGTTATCTGAGGTCCTTTCCACACAGTTGAATAAAATCCCATGTTATCTGCTTTGAATCAGATTATATGGCAGTGTGGACTCAGAAAACCCAGTTGAAAGCAGATATTGTGTTATATGTTTCACATTTTTGTAGTGGGTAGGTAGATCATTTTGACTTGGTTGTTTTATAAGTAGCTCACATGCTGAAAAAGTGTGAGCACCCCTGGCCTAGGAGAATTTTTTGTTGAGGGGTGATTAGGTGTTCCTGATTGTTTCTTGTCTGGAGTCCCCCTGTGTTTGAGTTTTTTTGTTGTTGTTTTTTTATGCTTTTATAATTTTAGAGTTTTTTAGTGGCTACAGTTTCCTAAACTTGCTCTAAATGCATACCTTATTACCTTGTTTAGGGATTAAAATTGATATACTACAGGTTCGAGTTTGTAACTGTTTCTCTAAAGCAGTGTCGCTTAACTTATGGGTTCCTAGACGTTTTGGCCTTCACCTCCCAGAAATCCTAACAGCTGGTAAACTGGCTGGGATTACTGGCAGTTGTAGGTCAAAACACACAGGAAGTACAAATCCAGGACTTTCTGGGGTTTGGACTTTGGGAGCTGGGCCAGATCAGGCTCTCATAGTCCCAAAATTAAATTGAAACACCCTGAGGCTGTGTAAGCTGGGGCGAGGAATCCCCCTAGTTACTGACCGACCCCTCCTTTAGATTCTATTGGAGAAGATATTTTGGAGCTAACTCGGGAAAGGGCATAGTGCCACTGTCTATATTACCTTGTTTAGTGTAAATTAGTATGTAGTTAAATTGTATTTTATTGATGTTTGTATGTTTATCTTGTTTATTATATGTTTTATTCTTCAATTCTGTAAACTGCTCCGAGCCCTCAGGGAGTGGCGGTCTAAAAAATTGAAGTATAAATAAATAAATAAAACAGCTGGAGACCCACCGATTGAGAACCACTGCTCTAAGGCAAAACATTCTAAGTCCAGAAATTCAAAAACACATTTGCTTAAGTTTAATTGTAGTCTTGAGATTTGTAATATTATATCCAAGGTGAAAGAGTTAGTGCTCAAGCCCCACACATTGAAGTTGTCCTTCAAAATCAGAGCCTGTGACCACATCATGAACGAAACCACTTTGAATGAATGGAACTATAGATAAAAGTTTGACAAACTATTAATTATAGGTGTCCAGAGATGAAAAAAATGTAAACCACCTATGTGATGTTTTCAAATCTCCATTGTAATCACAGATGATGCAATCTTATATCTTTCCCTTACTTCCTATATGTCAACCCACACATGCCTTGGCCATGCATTGTGAAGTTGTCATGGGCAAATCTTCTTACTTATTAAAGAGATGTATCCCCATTACAATTAATACTATTTTGTTACATTTTCTTTGAGGACTGTTGTATAGATAAGACTAAAATTGTTGCACAATTTCAATGACCATGCTATTAAAGAAAAAACAACCACATACTCAACTCCACTTTTGTTTGAATCCATTTTGAATTATGATGCTTTAAGTAGACAATATTTTTTAGACTAAGTCCTACTTTAAACATGTCTGGGTTGCATGGTAACCACAACTGAGAAGACAGCAACTGTCATCATCTGTGTAAAGGAAGCCTACAATTCTACAAAGGGTTCCTAACAGATAAATCCTATTTATATTATTTTCCTTGTTATAAGCCACTCCGAGTCCCCTTGGGGAGAGAGGGTGGGATATAAATAAAGCATGATGATGATGATATAACAAAGCCACTATTCAAGTTGACCCTATACTTTCAACACCTGAACACTTAAAACTCTGTCCTTGTACAATCAAGATTCCTCCCTGGATCCTGATATTTGGCATCTTGAGAGCCATTATGCAGGGCAAATGGCTTTGTTGATCAGTGGGTTTAGTGTGGCAAGACATTCTCAATTAATAAGAAAAACCAATTCTCTTTATTAATAATTAACATAAACAGCCAGACAAGAGATGGTAAATTAAGAACAGTAAAGATTATTATATAGACGTAAAATTATACGTTTCGCCTAATGCCGGTTCCACACATAGAATCCCTTTTGTTTGTTTGGTGTGTGTTTTAACTTACCAACTTGGTTTTTAATATTTGCATAAATTGCTTATTTGATTATGTTTTACTGATTTGTTATTGTTTATCTTGTTTAGTTGCGTTATATTACTCGGTTATATATCATATATGTCTGGCATCGGATGGCTGCAATTTTTGTTGTGATCCATCCCAAGTCCCTGGCAGGGAGATGCAATGGGATACAAATACAGTTGTTGTTGTTGTTATTATTATTAATTTCAAATCAAATAAAACATTTCCGGATCCAGACTAACATGACTATGTCTTTGAATTTTACATGTACTAATTCATGGACATGATCTGCTTTGTAGCTTCACGACTGCTAATTTCTAAATGTATTTTATTGCAATCTTTGAAGAATTGTGGAGTAAACATAATCCCAGTCTAATCTAGACATTAGTCTAAGACGTATAGATCAGCCTGGAATGCACAAAAGCTGACTACATAAGTCAAAGTACCTGTTTACTATGAAGCACCAGTCCATACTTCTCCAAAATGCTGACCTCCTTTGGTTTTCTGTGTTTGCTCAGAGCAAGATTACTTAGACATTATTTACTGACAATAAATATATTTCCTGAACCAATGATGAAAGGATTTAATTGTCAGTCAAACATCACTAATATACTTCCCTCTGAGTTGTGTTTGGCTAAGGAAATCCCTGTTTCCAGGACAGTTTAATTTATCAAATGTTGCATTAAAATGCCACAGCGTGCACTGTCAAAGACTGAATGAGGGTCACTAAGTGCTTGTGTACACCCAAGCAAACATGTCACTCACTTTCAATGATATTTTTAAAGCCTGTGCTCATTGTGGATGTCTTTATTAATAGTCAATCTCTAGAAGCCCTTTCTTGTGCTCCATACATTATGAAGACTGTCTGGTGGAAGGCCACAAATAAAAACTGATTGACTGACATTATGAGACAATTCAGTGACCGCATACATTTATGCAATCCCACTGAAGGTGACAGGACTATATAAAGTGTGTGTGTGTGTGTGTGTGTGTGTGAGAGAGAGAGAGAGAGAGAGAGAGAGAGAGATTTCACTACACCTGCCAAATGTCTTGACAATTTGCTTTGGCTGCAGATTCTCCCTGCCATCATGCTTTATTCAATGTCTACCTAGTTTTCAGCAAAGCCTGCCCATGCTTGCCATCAACAAACTGTTGAGATGCCCATCGGTATCTTATTCAGATTGTATACACTGTCCTGTTAGATATATGATATGACACATATTTGATATATTTACCCAACCAGGTTTCTCAGAGTTGAGAAGGAAGATATTTCCTTCCCCCCACATATTTCTTCATATTTCTTTGGGTGTAAGAAATTAAAATCCATAGCATTCCCTACCACTACACCAATGGTTAGGATAAAGAGTCAATGTTTTCTCTTCTAGAAGATTGGCGAAACTAAGCATTAGCCAAAATAACAGCAGTTGTAATTGCCAGGGATCTTTTCTTCCTAGTTCACTGATGACCTTTTGGCAATTACAGTGGGCCCTTAGTATCTGATGAATTTTGGATTCAATATCCTATGCCTCCTCCTGTGGATATCAAGCCCTCCAAGATCATTTACCCAACCCTCACCCTAAGCTGTAGACGTCAAATTACCCAAATGACCTCCCTGAGGGGGGAGAGGGAAGCATGAGTGACCGTACTTTTAGCGTAGTTAATTGCCCCTCTTATATCGTCAGCAGACCCATTTCGAGTTCTGCCTCCCCATCACACTAACATATGGAAATTTAAGAGCTGGCAATACATTAATCTTACATTTGTCACAAGGTCAGCATTACTTTCTGAAAATCAGTAGAAACAACAATATCCAAAAACCAAGAGATCCCTTGCCCTGCCCAAAGCCCCTTATGTTAAAAGAGACTGACACCAGTTTAAAACCTCATATTCCCATGGGAAAAAATATTCTGCCCCAAACCCCAATGGTCCAGGTTAAAATCATTGCTTTCCATGGGATCTTATTGCTCTGCACCGAACCCCATAGGATACATGACACAGTGATCCACATAAAAACAATTGCTTTCCATGGGATCCTACTGATCTGCATTGAACCCCAGGGGATACAAGAGGCAGTGCTCCATGTTAAAACCATTACTTTCCATGGGATCCTATGGTTCTACATCAAACCCCATAGTATGCAAGAGACTACTGACGGTTTGGCAATGAAACTGTGATGGTTCCCATTCCACCTGTTTTTCGGTTGTAAACATGTGAGTAAAGAGGTAGGAGCTCTGAATACAACTGTGGGCCCATGTTCAGAGTTCCCTCCTGTCAGAACATTTCTGCTTCTTTTCAACCCTGGAACATGTCATGAAAAGAGGCTCAAGTGTCCTACAAGGGTGAAATTTATCAATGTGATGAGGTTGATTGCCAGAGTTCCCTCCTTTCAGGACACTTCTGCCTCTTTTCAACCACAGAGGGCTATGCATTATGGCCAGAAGTAGTTTAACTCATGTGATGAACTCTGTGCATCTCCATGTTTGAAAAGAGGCTGTAGTGTTCTACCACTGGGAAATTTCTCAATGTGATAAGGTGGTAAGTCTGAGACGACTTGAAGGCACACAACAACAACAATCCTAATTAACTTGACTATCTCATCAGCCAAAAGAAGGCCCACACTTCCAATTGAAGTACTGGTACGTTCATGTTGGCTAAAATAGTTCTTCATTTTAAATATTGTATTGTTCTTTCATGTTTTTTGCACTACAAATAAGATATGTGCAGTGTGAATAGGAATTTGTTTATGGTCTTTTCAAACCAAAGTCTGTCCCCAGAAGAGTCTGAAGGACCATGAACAAACCCTCTGCTTAAAACATTTGAAGGCCCCTGCTATAGAAGATAAAATTATTTTGGACTAATACTTGCACTTGTGCAAACATATCGGTACAAATGCTCCTTTCAATATTGTCACTTTAAAATGCTCACTTTTACCTTATTAGTTATCTTATCATTTCAATCCAACAAAGTGCTACTTATCATGTTTTTAGAATATGAACAGATGAAAGAAACTCCATTTTGTGTCTGCAGTCACAGCAGTAGTTTGATCCAAGTGGATTTAAAATGCAATATTGCACAGCACAGGTTGAGAATATCTCTGTGTGTCTTTCTTTCTCTCTCAAAATCTTCCTCACCAGGAGGTGGAAAAAAGACTTTCTTTGGTTTTGCTTGTGTTCAAATATTTCAGGGATGTAGAATGTGATTTTGAAGTTTCAGATGATGGAGTGGAGGGTGAAGATAAACGCTATTTGTGCATTTAATGGCTATTAAAAGATGTATCTCCCTGCAGTTCACTAGACCTTTCTGTTCCGTCAATGAAATTATGTAGTTACATCTGGTGATGGGATGTGGGATGTTTGACCCGTCAATTGTTTGAGTATCCATTTCCAGAAACTCTAGCCAATAAGGTCAATGGACTTCTGAAGGCCAAATATTTTCCATGAATTTTGTAAAATTATTGGATTATGACTCTAGAGTAGGGATGGGCAATTACCGGCCCGCCAGGTGTTTTGGACTTCAACTCCCAGAAATCCTAACAGCTGGTAAACTGGCTAGGATTTCTGGGAATTGAACTGTAAAACACCCGGAGGGCCGGTACTTGCCCACCCCTGCTCTAGAGAAACGAGGTTTGAATTCTCGCATGGCCTCAAAAACCAACTGGGTGGCCTTAGACAAGTCATATACTCATAGCATCAGAAATCTTAGAGACACAATGAGTCAGAAATGACTTGGGGATATATAACAAGATGTATTTACCTTCTCTGAAATGTATGCTATAAATTGTAAGCAGTGTTTGAATGCATTTCCTCCTTCCCACCCTAGTTTACTAAAGTGTGTTAAAATAATGTTTTCTGTCTTCTTTCTGTCTACACTCAGCATTGAAGTAATAAAATATTAATTCATGTTTTATGTGCATCTGAAAGCCAACTTTCAAAGTGAGTGCATAAGCATACACAAGACATTTGTCCTATGATCAATATGAGTTAAATCAGTCAACTCCATATTGAAATTAGATTTGTCACACATTTTTAATGAATGCATATGTTGTTATGTTAAAATTTATAAGGAAGTGAGGGGAGGGAGGAGGCATAGACAAACTTGATTATATATAAAATATATATTTCAGAAACAAGGTAGTATAACATCAGAAATTTAGATTTAGGACCTGTTAACAAAAGGCAAAATATTCAACCCCATACTAAGAAATTAAAATAAAGTCCAGTGAAATTTTATATGAAGTTTCTACTTAGTGAAAACCTTCCTCACATGACCTTGGTGGTTGCCAAGTTTCTTTCTGAGGCAGCCAGGATTAGACAATTCCCAAATTTAGGCACAAGCTAAAACGCGCCGACACTTTTTGTAGTCTTTTACCTATGTTTGTAGCCAACATGTATTTTATAATAATATATAATAAAACTTTATTTCTATATTGCCCTATCTCCCAAAAGGGACTCAGGGCAATGAAGGGACACAAGCAGTTTTTAACTGTTGTAGATTTTATCCATTTGTGTATTTAATCAACCAGATGTTCTTAATCTCATTACCTGCATACCTTGTACCTACAGTGCAATAAGGGTCTTTAGACCATAATAAAATGTTGTTGTTGTTGTCCCATTTTGCCGCTTATATTCATGGCTCGGACGGGGCCTGCCGAGCACCATCAGATGATGCACAGCAGACCCTATCCACATTCCTCCTGAAGTGGAGGGGAAATGCCAGAAGGCACTTCCTCCTCCATTACAGGGAGGAAAGTGTTTTCCGCATAGCTCCAACATAACTACCCACACTTTTGTCCCCTTTCTCCCATATGATGGGGGAAAGAGAGGTGGGACAACACGTGTTGCTGTGTGTTGCCACCCTTTCTCTCACCTGATGAGGACAGTTGCCAACACACCCTGCCCTGTCCCCACCATGTGATAGGGAAGGAGAGAGGGCATGTGGAGCTCGATGAGGCACCCCACATGCCTTCCCTTCTGCAGGCGTTTGCTGGCGCAACAGCATGGTCCCCATGGGCCATGTGAAGAGCTCCTTAGGCTGAGGGTGGGACAGAGGTTGGATGAAGAAATATTTGTAAATATTCATTGAGATTTTGTTGTTCAGCTCAACTCCCAGCATTAGTCTTCACAACTGACACTTAGTATACCTAAACCCTGAATTTTAAAGTCAATTTTAGAGCAAGTCCTTTTGCATTAAAGATCAATCCGAAGAAGTGTCAGCTGCTCTGATAGTAACAAAAGGCTTTAATTCTTAGCAAGTTCAGTCTTGAACCCACTATTGAAAATGTCTCTAGTACAATACAAAAGTAATTATATATCAATTTTCTTCAGTTTTTAATACATAGCAAAATGCAATAATTTACTTTACTGTAATCACTAGTTGGTATTCTTTTGTGTGCCCATCTCTGTTTTTTATATTATTATTTGAGTAGAGAACATCATTCTCTGCTCATCAAGTTTGCGAAGTCAAATCTCAGAAAGGTTTTCTTTGTTCCATTTTTTCTAAACAATGCATATTGTATTTAATACTACATGTTTTTAGGAGAAGGCACAGGAATCTAAACAAAAACGATTTCTGTAAGCATTAATTGAGCAAAGAATTTTGTAATAAGCACCAAGAGAGTTCTACTCAAGCAGCAAAAATCGGTCCTCAGTTAACTATAAATTTACTGTTACAATGTTGATAGTTTTGAGTTGAATTCACAGACACATTTAACTGTGTTGCATACATTAATATTTACGACTTAATAAACAGTGTACTTTATAAAATATAGCTGGAGGAGAAAAATAGGTTCCAAGAGAGTTGAAAGTAGTTTGAGAGAGGCTTTGCTTATTTCATTGTAAACACAATGTCCTGTGTTCACTTCTAGACAAACACATTTTGCAAGTTTTCCAAGAATGGAATTGTCACGATCACGGACGTAGCGGGCCCCTTAATCACACACACAGAAACGTACTGAAGGCTAACTACTTTATTGAGTATAAAAACAGCTCCAAAAAGTAAATAGTCCAATAATAAGCAATAGTTCAATATAGAAAGCAAGATTGTCCAAAAGGTAATAAGCAATATAGTCCAAAGGAACGTAGCAAAAAGGCTTGAAGCTAGGCAAAGCTCCACAAGGCTATGCGGATCAGGAACAAAAGCAAGGCTCCACAAATCTATGTGAATCAGGAACAAAGGCAAGGCAAGGCTTGATGACCACAGCTGGCTTGTGGTCCCACTCCGCTTCAAGCCTATCCAGGAAAGACGTGGCCGGAGAACTGGGGATGTGTTCCCAGGGACCCTATACTTAATCCTTCGGCCGAGGTCCGCGACGCTCTAGGCTTCTCCGTCTCCAATCTCTGCTCACGGACCTCGGCCTGTCTAGGACCCTAGACCAAGCCCTCCTGGTAGATTCAATGTCCCGTCTCCTCTATCGAAGGAGCGACCTTGTCTCTCAGCAGCTGTGTCGCTATCTTCCTGAGAACTTTCCTCCCTGGCACTTTCCCATTCGGCTTCGTCCATGTTTACACTTTCAAACTCCTGGGAATTCCTCCCCCCTGGGTGTTCATAACTCCCTTCGCTGTTTTCCATCTCCACCTGGTGATCGGAATCTATGCTGGGCCCAAATATCATTTCATCCCATGCCAAGCTCTCTGCAGGCGAGCGAGGCCCATCCGAAGGGCCCTGTGCTTCACCCCAGTCATCTAGCTCATCCTCTGAATCCACTTCTGCTGCTGCAGGCCCTAAAGCTAATGGAACCCCGGGACCTATTCCCTGCCCTCCAGGCACGAACGAGAACTGCTGTGCTACAGGAATCCTGAAAAACCCATTGCCTCTGCATAAAAGCAGGGGATGTACCCAAGGAGCAGAGCAACGACCTCTATCAAACTACTTCCAGTTTTCTGAGTAATACACTTTTTCTTTTTAGCCTTCATATGCATGGTTTTCTTTCCATAAAGATCTTGTTTACCTTGTCAGGGAAGTCAGTCTTCAATTCAGTGATGCTTTTACACCAGTAGGCAGCCGTTTTCTCACTGATAAGTTCAATGTTCAGGAAGGAACCTTGGCCTGGACCATAGATGGGCCCCGAGGTAGTTCCACGTATTATTCTTGGAGAAACATTTGTTACTATGTCCTGTAAAAACAAGAAAATATTTTATCAAGATATCTATCTATTACATATAATAAAAGTCAGTGTTTGAAGTGGTGCAGCCGAGTGAGCGACGGGAGGAATATGTGCCAGCGTTTCGATTGGCTGCCATTGTGGGATTATTTGCATAACGGGCTCTGACTGGCCAGCCTCAGAACTCCAACATTCTACGGCCCCAGACAGAGTGGATTGGCTGCCACTAAAATGTAATTTGCATAACGGACTCCCATTGGCCAACCACCCTCCATCATTCTAAGGTGACTCAGAGGGAAATGGAAAGGCCTCAGGCAGACAGTTAGCCAGTTAACAGTTTTTTTTCCTGTTGGCAATGGAATGTTCATTTTTTGTGAGGATATCACTGCAGTGAGAGGGTTTCCTGATGTACTGAGAGCATTACAAGCTAGGCCCCAAAATAGACAGACATCCTTCCAGCAAAGTGGAATGACGGGATTTGCAGTACCTTCAACTCATTCACTTCCCAAACAACACTGTAGCCCCTATAAATCACAGACCAGGCCCAAAATTGACAGCAAGGCTTCCTTAACTTGATCTTACTGACTAGGCCTCAGCTCATGGGATATTGTTAGGCTTCCTCAACTTGATTTTCCTGACTACGCCCCCAACAAGACAGAACAAGACCAAACTTGGCACACAGACACCCCCCCCCAGGTGCACCCTACATCCTGGTGCAGTTTGAGGGAGGACAGACCATGGATGATGGGACTTGCAGTACTTCAATTCACTTCCTTATTGCACTGTGGCCCACACCAAACTTGGCACAGAGAGGCCCACTGGCCCACTTTACAAACCTGCTGCAGTTTATGGCACGATGGCTCACAAATGATGGGATTTGCAGTACCTTCACCCAATTCATTCCCCACAGAACATTGCAGCCCCTACAAATCAGAGACCAGGCCCAAACTTGGCACACAGAGTACCCATGACCCACTCTACATCCTGGTGCAGTTTTGGTGGACAGGATGATTGAGACCGAGACTGATCAAGACCACACTTGGCACACAGACCCCCATGACCACTGGTGCAGTTTGGATGACCATGGATGATGGGACTTCCACTTCCTTCCCTCACTTCCAGATACCGCTGCAACCCTCATCCAGCGAATAATCAAGACCAAATGTGACACACACAGCCCCCATGACCCACTCTACATCCTGGTGCTGTTTGGAGGAGGATGGTCCATGGCCAATGGGACTCGCAGTACCTTCACTAAGTTCTTGAGACCACTGCAAGTCACATAAACATCTAATAGGAACCAACTTTGGCACACAATGCCTTCCTCAAATAACCCGGGCACCGCCGAGTCCTCAGCTAGTGTTTGTGTGTGTGTGTGTGTGTGTAAAATAGAGATATGTTGCAGCAGAAGTAAAGATATTATCAGCTGAGTCTCCCAAAATGGTTTTTGCCATGGTAAACACATCTTGCCTGAGATGGGAGCATGCCTTTCTAACCTCTCTTTGTACCACACAAAGCTTTTCTGAATACTCTTTGAGAAAGCTCAAAGTGCATTGACCTTACTTCAACTCTCGATCTGTGCAGTCCTCATCTTCATACATGCACATCCCTTTTAAACGTAAGAATTGCAAAGCTTCATGTGTTCAGAGGTTCAAAGCTATGCACCTATGAACTTCTGAGTGTTCACAGCACTGAAGCACAGGACATACGTATACTTCACAGATTAAAAAGAAGAAACACTTTGCAGTTTAAATACTTTTTAGATTGTACTTATTTGGTAAGTGGGAGGTGAAGTTTGAACTTTTATAGCTTTTGTAATGAGAAAAATGCACACATGAGTGGAAAGTTTTGCAGAATGTTGCCTTGTAAAAAAGTAAACATTCAATTAACAGGGGAGATTCATATGAGAAGCATGGTGTAGCCATTGGCCATCACAGTTCATTTATTTATTTCTTTATTAAAAGGAAGTAATTGGGATGATTAGGGGAGAAAATATTGACATGTTGCTTTGCAGCCAAGAAAGACAACTCACAACATGTCCAGAATGGATGTCACTGCTTCAAAAACCCATTCCAGATCTGGATTTAACTTATCGCATTGCTGAACCCACTCTCTGAATTTGTATTTAGAAGCTGAAAGAAGGGGATTGATGTGAGAGAAACAGTTTGGATTTCATATAAGTTTAACACAAGTTGAAGGTTGGTTTGGGATGGGTATATTTATTTTTGTATTTCCTTACTTTGTTTTATATTCTGCCCCCTCTCCCTCATTGAGGGATTCAGAGCGGCTAACATTCGGCAACATTTGAATGCCGTTCAGACATAATACAATACTGCCTCAAAATAGATAAAAAGCAGACACAAAAATTAAACAACAATACATAAAACATATTAAAACCAATTATGTTAAAAACCCATCTATGTCATTGACATAGTCAAAATCCTTTGTCATTTAACATGATTACTCATTGTCTTCCCCAAAAGCTTCTTTCCAGAGAAGTTTTTATTTGCTTTCTGAAGTACAACAGGGAGGGAGCCATTCCGATGTCTCTGGGGAGAGAATTCCAGAGCTGAGGAGCCCTGTCTATTGTTTCCACCAGCCGCATCTGAGACGGGGGTGGGATTGAGAATAGGGCCTCTCCAGCAGAACATAGGGCTCGGGCAAGCTCATATTGGGAGATGTGATCAGATAGATAGATTGGGCCTGAACTATTTAGGACGATGATGTATCTTTGAGACTTGAAAAAGTCACTTGAAACGGTTTGTTGTCTGGCCGCTAATCGAAGCATTTGCAGACCGTCGGCTTTTGTGTTCCATTGAGTCGTTTGTTGGAGACGCCTACGCCGTGCTCTCCCGCGTCCTTGGGATTTTCCCTTTCGGAGTATCCAGCTCCCCCACCAGGATTATTGGTTTGTGTGTTGGATTAAGACCTTTTTTGTACACCCACGTTGTATTCCACTGCTTGGAACTTTCCCGGTCTGAGTATCCATTTTTAACATCTGGATTACTTGCACCAACTGGTGCTCCTTTGACTACGGAGACTATATTACCAACTTGGATCGTATATATGGACTTGCACCAATTGGCGAGTCTTGACTACGGATTTTCCTAGGACTAGTTTACCAACTTGGATTGTATATATGGACTACGTATTGGGTCTTGAACCTATCTGGGTTTGAAATGTTGATATATTATATATTTCCACGACTTTAAAACATATGTATGGTCTTTAGGCATAGATTGTTATCCCACCATTGTTGTGCTCCATTAGGCAAAGTCATGCGATAGAAAGTATTTCATTCATGTCCAGAGAGTCTCCATTGCAGTCTACAGAATCATATGAAAATATCCTGTTTTTTAAACAGGTGGGGAATCTGTCCCATTCATCTGAATGGGTGCCATCAAATACTCTTTTTCCTTTATAGACAGCCCTGCAATTTCAGTTCTCAGAGAGAACTCCATTTATTATGCTATGCTATTTTTCTATGTATGAATGTGCCTTTAATTTGTGCCTTAAATTATGCCAACCCCATTGATTTCATAGGATTTTCTCAGGCAGGGAATATTCTGAGGTGGCTTTGCTAGTTCCCTCTCCTGAGGTATAGCCTACAGAATTTGGTATTTGTTGGTGGTCTCTCATCCAAGTGTTAACAAGGGCTGATCCTGCTCAGCTTCTAAGATCAGAAACAATCTGGTACCATTAGGGTATTCAGGACACATGCAACAGTTACTGAAGCCTATCTGACTGGAATTCAGAGGAGGTACTTCTCTGCTCTGGTTCCTGTGATGTGAGATGCTTATTCCACTGTAATTTAGCAAGCTCCTAGTGTTGTCTATTTCTGCCATTTGCTAAGGACACCTCCATCTGTCCATGCATTTTCTTTGTTTATTTTTCTAAGTTATCTCTCTATCGATTACCTCTAATTTTTAATGAATTACTTTTATTCTGATATTTTATTGCTTTGCCATTTTCTTCTTTTAAATATAATTTCACTGTATCTATTTTTAAATGAAAAGCAAGATATACCTATTTAGATATGCACAAAATCACTTGTTTTTTATTTAAAATTCCAGTAGAAGTCGTAATTTCAATAATAATAATAATAATAATAATGCCACTTTAACAGTGCATGGCACAGTGAGAAATGTGAAAAATGAGTGTCTCTCTTTGCCTGATGTTTCAGAAAGAAAGATTAAGAGAAAGATAATTAATCAGTTCTCTGACAGTAGATTCTTGAATAGATAATACCCCCTGCCTTTTATAGGTCTGGGGTGAAGAAAGTGACAATGAGATCCACATACTGTTAATTTAATTATACCATGCCAAGACAGCTAACAAAGACTAGTGTGGTTTATTAGATTGAATGCAGAGCTTGGACAATTGGAAACCAAGTTCAAATCTCAACCTGCCTAACTTTGCATCTCAATGGGAAATCTTGGATGGCTCACTCTTTCTGAGCATACATATCTATAAAAGGTGTTGTGAAGAAAACATTCCTTGGCTTGGAGGCTGAGGAACAAGACACAAATGTGAGTCAACAAAGTGAGTAAACTATCTATCTTTACGGGTATTTCCAGGCCTTGCCCAAGAATAGCAGTGCAGTTCTTGGATGATGGGCAACTGTCTGGATGATGGGTTTGTCTGTGAATGTAATTACCTTTTATAATATGGAAACAAGAGAAGCTCAATTTAAATACAGCTCTGTTTTTCACTCAAGCCATGTTTTCCAAATTCACTTTGTTGACACCACTATGCAATTGCAAAATAGATGTCTAAGCACCACACTGTATTTAAAACCCGTGAATGATACGTATAGTTATATGCTGACATCTTTCACCTAGAACACAGTACACGGAAGACAGATACTCCAAACTTTTGAATGAAATGTTCTCAGGAACAATGTATTACATGCAGTAAAAAAAAACCCAGGAAATGGAAAAACACAATTAGTTGTCCTTTACAGCCTCCAGCTAAAACTATTAAAACACATCTTCAATGAGCTACAATCAATTCTGGAGAATATC
Organism: Anolis apletophallus; assembly: GCA_030556195.1. Lineage (NCBI taxonomy): Eukaryota > Metazoa > Chordata > Lepidosauria > Squamata > Anolidae > Anolis > Anolis apletophallus. The sequence goes on along the minus strand of JARBWK010000005.1, from coordinate 121,361,571 downwards.
ACTGCTCCAAGACTCTGACCCCTTGTAAACTGCTATATAAAATCCAGATTATCAAATCAGATAATCAACATTATCCATTTTGACCTGGTTTATATGAGTTTACACTGCCATATAATCCAGTTAAAAGAATATAATCTGGATTTTATATGGCAGTGTAGAATGGGCCAGAGAGGCAGGACTTTAGTGGCCTACAGACAACCTCCTAACATTAAATAACTACTCATCTACAAGAAGATACCAAACTTGAATGGTAATATAGGGGAAAGACTGCTACAAACCCAGATGCCATCTGTGTCCCTACATCTACACTGAAAAAAAAACATTAAAGGGGCTACTAACATCACTAACTATGTCAGAGGTGTGTTTATTTGCTCATTCTTCAATGTGATGCATATCATCCTATTTCAGCAAAGTCCCACTGAACTCTACATTGCACCAATAGGATAGTCTAAGAATCTCACATTAAAAATAGCAAAACCCATAAACTGGTTGCAGTACATTTTAATCCTAGAATAAAATCTACAATATGGGATTTTAAAGTAATAGGTCTCCACCTAACAAAATTCTAAAGTACACTGGGCAGAGAAACAACTGAACCGAGTTATATTAACGAATTCCAATCGATTCATAGAAATATAAATATTAGTACATCAGTCTTTAAAACTGCATATATGTCATAAAGAATATCCTCAAATAATGTTTTGATCCCAAGGAAACTGACTTTTGAGATGCAGACTTTTACATTTCAGTACTGACCATTTCAGTACTGAACAAAGTGAAATCAAACTTGCACTGGTGTGTAAGATATGGGCAACATATATAAGTTGATTTTTTTCTCCAATATTCACATTTTGTTAATTTTTGAACATTCTGTTAAAAATGAACCAAAAGGAAAATCCCATTATTTGACAACAACAACAACAATTTTATTGATTAGCCAGAAGACATATCAAATACACACAGAACACAGACACATTGACAAAAACAATCTGAGGAATTTAGACCATTTCCTTCAGATTTCGTATTTCAGCCTAAAACACTGCAACACAATGCATACGCTAATAGAAAATACATCTACCATTCATGAATGAAAAGCAACAAATATTGCAATTGTAGTGGGAATGCTTGTAGGCAATGATGGTCTCCAGGCAAATTTGAGTTTAATCATTTCTCCTATATTCAGTTCCATGTTCCTGCATGGATACCAAAATCCATGGATGCTGAAGTACTATTATATACAACAAAGCAATAAAATGATGTCCCTTTTATGAAATGGCAAAATCAAGCTTTCCAATTTGGAATTTTTATTTTAGAAAAAATGAATATATTCAAGCTGTGGATGGTAGGAACAAGTGGACACAGAATCTGTAGAAATGGAGGACTATATTTTATCCGGCAAATCTTTCCTTAAATCAGGAAGCACAACTACTATTAAGCACTTGAATGAAATTGTTATTTCTAAGATTAAAATATTTTATGGTATAAAGATGCTAATATATTTCATAGAGAAATAAGATAGCTATACCACCAAAATAAAAAGTCACTTTCTTGATTTCTTTTTCTTTATTTTTGATATGTAGTTCTTAATTTTCATTTTACTTCATTATGGTTTTCTTTCTTTAAAAAATTCTTTCTATTAATGTATTTCAAAAATAATTAATAAAATTATTGTTTTAATAAATATTTCAAATATATTTATTACAGTTAGTGGGAAATTGTATATTTTAATATGAAAGCAAAATTCAGCATACATTCAAAATGTTTTTAATATACTTACATTTAAATCATATATTAAAATTATATTTCAAAATTAGATCTGTCGTATTGAAACAACACGTGAACAAACAAACAAACAACAAAACTCATGCTGCCTAGAAATATGCTGCTTTGACAATTTATAATAAAAATTGATTTTGGGTAAAGGACATTAAGTTAAGGATTTCATAGAATTATATGGTTAAGTACCCCTACTCACCATCTTGTCACTCTTAGAGAGATAACATGAACCCCCATTAGTATATAGCAATTAAGGACAATTTACATATTTTAATTAAGAGCCATCCCATATAAAACAATTAGGGTAATCGGCATACTAACTGATTTCATAACATTTGGACGTTTTTCCAACTAGATAGACAGGAAACCTTAATTAGCATTAATTAGTGCTGATCTGCATATGTTTGATAAGGCATACCCTCACCACAAATGATTATTTATTCCTGAATCTGCCAAGTGCTTACCATCACAGAGGATAAAGGAAATCCGTTCATACTATATGTAGATGGAGAGTAATTTTTATTTGTTTTCCGTTTTGGACTATTTATTATAAAATAAATGGACAGAAAAAGTACAAATATGTACATGCGTATGTAAAGAAACCAGACAATTAAGGTGGATAATCAGCAATGCTGACAGTTCAATAATGTGAGAAAATGATAGTGTCTTTCCTATTATTTTTCCCACTTACACACCCCAGATACTGCATGCCAATACACTTTTCAGTTCAGTTTCTGGCACTCTTTGAAGATGTAGGCATTACGATTCACAGAGAAATATAGATCTTTCCATATTTATTTTTAATTAATGGTTTATAACTATTTGCATTTTTATCCACATTTTTGTCCCGCTGTTATACCATTCATAAACTACAATTCTGTGCATTCTTACGTGAGAGTAAGTCCAACTGATGCATATCAAATTGTATTTTCAGCTTTCTTCCTATATAGATACATGTTTTATTAAATCAAAGTTAATAATGTATCTGGAACACTGGATTAATATGTGTTAGAGAAAATGTTTCCTTGTTCCAATCTGAATCTTGATATAGAGTGGGTCCTTGGTATCCACTGGGGGTGGTTCCAGGACCCTTATTCTTTTTTATTATTCAAAACCAGATTCAGGAGGACACATAATTTACATGCCTTTTCTAACAAATAGCAGGTCCTCTCTTCTGTTCAAATTATATTTCAAAATTAGATCTGCAGTATTGAAACAACATTTGAACAAACAAACAAATGGTTTTGCCCCTGGGTTTTCTGATAGCAGCCATATCTAAAAGTGTTTTTAACAAATAACATGTCCTCTAGGGGCTGCAGTGGCACAGTGGATTAAATCAGTGATTTTCAACCACTGTGCCGCGGAACACTACTGTGCCATGAGGGATCATCAGATGTGCCATGGGAAATTACAGTAGAGAAAGAGAGAGAGAGAGAGAGAGAGAGAGAGAGAGAGAGAGAGAGAGACCCTAGCAGGAAACTTCAGGCAGCGGAAATGAGGCTTTCCTGGCCGAAGCAGCAATTCCAGCCAGCCTGGCTGCAGTCAGGGAGAGCCCTCGGTGTCCAGAACTTTCTGCCCTCCCTCCTCTCTCACTCCTTCCTTTCCTTCCTTCCCTCCCTCTGCGCACCAAGTGCTACCTGGCCGGGCTGTGATTCCCCCTGCTTCCTGGCTCCTGGGCTCTCTTCTGCCCTCCTCCCCTCTGGCAGTAAGAGAGGAGGAGAGAGAGGAGGAGTCCGCGGGGGCTGCCCACATCCGACCCAGCTCCTGGAGGCTCGAGGTGAGGCTTTCTGCCCTCTAGCCCCTTTGCACTGGGGAAGGGGAGCAACCCCTCATCTCCTGGCCTCTCCTGGATGGGCTCTGGATTTGCTGCAGAGCAGAGGCCAGGATGCACAGCTCCACAGCCCAGCTTGGTTCCTTCCCGATCTGGCCCCAAGGTGACAGCAGGGAAGCCGAAGGGATTGCGGTGAGGCACTCCTGTGGGGGCTGAACCCCTTTGGGAAGGAGAGCTGGGGGTGGCGACGGCTGTGAGCCTCCGTCGCAGTTTGTTCCGAGGCTCGGAGCCACCCCGTGTGCTCAATTCCTATTTGGCCTGCTCAGCCAAGCCCGCGTCAGCTTCGGCCACTCAGCGCAGCCCTCCCCCGCAGGATGGTGGCGGGCGTCCTGCGCGTGGGCCTCCCAGGGGGAGGGCAGGAGGGGGGTTTGGCAGAAGCAGCGGCATCACAAGGGGGGAGGGTGACAGTAAAATGACAGTTAGAGTGTCATTTTGTGTCATTTTGGTTGGTGGTGTGCCCCAGGATTTTGTAAATGTAAAAAATGTGCCGTGGCTCAAAAAAGGTTGAAAATCACTGGATTAAATCACTGAGCTGTGGAACTTGCTGACCGAAAGGTCAGTGGTTTGAATCCGCAGACGGGGTGAGCTCCCATTGTTAGCCCCTGCATCTGCCAACCTAGCAGTTCAAAAACATGCAAATGTGAGTAGATCAATAGGTATGCTTTGGTGGGAAGGTAACAGTGCTCTATGCAGTCATGACATCCAAATGACCTAGGAGATGTCTATGGACAACACTGGCTCTTCAACGTAGAAATGGAGAAGGGACCCCCAACCCCAGAGTTGAACTCGACTAGATGTAATGTCAAGTGGAAACCTTTAACTTTACCTTTTACCAGATCTTCTAATTTTTAATAATGGAGCAAAATATGCAAGGACATTTTAGCATTATTATTATTATTATCATTATTATTATTAGTCACGTTTCTATACCGCCCCTCTCAGCCCGAAGGCAACTCAGGATGGTTTACACAGGCAGTCTCTGCCCTCAATACAACACAGCAACAAGTCAACCCCCCCCCCAAAAAAAACCACATAATAACAATTTAACAATTAAAAACATACAATTGCAGCCTCAGCGTCATGTTGAAATAATCTCATACTGTCAATAATTGAGCCTTGGGGGGAGATATTTTAGCTTTTTGGCTTGAATAAATATCCACAGAAAAGCTAGGAATACACCAAAGGGGCATGTTCAGAGGGTCAGAGTGGAACCATGGAAGGGCCAAAAAGAGATGCCCAAGAGGCTCATCAGGGATTATGATACAGTTTTGATATCCTTCATTCCATAGATAATGGAGCTTGCATGCAAACCCGATGTTTTTCTCTGATCTTCAATTGTGTTCTGCATCTGAGCTACAACTAGAGACATTCTTTTCCTCTGTATTGGGTAAATTAAATTAAACAATTGAGTGCCTTCACCACAGGAAGACTGGAAGTCTATAATGCTTGGACTCCTATGAATAGAAATTTCTAGGACAAATGCTCTCAAAACTCCTAGTTTATAGGCCCTTTATTTTCTTTCAAAATTATACATTAATGAAAGCATTATGAGATATTTAAAAACAGGTGCATGCTTCAGCTACACAATAATAAACACTCAAGATTTTATAACAAAAGAGGTAAAGATTTGCTGCATCCTTATATAAATCTAATTTAGTTCTTTTAAACTTACAATGTACTCATTCAAATACTGGAAAACAGATGTTTGCATCACAAGTGCCTATAGACAAATGAAGGTCTTGGACGAGGATAATTTTATAAAGAATTGTAATTTCATTTCAATTTTCCTAACATTATATATTTTGTCAGTTGTAGTCTGGTCCCAAGGGCTTCCTTACATATTATTTTTCTCTTGCACTGAGTACAGGAAAAATGAAATTGTATAAACTGAAGCATCAAAATATTTTTATTGGGCCAAGTAAGGGCTGAGCTAAAATCGTTTGCACTGTATTTGATTTTTGCTTCACACAATCATCCTAGTTTAGGGGATTTAAAAGTACAAGTTAAATAATAGATTTGATAGATATATAATTAATAGATAGATAAATAGACAGACAGTAGATATTGTCGTGACATGATGCCTGCTTTACCAATTACAGGACGTTATTTCTTGAAGTTCAGTGACATTAGTGGATCATATTTTAAAGCAATAACACCATTTTGTTTTGTATTCCATATCTGACTGTACATGGTGCTATTTGTTTAGAAGAACAGCAACAATTAAGAATTTAAAGGAAAATATCTTCATGCTACCTTTTAAATAAAAATGATGTATTTGTCTAGATATATAGATAAGTTACTAATCTTCTTCATTTATCTTATCACAACTTTGGAAGAGGATGTTAATGTTTAGTTGATAATCATCCCAGATCCACAATGCATATGATTCCCGAAAGCATTCTGTGTATCCAAAATCAGGGGTAACAGTGCACCGCAAAGTCATAGTCAAAAGACATGTGTCAAAAGCACAATATTAGCATTTGTAAAATAAAAATAACAGACAGGATGGTATCACACACTATCATTCTGTTGATAGACTTGTCTCTGTCCCAAACACTACAAAATGGACTGGCAGATCCTTTGAAACATAACCATATGTCTAGCTTTACATTTCATCTGCATGGAATCACATACTTATTGGATGACTACCTGGAAGAATTCCAGTAAAGGTCCCTTCAACCATGCCTCACCATTTTCCAGGATGATTCTTTCCATGGAGGTTAACAAAAAGTGGTTCTGGAGGACACAGTAAATTCTTTATGTCCTCCAACACAAATGTATGATATACTATGACTGGAAGTAAGCTAATCTAGAACCTGTTGCACCTCAGACCTCGGACAGTCTCCCCTAGATTACACTGACACAGTCAGATGCAATAAATGTTCTTTTATTTAGAATAAAGGTTATAGGATAGTCCAAAGAAGTAAGAATAAAGCAAATCCAAAATAGTCCCAATAAGTTCTGCAACTATAAATCCAAACGGCTTAAATCCCAAGGAGGCAAAGTTCCAAGGCAAAGCGAAGCAATCCTCTCCAGAATCAAACGTGGTACTTGAAACAAACCGCAACGGCGGTCAATATGAACTTGAGTCCAAACCACTCTAGTGGTCAGCTTGAGCTTGGAGACTGGAACGTGAGACCTGATCAAGCTGAACGTAGCTTCGGGTCTAATGAGAGCTCTTTCAGCCTGGATTGATATAGGAATCTAACTCTTGTGTGCCCAACGCACCCCCTTCCTCCAATCTCTCCTGGAAGCCAAGATACTGTCCCTCTTGTTGAATTCCAGCTCATTAGTGGGCCCAGTTGCATCGCTATCAGGGTGAGAAACGGAAGACTCCCATTCTCCCATCTCGCCATCTGGAAAGGGAGTAGCCACTCTTTCTTGAGAACCAAGGCCGCCCGGCCTTTCATAATCATCAGAATCCATTTCCATGGAATCTTCACTAAATTCATCTGTAGTCCCATATCCCTTCAGCCGTGTGTTATCCCATTGCAGGCTCTCATCAGTAGAGTCGTATGCATCAGGCCACCCATCATCCTCGACCTCCCCCGGGTCAACTGGTGCCTGGCCCGGTACCCCCAGGGTCTGCCCCAGTCCACCAGGCTGGAACCCTACAGAACCTCATCCCACTGAAGCTGAGAAGTGCCTTCTTGTTTCGTTGCACTTCCGGCATGCTGCCAGCGCAGACTCCTCCAGCGCCCATCATATGACACAGGGCTACTTCCAACAGGGTTCTGTTGGGTTCTGTGCTCGCAGTGTGCTGACTTCACAGAGAATAAGAGCCCTGAGGAGTCAGCTGTGCACCTGACTTCTCATAGAAGAAACCAAAAAGTGATGCTAACCCATAGTTTCTGCTGCTGTCCCCCAGCTTCTGTCGGAAAATTGAGATAAATCAGCTGCTTCGACCTTCCAAGTTCTACTTGAAAAGCACAAAGTGGTAAAAACACCGGCACTTTATCTTTTATTTTCAGAATATACAAGACAATCTCCAATCATATCAGTTCACATCTTTGCAAGCTGCACGGAGCACATTATACACATCAGAGCCTCCTTTCCATTTTGCACAGGAAACTCCAAAAAGTGACACTCTACCAATTCTTCATATCTCTATAGTTTTAACCCATGCATTACTGAAACCCATGCATTACTGAAACCATACCGTTGAAACTATAAGCAATTTTGAAACTATAAGATAAAATTACATACTGACAGCTTTTCAGCCTCAATGTGATGAGGTCCCTAATGGAATTCAACCATATCCATAGTTTCAAGTAACCACAATATACACATAGTCACGAATGTATCCCTCACACATACAAGGGTTTTAACTGCAATGACACTCTCCGTCTCATCTTCCTGCAGTTCCTCATGTTGTGGTGACCCCCAACCATAAAATTATTTTGTTGCTACTTCATAACTGTAATTTTGCTCCTGTTATGAATCATCATGTAAATATCTGATATGCAGGATGTCTTTTCATTCACTGCACCAAATTCGAATACTGGTGGGGTTAAGGGGGGGGGGGAGAGTTGATTGATTTTGTCATTTCAGGGTTGTAGTTGCTGAGATTTATAGTTCACCTACAATCAGAGAACATTCCACCAAAGATGGAATTGAATCAGACTTGACACACAAAACTCCCATGACCAACAGCAAATACTGGAAGGATTTGGTGGGAATTGACTTTGAATGTTGTAGTTCACCTGCATCCACAGAGCACTGTTGACTCAAACCATGATGGATCTGGGCCAAACTTGGTACAAATATTCGCTATGCCCAAATGTGAACACTGGTGGGGTTTGGGGAAAACAGACCTTGACATTTGGGAGTTGCAGTTGCTGGGATTTATAGTTCACCTACAATCAAAGAGCATTCTGAACCCCACCAACAATAGAATTGAGCCAGTCTTCACACACAGAACGCCAACGACCAACAGAAAATATTGTGTTTTCTGATAATCTTTGGCGGTCCCTCTGACATCCCCTCATGACATCCCCCCCCCCCCCAAGAGGCCCCAACCCCAGGTTGAGAAAAGCTGCTTTAAAGCCATCCATCCTGACAGCTCTAGCTTTTAATGGGTCTTCTCTACCTAGATCTGGTTCCAATCAATTTTGTATATCCAGTTTACTGAATCAAGCCAGTTTCACCACTTGTGTCAAATTCAGTTCTATTAAGCATTGTGACAAGTTGTTTTTATTTCAAACTGTAGATATTGGGAAAGTGCATTGTTGTTGAAACGTTAAATGGAAGTGACCCGACCCAGATAAATACAAGAATATAATAGGTGATAATTACAATTCTAATAGAATTGTAATTCTAATAGGTTATCAGTTTTCATTGTCCATACAAACAGAGAAGTAGAAGTAGATAATGGAGCTGAGCCTATACCTGACTGAAATGGAGAAAAGACATTAGGCACAAAATCCTACCAGTGCAACCCTGGGATTGTCACAGATTTCACATGAAATGTCTGAAGCTATAGTAGGAGAGGGCTTTAATGAGACAGAATTAAATGTTTTAACCAGAGCTTTTAAAAACACACTGGCATATGGACTAGTTGTGTTTAGTGAACTGTGTGACCTTTGTCAGTTTCTCTTCATTATAAATGATGTAAAGGTTTAAACAAAATGATCAAATTACTTTTTTTCAGGAGTTAATTTATATGACCTTTCCTCATCCAGAGTGCTTTGGTGCTTGGGTGCTATGTTCATTAAGTGAAGTAACTTTCAGAATGTAACTGTGGTTACTACTACTAAATGTCAGTGTTGGAATAAAGACAGTCACAATGGCCTTGTGAACAATTCTACAGGGATGTCTTATAAAAGTGTTCCAGACAGTGAATGTGTAGGGGGCGGGGGGGGGGAGCTCATCTTAGTACACTGTAATTGTAGGTAGAGTCTGAACAGGCACCCAGTTGTAGGGTGTAGTAATAAAATTAATTTTCAAACATAAAACATTACCATATTTATTCCCCAAGCCTGCAATTTATATATCCCTTACACAAAATATCCCAAAGGTTTCAATGGAATAAGTCCAGATTTACATACACTTAGTTCCCACTTAAATCAATAAGACTTGAGTAAATCTAAAATGTATTGTTCACAGTGAAAAACAGGAGAGGTGTAACCTTTTTGAAAGCAATAATATGGCCACTAAAGTTGACACAAGGTCAGCTGAAGCTGTGCTAAATCCAAACTGTTCCCAGACTGGAAAATTGGAAATTGTGTAGGACTACTCTTCCACTAATATCAGCCAGAGTTATGTTGCGGTTTGAACATTGGACTATGACTCTGGAAAACATGCTCAGCCTACTAGTGACCTTGGGCAAGTTATATTATCTACGCTTAGAGAGGAAAAAGCAAACTACCTCTGAGCAAAGCTTGCCAATGCGATAGCTTCACCTTAAGGTCACCATAAGTCACTTCAAGGCATACAACTACAGCCAACACACCTTTGAGTTAGGTTTGGACTACTAACTTGATTTAACCCTGGATCATTCTGTCAGATAACAATGGATAACAGTTATGCAATCCACAGAAACTATCAGGACATGGAATTTTGAGTGCTGCTTAAAATAGCAATCTTATGGGAAATTTATCAACTCCCAATACAAGGTGAATGTAAATAATGTGAAGCAAACCTCCACTTGCATTCTGGCTGGCAACACATACAGGAAGCAAGAATATGAAGATTCAAAACTGGTTACAGTACATAATCTGGTGAGAAATATTCATTTTCTGGCAGCAATGGTATGGAGAATTTGATGTGATTTATTTGATCAAATTGACACCTGTCCACTCCATGTTTACTAATTTTCACAACCTGACCAGACACTTCTAAGAGGAGTAAGAGGGTGTAGTTAGGGGCACCCTGTATATCTGCAAAGTTTTGAGAACAGGCAAAAGCTTTGCTACAAAAATATATAAGTTCTGAAGCAAAACGCAATTCTGAAGTTCAAGTTTTATCATGTGCAAAGTGATTGAACCACTTAAAATTTGTCTCAGCTCTAGATCTTATCAGTATTGGCCAAGTGCTGCAGGTTTTGAGAAAACCTGGAGTATCAATAAATCTAACCTTGCTGCACTAGTAGCGAGTCTTTGCGTGGTGGCATCAAATAACCATCATGTTAAGGAAGAGGCCATGCAAAATCTTCATGAACGGGAGGGTTTTTGAATGAAATGCTTGCTTGTACTAAACGTTGGGTAAGTGTTTGGAAAAGATGAAGGGAATGACAGTTGATGGGCAGTTCAGAGAACACAAGGGTAGTAAGGAGAGATCTGTTCACAAAATGCAAAACAAAGACAGATGGCCATGTGAATTTTGAGTGCAGTTTGTTTCTTTCCTAAAGATGACCTCCTTGTGCCTTTCCAGAGGGAAGTAGTTAAAAAAAACACTTTAATCAATATTTCAGCATTTTTCTTGGATAGCTCAAATATACTTGTGAGAGAAACTAAATCCAGCCCTGCAGGGAACACTACAACTGTTTGCGCAGTTTTGATAATTTGTTCATTCCTTCAGTGGGCTTCCCTAGAGCTTGTGTCATAATTAAAAAGGAAGTCCCAGTGTCTGAATAAAATAATTTTAAATTTTTATTCATTGTTGTTTTATAGTACAAAACAAAATTTAATGGAAGTGTGGCTTTCTAGCTCAGCACAGATAAAAGATGCTTGATCTAATTTAACAAATACTTACAAAACAAAAGTGTACGCTAATTTGTTTTATCTCTCTTCTCCATGTGTGTTAGCAACTACTGTATATTGAAACTTACTGCCTAGGGACAGAGGCACCATTTTGAAGACAAGGTTATGAAAGGAGTAGTGATCAAAAACATAAATGGGCCTTGCTAACAACAAAGGCTGTGCCCACTACAGAATTATAGCAGTTTGACACGACATTAACTGGTATGGCTCAATGCTATGGAATTCTGGGTTTTGTAGTTTTGTAAAATATTTACCTCTCTGTGTCAGATAGCTCAGATGCCACAAGATGGTGTTATGGCAGTCAAAGTGGTGTCAAATTGTTATAATTGTGCAGTGCAGATGGTTTCAAAGTCAAAGGTTGCAAATAGCCATACCAACTATGATACCTGCATTAACATTTGTATGCATAAGAGAGGACGGCCTTGGGTTTTTCATGTCTGAAAAATTCCATACTCTATAATCGAACCGGTAAGCTGGACCTGGCTTCTGAATGCATTTACTATAGCTAATCCTAGTCCTGAAAGCATGGGATCAATGACATGATTTGTACAAACTTTATACATAATCTGATTCCCTTGATTCCCACTGATCACAGTCTCATGCCCATCCAAATATTTTTCTAATAATCTACCAACAGAAAAAGTACAGTTCAAGTTTCGTTTATCCAAAATGCTGTAGGCCACAAGTGTTCTAGATTTTTTATTTTTAAAAAATATTGGAATACCTGTATTTGCATAAACATAGACTATGCCATATCTTGGAGATGTTTCATATTATATACCTTATACACATAGTCAGAAGACAATTGTATACATGATATTTTAAATAATGTTGTTCATGGAAAAAATGTTTCCTTACATTGAACTATCAGAAAACAAAGGTCCCACTACCCTGTTTCACCAAAAATAAGACAAGATCTTATATTATTGTTTGCCCCAAAAGCTGTGCTAGGGCTTATTTTAAAGGGATGTCTTATTTTTAATTAGGGCTTAATTTTGAAGTACAGTTTATATTTCAAGCATGCTCAAAAATCCTGAAAAATTATGCTAGGGCTTATTTTCAGGGTGAGTCTTATTTCTGGGGAAACGGGTACCTCAGCGACTCTTCTTGACAACTTTGAATTTTGCAACATTTCAGTCTTCAGAATACCAGATAATGGATGTTCAATCTATATTTCACGCGCGTGATAAAGTAGGCTGTGTTCTATAAAAGCTCATGATGAAACAAAAATATTTCACAGTATTTTTTCTTCTTTCATCTCAAATGAAATCAATGTTTGTGTCCTATTCAGCTGGTATTAATTGTCATATTTTTTGTTCTGTTTATCCTCAGGTAAATATTTATTAATTACACTTTCAACAAAGATTATTATTTTATTGTTGTTAGAAGACCTAGAGTTGTTTTTATCACACACAGCAGGCCTTGGGTGACTTTCCAAGATAAAATTTAAAAGACAAGCAATGTGTTATATATTTAAAGGTGTACAGCATATTTTAAAGTTACAAGAAAATATGGAAATAAGTATAACTGTTCATGCTATTACTGGTACCAAATTTCCTGTTAAAGAAGCAACGTTTAGGAACACATCTGTCTTGTTACCTGTAGTATACCTGTAATATAGTGCTTCAGGCTGAGTGAATTATTAAGTAGCTAAAATGGACATATGCATAAAGAAGAGTTAACCCTCTACATCAGTGGTTCCCAACCCATGAGTTGTGACCCCAAATGGAGTTGCAAAGGATTTTCCATGGGGTTGCCAGGCAGTGGTGAGCTATGAACATTTTAAAAAGGGGAAAACAAAAAATCACATTATCATCCTGCACATTTGTTTGCATAAAGGTGTAATGTTCTGTCATTCATTAGTTTAGCTTGTTGTGAGGGCCAAGTTCATGCAAAGTTTAGCAATTGACTGTATGGAATGCAGACACTGCTTGGCTTGTGATTAGTCGATTATTAGTGATATATACGTGTTGAGTGGGCGGCAATTGTTTTTCTTCAACACCAGTGACTTCTGTGAAATATAATAAACTAGCTTGGGGACCCGGCCCTGCCCGGGTCCTTTGAGAAGTGCAGCAGGATGTAGAGTGGGTCATGGGGGCTCTGTGTGCCAAGTTTAGTCTTGATCCATCATTATTGGGAGTTGCAGTGGTATCATGAAATTACTGAAGGTAGTGCAAGTCCCATCATCTCTGTGTGTCCCGTCCCCCCCAAAGTGTAGTAGGATGTAGATTGGGTCATGGGGGCTCTGTGTGCTAAGTTTGGTCTGTATTGGTGAATGGATGAGGGATGCATTGTTTTTCGGAAATGAGTGAAGGTACTTCAAGTCCCATCATCCGTGGTCTGTCTCACAGTAAACTGCACCAGGCTGTAGAGTGGGTCATGAAGGCTCTGTGTGCCAGATTTGGTGTTGATCAGTCATTGGATTAGGTTTGTAGCAGGATTGGGAAGTGAGGGAAGGTACTGCAAGTCCCATCATCCATGTTCTGTCCCCTCCAAACTTCAGTAGGATGTAGAGTGGGTCACTGGGGCTCTGTGTGCCAAGTGTGGACTTTCTCGGTGTTTGTTGGGGGCCACAGTGGTCTGTGGGAACAGAGGGGTGTAAAAGTACTACAAATCCCATCATCCATTGCCAGTCCTCCCCCAAACCTCACCAGGACGTGAAGGCAGTCATGGGGGTTATGTATGGCAAGTTTGGTCTCGGTCAGTGATTGGATGAGGGTTGCAGTGGACTTTGGAAGTGAGTAGAGGCACTTCAAGTCCCATCATCCATGGCCCACCCTCCTCCGAACTGCACCAGGACGTAGAGGGGGGTCATGGGGGCTGTGTGTGCTGAGTGTGGTCTGTATTGGTCCTTTTTGGTGGCCTCAGTGGTCTGTGGGAACCAAAGTCTTGGAAAGTACTACAAATCCCATAATACGTGGGTCATGTCATAGGGGGGTTATGTGTACCAAGTTTGGTGCAGGTCCATCACCCGTGCTGGTCGCTGTGGCCTGTGAAAGTGGCTGCCACATATCCGCCCTGGCCTGTGAAAGTGGCTGCCACATATCCGCCCTGGCCTGTGAAAGTGGCTGCCACATATCCGCCCTGGCCTGTGAAAGTATACCGGTGTAAAACAGAAAGGAGTAAAAAAAATGGAAAAGGCCTGCATGGAATGGATTCTGGGTTGCTGGATTTCTTCCCCTCAGTGGGCAGAAATCCTGTTGTTTGAATATAGAGGCCTGGACTCTGGGTTGCTGGCTTTTTCCCTCAGTGGGAAGAAATCCTGTTGTTTGAATGTAAAGGCCTGGATTCTGGGTTGCTGGCTTTTTTCCCCTCAGTGGGAAGAAATCCTGTTGTTTGAATGTAGAGGCCTGGATTCTGGGTTGCTGGCTTTTTTCCCCTCAGTGGGAAGAAATCCTGTTGTTTCAATGTAGAGGCCTGGATTCTGGGTTGCTGGCTAATCAGTGGCTATCAATGCCCTCTGTCTGGTGCCTTAGAATTTTGGAGTGGCGAGGCTGTCCAATCAAAGGACTTTAAGCAAATAGCTGCCACATATCCGCCCTTCCGCCCTCCGCATACACACACACATACACACATACACACATACAAACATTCCGTTTTATAAAGGTATACAGATCATATATCGACGCAAATTGAATGATCCTGCTTCCAGGAATCTGACATCCAGCACATTGTGTTATTTTCCTTCTTTGGCCAATCAAACATGAAGCAAACAGTGCTATAAGTTACAGACACCATAGGTGTCACTATAGTAATGCCAACACCTCTAATTCTTCATGTATCTAGATCACGGGTCACTTATTTTAATGTATCAGAGCCACGGGTCACTTTGCCTCTATAAAATGGGGTCACAACTTGAAAAAGTTAGGAACCACTACTCTATATGCTTTATGAGTCTTCAAGATATGCAAAAGTAGAAGGGGGAACAGAGACACACACAGCCCTGGATAATATTTTCTCTTGCTTCTCAAACTGCTAAAGGACAACTGTGCCTGCGTGCAGTGCAGCAAGCCTATTTCACTCACATCCATTGTTATACCAGGCATTGGACAGACTTCCAAAAGCCAGTGTGAAGGATCCTGTTATGTGTGACAAGAGAAGAAATTGGGAAACGAACACAAGTAATGGAAACATTAGGAAACAGAGCAACATAGTAGACAAGAAACAGCGAGACTTATATCTATATCTATCTAGGTATAGATATATAGCCATACTTTATTTGTGAACCACCCTATCTCGCTGAGGGAACACAGGGAGGCTTCCAACAAACACAAACGGCAAACATTCAATGCCAAAAAAACAAGCAACAAATCACTTCAAAAGTAGAAGGAGGTGTCTGCGAGCAGGGAAACAGATTGGCAGAGAAATGACAGGACAAGCATCAAAATCAACAGAAGGAAAGGAAGCAAGCGCCAAAGACAACTGATGAGTTGTGGAACATACAAAATTGTTCAGCCTTTTTGTTTCAAATCTTTCTTTTCTGTTTGTTTCTATCATAATTTGTTTCTTCATCATACCCCCAATGCTTGTGCTTGCATTTGTCTATAAAAGGAGAAAGAATATTTGCAGTGTAAACTTTGTAATTTCTACTTTAGCAGTTCCTGTTGCCACACAGTTACTTTTAAAAATGAACCAGCCTTGACTCTTCAATAGTAGTTTGAAGGCTTAGAGTGAAAATAAGAGAGTGGGAAGAGATTTCCATCGTTTTCTTCAAAATACAATTTTCAACATTTCTGAGGGAGAAATTGAAACAAATACAAATGAGGGGCACCTAGTATAATCAGCAGAGAATGGGTGACATATCTCAAGGTGCTCAACAGATGAATGGTTTACATATTTCCTTGAAACTTAGCTTCAGAAAATTCTGGAGCCAAATTTTCTGAATTTAAATTCCAAATATATCGGCCCAAAATATGGCAAGGTACAAATGGAGTAATATATTTCAAACATATCAAAATCATGATTTGTCTTGTTCTGTGGTCTCTTTTTATAACTGTATATACCCCTGAAAAAGGCCTCTAATAGACATACAAGCCAAAATGTGTTTTTTGCCAATGGAAACTCTGAAGAATATAAGAGGGGAAAAGCTCTCTAGCATGAAATATTTTTTCTGCTGTAGAAGGAGAGAAATGCTTTCTAAAACACAATTTTACAGAAAATGATGAAACAATATACAACTTGAGCACCCCTTATCCAGAATTCTGAAATATGAAATACTCCAAAATCCAAAAATTGCTCATATGGGTGGGTGACAGTAACACTTTTGCTTTCTCATGATTGAATGTATAAAACTTAGTTTCATGCACTTTTTTTAAAAAAAAACATGGTATGAAATTACCATCAAGCTATGTGTTTAAGGTATATATGAAACGCCAATACAGTTTGTTTTCAGACTTGGGTACTATCTTCAAGATTTCTCATTTATGTACATATATGCAAATACAAGTATTGCAGAATCTGGAGAGAAAAAACCAAAACACTCCTGGACCCAAGCATTTCAGATAAGGAATAGTCAACTTGTCATACAAAGACTGTATTTAAAACAAGCTATAAAATTTGAAAATATTATATCTTCCTCTCATTACATCACTCATATCCAAGATGCATTACATATCTGTCACTTAATTTATGGGGGAAGCAAACAAGGGAGTTCCCGTTGATTGTGGATTACTGCTTTGCTTTTGCTGGTGACCTTTGTTTTGGTTTAGTGGACAGGATCCTTAATCTGCTGCTGAAAATTAAAATGCCATATAATGCATATAATGATAATACATCATTGAAAAGTTCAATATTTTCATTGCTGAATTAAACTTCATATCCAAATAAATAGCTAAATCAGCCTTTGTGATTTTATGAGTCTGTTACTATACAAATAATGCAAAAACGTGATGGTGCTTTCCATTTTCATCTCCCCCACTTCTTAGAAGGTGAAAACTAAGCTATACTTGTAGGGTTGCACAGAATGCAGAGTTTACCATTCTTTCTTTGGTATGGGCCATGTTTGCTATTTTTTTTTGTTTGTACAACATTTAGTTTTTATATTTAAATATCGTAAATATGCCAAGTAGAACAGTGTCATTTTGTAATTGCATGATGAGCAAAAAGAAGTTGTTGATGAAGTAAAATAAAATGTAGTGTTGATACTGAAATATGTACTGTATAGCATATATTGTCCACTCCCTTCTCTCTCCCTACACATTTAATTTACCTCCGTCAGGAGAAATGTGTTTCCTTCCATGCTTTCAAAATTTCTCAATATTTTTTTTCAAAGTAGTAATGACTGCAAATGAAAATGTGTATATACAATGTTATTCTCCTCTAACCTTTTTCATTTCACTAGACCTTACAGTCTGGTATCTCCAGCTGAGAGAATTCTTTGTGAACAAAATATGTGGTTGTATAAAATATCAAAATATTGAGATCTCTTTTACCCTCCTTTCTCTATTTATCCCTCAGTTTAAATGTACATAACCTTTCATACATAAAATTGCATATGAAAATATTTCCTTTCAATTATTTTCTTTTCTTTAAAAAATAAGAGTTATATTCCCAATAAAAATCCTTGTTCTCTTCCGTGTCCCAAAGGTCTTGCTCCTTCCATCAGAGAAGATGGGATCAGATGAGCCTTTCATTTAATACTTGTAACTGCTCTTCTTCTCATTGGGAATAGAAGGTTCTAGGCCATGGAAGCAGGTAATTCCTTTCCACATGTGCTCTATTTTTGACCCTATTTGGATGCCCATATAATTGTTTTTTAAGTGAAGGGAGAAAGTAAATGCCTTCATAGACTCAAATTAACTTTCAGTTATGCAAGTAAGGTGACAAGGCTTAGCAGGATTTTTGTCTCCAAAAACACCTGTGCCAGTTGAAATACACAATATTAGTCAGAGCTATTGGATAGAGCAGTTGTTGGCTTCATATATGATTGGTCCAACAAACCATAGCAAGCAAATAATACTCAAAGTATACCAATTTAAAGTAAATCATAATTCAAGATGACAAAATGCTTTTTCTTGCAGCTTTAAGTGTTGCCCATTTTGTCTGGCCAATTTGTTCCTAAAATTCTCATACATAATCCTGGGAGCTGCAGAGTAACACTTAACAGAATTAAAAGTTGAAATTAAAAGGAGAGCCCAATAAAAATTAAAAGTGTGTTGAATTTCTGACATCTGCAGTCAGTTGCATTTTGCTAGACCTTTAGAATGCTTTCTCTGCCATTAGAAAAACATTATTTTAAGGAGGTGTTATGTCCTACAGCACTTAGCCTTGACAAACAATTACTACATCTCACACTTAGCAGAACACAAAAAGTAGTCTGCATGACAAGGTTAACATTATACTTTGAACAATAGGTGTTTGCAGAGCAATTCCAAACTCTCTGCTATTTTATGAAATTTTACATAAATGGAAAATGAGAGCGGGGGGACTACGTGAGGAAGAATGAGAAGTGAAGGACATTTCAAAAACATTTTGATTTATATATAATCACACATTTTGTTCAGACTTCTGAACTGTACTGTTATGATGAAATCTTTGTTGATAAGCCAACACTGAGAACAAAGAAAAAACAAATTCTCAGGGAATTCTTGATTCCAGATGTTCGTACCCAGGCCTTGTTAGAATTAACAGCCAGACTCAAAATAAATGAAGGAATTATCAGTCTTATCCAGAGACTGAGACAAGATTTAACTGGTCTAAGTTACAGGAAGATAGATTTCAGGTGGATAAAAAATATCTTAATGATAAAAGTGGTGTGGCAATGAAGCCATTCAATTATCCGAATATACCTACTCTCCATGGGATTTTGAAAGCTCAGTTGGTTCTGGCTAATGCTAGAATGGTGAACCACCAAAGAATACTAGGGTTTTCTAAATAAGGTATAGGCCCCTACTACACTGTCATATAATCCAGATTATACGAATCTACACTGCAAATTTTGTCTGAATTATGAGGCCATTAAAGAACTCCAGGAATGCTGAGGAATGCGGAAGGAACAACAAGGGACACTGGGAACGCTGAGAGATGAGGAGTGTGTCAGCTCCTCCTGGTGGCCAGAGTTTGCCTCTGTTCGTCTATATGTGTGTATGTGGAAACGGCAGGGATTGTCTGCTAAGTATGTGTACCTGTAATCCGCTCTGAGTCCCCTTCAGGGTGAGAAAAGAGGAATATAAATAAAGTGTATTATTATTATTATTATTAATATTACACTGCCACATTATCCAGTTCAAATCAGATAATCTGGATTTTAAATGGCGGTGTAGAAGAGGCCATAGAAAGAGTTATTTTTGAAATCTCAGAGAGTCACTGCCAGTTGGACTTGACAATACTCAACTTCATGGACCAATACAGATTGCTGTTGTGGTGTGCCTTCAGGCAACCCTAAGGGGATTTCTTGGGCTGAATGTGACTCATCCAAGGTCACACAGTAGGTTACCGTCATTACATGGGGATTGAACCCTGGTTTCCAAAGTTGTAGTTCAATACTCAAATCACTACACCATGCTGCCTCATCATCAATTTAGATAGTCTGTACAAATCTGGGGTGAGGAGAGAGACAGGAGAGAGGCGGGGAGAGAGACAGTTTGGAAGGCAAAAAGTCAGAAGAATATTCAAATTCTGATTCTCCGATGAATATCAGATAAATGTGGTTTAATAATACACAACTATAGGCAATCAAGCTTATTAGCCTTAGCTAATAGCATATCTGCAACAAAGATTTCTGTAATAGTAAAGGAACAAAATGAAACTATAACCTTTCTACCATGTGCCTCCTAAACTGGCCATTGGATTTTACTTCAATGTAGGCAGTAAAAGTAACCGTTAGTAGACTTGTGTGTGGATCTGTTTTCATTCTGTACCTTCAGTGCCTTTGGGAGCCCATAATGAGAAGGGCTCTCCCGGTATGAAAACTCACTCGACCTGAAAGCGAGCGGGAGCCAATCCTGGCTCCTCCTCTGCTTTTTGGGAGCATATGGAACTCCTCAGGTGGCACATGGAGAACTACCATGTGCTCTTTGCACGGGGTTTCCCTGGGAGCCCTGCCTGTTGGGCCAATTGGAGGAGATGAAAACTGTGATGTGTCTCATGCAAGCTGTGTATATTTAATGGGGTGACAACCTCCATTTTCTCAGTTGTGTCACGCTGTGCCTGCCTGCTCATCTTTGCCATTTTGCCACAGCTGCTCTCAGCCAGATTTTGATTTATTTTTGGCTTGGCTTGGCTTAATCTTTTTGATTTCTCCTTTTTAATTTATTCTTTTTAGTTAAAGGGACTACTGGGAGTTGAGAACGAGTGGTGTGGGGGGGTGCACGCATTTGGGGGCTTGAGTTGAGAGAAGAAGTCAAAGAGAGCATCTCTCTCTCTGCTCTCAGTGCTGCTTTCTGTTCTTTGAAAATATTTGGGTTGCTCTGAGAGCCTTTCTTTTTTTCCTCCCTTCATCTCCTTCTCAAAATCCATTCAAAACATTATCATTATTATTATTGATAAATGTAAGGAAAGAGAGGGAGATCTTTGGTAAACAATCTGCGCCTTCAGGGGGAGTGTAACCACGTCAAGCACAGGCTGTAACCCTATGCCCTGTTCAGCCTTACGACTGACCAGGAGTACCTCTGTCTTGTCTGGATTATTATTATTTAGTAATAATACTAACTAATAATAATCCCACCTCTCCTCATGGCTTGAGGGTTACAACATCACTAAAACATGCAGTCATCTAAATACACATAGGCAACCTGGACCCAAATCATGTAGGGCTTTAAAGGTTAAAACCAATACTTTGTACTTTGCCCAGAAACGAATTGGCAGCCAGTGGAATGACTTTGGTATGTGTGTAATATGTTCACTCCTGGATGTTCCTGTAACCAATCAGGCTGCCATATTTTGAACCAACTGGAGTTGTTGAACATGGCACAACGGTAGCCCAATGTAAAGCATATTGCAGAAGTCCAATCTTGAGGTCACCAGTATGTGCACTACCATCTTTTAGTTCCTCAAAATCTAGGAAGGGATGCAGCTGGCTCATCAGCCAAAGCTGATAGTAAGCACTCCTGACTGTTGCATCTATCTGGGCTGATTTTTGGAGAGCTGGATCCAGGAGTACTCCGAAAATGTGAACACAGTCTTTCAGAGGGAAGTGTAACCCTATCCAGGATTGGTTGGCATACTTCCATCCCCAGATTGGTGCTCTTGATGGCAAGCAATTCTGTTTTGTCTGGATTCCGTTTCAATTTGGTTTTCCTCATCCTGTCTCCAGCCTATTATCTGCAGTTCTAAATTTCCATGGTAAGTCCTGGAATGTATCCCCATCAGATATGGTGGGGTGGGAGGCAGGTTGATACTGTAATAGCAAAATACTCACATATCACACTGAACAGAAGAAACAGTTATGGAGAAAACTCTAGGAACAATGATCAAGAAACATGTTTTTGTTCACCCCATTGTATCCTTAGAATGTTGTCACATTAGGCTTTAGTGAATTGCCTGAGGTCTTTTGAAACCTCACTCAGTATAAGATGTGATGGAAACCTCAGTAACATGTTTTGACATGATTTCAAGATACTTCAGCAGACATAATCTCTCATAACAGTCACATGTTCAACTCTACAATAAACTGAATTGTGTGCTGTTTGCTCCATTCTCTTATTGCTTTTTAGTAACTGGGATGATTTCAAAATGTGCTTTAAAAATGTACGAAGAACTTCTGTTGTAAAATAGGTTATTAATTCCATAGGTAAATCAAATAAATACCTTGTAAATGCATAGCCACAGTGTTGCTATTTAAATTCAATAGACTGTGAACTTACCACAAAATACCCTTAAAACTACACTACAGAGATTTTCAAAAGAGAAGTATCTGAAGAAAGTACACGAGCTGCTGCAATAAATGTAAGAACATCTTAAAATAAAAAAAAAAAGCCACAACTCTCTGTACATACATTTAAAGATCAGGGCTATAATGTTTGCTAATTAAACATCAGATTCACACTCATACACAATCAAAGAGGCAACTATTTGCTTAAGGCAAAACTTATTCACACACTACTAAAGCCCTTAACAACATTGGACACCTGTTCAAGACTCACTTATTGCCTAATTAAATATTAACATGTCTTGATCCAATCTGTGGCATAATTTTAATTACTGTTGTCTCTTAGGATAGCCACATAATCAATGTATTTAGAGCTGTTCCTAGAGGCTATTTTGTAATTCAAATTGTGATCCATCATTACAATATTTTCCTCTGGATTGTTGTTAGGAAATCAGCCCCATTAAGTTCTCTTAGGAGAAAGTGGAAAATTAAAAGAACCCAGTTTCTGTTTATTGAAATTGAAAATTTAGATGCAGGCTGTGGGGTTGCAACCTAAACAGAGCACAATATGGAAATCCATTGTAGTTAACATTGTAGTTCGCACAGATTTATTCTTCAAGTGCTTAACATTTAGCACATAGAAAATTATGTAAATAAGGCTGCACAATATGTTACTTTTTAAAAGAATGATTTACAGTTAAATATTATACTTGTTAAGGCAGATGTAGCCATTTTAAAGACCAATCCATAAAAGCGTGCAGGATTTCCAACGGAATGTAAACTAATTTATTCAAATTGTGTTCCTAGCAGTTGTGGAAGGTTGAGTCCATCTCAGGTTTTGTATG
Source organism: Anolis apletophallus (assembly GCA_030556195.1). NCBI lineage: Eukaryota > Metazoa > Chordata > Lepidosauria > Squamata > Anolidae > Anolis > Anolis apletophallus. Next base: position 121,338,612 of record JARBWK010000005.1, on the reverse strand, counting down.
AACTTTAACGAATGTATTCAGGGATTTGAGCACAGCAGCTTAAAAAGTACTGTATTTTCTGGTGAATAAGAAAATACTTTTTAACCTCAAAAAAAACTTCTCAAAAGTCAGGGGTCATCTTATACATGGGAGTCGTCATACACAAGAGTCGTCTTATACATAGGAGTTGTATTATACCCAGGAGTAGCCTTAGACGTGGGAGTAGTCTTATACACCTGGAGTTGTTTTATAGAGCGGGTGCTGAAACTTCCAATCTGGATTGGAGAATCTGTGGTTGCCGCATATGTTGGCGGGAAGCTCAAAAATGGCAGCGGCCACGTCCCTGCCATATGCAGCGACTGTATGAAAGCATCAAGGGCGACGCTGTACAAGTAAAGTAGAAGAAAATCCATTCATCAGGATTCGTTGACTCAATGCGGTCCCGATGGTGAGGTGAAGGAGCGCCTCACCGGGAAGGTGTAAGTGAAGGACAGTCCGGGGCACCCAGGGTATGGAAAAAAGAGATAGAGTGGCTCTGGGCCCAGAAAAACACACCTCCTTTACCTGTCTGGCCTGCCCTTGTATCCTATTACTGTACCTCCTCCTCTGCCTCTCAGATCTCGCTCCTGAAGACTGCAGTGAAGTGGTGCAGGTGCGCATGTGCGAGATCTGAGAGGCAGAGAAGGAGGTACAGTAATAGGAAAATTACCATATTGGAATCAAATCTGTTGCTTTTTAAATTTTTATTTGGTGTGCGCTGTAAGAGATTAGTCTTACACTACGAGTATATCCCAAACTATATTTTAACTGGAAAAGTAAGGGGGGGTCATCTTATACGCCCAGTTGTCTTATATGCCAGAAAATACGGTATTTAAAAATTTGGACTAAAAACCAGAGTACCAGGGAATTTAAAGTTGTCGCATTGATAAAAGGAAGGAAGGAAGGAAGGAAGGAAGGAAGGAAGGAAGGAAGGAAGGAAGGAAGGAAGGACAGTATTCCCATAAAATGGACTTCAGAATTGATTTTATGAATATGAGCCTTGAGCCATTCCAGTTAGAGATGCCAAACTGCATTATTTCTATAGTGTAGATGCAACTCTAGTCACTTAGCCTGGATCTACACTGCTCTATATCCCAGTATCTGATCCCAGATTATTTATTTAGAACTGGTTTATATGGTTTTACACTGCCAGAATACCTGGGATAAGACAATCTGGGGCCGCTTCCACACAGATGTATACAATCCACATTGAACTGGATTATATGGCAATGTGGACCAAGATAAGCCAATTCAAAGCAGATATTGTAGATTATCTGACTTGATATTCTGAGTTATAAGGCTGTATGGAAGGACCCTAGGATCAGATCTTGTGATGTAGAACAATGTAGATCTAGCCTTTTACACTGTTTGTTTGCATGTATATATGCATATACACACACACCTCAATATTTGTCAAAATTGTTCAGGAAATAAAACATGGAAATGACAATTTCCCTTAACCCCTGATGTTAATCTAGCACTTCTACAACCTACCAGAGATTCAAACCAGTTTATGTCAATACTTGCCTTTACTAGAATCTTTATTATTGATTTGGATCTTGGCTTGAGGCTTTATCTACTTGAAAATCCATGAAACAATCCAAATGTTGTTCCTTAAGCACTAGAAATAGTGATACGAATGGCAGAATTAAAACACTCCTGTTCGTAAACTGGGATCTCCTCTCTCACAGTCTTCAATTTTAAACATGTAGACAGCAGAATAAATAAATACAAAACTGGAACTCAATAGCTGCCCCTCAAAATTCATAAGGAAAGATTTACACCAGGGAAAATCTGTATAACTATTAATAAGTAGTTCTTCTAGTATACATCTGAACACTTCCATTATCACATACTATTTGAATGGTATAATTGCTCTCAGCATGACTCACCCACTTACTTTGCTTTTTTGGGGGAACAAATGCATTCATTTCAAACAAAATAACTCTCGCATCAAAGGAATATTGCAGTTCTGTAGTAGTCTGGAATATGACAACCACCCACACTGTGCACAGAGCGGAGTAGAACTTTTTAAAGGCCTGAGAAAACCAGGTCACACCAGTGCATACTTCAGCAAGTACACAGAACAGATAAATACATATTCTCTATATCTTGAGTTATCAAGGGTAAGTCTACATGGGCATACAACTCAGACATCCCCTGAATTGGCTCTTTTCTGTCCCAAAAATTTTCCTCCACTACCAGTGTGTATAGTTTGTTATACAAAGTTAATCTGGATTCATCTTGCATCAGGCAAAGTTAGGGGATGCTCAGATTTGGATTGGACTGTTGTTCACATGAGATATCACCACCATCACCTTTCCGCTGTGGTTTTCTAGGGATGGATTGTGCCTCTACTGATGTCAGAACATGATCACAGGGCTATGTGTGAGTTCCTTCTTGCTATGGACACACCATTTGGAGAACAACAGAGGTACCTGCGGTCAGAAAAATGATGGGGATATTGGTTCCCTCCTTCCCAGCAAGGCACCTCTATTGATGTCAGAACATGATCACATATGTTCTTGACTTGAAAGGTAAAGTCCAGAGAGCCACTGTGGTGTCAATCTGGTTGAATCATGTGGATGCAAACATCCCAGCCATAGCACATTTGGCAGGGTGTGTGTGGCTGCCTCTCCAGAGCTTTTCAGCTCCAGACTGGCCCAGGATTTATCAATCAGTGTAGACTCATCCCAAGTCTTGCAATTCAGAGTCCTAACTTTAGCAGGTTTTTACTAGGGACACCAACATGGTTTTTTTTAAAGATGCAGTTCAAAAAAACTGCAAGTCTTTCAAGTGCTGATTTGTTATCAGTAAATGATTGTTTTTCATACCTATTTTATAAATATCAGGGGTCACATAACATTTATTGGGTAGAAAGAGTGGAAAAGTTTAAGAAGTGCTGCATTAACGCATGCTTCCCTTGCTGTTCCCATCTATTTGCCTACACTTCAAAGTGATAAAAAAAAATCTCATTTTTTTAATTTAAATTTTTATTGTGCATTTTGGTACTTGGATAGATGTTAAGAAATCCAGTAAAAGGAAAGGAGGGGGTAGCTAGGTGAGGTGGGGGTTGTGTGAGGTCATAAGGGGAAGAGGGATGTGTTATGGGAGGGGGAAAGTGCAAATTAACATAAAAAGACTTCCCAATAGTTTTCCAAGGATTTTCCCCATTTCACAAGTTGTGTTTACATTACAGTATCTTGAAAACTTATACTATTATTATTTACACATCATTCAAGACAATTCTGAATTGTATTCCCTTATTCTGTACATAGTCTTTGAAGCTCGACCAGTCTGTTTTTTTTCTTTTTTCCCCATTTAATTTCTGTGTTAAGTGATCCATTTGGATTATGTCAAAGATTTTTAAAGTCCATTCTTCTATATTCGTTTTGTTTTCATTGTCTTGCCAATGTTAGGCGGGCACATGTACTCAGTAAGGAAAGCATCTTGTCCTGATTTGCATCTAGAGTGGGAACTGAGAATCCCAGCAAGTAGATTTGCGGGTTCATTTGATATTTCGGTTTTATTATTTTCTGAATCTCTCTGTGTATATCTTTCCAGTATTTAGAGTACTTTTTGCAGTTCCACCATTGATGGAGAAATGTACCTCGTTCCTTACTACATTTCCAGCACGTGTTGGAGATGTTCTTGTTGAACTTAGCAAAAAAAAATCTCATTTTTTCTTTACAGTGAAAGAAATTCCACAATATCCACACATTTCCTTAAGAGTCTGGTAGGCTATACATTGGATATACTCATTTCAAATAAAACAAAACATAAACTCTCCATAAAACAACAACAAAAATATTTAATTGGAATGTCTTTTCAATCATTAGCGTTTACACAGGAGATACTATTCAAAAGCAAGAAGCAGTGAACAAATTATTCAAATCTAACTAGTAAAATACCATCTACACTAGGAAAGGCATCATGTGGAGACTACTGCTTTGAAGAGACGCCTAAATGCTGCTTTCTTATGCTGAAGGACTACTGACAGACTCACATTGGTAAGTGACATGCATCATCTGCAGAAACAAGGAATCAAAATATAAAACCATTAAAAACCATTAAAAATGCCCTACCCCTCAGACACGTGACTGGAACAAAGAGATGTAGAAGAGGTACAGAAATGAGACAAGCTTCTTCCTGAGCTTTTCTTCATTTTGTACCATATTATGGAAGGAACAATTGGTGTATGATAGTTGCACTGTGACATTTCTTCACATCTTCAGGCACCCTGCATTTCAAACTCCAATTATCTTCCACGCACATTTCAGCCACGAAGTGATTGCAAGCCCCCTTGTGTGGCAATGCAATTTCTCCTTAAGTAGCTCCTTTCCTCAAGTAGTTGCATGCTGAGAATAGCAAACTATTTGCACACTAGATGTTCAGCCAACACCGTGCTTCTTGTCAAAATATTTCCCAGTGTAAATGGAGTGCTGGCTGTGGCAAGATACTTTAAGACAACTGGCTCTCTTTCATTTGCTATTCTGACACCACAACAGCAGAGCACAATATGTTTATGAGCATATGCATATTTTTTTCTTAAACAACAGTAACAAACAACCATTTTCCTCGTTCAACCAATCCTCATCTTTCTATAGTTTTTTTCTGTATTAGATACCACCTTGAACTGCTTCAAGGATTTTTCTGTTATTCACAAATAGCCTTCCCAAGCCAAGGCAAAACCCATTTAAGCTTCCTGAAGAGGATTTGAGGGTGACCTTGGGTGACAGAAGAGGCAGCAGCAAAGGAAGCACAACAAAGTAAAGCTTCTTCTGTTTACATTAATTGTCACTTATAATAGACAATCTGCAGGAAAAAAAGTACTCAAAGGACAGGTCTCTAAAAATGCAAAATCTAAACCTAGCTTTTAAACAAGAGGTAGGAAGGCACGAAAATGAGGCAAGAAGGAGCTGGTATTGAGACAAAAAATACAACTTTGGGGGATATGTAAAGTAAGATGTAGTCCCTTCAAAAAGCACCAGATTCTAGCAGAGGAAGCAGCCTTGTAATGAACCAGATGACTGTTGCCTGCCCATCCCTGAAATAAAGAGACCACACAACATTTCATTGCGTTCAAATTGGGCAACTTTTATTTAAATGTTACCTATTTAGCTTTCCTTAACTTAACTCAAGGGGTGTCAGGAATATGATGTATCCAGGCCAAGTAGCATCTCTACTCGGCTTAATATAAGTAATTTACGGGTGAAACACCTGGATTGCCTGATTATCCAACTACAGCAACCCTTTAAGGGAAATGAGTGAGAGGTCTATTCTCAAGATATTGAGATCAGCCTCTTCCCATTCCAGGGCCATTTAACTTTACCCATCAACTGGAACTTTAAGGTGAGTGTTTAACTTAATGGCCATTGGCCCTGAAGGGGGTGCCTTAGGTGCACACCAACTATGGGATTTCCCTAGCTATTTTCCGCTAAGGCCTATTTATGAAAAATCCACCACCCCATCTAGCCCCTAAACAGTAAAGGGGTAGGCAACCCCCCCCCCCCTCACCCAAAACGTAGGGTGAAAGGGAAAAAAATCCAACCCGGTTCTAACGGGCAACCAAAGTCAATACTGTTAATGGGTGGAAATGGTGGGCCGACGTTTAGGCTCAAACTGAGCCTGCTGGGGGCTAGCCCTCCCATAGGCAGTATTACACAAAGGTGCCACAAGTAATCAAAGTTTGTGTTATAAATCTATTAACAAATAATTAACAAAACATTTCAAGAAGTCATAAATACACAAATGTGTTTTGGACACGCATTTCCAGTCCTACCGCTAATTCAATTATGATCCAAGATAACAAAAGTTCCAATAGACGCAAATCCACAGCTAATTCCACAGGGGGCTGGGACATTTGTAATCCATGGGTAGTTCAAGGAATGATTCAAAGGGTCAAGGTAGAAGAAGGGAAATCCAGGAAAGGTGTCCAAGGGATAGACGAAGCCGGTTGTGGAGGAAAAAAGTTGTTATTTCCTCAGTGCAAGTGCAAACGAAGTCTGGAACGCCGACGGTACACTAATGCAGATAATCTTGTTATCTTGGATCATAATCGAATTAGCGGTAGGTCTGGAAATGCGTGTCCAAAACACATTTGTGTATTTATGACTTCTTGAAATGTTTTGTTAATTTTTTGTTAATAGATTTATAACACAAACTTTGATTACTTGTGGCACCTTTGTGTAATATTGATTGTTGATATAGCCAGGCAGTTTATTCTTGTTGATACCTCCCATAGGCAGGCCACGACCCCAGTTCCAGAGGGTTCCAGCAGAACCCTCCCTCTTTCCTCGTTGAAGGGGGGCAAATTCCTCTCCGCCCAGTTGCACTGAGAATGTATGGTGACCGTGACAAATTGGCAGTTTCAAACATGAATGCTGATATGCTCTCCCTTCTCTCAACTGATACATAATTCCATAACTACATACATAAAACTTAAATTGTTCAACAAAGAGTGAGCAGTCAATTGAAAAGAGCCTCAAAAACATAGCCCTGACCTAGCATCAGCCTCTGGGTACATTAAATGTTAATCCACATGGTCTTTTGGCTGACTGATAGGCCTCTGCAACTGCTGATGTCAGCCCTGTAAACATTGGTTTTCCAGATGGTAATCCATCTAAGTGTCACAAAGGCATTCCCCTTGGTTTGAAACTGCATTCTTCCATTTCAACCAGTTTTTTCTCCTCTCTATCTCTCTTTTTTTTTGGAAACAGACTTTACTAGTAACAGTGCAACGGGTCTCATGTTCTTCCAGCCCATTTATGTCTCTGTGTTCTGTGTTCATATCAACCTGATATCAATAGTGAGCCATCCATTTATAGTACTAAGCACCGTAAATGATTAGTACTGTTTCCTGTGCTTAACTGAGTAAGAACAACTATGAGCATCCAGACCTATGGCTTTCCCTTGTGAGGATTTTATCATGAAGAGAGGAATTCAGGAGCATTGCTATGAAAGGAAAAATGCTATGGGATGATGATGGTTATTATTATTTCAACTTTTAGGAATAAACAGATTAAATGCAGTTATAGGGAAAAGGAGGGGAAAACATTTATCTTCCAACCCCCCAAAATAATGAGGCAGACACATAATATGGATTTAAAATTTGGGCAACTTTATTTATTGTTACCTATTTAACTTTTAACTCAACTAACTTTAGGTGACAGTTCAACTTGGTGCGTCTAAGCCGAGCTAGTGCCTTGTACACTCTACCCCTCAGCTATTTAGGTGTAATACCTGGGTCCTCTGGAGATTTAAACCCGGGCAACCTGTAAGGGAAACGTCCAGAGAAATATCTCTCAATTCTTGAGACCAGATTCTCCCCATTTCAGGCCATTCTAAATCACCTCACCCCCTAAAATTAACCTCTAGGTGAGTGTTTGCATAATGGCCCACACCCTTAAGGGGTGCCTTAAGTATACACTACCGTTCAAAAGTTTGGGGTCACCCAAACAATTTTGTGTTTTCCATGGAAAGTCACACTTATTCACCACCATGCGTTGTGAAATGAATAGAAAATAGAGTCAAGACATTGACAAGGTTAGAAATAATGATTTTTATTTGAAATAACATTGTTTTACATCAAACTTTGCTTTTGTCAAAGAATCCTCCTTTTGCAGCAATTACAGCATTGCACACCTTTGCCATTCTAGCTGTTAATTTGTTGAGGTAAGCTTGAGAATTTGCCCTGCTTCTAGAAGCATCTCCCACAAGTTGGATTGGTTGGATGGGCACTTCTGGCATACCATACGGTCAAGCTGCTCCCACAACAGCTCAATGGGGTTCAGATCTGGTGACTGCGCTGGCCACTCAATTTCCAATAGAATACCAGCTGCCTGCTTCTTCTGTAAATAGTTCATGCACAATTTGGAGGTGTGTTCAAGGTCATTGTCCTGTTGTAGGATGAAATTGGCTCCAATCAAGCACTGCCCACTGGGTATGGCATGGTGTTGCAAAATGGAGTGATAGCCTTCCTTATTCAGAATCCCTTTAACCCTGTACAAATCTCCCACCTTACCAGCACCAAAGCAACCCCAGACCATCACATTACCTCCACCATGGTTAACAGATGGCGTCAGGCATTCTTCCAGCATCTTTTCATTTGTTCTGCGTCTCACAAACGTTCTTCTTTGTGATCCAAACACCTCAAACTTGGATTCATCCGTCCACAACACTTTTTCCAGCCTTCCTCTGTCAATGTCTGTGTTCTTTTGCCCATCTTAATCTTTCTTTTTATTGGTCAGTCTCAGATATGGCTTTTTCTTTGCCACTCTGCCCTGAAGGCCAAAATCCCGCAGCCGCCTCTTCACTGTAGATGTTGACACTGGTGTTTTGCGGGTACTATTTAATGAAGATGCCAGTTGGGTACCTGTGAGGCGTCTGTTTCTCAAACTAGAGACTTGTCACCTCTCAGGGCCTGGGCACACTTGACCTCCCTGAACAAACCACACAGCTTTGAGGTACAACACAGTTTTGTTGTGTAGGAAATAAGGAAAGCGTGAAGGCTAATACAAAGCCTTAAAGTAGCAGCAATCGGGAGCAGCAGGTAAATATAATCCTGCGGCGGGGATTCCAAGCCGGATGCGCAGGAAGAGCCTCCAAACAGATTCCCTCCGATTCAGCAAACGGGCAAGTTGGAAAGCAATGAAGTTTAGCAACAGAGTCTTTTCAGGAACTAGGCTTGAGCAAGGTGCACACAGAGTTCAGGGATCCAAGGCAGCCCATTGGAAAGGGCGGGTGTAGCTTAAGGCAGGCCATTCTCGGCCGGTGCTTCAGAGTAGCATCTTCCTTGAGCAAAAGTTGATCCGAGATGAATCCTATGGTGAGGGATTCACAGATATAGGGTCCTGTGACCAGTTCCGGTGCGTCAAACATCAAGCCCGATTATTGATGAGAAACTATATGTTTATTGTTACCTAAGGTCCATCGGAATGTGCCTGCCAATTACCGGGCACAGATGTCCTGCGGGGAGTAGTTTATGGCTCTTCTGAAGCGCCTTGCAAAAAGGGAGTCTAGTTTTGGTAACCTTGGATGTAGTTATCTAGGCATTCCGTGCCAGATTCACAGGAGAATGCAGAGAGGCCCTGGGAAGCATCAAGCTGACTGTTTAACTACTTAACAGCCCTGATGGCTCAAGGTAGACCCAAGCAAATAGGCAGCCTGAAGACGCTGTGGTGTGACACCACCCCTCCTCTTGCGCAAGCTCCCCCCTCTCTCACTCGGGGCCTGGTTTGCCGGGATAGTCTTGGTGGAATTGCCTTACCAACTCGTCGGCATGGAGGTCTGTTGCTGGGACCCAACATCTCTCCTCCTGGCCAAACCCTTCCCAGTCGATCAGATACTGTAGCTGGCGATGATACATCCTAGAGTCCAAAATCTCTGCCACCTCGTACTCTTCTTCCCCATCGATGATGACCGGCGGGGGGACTTTCCCCCCTTCGACTCGAATATTGTTGGCCAAACGCAGTAGCGCACAGTGAAACACGGGATGAATCCTCATTCCCTTGGGGAGTTGAAGCTTGAATGCCACCGGGGAAATCTTGGTGGCGATATTGTAGGGGCCCACATACTTGGCACTGAGTTTGCGGCAGGGGCGGCGGGAGGGCAAATGGCGAGTGGACAACATCACCTGGTCCCCCACCTTCAGTTCCGGGCCCTCCCGACGGTGGCGGTCAGCCGACTGCTTGTAATCCGCTTTGGCCTGGTTCAGCTGTACCTTTAAAGTCTGTTGCACCGCGGCCAGCTCCTGTAAATGCTCTTCGGCGGCAGGAACGTTGCCGGGCTCAAACACGGCAGGGTAGAACCGGGGGTGGTAGCCCAGGTTCGCAAAGAACGGGGTCTGCTGGGTGCTTTCGTGCACGGAGTTGTTGTAAGCGAATTCCGCCAGGGAGAGCAATGCGGCCCAGTTGTCCTGCTGGTAGTTAGTGTAGCAACGCAGTTACTGCTCTAGGGTCCCGTTAACCCAGCCTGAATCCAGCCTGAAAGGATCTTCAACTTATGAAGCCCTGATGATAATTTTGCTTGGAACGCTCTGCTGCTTGACCTCTGTGTAGCCACCTCGTAATTGCCCTGACGAAGCGAAACCTGCGAAACGGCAAAACGCTATGGTGCCAAGTCACTCTAAGCCGTTGGCAAGGCTTCCACCCATGGTGTGAAGCTTCATTGCCCTGTGTGCTTCACCACATTGGCAAAGGCTCCCCTTGCGCCATTCATGCAACGAGATTTTCGTTTGCAGCAGCTTTGCGACTTTACTTTCACTTTACGGCCACATGCCAATTGAATCCCGGGACTCCGCGGCTCTACCCCACGGACCTCCCCATCTCTGAGTGAGTACCTACCTTGAATTGTTGGACCCCCAACTCGAAGTGTAGACCCAGGACACGTCAGTACACGGCGGTGTCCCACCTCTTCCAAAACAACAAACTTTTCTTGCCACTGACGCCAGAGAAGCCGCGGCTTGTCCACCTCCCATTCCCAGGCATACACCTGGATTGCCGCGTCCTTTCCTCACATCCCTGGATACTCATATGTGTAGCTCTATCTAAATGTACCACTATGTGTTGAACGATTACTATGTGTTGAACGATTACTATGTATTGAACGATTACTATGTGTTGAACGATTACCTCACACTGCCTCTTTCATTGATGTGTATGTATGCTTACCATTGATTAGGCTCCATATTGTATGTGTTGCACTGCTTTCATTTGTTAACATTTCCATTGATGCCACATGCTATGTGCTCTGAGCTATGTAATTTTGCGATACTTTAATTGTATTCACACATGTGCTTTTGATAAATGCTTTATATATAATTGTGACGCTTCCCTTGCTTACTATTATCCCTATTTAGAGGTGCACTCACCCTGACTGCATTGCATGCTTTAACTGCATGACATTTCTTTGAATTTTATGGTTTGCTTCTTCTACTGGTGGAACAAGTCTGCCGTCTCTTTAGCAGAGGGCAAACCTGGGCATGCAATGAAGTGGCTCATCTTCGTGAGGCAGTCCACCACCACTAGCACTGCGGTGTTTCCCTGGGACGCTGGCAAATCTGTGATGAAATCCGCAGAAATCATTTCCCAAGGGCCCCGGGGGGGGGGCAGCGGTTGCAACAGTCCCTGCGGCTTCCCACCCCATGCTTGGCTCGCTGGCACACCGTCGCAATCTCCCGTCGCAGCTTGGGCCACCAAAATTCCCTGGATATCAGCTGAATGGTTTTAAACAGGCCAAAATGTCCCGCGGCCTTGCTGTCGTGGCACAGCTTCAAGATCCCCTGCCTCTCCGGGCCTTGGGGCACGTAGATCTGGTGCAATTGGCACAAAAGTTCGCTCTGCATGCTAAACGGGTACTGTACCTTCTTCGCCAGTTGCTCCTTGGCCCACGGGTCTTCCTGTTGCCTGGCGCGAAGCTGTGCCTCCAGGGGAAGTTTTTCCACGGGTTCAGGTGCGCTGCGCTCTGGTGTTGCCGGAGCGGGGCGGGGGTCGGTCTGCTAGGGGACTCCCATTGCACCACGGCCTCCACTTTCACAGGGTCCATGGAGATTCCTTGGGCCGAGATGAAGTGGCCCAGGAAGTCTATCTTTTCCACCTCGAAGGTGCATTTTTCAAGCTTGGCATACAGGCCATGGTCCCGGAGTCTCTGCAGCACCGCCCTCACGTGGAGCTCATGGGACTCCAAATTCTCACTGTAGATAAGCAGATTGTCCAGATACACAACGAGGAACCGGTCCAAATAGTCCCTAAAGATGTCATTCATGAAGTGTTGGAATGTGGATGGGGCATTACAGAGCCCGAAATTCATCACGAGCGTTTCGTACGCTTCGTACTTGGTCTGGAAGCCCGTCTTCCATTCGTCCCCAGCCCGAATCCGCACAAGATTGTAGGCCCCCCTCAGGTCCAGTTTAGTAAACACCTTGGCACTCCACACTTGCTCTAGCATCTCGGGAATCAATGGGAGGGGGTACCTGTTGCGGATGGTGATGCTGTTGAGGGCCCGGTAGTCGTGGCACAGATGTAGCTCCCCCGACTTCTTCTTCACAAACAGGACCGGAGCTCTGGTGGGCGACTGACTTGGGCAGATGAATCCCTTTCGCAGATTTGTATCCAAAAACTCCCGGAGCGCCTTCTGCTCAGGCTTCGAGAGGGAGTACAGACGTCCGCGAGGGATTGGAGCACCCTCGACCAGGTCAATCGCGCAGTCGTAAGGCCTGTGGGGCGGAAGCTTGTCTGCTTCCTTTTCACTGAACACCTCCCAGAATTCCTGGTACTTGCACGGGAGTGTGGCCACGGCCCCCACTTCCGCAGCGGCCCCTGCCCGGCTCTTGAAACATTGTCTTTGGCAGCGGGCCGAGAGGAACCACACCTCCCGGCGGTCCCAATCAATCTGGAGGTTGTGTTGAGCGAGCCAGGACACTCCTAGGATCACGGGGAAGTGCGGGATCTGGGCGACTAGGAAAGAGATGTCCTCCTGGTGCTCTAACACGCTCATCCGGGTGGGTTTAGTCCAGAGTTCAATGGGGCCCGATTTCAAGATCCGCCCGTCAATGGTCTGCACAGGGCGCGGCTCTTTCAGACTGAGGAATTCAAGGCCCAGGTGTTTAGCAAAGTCTCTATCTATGAAGTTGTTGGTGGCTCCGGAATCTAACATGGCATGGATCACGGTGGGGCCGGTCCTGGCCATCCACAACGTGACTAAGAGTAGAAACAGGACCCCCGTTCGTGGCTCGGCATAGGGGTTGCCGACCGAGCTGGCGAGCCGCTCTATGCTCGGTACGCATCTTTTCCCGACGTCTCGGGGTCCGACTCGGGGACTTCCGGCTTGACCTCGGCAGAGGCCAAGCGGGGAGCAGCCTTAGGCTTTGCCGGGCAGTCCTTGGAAAAGTGGCTGGAGACGCCGCAGTACCAGAACAAGTGGAGGCGCTGGCGCTGGGCCTTCTCTGCATCATCCAGCCGCGGGCAGGTGTACCCCAGCTGCATTGGCTCTTCTTCCGGCCTCGCCGGAGTGATGTGCAGCTGCGGCCAGGGACCCTGCGGGTTCCGCTGCTCCGGGGGTACCCGTCAGGGGGGCATCAGCCCGGTCACCTTCCGGCTCAGCATCTGTTGGGCCCGGAGGTGGGCGTCCAGCCGCAACGCCATGGCGATCACCCCATCAAGGGTGAGGGGAACATCAGTGGTGCGGGCGACCTCCAGCTGGATTTCTGGATGGAGCCCCTCTAGAAATTGGGACCGTAGCGCGTCCCCATTCCAGGTCACTTGGTTAGCCAGTACGCGGAACTCCGCGATGTACTGACCGATGGGAATGTCGCGCTGGAAGTGGCGCCGCATCTTCTTCTCGGCCAGGTCTCGGTTCACAGGGTGTCTCCAGGTGTCACGGATGTGGTCCAGGAACCCTTGCACAGTCTGGACCTGGGGTGCATTGGTGTCGACCAAGGTAGTGGCCCACGAGGCCATGGGGCCATCCAGCAAGGTGTAGACAAATGCCACTCGTTCCGCCTCCATGGCAAAATCGGCCGCTCTGGCCACCAGATAAGCGTGGCACTGCCCGCGGAACGTGGGCGCTGCAATTGGGTCTCCGTTGAAGCGTGCAGGAAGGGCCACCGGGAAGAGTCGGTTCGCTGGCCGCTGGGCCTGGATCACGGCCGCAAACTGCTGCTGAAGCGCGATCATGTCGGCCTGTAGCCTTTGGAAGTTCGTGGCAGTGGGGGCCCGGGCCATGGCCGGCGCGGCCGCCCCAGCTCCCAGAGGGGTCTGCATCCGGTCTTCGGTTTGTCAGGGAGTGTGGTTCTCGGATCAAGCTGTCGCCTCCCAGGGCCTGGGCACACTTGACCTCCCTGAACAAACCACACAGCTTTGAGGTACAACACAGTTTTATTGTGCAGGAAATAAGGAAAGCGTGAAGGCTAATACAAAGCCTTGAAGTAGCAGCAATCGGGAGCAACAGGTAAATATAATCCTGTGGCGGGGATTCCAAGCCGGATGAGCAGGAAGAGTCTCCAAACAGATTCCCTCCGATTCAGCAAACGGGCAACTTGGAAAGCAAGGAAGTTTAACAACAGAGTCTTTTCAGGAACAAGGCTTGAGCAAGGCGCACACAGAGTTCAGGGATCCAAGGCAGCCCGTTGGAAAGGGCGGGTGTAGCTTAAGGCAGGCCGTTCTCGGCCGGTGCTTCAGAGTAGCATCTTCCTTGAGCAAAAGTTGATCCGAGAGGAATCCTATGGTGAGGGATTCACAGATATAGGGTCCTGTGACCAGTTCCGGTGCATCGAACATCAAGCCCGATGATTGATGAGAAACTATATGTTTATTGTTACCTAAGGTCCATCGGAATGTGCCTGCCAATTACCGGGCACAGATGTCCTGCGGGGAGTAGTTTATGGCTCTTCTGAAGCGCCTTGCAAAAAGGGAGTCTAGTTTTGGTAACCTTGGATGTAGTTATCTAGGCATTCCATGCCAGCTTCACACGAGAATGCAGAGAGGCCCTGGTGGGGCCTGAGAAGCATCAAGCTGACTGTTTAACTACTTAACAGCCCTGATGGTTCAAGGTAGACCCAAGCAAATAGGCAGCCTGAAGACGCTGTGGTGTGACAAGACTCTAATGTGCTTATCTTCTTGCTTAGTTGTGCAACGCGGCCTCCCACTTCTTTTTCTACTCTGGTTAGAGCCTGTTTGTGCTGTCCTCTGATGGGAGTAGTGCACACCGTTGTAGGAAATCTTCAATTTCTTAGCAATTTCTCACATGGAATAGCCTTCATTTCTAAGTACAAGAATAGACTGTCGAGTTTCAGATGAAAGTTCTCTTTTTCTGACCATTTTGAGCCTTCTATTGACCCCACAAATGTGATGCTCCAGAAACTCAATCTGCTCACGGGAAGGTCAGTTTTGTAGCTTCTGTAACGAGCTAGACTGTTTTCAGATGTGTGAACATGATTGCACAAGGGTTTTCTAATCATCAATTAGCCTTCTGAGCCAATGAGCAAACACATTGTACCATTAGAACACTGCAGTGATAGTTGCTGGACATGGGCCTCTATACACCTATGTAGATCTTGCACCAAAAACCAGACATTTGCAGCTAGAATAGTCATTTACCACATTAGCAATGTATAGAGCATATTTGTTTAAAGTTAGGACTAGTTTAAAGTGATCTTCATTGAAAAGTACAGTGCTTTTCCATCAAAAATAAGGACATTTCAATGTGACCCCAAACTTTTGAACGGTAGTGTATACCAACCTTTGTATTTACAATAAGCCTAGTTATAAACCGACCGTCTCAGCTAGCCCCTAAATAACAGTATAGGGTAGGCAAAAAACCCTCCCAGAACATAAGAGGGGGAAAATTCCTACCCGGTCCTGATGGGCGACCATTACTATACTGTCAATGGGCTGGAGTGGTAGGCGATGCTCTCCAGCAGGATGAGGGAGAGGGGGTTGGCCCACAACAAGGCCAGCCCTGCCCTACTAGTGGAAGGTTCCATGGAAACAACCAATCTCTTCTCCGAGGGGAGGAGACAAATTGCTCCATCCCCCAACTTTGTAGGAGGGTGAAGGGTAAAAATCAAAACACAAAACAATAGTTAAATTCAGCTCTATGGCAAGGCTTACATGACTGTTCAATATTAACAGGTCCAGACATATTACCGGTATGTGTATGTCCATTCTTAAGTTGTGAATACTTAGAAAGGGATTAGTCCAAAAGCTTGAATATTGTTTCAGAGGCACAAATTGCAACATTTGTAGTGATAATAAATGCATACCAAATTGAAGCTAACTTGTCGCCATTAATTTGCCTCTTTGATGCTCTTTTTTATTTGATAGATACTATGCTGTCAAATGTCTTTGCTTGCCATCTACAACACATTGTAGTCAGAAAGAAGGGCTAAACAAAAGGACTTCATACAAATAAATACATAGCTACCTAAGCTTTACCGTCCCTGAATAACTAAAAATGATACAAATTGTGCATCCATTATCCTGAATTCTGAATTATTCCAAAATCTGAAATTGTCTACACAGATGTCTGAGATAGACACCTTTGCTGTCTGGTGGTTCAATTTACATAAAGTTTGTTTCCAGCACAAAAATTATGTTTAAAAAAATTATTTGAAACATAAATGGATTTCTTATGTTGATTTGGTGCCCATGTACTTATAGAGGTATTTCATAATCTGAAAATCATCCCATTCCAAAAAACTTCTGGTCCTGAGCATTTTGGATAAAAGTACTCAACCTGTATTACAAGATTGCTATTTTGTGGCTTTTCCTATCTTTTTTTTCCCAATCTCAATAACATTTTATCTTTTGTTTTCCAGAGGATATCGATTGTATGCTGTTAGCCTAGTATGAATTTCCATTAGATCTGCTAAGACACTGTGAAATAAAGGGTCTGTTTATGTTTTGTATACCATATGATCTCCATATTTGCTGGGGATATTATCAAAAACTCATAGGTACCTGATACTACCGATATTTGCAAATCCTATATTTAGACTATACTTGGGTTGGAAGCATACCATAAAATAGCACGGGAGAATCCAGAAAGTCCTATCAACACTCCCAAAAAGTAATGATTTTGGGAGCATGGGTGACTGAAACCATGGAATTCAAGTCTATTGATAAGGGGGGGTCATACAGTACATGTTTTCCTTCTTCATTCTACGTCTCTCATTCTCTTCCTACTAAAACCCCATTTGTGGCTTGTCTTCACCTCATTTATCTTATTTTCTTTCCCTTGTTCTCTTTCCTCTCTTCTCCCTTCAAATCTTGTAATTTTTTTCCTGTTCAAAGCAGAACTTGGAAAACATTTGGCTGCAGTACAATTCCCATTTGTTGGTAAAAAAAAAAGAAGTACTTGCTGTGATCAAGCTTTAAAAAGCTTGGGAAGGTTTCTGTTCAGAACAACTGTGGTTGATGTACTTGCTTAATGATACCACCAGGGCCAACTCCATGTGATTTTCCCAGGAGACATCCCTAAAACTTTGGTTCTGGGCATGAAATCATGGGCCTGGAAAGCTCTTCATTTTTGAAATCCAGGTACCTATAAATACCTAAATCCCACTTTCCAATTTTCCTGCTGTTTCCATGCACACTTAAGTGGTTCAAAATAAATTTCTATGATTATTGACTTCATGAATCTTGGCAGTTAAAAGTTTTGCATATGGTAAGGGAAATATTTTGAGCATTCAACTGAATATTCAGAACTTATCTACCCTAGATGCCTATTGCAGGCTAATTTCCCCCTTTCTACCTGACACATAGGCATTTCTGATGATGTGATGGCTTAATATTTTCCTTTTTCTGCTCTGATGAACACAGGAAAAATGTGATTGAGGTGGTAGCCCATGTGGATAGCAAACCATTCTTGTGTCGGGCCAAGTCCTGCCGTTCACACAGAGCCCAAACTTTTGGGTTGCCCCAGAATTTCAATCAGAGTGTCCTGAATTTCCTTAACACTGAACTTAACACTGTGGAAGTTTTTTTGGGGGGGGGGGGTTGGATTTGAGAACGAATTTCAACTGTGATTTTTTTTGTATTTCTTATGGTTCTAGGGGCTTCACATACAGTATACAAATATATACTTGAATTTAAAAATTTAAATCAGAAGGTACATGGTGGTTGGCTGGTGACATTGGAGAGGAGGAAAGCTCGCTAATAGAGAAAAGTGTTGACAAGAGTTAATGAGAGAGTGCATGAGGACAAAAAAGGAGGCAATGCTAATTTCAAACATCTTACTCCTCCCAGTGTTCTTTTAACATTACAAGCAATACAAAAATATAAAATTGTATTTTTGTTCTGCATATGAATTTGGCAAGAAAGCTTTGAAAAAAGCACAATTATTACTTTCACAGGTAAGTCAATATTTTTGTATGAAAACATTAAAAAGATCAGCTGCAATAAAATTTATGTCAGGTGAGGAGAGATTCTCACATACAGTATTCTCACTTAATACACTCAAGGAAATTGGACCTTTAAGTTACCCTGAGTTGGATGCAGATTAATCAATTCTTTATTTTTTCTCTCTCTTTCATGAAGGTCATGTTCATTGGAAGCTTGTTTGGATCATGTTAATAGTTTTAGTGGCCTTTTTGTCTTTCTCAATTTAAATAGTTCACTTTTTGAATAAGGATTTTAGAGATGCTTAGGTGGGATATGGCAAAAAAAAGATTGGGAATCAATGATGTAGGAAAACCTACAGAGGAATTAAAATGAACTAGAATTTCATTAAATATACAACATTTTCAATATAATTTTACCTGTACACTGTAATATTTCTCAGAAATCACCAAGAAAATCCGCTTGAAAAGCAGCTTGAATTTAAAAAAAGATATTATTCATTTAACATCATGGTTTGAATTTTTTTACTACTTCAAGTTAAAAGTGACACGTTTAGAAATGAAAATGCTAATGACACAAATGGAGAAAATGCTAATGGCACAAATGGACGTAGCCAAAAGAGATGCAAATACATATAGATTTACTAGACAAGTTGGTTTGATCTCAATATCCCCTTGCCCCAAACTATATAGATTTCCTAGCCTGGCTGATTCTCAATATCACTCCACTCCAAATTTTGAATTTTCTACATCTATGACAACATAAATTACATAATCTACATTTCTCACTTTGACATTTCTAAGAAAGGTCCCATTTTGCTAAACTTAATAACATCTTCTCCATGAGAAGTTAAATACACCAAGACATTTATAGAAAATGCGAATACAGAATGTGGGTAATACATTTTAAAGTTGTATTATTAAGTTGCATTCTTCAGATGTAGTTTTGAATGTCAATAGTGCCTGAAGCAGAATAGAGTATTTTTAAAAATGGGCATAAATTCTGTGGATTATCCTGCTTGAGGGGAAGAGGAGACTTTTTATCCTGATCTTACGACCTTGAATATTGCCAGCTACGTTTATCTATAAAACAAATCCGAAGAATGGTGCTATAGAAACATTCAACTCTTTTGTTTAGACAGATGATTGTCAAAATAGTCATTATTCAACTAATTATAACTGAAGCTGAAAGACTTTGAGGAAAGTGTCTGGTCTAATGTGGATCCAAGGCCATATGTGGATTCCATAGCAGTTTTTTTGAGTCTCCCAAGAGCCCTTCTCATTTTTTTATGAATTTGTTTTTAATAAGAATGCCCATGTTCTAGACTTGAAAAGAATTTATAAAAAACCAAACTTACATCCTGCTTTTTAAAAGTTTATTTCTATCTGAAAAAGCTGCAAAATCTATAAGAGAGACAAAAACATGCAGACATTGTCTTGGAGATGCAAAAAAGTAATATTTTAAAATAGTTTTAAAAGGAAGGATTAGACAGCGCAATATGGATTGTAGCCCTCCACACTATAGGATTGCTTGTACATTGCCATTGTATATTCTAAGACTTCTGAGGACACAGGAGGGCCATAAATTAAAGCATTTAAACTATACCATGCCTGCCTTAAGAATCTGGTCAGTGATTCTGGGGAGGGGGGGGGGCAACTCTTGACTGAAATGATACTGTTTACCATTGATAGTGTGATTAATTCAGGTATACCACTTTCAATTGTGAAAGCTGAGCAGTAAATAAAGCAGACAGGGATAACTACAACAAAAGCAACTTTCAATTATTCAATCCAATTATTATAGGAAAATCAGCTTTTTAAAATGTGCTACTAGAGGAGAGTTCTATGGACACCATGAACTTTCTCTTAGTGGGATGAAAATGGTTGAAATTACTTGTTGTTTTCTTTGAGAGCAAAATTTGTGAAGAATTACATCTCCATCACATGGCTTTACATTTGCCATAAGAATTCATTGCATTCATTCATTCATACGGAAGAAATGTAAACAGAAAAGACTAAGGACTTTATCACACAAACCCAGTATTCTACTACAGTTGTGTCATCATTGAGCTCCTACATACCACATTAACCTATCTCTTTTTCCATTCTTTAGTGAAATAATGTATCATCTTTGTAGATCTCAATGGATTTATTTAATGTTTATGGCACTCAAAATCAAATGAAACCAGTAGAAATATGTATTTTATTAAACAGAAAAGTTGGATGTCTACAGTAGCAAGAAGAACAAGCATTACTCTTTAAGAGGAACTTCTCTGTAGCAAAGATATTTTCTTTGGATTATGAATGGGCAGTATAAAGTGAATATAAACAGAGTTTGTCCTTTTCCAATCTCTGTCTTGGTTGATATCATTTTGCTTGCTTTGAACACATTTATATATGCATGCTCCTACTTATTAAACCAGTTTGTGTGAATCCGTTTTAAAACAATGCATTTCTACACCTTTTTGGTTGATCAATACACTACCAGCTTGGAAAGTGTGAATTTTGTGTTTAGCCTAGAATTATGTCTGTATTCAGTACATAATATATGGTTCATATTGAAATCCATTTTGAAATGAAATCAATGGAATATTTCACACATTCCTGTCTGGAAAATTATCCTGTTTCCTTGTAAAACAGTATCCTCTCTATTTAAGAACTGTGGTGCTTGGGCGAACTTCCTAACTTTCCACAAATTGTCCCAGGCATCTGTGACAATGTTGATTGTTTAGCTTGGACTATGTATTTATTCATGTCACATTGAGCTCCTTCAATATTCCACCTTTCTGCAGTAGTGTAATTGCACCAGTTCACCAATCCAGGGTTCCAACAACATACTTCCACATATCTCTGCTACCCTGCTTTCCTCCACTACTGATGTGCCTTACGTTTTTATTTTTAAGATAATTGCACAATGTAAGTATTAAAAACAAAAAAAAATGAGGCCAAAGTTTTGTATAACATAAACCAGCCACCTTGTGAATAGTGAGGGGAAAAGGGAGCAGGATTGGGGGGGGGGGGGATCTTACTCCCTGATGCCACATTACTGCCACCATTCTTGCACAGAAGAAGAATAGACCCTTCACACCAAGGTAGACAATGGGAACATTACATAGAAGTTCTGGGAGTTGTTGACAGTTTTTTCCTATTAATAACTAGGGATGGGAGAATCACAGGGAGAGCAAGACAAACAGGTAGAGGAATGCACACAATACTGTGTCAAAAGTAACTTTTGGTGACCATCTCTATCACACGCATCACTGGCTGTTCATCAACATCAAGCAATAAAGACCCCTTTACACTGAATACATGCTACTATGAAGCACACCAGATGTTTATTGCATAGCCTATCTCTGGTTCTATTTTCAGTGAAGCTGATGGTCTGTTGAAAAATAACATTTACACACATTGATCTTTTCAAGAAAAAATGCTAGTTTTCCATGAATTTTAAGAAAAAAAGCCTCCTTCTTTAAAAATAAAATATATCAAATCAAAGGAAGATAAGACTTATTCCATGCTCTTTAAGCCACATTTCCAACTGTCCCTAGAACAGCGCTCTGGGATCTTAACAAATCCAGCAATGTTCACATGACAGATCTTATTTTAAATGCATCCTTATTCTATCGTCTACTGGCAGTGTGCTCTCCAGTCATGTTTTCTGCCAGTCTTTACCAGTTTGCCAATTACACAAGCTGCTTCCTAGACATCAGACAAAAATTCCACAAGACTGCTGTGCAAGCGCACCCTAATTAACCATCAGCTTAATTAGACAATTTACTGTGTAATTAGCAGGCAATTAGTCAACACCTCTCAGATCTTATTGACTGCTGTGACAGCCTTCTCTACTCTGAACATTCCAATACACAACCACGACTAAATCTCCAGCACTCTCAAATTCCCTGTACTACACAATTCGGGGGAAAGCAAGCAGCGATATTATATAACAAGTGGGGTCAGGGGATCAATGTGTCATCTGTTTGTATGCTGAGCGTTTGGCCAGCCGACACCTTTCGGTGCTATTTGCTGAAAGAAACTACCAAATATCTTTTCTGCTCCATCAATTTTGCACATGGTGCACTCCCATCAAAACCTCCTAAAATAAAATCATAGCCTCAACAAATGTTCTTGTTAAAATAAATAGCCACAGCCTAAGATGTTGTTTCATCTATTAACAACATGAGGGACAGGTGGGCTACAGCTCCCATCATCTCTAATAATTGGTTATGCTGACGGGAAATGGACTCCTGTGACATTGGAAGACATCAATTTGCTCAGCCCTATAGATTATCAGCAGTCTTCCAGGGCTCCAGAACAAAGTTTTCTATAGCATGCATACCTTTTGTTCATGTACTAATAATAGATATGTATAGGTACAGCAACATCATACTTCTAAATTAACCTGAAAAATTTAAAAGCAAGGATAATGCATTCAAATATGTATTTAAATGTAAGTTTCAAAATGATTTTTTAAAAAAGAATACACATTTCAAAATATGAGTGCTTTCAAATGTGCATTAGTCTGACATGCTTTTAAAAGGAAAGACGGTTAGGACATTGTGGAAACATGGAAATAGATGGAGAGCCGATTTTCCGTCCAGGAGAGGTAGATTAGGTCAGTTTATACTGTAATTCACAAAACCTGATAAAATCGAGCTTCCCTAATTTTAACTCATTTGCTTGCATTTCCTCCTGCCATCAGATATTCTGCATTTGGAAGACATGTTTTCAGATATTTTTCAAAGTTCATGAGGATGGGGAACAAAAACCTTTTTCATTAGCAAAGTTGAAAGCATGAAAACAAACAAAAAGAAACAATATGAAAGGGAAATATTATGGGTGCCCCCCCCTTAATTTTCATTTACAGAAAAGTGTGTTTTCTAAACCTGCTGCAATAAATAGCATCCTGTCCATGCTAATGGTAATACAGAATCAATGAACATATCACATGAAAGTAGCTATTAATAAAGAAAGAAATATTTACATATTGGAAGTAATTATGAAGTTGCAGTATGCAGCCATACCGACAGCAGGTCAGGGTTTTGGAATTGTATTCTTTGTGGAATTATCTTCTTTCTTAATTATATATTTTAAATATTGTGAATTGCTACCAATGAGCATTTTTGTGGTTTAAAAAAGGAAGGGGGTGCCATTGCTGTTCAACTCTAATATAGCTAGATTTGCAAACAAAAATCCTTCTTTTAACTAATGTGGTTTGTGTCTGCATTCTCATATAAGTTGTTGCAAACCTGGAATGAAGATTAATGAGAAAACAAGCATCAAAAAGTAAATGTTACTACTGGAATCGGTGTAGATATGTTTTTATAAGGCTACAACTCTATTTTCTCTTCTAAAGTAGATTAATCCAAGCAAGCAATCAATATTTATTAATGCTCCAACCAATGGTCATATGCATTTACAGAAGTACCATCAATTGGTAAGTTGATGATTATGGCTCAATGTTTATGTGGTGGACGGAACTCTGTTTTTAACGTAAGTGTATGTGTATTATGTGTCAATGCTAATTGTATTTTAATTCTGAATGTCTATGGTTTTATATTGTATTTATATTGTGTATCCACATCGAATTGTTGCCTTTTGTAAGGCTGCTATGAGTCCCCCCTTGGGGGTTGAGAAGAGTGGGGTAGAAATGATGTTAATAATAATAATAATAATAATAATAAACAAACAAACATCTATACAAAACACTGTAAATCCAATAATTAGAAGTAGGATGGAAGTAGGATAAAACACGACATACAAAATATACATTGTGAGGTGCAGCAACTCAAATGCAACATGTGCTGGGAGTTGCGTTGTTTTTAACATAAGTGTATGTGTATTATGTGTCAATGCTAATTGTATTTTAATTCTGAATGTCTATGGTTTTATATTGTATTTATATTGTGTATCGGCATCAACTTGTTGCCTTTTGTTAGGCTGCTATGAGTCCCCCCTCGGGGGTTGAGAAAAGTGGGGTAGAAATGATGTAAATAATAATAATAATAATAAACATCTATACAAAACACTGTAAAATCCAATAATTAGAAGTAGGATGGAAGTAGGATAAAACACGACATACAAAATATACATTGTGAGGTGCAGCAACTCAAATGCAACATGTGCTGGGAGTTGCGTATTTACCGGTAGAAAGCCAATATGAAAGTTTGGTCATTTAGAAAGTAGATTAATCAAATTCACCATTTTCAGACATGAAATTAATTAAAATAAACCAAAAGATCCTCAAACATCTGAAGTTACCCCAGTAAATAAAATATCCCAAGTTAGTTTATCCATCTACCCTATGTCACTCCATGTCAAGTATGAATTTATTGTGGTCACATTTTTTTCTATTTGGATGCTGAAGAATAATTGGGAAAGGCACATGTGTGTGATGTAAAAGCAAATTTCAATGCTAATCGCAGAAATATATCAGCTAAATCAATACTTACTGATTTTGTTGCAATCGTGTACCTAAATGATGGCACTTATTTCTTGCCTTAGTTCCTTATTCTGTTTTTAAAGAGAGTGCGATCAATAAGATTGTACAGTAACTGACTCTATGCAATCTCTTGAAGCCTCTATTGGGTCTATAGAATCCTTCTTTTCAGAATTACATTTACTGTTTTACATTGAATAAATATGTGCAATTAGCTAACATTTAGACAGATGCCACAGGATCGGATGATAAAGATGTCACACAACTTCAGCAAAGCGTCCTTTCACTAATTATAGCAATTGGGAAAACTTAACAAAGTGCTAATAAACAATCCATTCCTCTCTCTTGCCTCTTATATAAACACACCCAAATATATGTGAAAACAAGCAGAGTCCTTTGTTGTGCCTGCAAGTCAATTATGCCTTATAGTGATCCTAAGGCATGATAGATTTTCTGGAGCCAAGAGTAGGTGACATACCCAAGGTCACTCAGTAGGTTTAACTCTGGTCTCCAGAGTTGAGGTCCTGAGCTCAAAACACTGTCTCTCTTATCTTTGAGGGGGAAAGACTTTCAGTAACTCGATTACAAAAACAATTGAAATTCAAATGTATGACTAATAATTGACAAGATAACATATTACATTTCATATTATGTAGGGTTTGCCTAATAGTGAGCAAACCTTGACTTTGCCATTTTATGTAAGGAGCACCATTTTACAACACTCTTGCGTATTATGGGACTTGAGCATCCATGGATTTTGTTTTCCACAGTGGTACTGTTGTGGCTCAGCTTACTTATCCAAACGCATCTCCCCATATGAACCATCTCAGATATTAAGATCTTCTGGGGTGGCCCTGCTCTGGTCTCACCTCCTTTGCAGGTGTGGTTGGTGGGGATGAGAGACAAGGCCTTCTCAGTGGTGGCCATGTCTGTTATGGACTCCCTCCCCAGTGACATGAGGCTGCCCCCCACCCTCCTGACCTTTAGGAAAAAACTGAAAACTTGGATGTGGGCTCAAGCTTTTGGATAATTCCATATTCACATTTTTTATATGTGAATATGCAATGATGCAATGATAACTAGAACGGCCTGAACTATGCTATTGGATTATATGATTTAAATAATTTAATGTTGAAATGTTTTTAGTGGGTGTTTTAATGTATATGTCTTTATTTGCTGGATATGTATTGTATGTATTGTATGGCATTGAATTGTGCCTTTATGTGTGCCGCTCTGAGTCCCCTTTGAGGTGAGAAGGACAGGATATACTGTAAATATGGCCAATAAATAAATAAACAAATAAATAAAAAAATACTTGAACCAAACACCAATGAATACTGAAGGTTTGGTTTTTACATACTTGGGACTTAAGCATGCACAAACTGTGATTTCTGTGGTCCTCCATGGTCATGAATTTAACCATTCAATGTTTTTAAAGAAGTTTGATTTATATATCTATTTTATATACATGAATGCCCTGGGTCACATAAACATTTATTGAGCAAAAAGAAGTCACAAGCTGAAAACAATTAAGAAGCTCTGCCTAGAAGTTGACTTAGAAAAATGAAATAAAATGATAAAAACTTAGAAGGGGTAGGAATAAAGGAAAAGCAGAAGGTGAGCCTATTTGCAGATGATACATTGTTATTTATTGAAAATATAGTAGGTAAAATGGATAAAGTAAAGGAACATCTAGAGAAATTTGGGGAATCAACGGGTCTACAAGTTAATTGGAATAAGTCAGAAATGATGCTATTTAATTATACAAAGAAAGAAGAAAAAGATTTTACAGAACAAAGAAAAATGGGAATTAGATTAAAGAACAAATTAAAATACCTTGGAGTAATAATAACAAAAGATTTAAAAGAAATGGAAGAGGTAAATGTAGTAGCATTGAGAAAAGAGGTTCAAAAAAATTAACAGAGTACGACAGTATACATCTATCTTGGTTTGGAAAGATAGCATTAGTAAAAATGAAAATACTCCCAAAGATAAACTTCATATTTAGAATGCTGCCACTTCAAATTACAGAGGAAGAACTAAACAGATGGCAACAAATGATAAATAAATATTGCAATGGTAGTAAAAGAAATAGACTAAACAAACAGTTATGGTATAAATCGCAAAAAGAAGGAGGTTTAGCACTCCCTAACATTAAAAAATATTATGAAGCGAGTAGATTGAGACTGGTTATAGAAGGAATGATTAAAAAAGATGGGGTAGAATGGCTAAGAAATTACTCAGGAAAGTGGAAGAAAAAAATATGGAATATATTTTTAAACAATTCACGAGGAAAGAAATTAGGAAATTAGAAATCCAATGTTGAGTAATATATTAGAAGTGTGGAATAAATACAGGAGAATGTTAATAACGGATGGATCAGTAATAACCCCAATTGTAATGGAAAAGAAATTTCCAAAGAATTTAAAACAAATAATGGATAAAAAGTTAAGGGAAATTTTTTTAGATAAAATGGGGATTGGATAAAAGTAGGAACGAAGAAGGAAATGATTATGGAAGAATTTAGAGAAATAAAATTGACATGGTTCCATTGTATACAATTAGAACAATGGTTTAAAAATTGGCTAAAAACAATAAAAAAGGAAGTAAGGTCAACAAATTTGAACAAATAATACAAAATGGGAGGGATGTAGAAGAGCATGAAAACTTGAAAGGAATAACTAGTAAAATATATAAGATAATAATTGAAATAAAGGAAGGAAAACAAAAAATAACACCCTTAAGGAGGTCTGGGAAGAAGACTTAGGGATAAAAATAAAGGAAACAGAGTGGCAACAATTGTGGAGACAAAGACATCTTAAAAATTTATCAATAAGGATTAAAGAAAATTATTATAAATTAATATGGAAATGGTACCTTACACCAGTAAGAATGGCAAATATAAATAAAAACTACTCGAAAAACTGTTGGAGAGGATGCCAAGAAACAGGAACATACATACATATGTGGTGGCAATGTAAATATGTAAGCAAATTTTGGGCGAAAGTATTTAAAGAAATAGAAGATATAATGAATATTAAAATAGAAAGAAGTCCTAGTATAGCTTTATTATCATTATATAATAGTATACAATTGGAAAAAAAGGATAAAGATGCGATAACAAACCTATTAACAATAGCAAGACTGCTTATAGCAAGGAATTGGAAAAAAGAAATAAATATACAAATAGAGGAATGGTACAAGGAAGTATGGAAACTGGCAATAAATGACAAGTTAACATGTATATTAAAAGTAAAAAGAGGTATATGGAAACAAAGTGATTTTTATGAGGTATGGAGAAAATTTATTGAAAAAGGATTAGAAAAGGAAGAAGGAAGGTTACCTCCACAAGAAGAAATGAAATTTTGGACGAATGATATGTAAAAGCAATGGCTTGGGGAGGGGGGAGGGGAGCACAGCGGTGAGGGATACAAAAATGTATAAGAAAAACATAATGGCAGATGCTAAAGATTGAAGTATTGTACCTAGAAATGAATAACATATTTAAAAAAAAATAGAAAAAAAAAGAAAAAGAAAAATGAAATAAAATGTGATTATTTACAACTGAAAAAAGAAGAAACAATATTTCCTCTTCTAATTCTGTTAGATAGCTTGGCAGTTTGAATATAATCTAATAGAGGAGGAAATAATGATGATTTTGTTAGAAAATGGGGGCTTGCATTTGAATATTTAGAGAGGAAGACAAAGGTAGGCTTCAAAATAGCTGCAAGGGCAAGTTATTAATATACAGGTAGAGATAAGGGTAAGTTTTTATGAGATATTACTTTCACACAGTAGTGTCGGAAGTCATGGGTCGGTTGGGTGGGTTTGGTAGACAGATGTATTTGTATCATATGTATTTGATTTATTTATCTTTTTATTTTACATTCCATATACCACCTTCACACAATAAAAAGTTATTTACCAGAGAGAGAGAGAGAGAGAGAGAGAGAGAGAGAGAGAGAGAGAGAGAGAGGAAACAATATTTGGAAGTGGATGGAAGTACTGAAGAACACATAGTTTGACAATCCTATGTACAATAAAGTGAAGAATTCACAGTCAATAAACTGATCGACACTGTTGTTGCTGTTTCTGTTGTTTTTATAAAAACAAGAATTATTTCATTTCACAAAGAAGAAGCTTTACAAATGACAACATATGTCTCCCTTCTTGATTTATCCTTTATTAGGGGAAATGGTGAAGAATTGATTTGTTAAACAATAAATAATTCAAATTGGTGGGTAAAAGCTCAATGTGCTAGATATCTTGTAAAATGTGTAAGATTTGTCTCCTCAGTGTACTAGGCTTGAGGTTAATAAAAATTGTCCTTGATGCTATTTAGTAGAAGGGCAAACAGTCTTCTTTTTTCATTTGACATTAACAATCTGATCATTTGTCTCGCCACTGGAAGCCTATGTAGCTTTCATATAGTTGCCACAATAAAGCACATAATATTTCTGTTTACTGAGATATCAACTGGCATTTCACTGCAAGTCAATGGTCTGCCTTGGCTACAGCAAACTAGGCTTCAGTCTGGCATCTACAAATGTCAAGAGTATATAAAAGTAAACAGGGCAAAATCAAAAGCAATTTCTAGGTTCGTGTTTCTTTTTTCCCCTAAAAAAGAAAACAAAAGAATGAAGCAACATTTGCTTAAATGTATTTATGGGAAATAAATAAATAATCTGTGCAATATTCACCTGTCAGTCTAGAAAAACAACAAGGGAAACACTGTCAGTAGGACAGGATAATAAAATTTCAAGCAGATGTTCAAGCCAGGGCTGTAATTCTCATGCAACTCCCTTGGTAAGCGTATACTTACTCTATTATATGCAAGCTAGGCAAATTGTACTTCATCATCACAAGTGAATTGTAAAATATTAATATTTCATACTCTAACAAAACTCTACCGAACAAACTTCACTGTATGAAAAGGCATCAAATATTCCACATTTTAATATTGTTTCAAGTCATTTACAGGGAGGGAAATGTGACTCGTATATTGCAAATTACCGTGCTGTGATATCAGAGAAAGAAAAATATGCCTTTTACGCTGCAAGTTCAATTCAGTAAAAATACTGACATTACAGGGGACAATACAAGGCATTGTGCTTTAGTTCTGGCATGTATAATTATGAAGAGAGGCATGTGCCTCCCATATTGGTCCCTATGGAAACACCATTGGTAGTAGAATGAATCAGGGTGTCTAATATTATGGAGAAATGTCATTTCTTAGCACAATCCGTTAATTCACACAAATGAAGGCTCTAATTGGCAAGCAACTTCTGCAGATACACCATGCTATCATCTCTGTCACGTTCGCTGCATGAACAAGTGTATATATACCAGGCTTGAGGATTATTTATGGTGTTGTATCTTCAAATGAAAATGGATTTTAGTCATGATTTACTCTTTTTTAAATCTTTGGCAAAACATTGCAGTAGGCAGAGGTTGTATGCAGATGTAACATTAAATTCTAATTCATCTTTATGCCAGTCAGCTTCAGAGAAACTCAGGTTTAGGCATTTATCTTGCATTCTCAAATCCAGTTCATCTACAGGGAAACTGGAAGCTTTTTTGTTTTCTTGCTTCACAGATTAACAGAAACTTAATCTGTCATCTGAACCTCAAACTCTAGTTAATCTCAATTGTAATAGTTGATAAAAACCGGCTCCATCAATTTTGGTCTCCCATTTTGTTATTTAAATAATCTATAGTTTTATTTTGTACAGTTGAAACAAAACAAACTCCAGTTAACGTAAAAGAGAAATAAACATCTGTAATCCCAATTTGTACTTAGCTAGGAA
Organism: Anolis apletophallus; assembly: GCA_030556195.1. NCBI lineage: Eukaryota > Metazoa > Chordata > Lepidosauria > Squamata > Anolidae > Anolis > Anolis apletophallus. The sequence continues at coordinate 121,308,515 of JARBWK010000005.1, read as the reverse complement.
TGTGATATTCAGAAAGTTTATTCTTGAAGAAAACAACAAATGATTTTTGAAATTTTCTTCAGGCTACAAGAAAGTCTTTAAAATACATACTTTTCAAAGTCTATTCAGAATTTAAGCTACAGTTCATGAAATGTTACATGTGGTTGTTTTGTGTTGAAATCAATATTTTCTGTTTGTATGCAGCATTTTTGCATTCTGTACAAAGCAACCAAGCAAGAATTTTTCATAAGTTCCTGATTACAATGTTTTCTGTACAAGAAACATCTTATTCTGAATACAACATATCAGGAATAATATTTTATTTGCAGGATATTTTATTTATCCACAAAACAACGTATGTAATGTTTTCACAGACTATGTCTTGAACTACTAAGATTCTTTACAGTCCAGATCTCCAAATACATAAAAAAATGACTATTTTTCATTTTTTTAAAATCACAACATTGAGATTGAAGGAAGGGAACAAGGTAAGCCTTTATTGTAACACACTTTTAAAAAGCTAAACTGTGTTTTTAAAAAAACAAATCAGGATCTAGGCCATACTGTCCCGCTTCAACAATGGGAAGAAATATGGACAAAAACCCTGAAATATAAGGCCACTACTGACATACGGGAAAACTGGATAAAGATGCAGTATAGATGGAACCTATTCCCGGAGAAACGCAAAATTCAACAAAAAATTAGAAATGTAACAAAGGACAAGGCACATATTATCATCATCAATGGTGGGGTTGCAAAAAATAGCTAAATATTGGAAAGGGATACACAGAGAAACTCAGTGTCACAATGCAGGGTCTCGGCCCAGCCCCTTAATCACACACAGAGAGACGGTAATCAGCTAACTATTTATTGAATAATAAAAAACAGGTGAAAAGGATAATTGTCCATAAAAGTATCAAAAAGTTCAATCAAAACGGTAAAGAGTTCTTAGATAAATCCAAAGGCAAAAAGCTTGGCAAAAGTTCCGCAAAAGCAATGCGGATCAAAACAGACTTGGTCCGTGGCAATTCAAACAAGGCAAAGTACAAGGAATCAAGGCCCAAGAAACTTCTTGGTAAGACACGAGCCCAAATCCTGGATCCGTGGATCTTCACTCGCTTCACTCCCTTCAAATCAGAAGTGGCCGAGCAACTGAGGATCCGTTCCCACGGATCCTATACTTAATTCCCTTGGTGAGACCCCCGACGCTCTAGGCTTTGGCGCCAACCTGTACTACGGGACCTAACGCTCCGTTGGCGCTCTAGGCTTCGGTGCCATTCCCTCCTACTGGACTCAATGCTCCGTCTCCTATCAAAGCTCCGTCCTTGCCTCCCAGCACCTGGGTCGCTATCTTCGTTAGAGCCAGACTCCCTTTCAGCTTCCATGGGCTCATCCTCCGCTATCTCCCTGACCCTTTCTTGCGAACCGAAACCACCTGGTCTCTCATACTGATTATCTGGATCAGCACTCTCAGTGTCAGCCTGACTTTCCCAGCTTTCATACCCATCGGGCCAGCCATCATCCCATTCCAAACTCTCTGTGGGAGATGAAGGCCCAGCTGCCTCATCATCCCCTTCATCTATCTCCCCATCAGCCGCAATTGGCCCTAATGCAAGCGGGACCCCCGGGGCAGCCACCTGCCCCCCGGCACGAATGAGAACGGGGTTGCTACACTCAGAAAATACTAAAAACAAAATATAGAATGGACCCACAGAACTATCTATTAGGATTATCAATAACCTCGTTAAACGAAAATCAAGATAAGATGTTCTTTCTACTAAGCACTTGTGCACGTCTAACATTAGCGAAACAATGGAAGCAAAAATCAACCCTAAATATAGAAGAATGGACTTTAAAAATCTTCGATATAATCCAACTAGATTTCTTAACACAGAAACTAAATGAGGGGAAAAGAAAAAAACCGGTCTGGACTAGTTTCAAAGACTATATGCAAAATAAGGGAATTAAATTTATTATAGACTTGAATGATGTGTAACAAAACTAAGTATGATAAATCAGTATTTTAGAGACTTCAGCATCTAAACATTAATGAAAATTCCATCTGTAATAATGTGGAAATACCTGGGGAAACTTCTGGGAAGTCATTTTAATTGACCTTAAACCTTCCCCTTTCTTTAACCCCCCTCCCCCCATGGCACCCCCCACTCACTCCCCTTTTGCACACCATTTTCTGTAACTGTATTGAAAAGCACAATAAAAATACTTTTAAAAAATGGCAATCCGGTTTTCCAAATGCTAGTCTCAAAAAGAGTAGACCCAGTGAATCAATAAGATTTACAGGAGTGTTAATTTTTCTATCAGCAGTTGATGGAGTAGGACTACTTTGGATTAGTAATTGGATTTAGCCATTTATAATAAGAAATTGCTGCATGAGTTTATATCTACTGGTGATGTTTAATAAAGACAACAGTATCTCTAAGTTATTGAAAGCGACAGCATCACAAATCAATCCATGTCACCAGCAGAGTAAAGACAGATGTCTCTGATTAATCAAAATTAAATTTTTGCCGATGAAAGGAACAGCTAAAATCAAAGCAAATATTTCTGCCTTCCTTTCTTTGTTTATTTTTGTGCTCAAACTCCTATGATACTGAACAAAATTACAAATTAATGTGTAGTGTAAAAGTATAAAAAATATTTCCCACTTTTATACTATGCAAAGAAAAAAAGAAACATGAGCTAAAATAATTAGACTTTCCCTTTGAAAACTTACACCTTTGCCAGTTAGATTTCAAATGGGGTAGGGATGCTAGCTTTCATTTGTTCCATATCCCAACAGATGTTGGGAACAATGAAACAGTTTTTAATCCTTTAGTTTAGAGATATTTGGGAAGTTTTACCTAAAGTGTTGGGAAACTGTGCTGAGTATCCCAAAAGTTGCATCTTTTGCCCTGTCAAAGCTTTCTTCTGAGAACTGTGCAGCCCTGCCTAAAGCAAAGGTAACAAAGAAAAAGTGGGCAGCATTCAAATTGTGGAGTTTGCACAAAGTTTTGTTTTTAGCCAGCCGAGTGTGTGGACAGGAGTGCTGCACAACAAAACAGACCTGCCATTTTCTCTTCACAGTGCAAAGTATATGGGCAGGATGGGCTCTCTAGCCTTTTGGCAACCATCATAAGAGAAGGAAAACTATAAATTCAAACCCGGGCAGATGGTGCTTATCTAACTCAAGGTCAACCATCTAAGAGAAGGAAACTCTAATCAAACCTATGACCTGAGGACCTCGCTGCCACCAGCCAAGCTTGCTAGGCCCCAGCAGGCGAACCTTTGGTTTTTAAAGGGTGACGCCAATTCTGTGCATGCTGCGCTCCACCAGAAAAATCCATTGCACCGGCTCAAAGGACACATCCAACTTCCTTAGCCATCAACACGCTTGTAGAAAGCGTGGGATGAGTCCTTCCTGAATCAGAGAAAAGCCAAGAAGAAGAAGGAAAGTATAGGTTTTTTATTGGAAACTGTTGCAGTTGATGTTGTGCCCTGAAAAATAACAACAAAAAATTCCCACAATGTTCAGGAACAAGAGTTATGCAGAACAAACAGCTTTAAACTTGCTCAATTAAAGTCCCCTTTATTTCATTTATTATTTTTCTCCTTTATGTATTCAAAACTGTACCTCTGTGTGACAAAATAGGTTTCAGATATCAGAATATTAGCTATTAATTCTAGGAAACAGAAGGTGGAAATAAAAATAGCATTCTGAAGTGTGTATACAGGGATGTTTCAAAATGTTGGATCCAATTTCAAAGTAGTACATTTTCCATCTTTTTATTGTCTTCAGGTCAGCCCAGGCATGTAGCTGAAGCCCCCAAGCCCCCCCCCCCCCAATTCTCAGGGTGGTCCGCGATAAGTCCTTACTGGTACATTATTTAAACTGCTATATGTATTTATATCATGATCTGATCACCATGCTCAGTATATACCATATGCATGGTGGTAATGGGATAACAATTCAAAAGGTTTGCTAGGGTAGACCCTCTCTCGCCCAGATTCAGCCCCCCCCCGCGAATCAAAATCCTGGCTACGGCCCTGGGTCAGCCTTAATTTATGGCATTCTTATAGGATTTTCTTGGCAATATTAATTCTGAGAGGCTTTGCCACTAGCTGCCTCTAGGGCTGAAAGGATAGAACTTGCCCAAGGTAATTGGTTTCCATGGCTGAATAGGGATTCAAACCACAGTTTTTCAGAGTCCAGCACACAAAACACAAGTCACACTGTCTTTCAAACACACACGCACACACATTTCTATAATATACATTATATTTGCGTTATTAATTTTTCATATGTTACCTTCAGCCTAACACAAATGATTTCTTAGAACAAATTTTATGTATTTATTTACTATACTTATATCCCACTCTCACTCTCTCTCACCCTGCAGGGGACTCAGAGCAGCTTACAATATGGCAATATCCAATGCTGCACATTCAAGAACAAACAATACAAATACATTATATAGCAATAAAACAATGAAATAAACTCTGATATTAATTTGAAGAGTTGTTAATTATCTATGAATTTATGATCTATTCATTATCATAATGCATGGTGTGTGAGAGAAAAGATGGTAGCAGACTCTCTACTGGGAGATTCCTGAGTGATTTGCAATAGCAGCAACAATTCATTGGAATAAGCTAATACTTCCTCCTCCTAATGCTGATTTCTTCAGCCTCCTGCTATATTTTTAAAACAGACCAGAGCAGGCCTGGCTGAGCAAGGGAAGTGATTAATGCCTCTTTACAAGGCAGGATGCCAACATGTCTCAAGCAGGCTGTTGTAAAACATCTTTTGAGGAAAACAGTCCCTTGATCACACTATACTGGATAACAATAGGACACTCTCCAGCATTCCATTTTTGGACAAGGTGCATGGTGACTACTCAGCTCCAGGGGTCTACAATAGGAAATATAAGGGATGAAGGCAAATAATATGAAGCTTAATTTAGACAAGACAAAAATTTATTTTATTTTATTTATTTATTTTATTTTATTTATTCATTCGGCTTCTATGCCGCCACTCCCGGCGGGCTCGGGCGGCTCACAGCACCAACAAAAAACACAGGATAAAACAGCAATACAAGATAAAACAAGCATAAAACATCATTACGAGGTCCCAGTACCCCACCCGGACAAATGAACACCGTCTCTCAGAATTCAGCCCACTAACAACGGAGGAGGTGAGAAGGCTGGTGACCGGGGCAAGAGCGACGACCTGCCCAACGGACCCCTGCCCATCACACCTAATTAAGTCCAATATTGACATCATATCGGGTGCTCTGAGGGACTTGGTAAATCTCTCCCTAGAGACAGGCACCTTTCCGAACTCCCTGAAAGAGGCCAGAGTCAGCCCCCTCTTGAAAAAGACGAACCTCGACCCGGATGACCCAGCAAGCTACCGCCCGGTTGCCAACCTACCCTTTCTGGGTAAGCTCTTAGAGCGAGCGGTAGAAAGCCAATTACGGGACTTCCTGGATCAACTGGGGCCTAGACCCGTCTCAGTCGGGTTTCCGCGCAGGTCACGGAGTGGAATCCGTCCTCGTAGCGATCACTGACGACATCCGCCGTCAACTGGACCGGGAGGCTCGGCAGTCCTAGTCCTCCTGGACCTAACCGCGGCTTTGACACCGTTGATCACGACTTGCTCCTCGACCGCCTGGCTGCCTCTGGGATCCGTGACAAGGCTTTGACCTGGCTGGAATCGTTCCCTGCGAGGCCGCTCGCAACGGGTCGAGTGGCAGGGTCAAGTCTCTAGGAAAAGCGAATGGAATGTGGAGTCCCCCAGGGTGCTATCCTATCTCCCACCCTCTTCAACATCTACGTCCAGCCTCTGGCTAGTATTGCCAGGAGCTATGGGTTCTCCTGCTGCCAATATGCGGACGATACACAGCTGCTCCTGAAGCTTGACCCAGGGTCATCGTCGGTGCCGGACAATTTCAGCCAAGGACTGAGAGCGGTGACGAGCTGGCTCAGAGCGCATAGACTCAAAATCAACCCAGCCAAAACGGAGATCCTCTGGCCTGGCCGACCCGCCTCTCACCCATCACTGCCACCCTTCGAGGACGAGCCCTTATTCCCGGCTCCGGCAGTGAAAAGCCTGGGAGTGATCCTGGACGAAAAACTAACGATGGAGGCCCAGATCAGGCGGCAGCAAAGGCGCCTTCTTCCACCTCCGTGAGGGCCCGACGGCTGGCCCCCTACCTACCACCTGAGGTGCTGAGAACCGTGGTACATGCCACCGTTGTCTCGCGTCTTGATTATTGCAACGCCCTATATGTGGGCCTCCCCCTCTCCACAACCAAGAGGCTGAAACTCATCCACAACGCAGCGGCCAGACTCATCTCGGGGTCATCAGTGAGGACCACATCTCTCCTATCTTAAAAGATCTCCACTGGCTGCCCTTAGAGTTCAGAGTGCTCTACAAACTCCTGGTGCTCACTTTTAAAGCTCGGCACAATATTGGGCCAGCCTACTTGAGTGACCGGCTGACGGCCCAACGCAGCGTGAGGCCAGCACGTGCCATAAATGGCAATTGCATGACCATCCCCGGGGTGCGAGAGGCTCGGCTGATGGAAACCCAGTGGAGAGCCTTTTCCGTGGCGGCCCCCAGGATCTGGAACTCATTGCCACCTGCCCTCAGAGCCACTCTGACCCTAACTAGATTCCGGTCAGACCTAAAGACCTGGCTCTTCCGCCTAGCGTTTGGGGCCTGATTGGTACCTCTGAATGTCTGAGCCTTCCTCAGACTTGTATCTGTTTTAAACTGCTGTACACTGTTGTTTTAGGGTTTTTAAATGATGTAAGTCGCCCGGAGCACCTCTGGTGGAGGGCGACTCACAAATATTAAAGTATTATTATTATTATTATTATTAAAAGTATCAAGATACACAGCTAAAAACGACCAGGGTTAGAGATCAATTCCCAACAGGGGGGGGGGTGTCCCACTAGCCTACCCGTGGAAGGCAAGCTGGAAGAGGTGGGTCTTACACGCCCGCCTGAAGGGGAGCAAGTCGTGGATGGCGCGCATGTCCGCCGGAAGGGCATTCCAAAGTGTCGGTGCAATTACCGAGAAAGCCCTTCGGCAGGTGGCTGTCAATTTCGCCGCTTTTGCAGAGGGGACGGCCAGAAGGTTGGTATCCTCAGAAAGAAGAGATCTCATAGGGCAATATGGGGAGAAACGGTCCCTCAGATACGCTGGCCCTAGGCCGTGCAAGGCCTTAAAGGTGAGAACCAACACAAAAATGCTCCTGGTCAGATGAAAGAAGGATCTGGAAATAGGGATTCAGCCTGTATTGGGTGGGGTTAAACTCTCCCTGAAAACGCAGATGTGCACGTTGTGGGTACTAATGGATTTAGCCTTGATCCTGGAGGTGCATGCTTCAGCAGTGACTAGGAGTGATTTGCATAGTTAAAGCTACCATGTCAACTTTGCCCACCTGGAGAAATAAGAACTGGCTGTGATATTACAGGCCTTAGTTATAGCCCATTTGAATTACTGTAAGGCCTCCTATATGGGGCTATGTTTAAAAGTAACTTTATATGGCTTAAATATTTGTGGTCAGAATCTAAATTGGGAGGAGCACACAACTCCTTTGCAGCAAGAGCCCCATTGGCCGCCAGACCTTTCTGGCCCAATTCAAAGACCTGTAACCATTCTTTGGCTGAGCTTAATTTTGGGAAAAAGATTTTTCTCCTTTGGTATGAACTCAGACCCAAACCTGTTCCATTGTGGAAGAAAACTCCATATGCACATAGATCCAGTCCTTTAACATTGTAAGCCTACTATTCTGCCTTTCTCCCATTCCTTAATAATATTGGAATAAAAGTCTGAAGAGGAAATAAAGGGTGGAACCAGGGAAACATCTTAATGATAGAACAGCACGTAATATTTTAATAGTTACAGGCAATCATGCAAACACCCCGCCAAAATGTTCCTAGTTGTAATTCTGCAGTTCATAATATTGGCGACCCTTGTGGAAAATGGCTTGTAAATGCATGTGAGTGAATGTCAAAGGGAGGTCTAAATGGCACAAGTCACATTTTGGGCAAAGCAATGAGACAGAAGCAGAACAGAGGTAGGTGCAGTGGGGTGAGAGTTTGGAACATATGAACTGTAGGTCAGTGGCTTAGCAAATATGGCTTATAACTGGCAACACGACAGCATTGGCTTCTGTTACAGCACTTTAATTAAAGAAGTGACTGCTCCAGTGATCCAGAATTAATTTTGGCTGGATAACAATTATAATACAACCTTCTGGGTAACTCCATGCTTGGGAAGACACATATTGAGAGCTGACCTAAAGACACTCAGACTGGGCCAGCTGAACATGAAAAATAAAATAAAAGAACAACTCCCCCAAAATGGGAAATGTTCATTTTAGAATAAAAACAAACTCAAAGAAAAAGGCCCTTTCTTCTTTCTGTTCAGTCCTGTATATATAGCATATATCTTGGTGAGTTTAGACTGAATTAGGCTGGGAACTTATTATATTAGGAAATACTCTGTTCCAATCAGTATGCATTCCGTATTTTTTAATGGCTGCATGCATACTGTATTCAGATGATAGGCATATTGACACTTGATTACTACAATTTTTATGTTTAGAAAATACTGTGATTTGACTCAAAACACCACAAAGGCTGGTTTCTCTCAATCTATCCAAAAGACTCTCTACATCACTCTGTGGCCTCCCCCCCCCCCAAGATTGTGCAGTGACATAGCTTCAAGTCCTGAACTATCACTCTCGCGAGATTTGAAAAATATCTTGCACCTGTGCAGCAATAGGTTTGCCTTTTGGCACAAAACAAAAACATCCTGTGGATTCTTGTTTGCATCAAATTAACTTTAAAAAGCTAGTTATTACAGTAGACATGGCAACATTGCTGCAATTATTGCTGATGTTTCTCCAGTTAGTAATATGCAGCTCTATGACGCCAAACCTGAGGCAAATAAGTCTCTTGTCAGCACTACTTCTCCTTTTGAGAAGACATGAAAACATTATTTTGAAATCTTTGTTGATTGTGTTGCTGGAGCAGACGTTACTCTTACATGGGAAGGGTCCACCCCAGAGCCAAGGTGATATTAGCTGAGGAAAAAATTTACAAGGTTTTTGTAGTAGGATAGGGAATTAAGAAAAGGAGGCAATGGAATCTTTATCAAAATTATTTCATTCCCAGGTTTTTCTGTTATATAAAAAGACAATTGAAATAAAACAGAGGAAGAAATTGCACAGATTCTGGTTGGATTTTTGAAAGAATAATGAGGTAAAGTGGCAATTACTCATTTTAGAAATTCCAGAGATCTTTCCTCATCAATGTCCAAAATAGAAATGGTGGCTGCTTTCATCACAAACAGTCCAGGATCAGGAGACTCCATCCTCATATATGCCCGCAAATGACAAGTTTTTATGTGATCACACATAAAAACAATGCTTCAGCAATGGAAGAAACCATAGTATTTCAGAAAACATGATTAGAATCCTGTCTGCAAATAGTTTCTCTGATGCTTCACAGGTGGATTCTGACAGAATACTGATGAGATGGGGCAAACACCATGTGATAGAATCAAATATTCTCAGAAACAGTATTTCCTAATGTGATATGGTCCTCAGACATGCAAGTGATGTGGGGGAAAATCCAATATGGAGCAATTCAGTAAGGCAGTGAATGACTGCACTGTCATGGTATACAAAACTATGCTTTAGGTATGCCCTGCACAATACTTTGCAGTAAACTGTTAATATAGTTATTTGGGGTAGGAATTACAACATTATCTCACAAACAAAGTCAATACGAAGCTTGTTTGTCTCTTGTATTTGCATCCTTTGGCCAGTGTCACCACCAAATAATACCCATGCTTAACAGTTTTGGCTTGGAATATATCCCTTCTTTTGACTTCAGTTTAATGCTCTCTGTAAACTAATCAAGAGCTATGTTCTCATGTACTTCCCACAAGTATCACATGTTCTATTGGGAATTTGGAGCTGGTGAAGTTATTCTCCACACAAGGAATCATTCTCCACACAAGGGAAAATCGAATAAGAAGATGGATAAACTGCCCTACCCACAGTAAAATGTTAATGGAAGAAGCTTTAAGCCAATCAAGAATAACATCTATCTGCATGAGTGTGATGAAGTTACCACAGGCATCAGTGTTTAATTTTATAAAATGGGTATATTGCACTTAGATAGCACACTGTATTCCTGTAACTCTAGAAAGAAGGTCATCAGTATAGATCAATTAACCGTATGGTTCAAAAACATCTAGGGGAAATATTCCAAAAAAGCTAACCTCGATTTTTCCATGTGCAAAGCATTACACTTATGTGCTTATATAACCTACTACAGCCTCCCACCATTTCATAGATCCGCAGTTTCTCTCTACCTTTGAGTTGTTTGCCATTTTATATAAGTAACACCATTTTATTACACCATTAGATAATATGCCTCTCCGTTGGTGCCCCTTGTTGTGGGGGAGAGGCTTGCATACCCTAATGAAGTTGTGAGCTATGCTGGCAGTGGCATAATAGCCACTGGTAGGGCCTCCCATGTCAGACAGGTCATAACCGAAGGGTCTGGCAAAGAGCGTCAAAGGGCAGGATGGGCTCTCTAGCCTTTTGGCAACCATCCTAGGAGAAGGAAAACTCTGATTTCAAACCCAGGCAGATGGTGCTTGTTTAACCCTGTAAGGTCAACCATCTAAGAGAAGGAAACTCGAACCAAACCTATGACCTCGGAGTTGGTTGAGGTAGGCAGGATTTCCCTGGGTACTGGTTGTTGGGGGTCGGGAGCAGGTCAGGGTTTTGCCCTCCCTTCTGCTCGAGATCCCCGTGCACAACTGGTGGGCCACTGTGTGATACAGAATGCTGGACTAGATGGGCTGAGGTCCGATTCAGCATGGCTCTTCTTATGTTCTTATGTTCTTATGACCTGAGGACCTCGCTGCCACTGTCCAAGCTTGCTAGGCCCCGGCAGACAAACCTTTGGTTTAAAGGGTGAGGCCAGTTCTGTGCACGCTCCGTTCCACCAGAAAGGTCCATTGCACAGACTCGAAGGACAAATCCAACCTCCTTAGGCATCAACGCGCTTGTAGAAAGCATGGGATAAGTCCTTCCTGAATCTTCATTCGCCAAGAAAAGCCAAGAAAAAAAGATAATATGGTACACAAGCATCCACAGATTTTGGTATGCACTGGAGATCCTGGAACAAAATCCTTGTGGGTCCTGAAGAACCATTATATTAGGAAGTACTACATTTGACATGAATGCTGTGAATTTGAAAATTGTTTCTTATTAAAAGGTTTTGAGGTGGTTTAACAGCGTTGTGTTTTATTCATCTGCTATGAAAAAGCAAGGCGAAACTGAGAATTTATTTTAATCATACAAATGGGATAAAGGGGTGGGGAAAACTTTACCTTATCCAAGGAAAATGTTTTGGTCAGTGCAAATCCCCATCCAGCTTCAAATGCTCTCCGGATCATGGGCGAACTTGTTGTTGGGGTGGCACTAGCCAGGCCAAAAGGGTTTGGAAACTTGAGTCCAGCCATTTCCACACTGATGTCCACTAAGTCGATGGGTGTGTAGAAAAGAGGCAGCTGGGGAACATCAGGAACTGCACCATCATATAAAGACTGTAGAAATAAGCAACAACAAATTATTGTGTCATTTATACTCTACCCTTCTTCCAAAGAAATTTCAGACTGCATAACATGGGGATTGATTTATTCTAGCATCACAAAATCCCTAAAAGAAGTCAGGTTAAGAAACAGTATGCAACTGCCTTTATCAAAATGATGACAATAGCTAATGTATTTCTTTCTAAATATACCAATACTTCACATTTTAATATTTAAATGATACTTAGGTCTCAAAAGGTCTGTGGTCTCTTACCATAGTAGAGTAACATGTTACTAACCCCACAACAGAGACCTTTTTATCATTTTAGTAGGCTATGCTTTAGAAAAGTTGTAATGATAAATAATAGCTAACTCGTGTACACACCTCTCAGACTTCTGCATTCTTTCCTTTCTCTTTCTGTGTGTGATGACGAGGATTCAGTTAACAGATGGTAACATCTGTCACAAATTTCAGTTTCTCAATTTTGTTTGAACATGTTTGTTGACAAGCTATTTATAAACTTATTTATTTACTTTTTACTCTACCTTCCTCCCAGAGGGGACTCAAGGCGGCTAAGAAATACACACTTTGATCAATTTAAAACAAAGCAAACACAAAAAAAATAAAATTACACAGTATTGTATGTGTTCAGTTAAAAGATACAGTTTAAAATATAATTAAAATGCATTTTTTAAATTAATCGAGATTAAAGGATTAGTATGACAACTAAATGGAAACCGATTTTCAAGATTGTGGAGCTGAGATTTGTATTTTGTAGTTTTAATTGTTAATTTATATGGTTTTATATGATTGTTTTTATCTTATTATAATGTGTTGTATGTGGGCACTTGCTGCCGCTTGTTCACCGCCTCGAGTCGTCTTCAGGCTGAGAGAGGCGGTATAGAAGCATAGCAAATAAATAAATAAATAATAAATTCTAAAACACCAGTGCCCCGAAAATCACAACCACAATCTCCCCAGCAATGAAAGTGCCACTTATCCTTCTCCAAATGCCTGCCTGCAGAAAAAAAGTCTTGGCCTAGGATACTAACTCAGGACAGCCGGGTTTGTGAGCAATCACAAAAGCTCAATTTCCCATAGTCCGATGAAATAGGAAACAGTACTTTGCTGCAAATATTAAAAACCCGTCTTCTCTCTTTATATCAGGTACAATTTTTTTTACATTGGGCCGCATTGCACTTTAAAATCAGAAGGGACAGGCTGGGAGGGAGGGGGCACAAACAGAGTAGGAAGGAGGGGGTTGGATAGTGATGATTGGTATGATATGGGGGTCGGGGGAGAGAATTCATATGTTTGGCTTCCACTTTAACTGTCATGGCTATGGAATCCTTGGAGTTGTCGTTTTTCAAAGCCTTTAGACTTCTCTGCCAAAGAGTGCAAGTACCTCACCAAACTACAACCCTCAGATCTTGAAGCAGAGGCTGGATGGCCACTTATCGGGTGGGCTTTGATAGTATCCTTGCAAGAGAGCCTGCAGCAAAAGAGAGTAGGTGAAAGAGCACAAGGCAGGAGGGAGCATGAGGCAGAAGAGAAGGGAGGAGGAGAGAGAGGATGAGGCAGAAGAGAAAGGAGGAAGTGAGAAAGAGTAAGGCAGGAGGGAAGGGGAGAGAGAGAATAAGGCAGGAGGGGAGGGAGGGAGACCAGAGCAAAGGAATGCAAAGGAGTGGTGGCAGTGCTTGCTCCCTCCCTGGATTCCTCCTCTTCCTTCTCCACAGTGCTTGCTTGTAGGGTTCCAGCCTGGTGGACTGGGACAGACCCTGGGGGTACTGGGCCAGGCACCAATTGACCCAGGGGAGGTCGAGGATGATGAGTGGGCTGATGCATACGACTCTACTGATGAGAGCCTGCAATGGGATAACACACGGCTGAAGGGATATGGGACTACAGATGAATTTAGTTGTCACACCCCAAGGGCTTCAGACGGCATCTTTCCTAGGGTCTGCATTTTGCCCGCTTGACTCCAAGAAACTTTCCAGGACAGCTGGGATAACTCCCGGCCCCTGCCGTGGGCCTCTTTACTGCTCTCTTGTGCCTCCAAGGGAAGATGCTATAGTAAAGGCATGCCAAGGTCAGGCTGGGCCCGCCAGGCTGATAACAGAAGTGAGCATTCGAAGCACCAAGCACTACTCCCCAGCCCAGGTGGTTCAAGCTAACGAGGCGCCGCATTCTTCAGGACTGAGGTTCTCAAAACAACCCGAGAACCATCCATCACCGGTTGTGACGTCCAACGCACTCTCAGAATGCTATAATTGCTCCAAGCACCCTCCAGTCCCTGTCTCTTACCAACGTCGCATTCAGGATGAACTGAGGGAACGGCCGTGGGGGCTTTCCCTCCCAGGGGACGCCAGCCAGCCAATTCTAAGTTGGTTCGTCTCTGCTCCACTGTGCCAGGACCCTGCTTCGTCCACGACTGGGCCGAGCCCATCATGCACTCCAGGTCACCGTTGGAACCGGAGAAAAAAGCCTGAAAGACTTTCTCAGCTAACGCTGAAACCAGAAGGGCCCTCTCAAGCTGTTACTCTACCCTGTTTCCACGAAACCCTTCCTGGCCTTCTTGTGTGCGGCCAGGAACTCAAGGAAGACTGCTTAGCTACCTATTGGCATACTACGCATCGCCTGCCTGGATTCTCACAGCTGCAAGATCACCTTGGCATTGTTGACCGTGGATATCTTCTACATAGACTCTGGGGCTGCCTGCCGCAAAAGCTGAGCCTTCAAGGGGACCCTGTGTCAAGTCAAGCCACGTCATCAGCGGTAAGCCTCCTCTGCCTTCTAAGTGCTGCTTTGGAATCACCTTGCTAATGGCTAAGCATTGTTAGATGAAAGACTGAAGCTGCTAGCCTCACCGCCTTTGGGCTATCAAGGCCTTGCACCAGTAATCCTGCTTTTGTGTGCAGCTAAAGACTAAAGCGAATTGCTTGGCAATTCAGTTCAGCCACTGTGTTTCAACAAAGCTTTTTAGAGACCTTCCTTACACCCGGTTTGGGTCTCAAGATTCCCTCCGCTTGGGATTCCGCATGAAACCTTATATGTGAACCTTTGGTGTTTGCAGGGAGCTGCCCTGTTTACTGCATCGGCAGAGATTTCTTCCAGAGACACTTTTGCCTGCCAGGCACTGAGCCATGCTCCAGTCCATCGAGGAGTCTTGGGATGATCCCATAAAAGACTAATGGCCTGCTGAACTTCCTTGCATTCTTTCTACGGAGCTCAGCCTTCTTGCACCGGCTGAGCCCCACAGAGATCATCTAGCACATCCCAGCCTTTTGCATTGGCCGAATACTTTCCTGAGTTTTCCCTTTGGCATCCGGCTTGATCCCTGCCAGCGGCCCTATTGCAACGGGTCGCTGCAACCCTGCTGTTCCTGTTTGCTATGGGACTATTTACTCTTTGCTGATTCCTATTAAAGCTATTATCCAGAGGCCTTATTAAGACTGCCTTTGAACCTTTTACCTTTGCCTTGCTATTATCAATAAAACCCGGTTGTACCCTTGCCATTGTGTGGTCTGTCAGGGAGGTCAAGTGTCATGGCCCACTGCGGGGCAACATTAGTGAAGATTCCATGGAAATGGATTCTGATGAGTATGAAAGGCTGGGTGGCCTTGGTTCTCAAGAAAGTGTGGCTACTCCCTTTCCAGATGGCGAGATGGGAGAAAGGGAGTCTTCCGTTTCTCACCCTGATAACGATGCAACTGGGCCCGCTAACGAGCTGGAATTCAACAGGAGGGACAGTATCTCGGCTTCTAGGAGAGATTGGAGGAAGGGGGTGCGTTGGACGCACAAGAGTTAGATTCCTATATCAATCCGGGCTGAAAGAGCTCTCGTTAGACCCGAAGCTATGTTTAGCTTGATCAGGTCTCACATTTCAGTCTCCAAGCTCAAGCCGACCACTGGAGTGGTTCGGACTCAAATTCATGTTGACCGCCGTTGCAGTTTGTTTCAAATACCATGTTTGACACCAGAGTGGTTTGCTTTGCTTTCGAACTTTGCCTTCTTTGGGATTTTAGCCATTTGGACTTATAGCTACAGAACTTATTGGGACTACTTTAAATTTTCTTTATTTTTACTTCTTTGGACTATTCTATAACCTTTATTCTAAATAAAGAACATTTATTGCATCTGCCTGAGTGAGTGTGATCTAGGGGAGGCTGTCCGAGGTCTGAGGTGCAACATTGCTCTCTCCCTGGCCTCCTTCTCTTCCTTCTCCACTTCCCCTCCATTGGCCTCTCTGCAGTCTGCCTTCTCTCCTTGCCCTGCCTTGCTATTGCTGGAAATGAGAGAGCCGGAGTGAGCAGTGTGTGTGTAGTGTGAGTGACTCAGAGCCCTCTGTGGGCCAGATTTGGTCCACGGGCTGGAGTTTGCCCATACTTACTTTATATGACAGGCTGTGAAGCAGTTAGTGAGACAAAAGTTGTTTGACGTTCTGGATGTTATAGCAAACTATATTTCACCAGAAACAGGCTTCTCCTTCTTTCCACTAGTTTTATCATCTACTTTTCTTCCCTGATCATTATAGGAAGTAAAACTCCTCATAACATACACATAAATTTATCAACTGAAAACGGACCTCTAAAGCAATATCTGCTGCACAAATTTCCTCATCACTAAGCTTTGAAGAGAATGGCTACTGGACTAGCACGGAATAGTAAAAGCCAGGGTTCAAAAAGACTCGGTGACTATCGAGACCAGCTTCAGCCTCCAAGGCTGGATAAAAGTCACATCAGCCGTTTACCCTCACAATCTGCTGTAAATAGAATTTGTCCCTGTAAAAATATTTTATTCACTTACATTTCTTTTTTTAATGTCCCCCGCTTACACGCAAAGTAAAAAAAACATGGTTATTTTTTCTACAACAGAATATTTTCAATCAAATTAAATTCTATCAACGGCTTCTATGAGAATTAATCTGTATAATGAAAGGCTGGCCAGCTTCCTGGATTCTTAATAACATAAAACAAACAAGAGCAAGAAAAAGGAATAGGAAATGAAATAGTGCATAAAAGTATAAATTTAACACTTGTGTGTAAGAATTTTGCATTCAGCAATTTCTCCAATTAATTCATAAAGATAAACAGGCCAAAGGAAGGAATGCATACATATCCCAGATTCTTAACCACTACCACCACCAACAAAAATAACTATGTTATGTAGTATGGGAATGAAGATTTCTCCTTGTGGTCTCCATTCTTGAAGTATTTGTTTAATAGTGATCTGGGAATACTGTGGGTATAAAAGAGACCTTTGGCATAATGCACCACAGGAAAATACTCAACTGGCAAATAGTGTGATTTTTTATGCTTTCTGATACTGTTGTGTTGTTTCATGCAATGTGCATGCAGACTTTCCTATTCTGTTTTTTTTTCCACATTCACCAATCTGAGGCACCTTGAGCTTCCTTTCTGAACAGGACCAGCAATTCTGTTGGAGTAGACAACATAATCCATTTCCAAAGGTATTTTATTTCCTCCTTACCCTGGACAGCTGCCTATTGTCTCTAGCACCTGAGGCAATGACTTCAAAATAATTATTGCAAATTAGATGTATCATTTAGGGGTGGATATCTCCAGCCGTAATACTTTGATAGCCGTTAATTTTTCGTATTTAAAAATATTTTGAACCTCGGCGTCCAACCTGGAAGTGATGTTTCAAAATTGATGCCTTGATTGTCATTTCTGTAAAGAGCACGTTTTAGGTGGTTATTTCCGCCCTTGCATCTGAGCTGGCGGGGGAAGGAAGAGTGGATGCAAGCCATCCACTCCTCCCTTCCTTCCCCCGCCACCTCAGAGGCATCGCAGGTTAAATATAACCTGCGATGCCTCTGAGGTGGCGGGGGAGGAAGGGGAGGGAGTGGCTGCAAGCCATCCACCCTCCCTTCCCTGCCACCTCAGAGGCATCACGGATAAAATATAACCCAGGATGCCTCTGAGCTGGCGGAAGGGAAGGAAGGGAGGAGTGGATGCAAGCCATCCACTCCTCCCTTCCTTTCTCGCCAGCTCAGAGGCATCACAGCTCAAGGCATAAATATAACCCGGGATGCCTCTGAGGTGGTGGGGGAAGGGAGGAGTGGATGGCTTGCATCCACTCCTCCCTTCCTTTCCCCACCAGCTCAAAGGCATTGTGGGTTAAATATAACCCGGGATGCCTCTGAGATGGTGGAGGAAGGAAGGGAGGAGTGGATGGCTTGCATCCACTCCTCCCTTCCTTCCCCCACCAGCTCAGAGGCATCACAGGTTAAATATAACCCGGGATGCCTCTGAGGTGGCAAGGGAAGGAAAGGAGGAGTAGATGGCTTGCATCCACTTCTCTCTTCCTTTCCACGTCAGCTCAGAGGCGTCACAGGTTAAATATATTTAACCCGTGATGCTTCTGAGCTAGGGGGGAAGAGTGCAGAGCATCCCCTCGCCTTTTCCTTCCCTGTTGAGAACTAACGCGTGATAGCGCCTTCAGCATTCTGCTCACCCCCACCCCTCCTTGCCAGCTGGGAACTAATGGATGGGGGTTGATTCCCAGCTGTCGTAACGAATAATAATGAATTTTGTTACTAATTACGTTTCAATTATGAAATTAATTCAAAATTTTTCATTATAATTTCTATATCAACCCAGGAACTAAAATCCATCCCTCCCCCCACGGGTTTAGAATCACTTTTTTTAATGGATCAACCATCCTAGTATCATTATTATGATAAAGATTTCCTATTCCTTGCAAACATTACTGAACTCAGATAATTTGCCATAATTAGAAAATTAAGATTTCCTTATGCACCTCTTGAAACTTGCAGGGTGTCAAAGAAAGATACCAAGATCTCTGGCAGTCTCCTTCACCAGACCACAAAACCAGGTGAAGGATCAGCAACTGATGTACCACAATCTTGGAGTTCCAAAAAGAGAATTATGGTATTACCCACAACAGCAGTCTCAATATATTTGAATCTGCCTTGAAGAAAAGCAGTCATACCTAGGCACCACAAACTATTCATATTCCTTATTGGCTGATTTCCCGAGAAGCTTGTTAGAAGATGCAGTGATAGAAACAAATTTCATCCTAGCTGAGATACCCAATGAAAAAATCAATTTCACAGGTCCCAAGACACACCAAAAGTCAAAAGGTACTTTGCCCCAGAAATTCACACACATGGCTTAGAGAAATACAATATATCACAAAACTCATTCATAATTTTAAAAATGTGAATGGTTAAAAAAGCACAAAGTTGAAAAATTGGCAAAAATGTGGGAACATGTGGGATGAATTCAACAATATGCAAAAATATGAGTAGTGAGATGGAAAGCAAAATCTGATATACAACTCAGGATCAAATGGGTATGTAGCTGAAAGAAAGAGAAACACAGAAATAGCGAGACTAAATAGTTTACAGCTCTCATGACTATGGATTTGAACTATGGTCTCCCATTCTAACAGTCAAACCGCTATATCTCACTGATTTTCTTTATACCTTCATGAATGCAGAGTGGCACACATCCATTAAAAGAACAATTGAACATTAATAATATAGCCACATCTTCCTAATTCTGGAGTAGAAAGCTACTGGACTATGATATTGGATTATGTGATTTTATGCATATGTTTTTAGTTGCTGGATACGTATTGTATGTAATGTATGACATCGAATTATGCCTCTATGTCCACCACTATGAGTCCCCTTCGGAGTTGAGAAGCACAGGATATAAATATGGCAAATAAATAAATAAATAAATACTCAACCACCAAATGTTGGCCTGTCCTTATTTATTTATTTGCCATATTTAGGAGGACAACCACAACTGTCATCAGATTATTGATTATTTCACTCAAACATTTGGAGGTCTAAAAGCTTCAGAATTAGTTATATTGTTTTCTCAATGAATTATTTTATCATAAAAGTGGCAATGTAAAGCACTATTCCTTAGGATTTCAGCCATCTCATTTCACTCCATTCCAGCCTGGCTTGTCTCCTTCTTAGGAAATGAGTACTAGAAAAGTTCAGAGATTATTTGGTTATTTCAGAGAGGAGTTCCTTCTCCTAAAGCAGTGGTTCTCAACCTGTGGGTCCCCAGATGTTTTGGCCTACAACTCCCAGTACAGCTGGTAGTTGTAGGCCAAAACACCTGGGGACCCACAGGTTGAGAACCACTGTCCTAAGAGTTGCTTGCCTAGATACTTATTTTGGTAGTTCAGCACAGATACAACTGTTCCCAACTTCTGAGAGGTTTAAAGTACTACAGCACCATGGTTTTTAAAAATAATTTAAAAAGAAAATTTACAATTTGCAACTAGAGTTATTTTTTTAAAAATCAAATAAAACTCTTTTTTAAAAAAAATAATAATACTGCCTAGGGCAGGGTGGCCACACTTTTTCAGCATGTGAGCTACTTTTTAAAAAACCAAGTCAAGAAGATCTACCTTGAACGCGCACACGTGCACCATCCGCATGCACCATCCATGTGCCGCTCCTCCCGCAGGGCATTGCGGGAATGTTGGAGCATGAGGCAGGGCCTTCGAAAGCTCCGCCTCACACTCCCTCGTTCCCGCTGCCAGCTCCTCCCACGGGGCATTGCGGGAACGACAGAGCACGAGGCGGGGCCTTCAAAAGCCCCGTCTCGCGCTCCCTCGTTCCCGCTGCCGGCTCCTCCCGCGGGCATTGCAGGAATGACGGAGAGCAAGGCAGGGCTGCAGAAGGTGCGCGAGTGCATGCAAGGTGCCCCACGCACTGTGATCAACCTCCTTTAGACCCGCATTCGACTGGTTGATCGCGATTGACTTTGTGGGCACCCCTGGCCCAGGGAATAGCAAGGGAGAACAGGGATGAGTAGAATCCCACCCAGGACCGGATGAAGGTAAAAAATAGTAGTAAGCAAACCTTTTTTTGGTGCCCCCTGGCTCTTCAGGTTGGTGATGATGGCGCATGCACACGCATGCGCACAAACAGCTAGTTTCGCGCATGCGCTATTGGGACCGAGCACTTCTGGTGGAGGGAGTAGCTTAACGCACTCCCAAGAGGATGAAAAGGACAGGGGAACATCTTGTAGTTGGTGCAGAGCCTCCCACCTCCAGCTGCAATATGTTCCCTGGCTTGTCCTTTTCAGTCTCTTGGGAGTGCGTTTAGCAACTTCCTCCACCAGAAGCGCTCTGTCCTGATGGCGCATGCATGAAAGTTTTACGCATGCACTATTAAAGCAGAGCGCTTCTGGTGGAGGGAGTTGCTAAACGCACTCCCAAGAGGCCAAAAAGAACAAGCCAGGGAACATTTTGCAGCCGGGGCGGAGCTGCCCGCCCACGCGCCGGCCGGCTGCAGCAATGGTGCGGCATGATGTGCCAAAACTGGCAGCCATGGCTGGATGCGCCCTTAGCCACGTGGCATCTTGAAGCGGCCGCTTACTTCGCCTACACTAAGATCTGCCCCTGGTCCCACCCCTAGATATAACTTCAGTGCTTGTAGGCAGTATGGCTTTATCAGATAGGAGATAGGAATTAGTTGAGATTTGCCGATATTGGCAAGTTTTCCCATTGATAGCAGGAGGCAGCTTACCACAAGGAAGAGGCAGACTAGCAACGGGTTGCACATGACATTGTGCGATAGGGACCATCACCAAAGATTACCTACTTCAATGGTGATTTGCCACCTTCATGTAGTAAAGTCCACAACCTATCCTACGATTTCACCATTCTTCCCTTGAAGAGTTATGATAGAACAAGTTTCCACTGCAGTTTTAACTACTTTCCTTAACTTTTTTGCTTGTTATTACTAATAATATATATTATTTTATGAGTAAATTTAACTCCTACATTAAAAAACACTTGAACATTCCTTTAATATTCTTCTTTCTTCAATCGCTTCTGATATCAGCAACAAAATTTCCCCTTCCTATACCTCATCAACCCACTTCCTTTTTGAGTCCCACCCTGAAAGATTTCTATTCTTTCCTACTTGTACTTGCATTGCTCTCCCTCATCTATTATTTATTATATAATTCCATAATTGCATTATTTACAGTCAGTCAGGAATACATTTTCTGTGAAAGCTGCTATTCAAATTAAAATTGTATTGTATTGCAGTACATTATGCTCTGGCTCCAGATTTTTCAAGTGGCAGAAGAATGCTTTCTAAGAAATGCACTTATTCACCTTATGGAAGCACAATAAGTAAACTGGTACATTTTTTGATAGGAATTAATATCATTTTCCCCTTCAATAACTTATGTTCATATTATCTCTGAAATATTTGAAAGAGGTGGCACTGCATACAAGAAGAAGAAAACTTCTGGCAAGCTAGATATAAAAGCTCTTACATTATTTATTTACTGAGAGACAAAAAGAAAGAACATTTTTTATGTAATGTAAAACTAAGCAAGTGCCCCAAAACTATATAAAGGTGAACTCTCAATGGGAGCTTATATGTACCAGCTGTGTATCTGGTCCCAATATTATTTGTTAAGTGTCCAAATATCTCACTGTCTTAAAACAGATGAATAAAATATGCAGAATTTCAGAACTGGAAAGAAACATTCCCGAAATTAATTTATTTGCTTCTTTGTGAATACTTTGAGAAAGAAAATGCTGAAAGCTGGCATATGGAAGAAATAGTTATTTGTTATCACAGCTCACCAGCATATGGCTAATGTTTGAGGTAGAAATGGAACTGGGATCAATAGCATATTAGTTCATATTAGTTCAAAGGAGTTAGTGAGGGTCCAAGCAGGGACACCAAAACTGTGTGATGGCTCTGGAGGGAACAAAAGAGTGAAAAAGTCACAGCTGGGGAATAGATAAAAGAGGAGAATCAGACCATTTGTTCATATGCTCCAATGCCACCTACTCTGTTGACCAACAGCTATCAGTCAGGGATCAATGCAAATAAGAAATGAATAGGAATACTCTATATGCAAAACTAAATAGAATGTCACAATTTACAGCTTGTAAGAAAACATGCTTATCTGTGGAAAGCTTAAATGTGACTTTGCTTGTTTACATATTGTTATAAACTTTGCTTATTCTGTATTTACATTCTTTGTAATGTTGTCATGCTCTTTTTCTGATGTAATTTTGGTATTTTTTATTGTCCTGTTGTATTTGTAATACTACTTTCAGCACCATTCCATTTATGTTTCCATAATGACTAAAAACACTATCTTAATTTTGTAATTATAGTCTTTAGTGCTGTTTATCTATGTTTTTGTGATGGTGTTTTGTAGTTTCCATCCCAAAATGTAACAGAATGCAGGGCATATACATAGTATTAGAGGGGCTGCTGAATTCTGTCCAAAGTCAGATGTGGAGGTCTTACGGACATGAAATAAGTGCTTCACTTCCAAAAGAAATGTTGAGGTGTTCAGAGAAATGTCCTAGGTCGGTGGGAGATTACATCTGTATTCACAGAAGAGTCTGTTTGTAATATACTGTCGTTATTATATGTCTTTATGTTGCTTCTGTCTTATGATAACCCTAAGGCAAACCTTTCATGGGGCTTTATTGTCAATATTTATTCAGAAGGTGTTTGCCTCTACTTCCTCTGAGTCCAGGTTTCCAGAGCAAAATAGTGTTTTGAACTCTCATCTCCATTGTTGTAGGACAATGCTTACGTTATTGAACTGTATTGGCTCTTGGAAGAATCTGGGATCAATTCCCAAAACTATGTCCATAGGAGTGTTGGAAGCTTCCACAGCAGTGGGGACATCCCCCCCCCCAACTGAATCTGCAAAAACAACAACAAAAAACAACAACAGCAAACCCAAACTATGTCCCTTACTGGCAATTTTGATTAACCTGCTCATCCTTTAAGAAGAATAACTGATCTGGGAGACTTTATGATTGGTATAGAAAAAAAATCATGTTTTTTTCAGGTACAGGTACTGTTCTTTAGTATGTGGTCAAAGAGACCGGCCATGTTTTTTTTTTTTTTTTTTTTTAATTAAGGCTTCTCAATTGTTATACACAGTGATGAAAGACCATGTTGCTTCTCTTTGTTTTTTTTAAATGATTTTTCCCACTCACTATCCACAGTTCAAAAATCTCCTTGAGTCAGAGCAGTATGGGCAAAGGAGAGATGATACTGGAATGTAGACAACATAAATATGGTTCTCTTTTACTACTATATGAAGAATAATTCAAGAAATTCAATATGTGTTACCTGGGCATGTTTACCCAACAATTTGATTTTGTAGCTGAAGTCAGTGCTCTTCTTCCAAAGATGCTACTTGATATCAACCATATTGTCTGAGATCCCAGATTCTAAACACAAGCAATGTTCTAAGGGTAATAGTTCACTACAGTGTGTCTGACATAACAATACTTCCCTAGACCCTTCACATATCATGGCAGGAAGCTTAAGGGCAGCAATACAGATGTGTTCACATCAAGCTGTCAGAAAACAAAAACACCTTGCCTTAGGATGGGAGGCAAGGGTGATGTCCCAAGTCACTAGTGGTCCAGGTAAGCACATTTTTGTGCTGGAAAAAAGAAGGCATTGTCTGAAACAAAAATGATTTATTTCAGACTATTTTCTTCTTAAACTGCAAAAAATAAAAATGGTGAAAGGAATTCCAAAGCCAGCAGAAAAATCCAATACCTAAGCTAAAAGGCATTTTTATTAGGACTGGTTTTTATCAGATGAGACATGTGTGGGTATTTATTAAGGGACTATACTATCTAGCCCTTTCTCAAACATCAATCCTATTTTTCAGTGAGATATTCAATTGGTGGTCATTGGTAATATTTCCCAGAAATAACCTATGGTTTTTGTACTGCCATACAGCAAATATATCCTAACAGCGCATCATAAAGTAAAATCATAATGTGAAAATTTGAAGATGGCAGGATGAACATCATCCTGCATACTCAAGAGTGTTACGCTTTGCTTTTTGTATGCGTATATATGTATGTGTGCATGTTTGCACATGCCTATAATATTTTATATTATAGAGAGGCTTCAATAGTCAGAGTAATATAGAGGAAAGTTGTACATGTAGATGAAAAAAAGATTAAGAGCAATATAGGAAGTAAACGCTTTGAAGCCTTGACCTGCCTCTAAATTACAACTGTCCTCAAATAACGCTGTTTCCAATGGCTCAAATTGTAAGTGGTCCAAATGCTGGTGAAGCAATAGCCAAATTATAGTAATTGCCACCACAGCAACCAGATTTTACTGAGATCGCACACCCAAATAAATGCCTCGTGGCTACCCATTCATCTAGCAGCTGGAAAGATGACACTTGACATTTGGAAACTTTCCTGTGAAGATTGCTGCAAGGCTTTTCCCATTAGCTTCATGGTGAGATGGTAAGGTCGAATAAGCTCTCTCAAAGCCTGCAAAGGGTAACAGAAACACTCTAATATTAAGCCTGCTTGATCTAAAATTCCAAGTGACAAGCTATGAATTGTCGGATTTCCTCCAGTGCTTCTAGTATATTCCAATTTCAGTGGAACCATGTGCTTTATTGTGCGGATCCAGGCCCAGCAAAGCATTTATCAAAGAAAAAGTGGTGTACTTAGAACCAAGAGGCTGATTCATCTCACACTTAAAGGAGGCATTTCCTATATGTTTGCCAGGGTAGCCACCATCAAATGCGAAGGAGATGTGTCCCAAGCATGTTCTGCAAGTCAGTTATGCAATTTTGTCACTCATCTTGAAAAAATACTTCAAAAAGAGATTGCAGTGCATGGAAAAACTAAGCTCCTCAGAGTAAGATTTGGATAAGTGAATGAAATATTCAACACAGAACTAAGGTTTGCTTGAGTAGGTTCAGTCTTTGTGGCTACGATGGCTGACTCCAGTCTTTGCAATTATCACAATGTGTGGGGAACTGTTTAGTATTCCACTTAAACAGGCTTACTAGGATCAATTCCAGCTTCCGAGTGCTGACTGACGATGTAGATACTATGTTTGAAACAGTCCCTCCTACGAAGTAAGTGGGATGAAGTTAGGGAGATACTGCACATTTTCTGCACAGGAAGGAATATTTTCCCCACATCAATACCTGCAACACACCAAATAATATGGAAGGTCCCCCCCCTCCACAATGCCTGTAAAGAAATATCAAGTAGTAAACCACAGCTGCAATGTGGATGGTTCCACCAAAACATTTTTTTAACATTTTTTCTACACTGCCATATATTCCAGATCATAGAGTTGGAAGAGACCTTGTGGTCATCCAGTCCAACCCCCTGTCAAGAATCAGGAGAATCACATTCAAAGCACCCCTGACAGATGGCCATCCAGCCTCTGCTTAAAAGCCTCCAAAGGAACCTCCACCATGCACTGGGGCAGAGAGTTCCACTGCTGAACAGCTCTCACAGTCAGGAAGTTCTTCCTAATGTTCAGGTAGAATCTCCTTTCCTGTAGTTTGAAGGCATTGTTCCACTTGTTAAAAGCAGATAATCCACATTATCTGCTTGAAACTGGACTATCTGAGTCTACACTGTGGATTTCATATGACAGTAAAGAAGGGGCCTTACTTAATTTCAGTAGAGACTCATTTTGTTTAAAGAACAGCAGAAATCATGCTAAGTAGACATTTACACGTGTTATCTAGTTTGTCAAATAAAAAAATGTTTGTACTAGAAAAAGCAAACAATACCTTCCGGTGGGAATTTGGAAGCCAAGCCTTGTTTAGCTCCATGGCTGTTGCTGTTAGTCTTGTAATTTTATTATGTAAGACAGGGTAAACTAGTGTGTGGTTTATTAGCATTAATCCTTTAATGGTTTTATACTGTAAACAATTGTCTGTGGTTATGTTTGTGTTTGTGTTTAATAAATTTTTTTTGGACCCTTCTACCCTTCACACACTGAAAAGAACCCCTACATGTCGAAGCATATTCTTCCATGTATGTAACAGTATTTTAACTTACTTCATCTGTGCCATCCTCGGTCATCATACAAAGGGAAAGCATCTACTTTCCCTTTGTAAAAATGATATTTTTTTTGCAAATTCTCTACTGTACTGTAGTCCTGTAGACAGAGAATCTTACAAGGAATTATTTACAATTTATTTTAGAAGGGTGATGGCATATAAGCTATTGCCGTTAATTCCACCTACATATTTTGGCCCATAGCACTTGGTACAATCCCTACTGAAATAAACATAGCTAGAACTGGAGGAGAAATTTAAAGATCATGGTCGCCACCCTGCAAATTACTCTAAGAGTGATAACCAAGGCAGTAGCTCATCCAGAACACTTATAACAAAACTGCATTGCCAACTTCTTGGAATTGTAACCTCAGATTCAGTTCCTTCTTTGTATCTTGGTGAAATACAAATGGGGTTTCTCACCACTTAGTTTTAATGATGTAGGAGTAGTAAGCTCCATCTTTTGATGCCAAATGAGTCAATATTTGAAATATAATTGTTTCATTACAATAAACACAACTTTTTCTTTAAAATTGGGAAACCAACATTTCCTAACATTAAGAATGGAATAAATTACCATTTCCTCTATGAAAAAAAACCCTTGGAACTGGAATATCTGGGGAAGAAAATACTGTATGTTCCCAAAGCAAGTGACAATAGAAACCCTTCAAAGGTATTGCTACCTGTCCTTCACATATGTGCTAATCTGGGCTGTGTTCTGGTTCAATATATTGACCCCCAAACTATTACTGGGTACAAATACCACTGCCAGTCATCACAACTGTGAATCATCTTGGGTATATCTCTAGCAGCTTTACACATTTGTACCATACATTTTGACTAGTTTTTGTTAAGAAAATAATTCAAGGTTTATTAGGTTAGATGGGAACTATTACCAAATAACCATTTTGAGATCTGCTCAGATTCCCAACTGGATTGAAGCCTGAGTTTGGATGGAGACATTCTACGACTCAGCCCCCTTCTACTGAATAAAATCCCACATTATCTGCTTTGAACTGGAATATATGGCAGTGTGGACTCAAATAACCCAGTTCAAAGCTGATATTGTTGATAGGCGAACAGAGAGGCAAACTTTTCTGCCTCTGCATTTTTCTGGGTTATACGGCTATGTGTAATGGCCCTCAGATTCCTTTTTAAAAGACTATTCCACCATTATTTTGAGTGTGCTTTTTAGGGTCTCTATCATGCTGGAAGGTGAATTTCTGCCTCATTCCTTGATCCCTTGTAATCTGAAATAGGTTAGATCCATCTTGCTTTCAATCTTGACCCATTTCCCAGTTCCGCCAGTGTGCTTTGTTTGTTGTCCGATATGCTAACAACTGTCCTGAGCCAAATGGGAAGGATGGTATACAAATCAAAATAATAAATAAATAAATAAATAAATAAATAAAAGCAGTTCCACATGATGCTGCTACAAACATGCTTCGCCATGGGAATTGTATTCTCAGCCTGGCTTTGTACCACATATAACATCCTATGACAGAACCAAAAATATACATTTTTGGCCACATCAGAACAAATAACATTGTGCTACAAGATTGTTGTGCTTCCAAAAGCAGCTTTTGAAAACTTTAAATGGGTTGCAATATGGATCTTTTTCAGGTTCTTTCTTGCAAGTTTTTCATAAACCATTTGCTACAGGTAGAGTTATGGTTAAGTCATTTCGGGGGTTACATATCATTGCTTTTCATTCGGAACAGTTAATATGATTTCGTACCACTTTTCAGACCTGTACCAAGTAGAAGAAAATGAAAGCATGCTTTTCTCTTCCAATTATTAACATCATACTCACAATAAACAAATATCCTTTTCTATCTTGTGCCTTTTCCACTTATGTAATAGAGAACATAAGATTACCCAACCTTCCTTCCTTCTTTTCGTATCAATGACCTTCTTTTTATGATAACCTTCCACAGACAAACTTATGACTTGTTCATCACCGCAGGACATATTATTCTAGGTAGCAAAACAGGCACAGAGCAAGTCATACAAGCCTCTCAGCACCAGCCAAGGAATTGTTCCTTCACTGACATGAGCATGTTCCTTATACATTTTTTATTTGTATTACATTTCTACAAGAGGGCCCATCAGGAAGAACCCTCTTGCGTTATTCCTGGGGTCTCTTGTCTGACTGCTTCTTTTATCTACAGGTAGCCTGTTTCCTTTGCTCCGGTGCCCTTGTTTTCCCATTTATATTTTAGAAAGTGCTGGTATGGCTACAGCCCCCACAAAATAATTTCTGCCTCCAGTGACAAATGTTTAAAGTATTCTTTTAAAAAAGAACAAATATTCCATGCTGTTCAGTGCTGTGCTCTGTTTTTAATATTTATTAGGTGTTTCCTTCCAATTACCTATCTGAGGTGTATTATGCAGTGCATTATGCATTAAGTTGTGTCCCCTTTGGGTAGAAATTAGAATTTATGAGTAAAAGTTGTTTTTATTGGTTTACAGAAAAAAAGACTACATTCAAACCACCAAATATGCAGACACATAGCATCTACTTTTATCTTAGCAATAATTTGATCCCCCTGTTGTTGTAATAGTAGTAGTAATAATAATAATAATCTTTATTTTTATACCCCATCTACATCTCCCTGAAGGGACTCGGGACGGCTTGCAAAGGGACAACCCCAGGGAGCACAGAGTTAAAAACATAATGCAATAAGATAAAATCAAAACAAAGCCAAATAAAAAACATACCACAATAAAACATAACATCATAAAACAGTACCATGCAGAGCAATAAAAGTGCTGAGTTCAGAGTGCTATAAGTTTGTGGAAAATTCCTAGATAGAGCAAAGGGGAAGTGCAAAATTCAGTAAGGCAGGGATGGGAGGACAATGTCCTTGGGCGTTAAAATGTCAGGATTGTAGAGCAGAGGATCATGCTAGAGTGCCAGAACTTAGGTAATACTGGGCCAATTTTGGGAACTGCCTAGTCAAAGTTTAGTTTGACTAGAAAGTTCCTAGTTTTAATAGTCTTTCTCTGGCCATTAAAAACCTAAATCAGGGGTGCTCATTAGGTAGATCGTGATCTACTAGTAGATCACATAGGGCGTCCTGGTAGATCACAGGCAGGGCGGGAGGAAGGCTCAGTCCCGCCCCGCAGGCTCCCAACGCCGCCCAGGTGCAGAAGAAGGTTGGACTGGATGGCCCTTGGAGGTTTCCTCCTATTTCTAGGAACCCGTTGTTGTTGTTATTATTATCAGAGGCTGAATGGCTATCTGTGAGGAATGCTTTGATTGTGTTTTTCCCTTATGGCAGAAGGTTGGACTGGATGGCCCTTGGAGGTCTCCTTCTACTCTAGGAACCTGTTGTTGTTGTTGTTGTTATTAGTAGTAGTAGTAGTAGTAGTAGTGGCAGAGGCTGAATGAATATTATCATCATTATTATGAATAAATCCAGGGGCTTATTATACTCACATTTAGTTGAATTCAGTCTTAAAATATATTATATGGCTCTCACTGAAATACATTTCCAAATATTTAGCTTTTATGGCTCTCTGAGTAGTGGGTAGGTAGATCATTTTGACTTGGTTGTTTTATAAGTAGCTCGCATGCTGAAAAGGTGTGAGCACCCCTGCTCTAAATACTCTGGTGTCAGGACTTATTCACTTTTCTGAACATAGGATCCCCTTACATTTGCAATGTTCTTTGATTACAGACAGATTATTCAAATTGAGCAGTGAAAGGAGTATTATCCTGGCAGGTGAAGTAAATCAAGGTGAAGCCGGAAGAAACCATTTTGAAAAACTGACCTGTATGTATTTGTGCATGAACCAGGAAGCTTGTTTTCCATCATTCACTGATTCTACTGTTGTGTTGGCAAGTCCACTAATGTCACCTCCTGCAAAAATCCATGGCTCACTTGTTTGCATGGTCTCTGGATCAACTTCAGGAAGACCCCATTTGTTAAACTTGAGAGGAGTCAGAGCTTCTTTTACTGTATTGAAAGACAAAAGCATGTGGTGGGTGGAAATTGGGATAAAGCAGAAGACTGAGTAGCAGCTGGTTACTGAAACAGCACTTGAAGCAATGTGTATGGCTAGGCACTTGCAGGACTGAGCTGCAAATTCCAGAGTTTTGGATAGTTAGTTTTAGATAATTGAGTATTTTGCCATGATGGTGTATTTATTTTAAAATAATTTTGAACTATATATTCTTTTAATTGTATTTTGTTTGAATTTCATACTGTGAGCCTTCTTGGGTCCCAGGTAAATAAATAAGGGGGCAATTTATTTATTTATTTATTTATTTATTTATTCATACATTTATTATTCCAACTTATATACCACCATTCCCAAAGGCTAGGGAACAACATAGTAAAAACAATTAAAACAACATTAAAGTTTCATTTAGCATAGCTCAAATGCCTGCTGAAATAGATAAGTTTTGCAAGCCCTGCAGAAGGCCACCAAATCTCGCAGTGCCCGGACCTCTGGAGGAAGAGCATTCCATAGCGATGGAGCAATGATCGTAAAAGCCCTGCATCTAGTCGCCATCAGGTGAAAGATCTTACAACTGGGAATTTCTAAGAGGTCTCGGTCTTCTGAATGCAGCGATTTCTGGGGTTTATACGGGATAAGGCGATCCCTCAAGTACACTGGCCCCAGACCATGTAAGGCCTTAAAAGTAAGAACGAACACTTTGAAAGTGATCCGGTATTCAATCGGTAGCCAGTGCAGTTGCTGCAGGACTGGAGTTATATGACAACTCGCCAGCTCCCCAGAGAGCCGCAGCATTCTGCACTAGCCTGAGCTTCCAGGTCACCGTCAAAGGTAGGCCAATGTAGAGGGTGTTACAGTAATCTAGTCTTGAGATTACCGTAGCCTGGATCACCGTAGCCAGATCGTTCCGAGACAGATAAGGAGCCAGTCACCTAGCCTGACGCAGATGGAAAAATGCAGCTCTGCTCACAGTGGAGATTTGAGCCTCCATTGTCAGCAACGGGTCCAAAAGGACTCCCAGACTCTTTACCAAAAATGACAGACATAATGCCTCGCCACCCAGGGTAGGCAACTGGATATCCCCACTGACCGGGCGGCCCAGCCATAGGATTTCCTTCTTCGCTGGATTCACCCTCAACCTGCTCGCACACAACCATCCAATAATGGCATCAAGGTACTTAGGGTGCTACATTGTAGAATTAATGCAGTTTGACAACACTTTAACTACCATAGCTCAGTGCTATGGAGTCATGGGATTTGGAATTTGGTGGGGCACCAGAGAAGGCTAAAGACATTGTAAAACAACAACTCCCATAATTCCATATCATTGAGCTATGGCTCAAACTGCATTCATTTTGAGCCATAGCTCATTTTGAAAATGATGTCAGAGTTGGCCATGGTAGTCCATGCTCTTGATACATCCCAAATAGATGACTACAACATACTCTACATGGGGTTGCCTTTGAAGACTGTTCGGAAGCTTCAAGTAGTACAATCGGTGGCAGCTAGATTTCTCACCATATCAGTGTACAGCAGTGGTTCCCAACCTATGGTCCGTGAGCCACCAGTGGTCCACAAGAACTAAAATATGGTCCGCAGCCTCACCGTTACTACACTATTGCAATGAGAGTGACTGGTCTCACAAAACCTTATTATAGTGCAAGGCTTATTAAGTATGGTTTTCTGTGGGTGAGCAGATGGCAACTACCAGATGGCATATGTTTTGTATCAGAAACTAGGGCTGACATGGTCTATCCAATGCAATTTTCTGAATCAGCACCTCAAATACCCAAACAACTGGAAAAAGGACATTCTCAAATTTATTAAAGGGTTTTCGGTTAACAATAAAAGAGGTGGAACAGTTTCTTGGTATAGGATAGTAGGGGGGAAAAAGAAGGGGTGGGTGTGAGGGATGCAAGAGAGGGGGAGGGGGGTCTCTGGGTGGGGGGGTTGGGGGCGCGGAGAGTGGGTGGTGGTGGGGAACAGTGAGGGAGGAAGGGTAGTCAATCTTTGGTCTGAACTCGCCGTTTCCTTTGTCTAGTTCTTTCAATGATCCCATGTAAACAGGCAGTATGGGGAGGAGATAGGAGACTGCGGAGGGATGCCATTTGACTCATTGGGGGGTGAGGAAGAACAGCACTTTAGCTTTCAAACCAGTTGTTGTCTTCTGGGTCCTTTTTCCTGCTAGGCGACTTGGGAGTGCTGCTGCGCGGATCTGGTTTGTAGGTAGTCTCTGAAGAGTGTCCAGTCCGTTTTGACCAGACCGTTTCCTACTTCCTCACTTATGTAGTATGATAATTTGTCCATACTCATAATGTCCTGGACCTTGGTTATCTAATCTTCGATCCGGGGTATTTATTTCGATTTCCATACTTTCGCATACACCATCCTCGCGGCTGTGGATAGGAACATGAACAGGCGTTCGGCGTTTCTGTCCGCCAGCTCCTCTTCGTCTACCACCCCCAGCAGACAGGCTTCTGGCTTCTTTTCTAGAGTGGTCTGGAGTATCTTCTGAGTGTGGATGTGTACCTCTTTCCAGTATTTTGAGGCCTCCGGGCACGTCCACCACATGTGGTAGAATGTGCCGACCTGCGCTCCACACTTCCAGCATTTGGTCTGTGCGCTCTTGTCCATCAGACCCAGCTTGTGAGGGGTCATATACCACCGGAAGAACATTTTGTACCAGTTCTCCCTGAGGTCTATGGCATACACAATTTTTATCTTCTTCTTCCAGACTTTTTCCCACTCCTGCATGCTGATTGCGCGACCGACGTTCTGAGCCCATTTGATCATGCATGCCTTCACCTGCTCTGTTTCTGTTGACCACTCCAGGAGCTTTAAGTAAGCTTTTGAGATGAGTTTCGTCTCTTTTGTCAGAAGTGCTTTCCATAGTCGGTCGTCCTCTGTGAACCCCAGCTGGTCATCTTTTCGGAAACACGCCCTGATGCTTAAGTATTGAAGCCATGTGAGGGATTTATACTGTGCTTGGATTTGTGCCTTCGACTTCAGGCACCTCTTCTTCCCTACTTTGACCGTTATTTCCTCGTAGGTCGGCCATTTGCTCCACCCTAGTACGGTCCTTTGGTGGGCTTCTATGGGCAATAGCCATAGTGGTGTCTTTTGGAAGAACCTCCCCTTGTATTTATCCCATACATTCATGAGACTTATTGGGTGCTTCTTGAAGTCTTCTTTCGGCCTCCTCTCTCCATACCACAAATGCCCGTGCCATCCTGTGTGGAGGTCGAAACCCTCCAGGGACAATAGCTCATTGTTTTTTAGGTTGATCCAGTCCTTTATATGGCTCAGGCCGCATGCTTCATAATACAACTTCACGTTCGGCAGGTCCAGACCCCTCTCTCCCTTCTGTCCGTCAGTGTAGTGTATTTTATCCTTGCTCTCTTTGAGTCCCATATAAATTTGAGAATGCCCTTTTTCCAGTTGTCCAGGGTGCTCGTGAATCTGATTATTGGCAGGTTTTGAAACAAATAGAGTAGTCGGGGAAGCACATTCATCTTTATCACCGCTATCTTGCCCATGAGCGAGAGGTTGGCACTTCTCCAGCCGTCTAGGTCCTTTTTGACCTTCTTCCACAGTGCCTCGTAATTGTTTTTTTCCAAGTGACAGTTCTGGGCTGAAATATGGATTCCTAAATATTTTACCCAAACCGAATTTAAAGTTGACTGAAAACTGATTTGTAACCCTTCTGGTACTAAAGTTGGAGAGTGGTCCCTGGTTAAAGTAGTCCCTGGTCAAAAAAAAGGTTGGGAAGCACTGGCGTACAGGGAGCACACAACTCCCTTGCTACCTCAGCTCCACTGGCTGCCAGTCTGCTACCAAGCACAATTCAAAGTGATGGCGTGAACCTATAAAGCTCTAAACGCTTTTGGCCCTGCTTATCTGTCCAAACGCACCCCCAAATCAACCATCTCAGAGATTAAGATCATCTGGGGAGGCCCTGCTCTCAGTCCCATCTCCCTCGCAGGTGCGGTTGGTGGGAAAGAGAGACAGGGCCTTCTCAGGGGTGGCCCCTTGGTTGTGGAACTCCCTCCTCAGTGACATCAGATGAGCCCCCTTCCTCCTGGCCTTTAGAAATAAAACCTGAAAATGTGGGTGTGAGATCAAGCTTTTACTTATTCTATCTGTGCAATATGGGAATGTGGAATAGTGCAATGTTAATTGGAATGGCCTGGACTACGATATCGGATTATGTGATTTTAATAATTTTAATGTTGAAATGTTTTAGCAGTTGTTTTAATGTATATATTTTATTTGCCAGATATGTGTTGTATGGCATCAGATTGTGCCTTGATGTGGGCTGCTCTGAGTCCCCTTCAGGGTGAGAAGGGTGGCATATAAATATCACTCTAAAGAACAGGTGTGGACCGTGTATATACAAAACCCAAAGTAAACAGTAGAACTGTATGAAAATAATCACTGTACAAGTAATTATAGCAAACGTGTAGACTTTATCTACCAAATATGAATATCATAATGTCATCAATATGAGATATAACATACATACAAATAAGCATTCAACTCAGGGATTGAATCTCAACCTACGGGTTGCAGAGACTATGTTTTCTCTCCTCCTGAGAGTGTGTTGGCCGTGTTTATGACTTGAATGCTTATTTGTATGTATGTTATATCTCATATTGATGACATTATGATATTCATATTTGGTAGATAAAGTCTACACGTTTGCTATAATTACTTGTACAGTGATTATTTTCATACAGTTCTACTGTTTACTTTGGCATATAAATATGGCAGGTAAATAATAATAAATAAATAACTCTCAGACTGCACCTTCAGGTACTGAGGGGAGAAAGAGTAACATGGGCTCCCATGAAACTACTAGACTGACCTTCATGAGTTTAAATCTTTGGAAGAAAATTTCGTCACTCCACTTTGAAACAGAAATGGGTTCTATGTCGCAATTAGGGCTGTTTTAAAATTTTGGATACTCCCGAATTTCGGAAGTTTTTCGGATACTTCCGACTTTTAAAGCAATTTTGAGAGCAGCCCTTACAAGAGGAATTCCGAAATCCAAATCCCAAATTTTGGAATTCCGAATTTCGGATGTCATTTCCGAATTTTCTTGCTGATTTCTCATTGGCTGATGGCTAACAGCTGACTCTCCCTTCTGCTGATTTTTTTGGCCATTTTTTGAAAGCGGAAGCCATTTTTGAAGACTTCCGAATTTCGGAAATACTTCCGAATCAATTTCGAAATTTATCGGAATGTTTCCGGAAGTCTAAATAATCTGAAATGCTATCTATGACTAGATCTGAAACGAGTTTTGAAACTTATTTTTTTGGGATCAAACAGCCCTAGTAGCGATAGTACTAAAGGGATGGTGTAAAGACAAATGAGTCTTGTTTAAGAGAGGAAAGAGGTGCAAATAATAATAAATAAGCATTTTCTTGACCTATGAAGTCAAATTGAGTTTGACCCTTCCTTATGCTGCTTCATCAAAAATGATAACATTTTAATCCCTCAGAAGTTACCTGTTGACTGCTAAAACAATGGTCACAGGCTTTACATAAAGCTTTCCTTCCTCTTTGTTGCCTTGATCACTGATTTAGGAGCATGCAGACATTGGAGGCATAAAAACTGAGTCTGCTAGAGCAGTGATTTTCAACCTTTTTTGAGCCGCGGCACATTTTTTACATTTACAAAATCCTGGGGCACACCACCAACCGAAATGACACAAAATGATACTCTAACACAGTAATACATATAGTTAATATGTTTTTAAATGTATTTATACATTCACTTAGTGTGAAACCTGGGCCTGTTTCGACACACCAAGGTCTTGCTCAACAGCTGTCAGTCTCTCTCTGTTTTTAGTTTTTATCGCAGTCAAGCTTGAGAAGCTCATCTCACACAGATATGTGGTTGAAAACAGGAGCAATGTCAAAATAGCTTTGTTGGCCAGAATGGGGAACTCCCTGGTAACAAATTGATCCCAAATTGCCAGTCACTTGACGCACAGCTGCAGCACTAACTCTGTTTACTTAGATGCGGCATCTGAGCGAATCCAAGATGGTGCAACCATAGCACTCTCGCATCACTTATTAGGTGCTATGGTTCCATTTCTCAAAGGGACAGATGTGTCTTATAGTTTATATATGAATGAAATCCGAAAATAATTTCCCATGGCACACCTGATGATCTCTCACGGCACACTAGTGTTCCGCGGCAAACTGGTTGAAAATCACTGTGCTAGAGGACCAAAACCCATAACATAGATGCTAAATGGCCCAGAGGACTACATTTTCCAATCTTCCAATCTACTGCAAAATCATTACTTCAGCTGGTTGGGGAAAGGTGTCATAAAGCCATAAAGCCATTCTAATTATCAAGAAATAAAGGGTGATTCAGTACTTGGATGCCATGGGGGTTGGTAGAAACTGTTTGGGACTTGTAGTATTGCTACAGTTGGAACTAGGAATACAATACTTTGAATATCAAAATAGGGCTCAAGGAAAAAACAGTCCTGCAGTTCAAGTTCCAGTTTATTTATATTATTTATTTACTACATTTATATGCCGCCCTTCTCACCCCGAAGGGGACTCAGTTTATGGTGATGACATTTAGGAAAATGACTCAGAGACAGAACCTGGAAGTAATGCTATAAAAGGGATATCACGGTTTCTAAGTGTAGGTTTGTGCTGAGCCCCATTTTGCTACCTCTTGGTCAGTTGTGGGTGTCACACAGAGGTGAACATAGGGACAATGCGTTCTGTATCACAAGCTAGAGTCTTATAGGAGTCAAGTCTTTTTAAAAAACCTACAATTAAATTTTCTGTTTGTTTTTAAGAACAAAGAGAGTTAAAATTTAACTTTTGTGAATATTGTGAAAAATGAGTGAAATAAATTAATTTAAACAGTAATTTCCCAAAATCAAGGTTGAGAAGACACACTTTGATCTCAATTAGGTTGTGGCAAAATATTACATTTCGGAAGTTTTTCGGATACTTCCGACTTTTAAAGCAATTTTGAGAGCAGCCCTTCCAAAATCCGAAATTCCAAATTTTGGAATTCCGAATTTCGGATGTCATTTCCGAATTTTCTTGCTGATTTCTCATTGGCTGATGGCTAACAGCTGACTCTCCCTTCTGCTGATTTTTTTTGCCCATTTTTTGAAAGCGGAAGCCATTTTTGAAACTTCTGAAGCCATTTTTGAAGACTTCAAATGTTTCCGGAAATACTGAAATGCTATCGAATCAATTTTGAAATTTATCGGAATGTTTCCGGAAGTCTAAATAATCTGAAATGCTATCTATGACTAGATCTGAAACAAAAGAGTTTTGAAACTTATTTTTTGGGATCAAACAGCCCTAGTAGCGATAGTACTAAAGGGATGGTGTAAAGACAAATGAGTCTTGTTTAAGAGAGGAAAGAGGTGCAAAAAGAGGTGCAAATAATAATAAATAAGCATTTTCTTGCCCTATGAAGTCAAATTGAGTTTGACCCTTTCTTATGCTGCTTCATCAAAAATGATAACATTTTAATCCCTCAGAAGTTACCTGTTGACTGCTAAAACAATGGTCACAGGCTTTACATGAAGCTTTCCTTCCTCTTTGTTGCCTTGATCACTGATTTAGGAGCATGCAGACATTGGAGGCATAAAAACTGAGTCTGCTAGAGCAGTGATTTTCAACCTTTTTTGAGCCGCGGCACATTTTTTACATTTACAAAATCCTGGGGCACACCACCAACCAAAATGACACAAAATGATACTCTAACACAGTAATACATATAGTTAATATGTTTTTAAATGTATTTATACATTCACTTAGTGTGAAACCTGGGCCTGTTTCGATGAACACAACATAGATATCCTGGCAGGAATGGTAGAAACACACACACGAAGGTCTTTCTCAACAGCTGTCAGTCTCTCTCTGTTTTTAGTTTTTATCGCAGTCAAGCTTGAGAAGCTCATCTCACACAGATATGTGGTTGAAAACAGGAGCAATGTCAAAATAGCTTTGTTGGCCAGAATGGGGAACTCCCTGGTAACAAATTGATCCCAAATTGCCAGTCACTTGACGCGCAGCTGCAGCACTAACTCTGTTTACTTAGCTGCGGCGTCTGAGCGAATCCAAGATGGTGCAACCATAGTACTCTCGCGTCACTTCTTAGGTGCTATGGTTCCATTTTTCAAAGGGACAGATGTGTCTTATAGTTTATATATGAATGAAATCCGAAAATAATTTCCCATGGCACACCTGATAATCTCTCACGGCACACTAGTGTTCCGCGACAAACTGGTTGAAAATCACTGTGCTAGAGGACAAAAACCCATAACATAGACACTAAATGGCCCAGAGGACTACATTTCCCAATCTTCCAATCTACTGCAAAATCATTACTTCAGCTGGTTGGGGAAAGGTGTCATAAAGCCATAAAGCCATTCTAATTATCAAGAAATGAAGGGTGATTCAGTACTTGGATGCCATGGGGGTTGGTAGAAACTGTTTGAGACTTGTAGTATTGCTACAGTTGGAACTAGAAATACAATACTTTGAATATCAAAATAGGGCTCAAGGAAAAAACAGTCCTGCAGTTCAAGTTCCAGTTTATTTATATTATTTATTTACTACATTTATATGCCGCCCTTCTCACCCCGAAGGGAACTCAGTTTATGGTGATGACATTTAGGAAAATGACTCAGAGACAGAACCTGGAAGTAATGCTATAAAAGGGATATCACAGTTTCTAAGTGTAGGTTTGTGCTGAGCCCCATTTTCCTACCTCTTGGTCAGTTGTGGGTGTCACACAGAGGTGAACATAGGGACAATGTGTTCTGTATCACAAGCTGGAGTCTTATAGGAGTCAAGTCTTTTTTTTAAAAACCTACAATTAAATTTTCTGTTTGTTTTTAAGAACAAAGAGAGTTAAAATTTAACTTTTGTGAATATTGTGAAAAATGAGTGAAATAAATTAATTTAAACAGTAATTTCCCAAAATCAAGGTTGAGAAGACACACTTTGATCTCAATTAGGTTGTGGCAAAATATTACATTGCTTTGAGCCCAATATACACATGGCAGATATTGTAAACATAAAATGAGACACAATTCTTTTAAATGTTTTGAGAATACAAAACACCACACGTCTCTGTCAGATATTATCTTTTTCCCAGGCTTTGAGATACCCTATTATACTTTTTTTGGTTCGGGGCTGAGACTTTGGAAGAGGTTTACCCTAGCAAACTTTTTGTATTGTTATCCCAATAACCCCATGAAGGTGGGATATAATGAGCATGGTGATCAGATCATGATAGAATAAACATAACAGTTTAAATAATGTACTAAGGCCCTCGCTGAAAAATTTCATATTTGCCTATACTTTTATACATTTATTACTCCCAAAAATATTTGTATCTTTTTATAGCAACTTTAGCATGAAGTGAATTGTCACAACAATCACTCTCTTCAACACATCATGGAGACTGCGACTTGGTTTTCACAAATAACAGAAGAGGTGCTAAACCTATATTCAGATTGTTGCAGTTCAAACTGCAGGTGAGGGGATAACATGATAGAATGCCATTCTGTACAGAAACATCCCTGAAATACATAAAAACCTACCTCAATTAAAACTGCAAAATATGCACATTATGCTCAGCTACTGGTTGGTGTATGATGAATAGTGTTTTAACTATGCTTTTATGATGTTGTATATGTATTTCTAGTTTGTTATATTTTAACTCTGTCTAATTGGGCCTGGTCCCCATGTAAGCTGAAGCATAAGCGAAACTGACAAAGAAGCTAAAGAACTGTATCAAAGGTATTTAGTAATCATAGAAATGTATAAAACATACATACATGCACCCAATTGATGTGACAAATGATAGGCAGGTATGCCAGGACGCAAGGACGCAAGAATCCTCCCAGAAAAAGCGCAATAGCAATGGGGATATCAATCAGGGAGAAGTCCGTGTCGTATATAGAGTTCCAATAAACGATGGTGTAAATCCGCAATAAAGTCCGAATGGAAAGTAAGTCCTTGGTATCCAAAAGAGTCACTTCCGTAGGGTGAGGCAATAGTAAATTCAACAGTGGAGCCTCTGAGGAGGCTCTGAACCGCCGCCTCCCACATCCTGGAATTTTTTCCTTCAAGTGTTTGATTACCCCGACCTTCTAGAACTGTCCCTAACTCCACTGTTGAATTTACTATTGTCTCACCCTACGGAAGTGACTATTTTGGATACCAAGGACTTACTTTCCATTCGGAC
This sequence comes from Anolis apletophallus, assembly GCA_030556195.1. Classification (NCBI taxonomy): domain Eukaryota; kingdom Metazoa; phylum Chordata; class Lepidosauria; order Squamata; family Anolidae; genus Anolis; species Anolis apletophallus. The sequence goes on along the minus strand of JARBWK010000005.1, from coordinate 121,267,840 downwards.
TTTATTGCGGACAGGGCCGGACCTAGACAAATTTTGGCCCTCCAGGTATTTTGGACTTCCTAGTAGCTGTTTGGAATTGTGGGAGTTGAAGTCCAAAACACATGGAGGGCTGAAGTTGGCCCATGCCATCCATATATATATATATATATATATATATATATATATATATATATATAGGCATGGTTTCGAACCCAAAAATAGGAAATCGGAAATCTAATGGGGGTTATTTTTATTACTAAAGAAAAACTTACAAAAAATTTTCCAAAATTTCTAAAATGTAACTTAATTACTAACGAAATTTGTTAGTAGTTCGTATGCCAGAGCATGCACATTCCAGATGGTTTTGGGCTACAACTCCCAGAAATCCTAACAGCTGGTAAATTGGCTGGGATTTCTGGAAGTTGTAGGCCAAAACTTGAATAAATCACACTGAATTCTAGATGGGACTCTCCAAATAGGAAGGAGGGAGGGAAGGAGGGAGGGAGGGAAGGAGGGAGGGGGGGGTATTCTATTCTTGGAAGCAGCAAAAAAAGGAGGAGCCCCCCCCTCGCTCCTTGCTGCCTCTCTCTCACCCCGATCCTGAGGGAGCGAGGGCCCAAGTTTGCCCAGGCTGAGAGGAAAAGGAAGAGGCCTGAGGCTGTGAGGAATGGTGGGAGTTGAAGTCCAAAACACCTACCTGGAGGGCTGAAGTTGGCCCTGCGATGGGGCAAGGCAGAGCAATGGGGAAGAGAAGGAGGGGGGAGAAGCCAGCAGGAAAGAGGAGGGGGCAGAGAAGCATCTGAGAGAGTGCAGGGAGAGAGAGGAGGAGAAGCGTGTGTGTGTGTGTGTGAAGTTGGCCCCCTGCGATGGGGCAAGACAGAGCAACGGGGAAGAGAAGGGGAGGGGGGAGAAGCGTGGAGGACTACACTTTCCAGAATGCATTGCCTAGCAGCAGCGTCACTTCCAGTTCCCCATAGAAATGCGGGAAAAAGAAGCTGAATGAAGGCGGGAAGGAAATGAGGGGGAGAAGACAGGGAGAAGTGAGTACGTAGTACAATAATTAAGAATTTATTACGATCATAACGCAAATTGTTGGCCTCAAGGACCATAAAAGAAAGTCTACTTCCTGGTTAGCTGCCGTGATGCGTATAAACTAGAAAGTCCCATTACATACGAATCACTTACGATTTCTTTTAATTTTCATAACTTTTTCTCATGCCATATATATATATATATATATATATATATATATATATATATATATATATCTTCTTTCTCATCATTTTCCCTGCTCTATTCTCTTTGAGTGTGTGTGTGTGTGTGTGTGTGTGTATCTATTCCACTTCCTTCCTTCTCAGGCCTATACCCCAGAATATCAAGGCAGAAAATCCCACATTATCTGAGTGTGGACTCAGATATTCAAAGCAGATATTGTGAGATCTAGGGCTGTGTGGAAGGGCCCTCACCCTTTTCCCTCCCCTCTTCCTATTCTTTGTGTGGGTCTGTACATTCCCCATCCTTCCTTCCTCCTCACCCTTTTCCCTCCCCTCTTCCTATTCACTTTTTGTGTGTGTTTTTATACATATATGTGTATCAGGTCTAGGCTAATTTCGGAAGCGAGGGCCCGGGGTTGGGCTAGGTGCCCTCTGGCTGGCAGGCTCGTCTGGCCGCTCAGTCCTGCTCCCGGCCCCCAGGTAAGGGTGCCCACGTGGCCTCCTCCCTCGCCCCACGTGCACCGGCGGGGGGCAAGGGAAACGGGAAAGTTGGGCGCCGCTGCCCCCTTCTCTCTCGCCCTGCACAAGGCATCCTCGGTGGGAGCGGGGGGAAGGCATGTGCAGGGTGAGGGACGAGACGTGCGCAGGGCGCAGGGCGAGGCAGGGAGAAGGGAAAGGCGGGCGCCTTTGCCTCCTCCTCTCTCGCCCTGTGCGAGCCTTCCTCCCACCCTGCGGCACCCCTAGGGGCGTGGCGGCCGGCCCTGGATGCACCCTTCGGCCACGTGGCGCCCTGAGGCAGCCGCTTAATTTGCCTCCACTAAGATCCGCCCCTGATTGCGGATTTACACCATCGTTTATTGGAACTCTATATACGACACGGACTTCTCCCTGATTGATATTCCCATTGCTATTGCACTTTTTCTGGGAGGATTCTTGCGTCCTTGTGTCCTGGCATACCTGCCTATCGTTTGTCACATCAATTGGGTGCACGTATGTATGTTTCATACATTTCTATGATTACTAAATACTTTTGATACAGTTCTTTAGCTTCTTTGTCAGTTTCGCTTATACTTGTGTATAGCTCTGCTCTTTTGTTTACATCCCCATGTAAGCTGCCCCGGGTCCCTCCGCAGAGATGGTGGTGGGATACAAAAATAAAGTTGTTATTCCTATTCTTATTATTTACATTAAGAACAGCATTTACCAACATTAATATCTATGCATGAGGGTGAGATCTTGTAATGTGACAAGATATTAGACAGGATAAGAATGCTGATGGTTTTCTAATAAATGCAATGGAAATGAAGCTGACTGATTTTCGTATCGCTAGGCTAACTCTAACACAGTAGGCAAGGGGGAATCTAGATCTGATGGAGAGGTTGGCTTCAGGTCCTCAATCTTTCATAAATTCCCACTTTTGTTAGCTAGCCATTATCTCTCAATGCAATTTATTTGCCTTGATTGCGGATAATGTGGTTTATAATACCGTGTTTCCCCAGAAAGTAAGACAGCGTCTTGCTACTTTCTTTTCCCCCCAAAAGTCCCCTACGTCTTACTTTCGGGTACGCCTTATATAACCCAAGACGTACCCGTCGCCACGCCCGCCGCCGCCACCACCGCCGCCGCTTGAGGAAAGAAGGGAGAGGGAAAGGAGCCAGGGGCGTGGTGAGGATCGCAGCGTCACAGTGACGCGTCGTCCTTTTCTCCCGCCCCTGGCTCTCTTCCCCACCCTTGGAAGGGAGGAGGAAGAGAGCCAGGGGCGGAGAAGGGACGACGCGTCACTGTGACGTCATCGCTTGTCCCCTGGCTCTCTTCTCCCACCCTTGGAAGGGAGGAGGAAGAGAGCCAGGGGCGGGGAGAAGGACGACGCGTCACTGTGACGCGTCATCGCTTCGTCCCGCCCCTGGCTCTCTTCTCCCACCCTTGGAAGGAGGAGGAAGAGAGCCAGGGGTGGGGAGAAGGGACGACGCGTCACAGTGACGCGTCATCGCTTCGTCCCGCCCCTGGCTCCTTTCCCCCTCCCTTGCCTGGAGCCCTGGCGAAGAGGTGTGCCACGGAGGTGTGCCGCAGGTGTGCCGCGGCACACCTCCGGTTGCGGCGGCGGCGGCGGGACGAGGTACGGCTTATATACGGGGTATGGCTTATATAAGCCGACCCCCCAGACACCCCCGATACGTCTTACAATCGGGGGTGTCTTACTTTCGGGGAAACACGGTAGTAATTGTAATGTTTGAAATGTTTTAATGTTTTCTAACCTTGTTTTCTAACCCCCATGGCACAACAGGTTAAACAACTGAGCTGCTGAACTTGCTGACAGAAATGTTGGTGTTTCAAATCCAAGGAGTGGGGTGAGCTCCCACTGTTAGCACCAGCTTCTGCCAACCTAGCAGTTTGAAAACATGCAAATGTGAGTAGATCAATCAGTACCAATACAGCGGGAAGGTAATGGTGCTCCAGGCAGTCATGGCGGCCAAATGACCTTGGAGGTGTCTACGTACAACGCCGGCTCTTCGGCTTAGAAATGGAGATGAGCACCAACTCTCAGAGTCAGACACATCTAGGCTTAGAAAACCTTTATCTTTACCTAACCTTGCTTTTGTATTTTTAATGGAAATGTTTATTTAATTGTTATTTAATTGTATATTGTTTTAAGGCACTTAATTATTGCCTATATTGTAAGCCACCTTGAGTCCCCCTTGGGGTTGAGAAATATGGGATATAAATATATTAAATAAATAAATAAATATTTCAGAAGGAGTAGTAATGATAAAGAGGTGGGTAGAGAGAGAGAAAAAAAACATTGTCTCCTTCATCTCCTAGAGAAAGAGTGGCTTATTTGCAATGACCAAACAAGCATTAAAAACTAAGAAATAGAATAAGTAAACAATAAGATTCAAATATAAAGATAGACAATGGGACTGAACATTATTTGTTTGTTTCCTATGGAAAAAATAACCTTAATGTCAAAATAATATATTTGCTTTCTTATAGCTATACATTCAGAGTAGCATATTTTTGTTTCAAATCTCAGGTCCCTTGTATTGTTTCATTATGATGAAAGGGGGGGGGGTGCTTTCACATGTCTTGGTACCTTATATCAAAATGAATGATGTCTATAGGTATTACTGCATCATAGCACCCAGGTTCTCACCCTCTCACTAAGGGTATTTTTAGGGGGTAGCATCGCTTGGGGACATAGCACACACAGATGCAGATTGCTAAGGTCAATTAAACTGATGTAGCTGTGCTGTCATATATGTAAAAGAGAAACCTGCTAGCGTATTTCTCAGTTGTCACAGAACAGTGTCAAAGATGAGTTCTGCATTTTTTTTTTAAAAAAGAGATGAGCACAGGCAGCTGTGTTTTGCCTTGGGAAACCCTTTGCAAAGGCAAAACTATAATTATAGGAAGGAATTGGATTTCCATAATTTCCCAATATCCATTTTCACATCAATGGGTTAAAGAATGGAATGGGTTTTTATTTTTTGTAGCAGCAGAAGGTCAGACAAGTGAAGTGAGGGAGTTTCATGTAACAATTTAATGCAAAACGAACTTTTGGGGTGACGTGAAACAAGAACAGTAAGTGAGCCTATTCTAGTCACAGTGCTCATTCATAACATTATTCACAGCCAAGGGGTTTTGTTGATGTATTGTTGGCAAAAGGCTCTTTAAGGGTTCATCTAATAATAATAATAATAATAATACTTTATTTATAACCCGCATCCATCTCCCCGAAGGGGACTCGGAGTGGCTTACATGGGGCCATGCCTGAACAACACCTCACAAAAATATCAGAAATATCAGAAAACAATAAACACAATAAAAGCAATAAACACAATAAAATAAATACATCTTTGAAAACACAAGAATATAGGTGAATCTAAAACAGAAACGATAGGGCAAGCCACATGTACATATCAAATGTTTAAAAACTCGGGGGAGATAACTGGAGTAGTGTCAAAACATAAAGGATCACATAGGGGGAAGAGGTCTCGACAAAAACGGGGGCATTTGGGGAGTCTAATTTCCAAAGGCCCGGTGGAAAAACCAGGTTTTCAGTTGTTTTTTAAAGGATTCCAGCGAGGGGGCATTCCTAATCTCTCCTGGGAGGGAATTCCAAAGTCGAAGCAAACGTCATAAGAACATAAGAAGATAAGAAGAGCCATGCTGAATCGGACCTCAGCCCATCTAGTCCAGCATTCTGTATCACACAGTGGCCCACCAGTTGTACGCGGGGATCTCGAGCAGAAGGGAGGGCAAAACCCTAACCTGCTCCCGACCCCCCACAACCAGTACCCAGGGAAATCCTGCCTACCTCAACCAACTCCGAGGTGGCACTTGAATGTCCTATTCAGCAACTACCGATACACTTGGTATCCATGAATCTGTCTAATCCTGCCTTGAAGTTGTTCAGGCTGACAGCTGTCACAACCTCTTCTGGAAGTAAATTCCATAACCCAATGACCCTCTGGGTGAAGAAATATTTCCCTTTATTAGTCCTAATTTTCCTACCTTGGAGCTTCAGGAAGTGCCCTCTAGTCCTAGTGTTTTGTGACAAAGAAAATAATTTTTCTTTATTCACCTTTTCTATTCGATGCATGATTTTATACACTTCAATCAAGTCACCTCTTAAACGCCGTCTTTCAAGGCTGAAAAGACCAAGGTGTTGCAACCTGATTTCATAAGGGAGCCGCTCCATCCCTTGGATCATTCTTGTTGCCCTTTTCTGTACCTTTTCCAGTTCCGTTATATCCTTTTTAAGGTGCGGAGACCAGAAATGTACACAGTACTCCAAATGTGGCCTTACCATAGATTTGTAGAGAGGTAATACAACATTTGCTGACCTATTTTCGATTCTCTTTCTGATCATGCCAAGCATAGAATTTGCTTTTTTCGCTGCTGCTGCGCACTGGGTTGACATCTTCATTGAGCTGTCCACCAAAACCCCAAGATCCCTTTCCTGGTTTGTCTCAGAAAGCTTTGACCCCATCAATTGGTAGGTGTAGTTGGGGTTCTTTGCCCCGATGTGCATGACTTTACACTTGTTTAGGTTAAAATGCATTTGCCACTTTGTTGCCCATTCACTCAATTTCGAGAAATCTTTCTGGAGCTCTTTACAATCAGTTTCATTTTTAACTACCCTGAACAATTTAGTGTCGTCTGCAAACTTTGCTACCTCAGAATTCACTCCTACATCCAGATCATTAATGAATAAATTAAAAAGTAACGGACCCAAAACTGAACCTTGGGGTACGCCACTTCTCACCTCTTTCCACCCAGAGAAATGTCCATTTATTACCACCCTTTGTTTCCTACAGTTTAGCCAGGTTCCAATCCAGGACAAGACCTGTCCTCTGATTCCATGGCTGAAGAGCTTATTTAGGAGCCTTTGGTGAGGGACTTGTCAAAAGCCTTTTGAAAGTCAAGGTAAACAATATCAATTGGGTCCCCTTTATCTATGTGTTTATTTACACCTGGTTCGGGCTGGTTCATGGGGGGAGAGCCAGTCACAAAGGTAGGTGGGTCCCAAACCGTTTAGGGCTTTATAGGTAATCACCTGCACCTTGAATTGGACTCGGAAAATAAACGGCAGCCAGTGGAGCTCTTTAAACAGGGGGTTCAACTGCTCCCTGTAACCTGCCCCAGTAATTAATCTGACAGCTGAGCGTTGGACAAGTTGAAGTTTCCGAGCCGTCTTCAAGGGAAGCCCCACATAGAGTGCATTGAAGTAATCCAATCTAGATGAGCTTGAAAATCCGAGGTCAGACTGGAGCATTTCTACACTGAAACAGTCCTGGATTCTAGGAGCTGTTTACATCCCCCTTCCCCTTGCCAATATGGCAGCAGGAGTCCAGACTATCCTGTCAAGACCCAGCTCACCCCCACTGGACAGTCATCCTTACTGGGCAATGCTTTGTCACTGTAGCATCCCTCTTTCTTTTCCCTGTTCATGTGTGTGCCTTTGCTTATGACAGCAAAGTTTCCCAGCAATACCCAGGAGCTTTCCAGTGCTCTGTGGCCAGCTGCCATGGTGGCAAAGAATAGCCCAGGTAAGTTCTATTCCTCGTCTCCTGCATCATAGTGCAGGGAAATGTGGGTGACTGCACTGGTCTGTATAATAAACAGTGGATCAATTTCAATTAAAACTGACCCAGCTATCCACCCAAATCCAGAGCATCCCCCAACTTCTGCTATCATGTGGTTAAACAAGGCCAACAAGCTTTACTTTGAGCTTGTTCAGAGCTTCTAGCAGGAAAGCGGAGCTATTGTGTGCCTGAGACCAAAGACTGGAGACCTCAGTACACTCCTTCTGTAACTGAGATGTCATCCTCTTCCACCAAGCATGCAGCATTGGGACACACACACATGGTGAGGGAGGAAGGGGACACCCAGCTAGCCAGCCAGCTCAGACAAATCAATCCTAGTGATCAATGGGGTGACAAATGTTGCAGCCAGATTGCCCTCATATCCATACAAGCTTTACCCCAGGTTATGGAGTGGAAGACCCTGAATATCATCTGGATGTCCATGAGTAGCTTCTGCTCTGATTTGGGGTTTCTGGCCAGTGTCTACAATCTCTTCATTCTTCTAAGAAGCACAGTTTAGATATGTTATGGCAAAAATGGGGCAATAAATACTTGTTTCTTCCTAGCAAACAATGTTTGAGTAGAGTTTTACTATGTGTTTGCATAATTTCTTTAGATCATGGCTACTGGTATGATTGAAAACCCTGAGAAAAGAACTGATTGCGAGGGGTAACAGTAGGTGGGGAAAGAACAGACATGATTTAGATTCTCATAATCTCAAAATACATTAGGAAAAAGTAATAATTAGACTCTGTATCTCATTTTTGATACAGACAGCAAAGTACTATTTTGCTAAATTAATATGAATATCACATAGAGCTGCTGGTACTGATAATGCCAAGAACAAAATATTTTGAAATCCTGGATACTAAGATAAGACACTGATGACTTAGACAAAAATATCAGCAAAAGACACGGTTTTGCATGTTTTAGCAGCTAATTTTAAGCATGGCAGTACCGTGTCACTTTCAGGATCAGAAGCTATTTGTCTCCCTTAAAGTTACTCTGAGTGAAAGTAACCGAAGCTCATGTAAAAAAGACAAAGCATGCAATTGGATAAGTCCACTGAAATAATTTTCTAAGTGTTAAGACTAAATTTATCTTCAAGTTGGATCTAAGTCCAAGACTGCTGGGTTAGTTTAATATTTCTAAGGCAAAAATCCCAAGAATTCAGACCATTTTCTATATTTCTGAATGGGGCACTTCATGGGATGAATAAACAGGAAAACTCTAGTCAGTTCAATAACCACAATTTTGTAATGCCTTTCTTCAAATGTGACTTAGGGCCCTTCCAGGCAGGTCCTATATACCAGGATCTGATCCCAGGTTTTTTTTGCTTTAAACTGGATTATAAGAGTCCACACTGCCAAATAATCTTCAAACTTGTGTTGTTTGCAATTCATGGTGACACTAAGACAAAGTTATCATAGGATTTTCTAGATTTCCATGGCTGAGCAGGGACTTAAACTCTGTTCTCCAGAGTCATAGGCCAATGCTCAAAACAGTATACCATAGCTGTCATATATACATTTATGCCAGAGAGACTGTAGTTCAAATCCATGATCTGAGTAGGTAAGCTTGGTATTTTCTTTTCAGGATTGTTGCAAGCAAAACATCTATGATGCTCAGATTTCCGTGAAAGAGTTCCCATATTAAGACCAATCAGGAGAGATGGTTTTTTCTCATACTACTTCCAGAAATAACGTTTCTGGTCAGATAAATGCCAAATAGCTGAAACAATAAGCACATGAATGCCCACTGCTACTTTCCAGAGCAGAAATATGAGAAGTGTGGCAGTGGGAGGGTGTGTGTGTTATTTTGTATGATTGAGGAAAAGAAAAGAAAACCCCACCATTTGATATAAGTAGTGGTTGAGAAAGAACACACAATTAGTGGGCATAAATGCATTTTAATAGCTTTTAATTCAGAATCATTAATTTAAAATAATTAAATTGTCTTTCACAATTTTAAAAATAATCTTATTAATTAAAATAATTAAAAGTTGGGGGAGAAAGATGGGATATAAATTATGCTAATCTATATACATTATAGAGCCCCCTGATGTGCAGCAAGTTAAACCACTGAGCTGCCAAACTTGCTGACCGAAAGGTCGGCAGTTCAGATCCGGGGAGTGGGGTGAGCTTTTGCTGTTAGTCCCAGCTTCTGTCAGCCTAGCAGTTTGAAAACATGCAAATATGAGTAGATCAATAGGTACTGGTTCTGCAGGAGGTAACGGCCCTCCTGTTACACTCCAGGACAGGAATAATCCTCTGACTTTAAACACCACACGTTCAATAGGAAAAAAACAATCCTTTTATTAAAGATAAGTAAAAAGCATATAAGTAAAAAGCACTTTAAAGGAAAAGGTAAATTCAATTAGGTAAGAATATAAGCAGGAACAAATTAATCCACAGTAGAATTTAGCAAAGTCCATAAAGCAAAGTCCACACATCTCTAATATAATTCGGAAAATCAAGAATACATTGATCCAAGGCTTGGATGAGCAATCAGTAAATCCAGGAATCAAAAAACCATGACACAAGAAATATCGTAACATGCATCTTGAACGCAAGGCTTCCATGGAATAAGGACAAGAACTTAGTGTGATTCTAAACAATGCTTCACCTGACTACTGAAACTCATCTTGAACCTCATTGACACCCTGATCCTGAAACACAATCACAGGCTGAGTTCCAAAACCTCCATGCAGTCATGCTGGTCACATGTAGGCTCTTTCTTAGAAATGGAGATGAGCACCCCCCCCCCAATCCCCAAGAGTCGGAAATGACTAGACTTAATGTTGGGGGAAACTTTACCTTTACCTATATACATTATAATAAGGTATATGAAATTATGATTTTGTAAATGATTGACAGTATACATATATTTTCCTTTACAATCATTAAAGTACATTGAACTACAATGAACCACCCTAAATACAGATTCTGGTGGGTCGTTGTGGCTCTTCATGTTCAGTCTCACATGTCCTGTGTTATCAGAGTATTATTCGAAGGAATGGAAGAATGGGCTCTGATGCTAAACATATATCCCTCCTGTAATCCATTGCAATGGCAACTTGAATAACAATAGGATGTGAAAGGATGCCAACACAGCATATAGACAACAGCAATACCATCAGAGCGAATCACTCAGAATGGATGACAGCACACAAATGCTACCAAATAACACAAGAAAAAATAGAGAAACTACATAAGATGACACTAGAGTTGAAACTGTCTATTTCTGTCAACTATACACAAATGAGAAAGCATCAACCAATTTCAGATCCCTTTGGGGAAAATACCCCTCCTCCCAGCAATATTAAGATATATTGAAAAACCAGAATATATTTTAATTAACAAAACAAATCAAATGGAAAAGATTCCTCAAATAAAGCTTTAAAAGTGACACAGTGTGTGCTTGACTGCCATGACTAATTATGTATCCATGTAATGTGTGCTCAATTTAGGCTTATTTAAATAGCAGAAATGCTCATTAGCTGCAGTATATCTGTGAAGCCTCAGTAAACAGTTTAATGGTATTTTATGTTTAACCAATTTCATAAGTTCCTGTAATTTTGGCATTCGCAGCTCATTAATGTTATTTTTGATATGCATCTAACAGGCTTGTTTCAGTGAAAGCTGGCACTGTATCCTTGAGTGCAGTTATGGAAAATATAATGATTTCTGCTTAAACTTGTGTTCAGGTTAAGTAATAACATCAACCTGATAGAATGAGTCTGTTTGATAGGAGAGAAAAAAATCACAGAAATTTCCCCAAAATAAAGGAACCAAACAAAATAAATTAATAAGAGATATAATACCCCCTCCACTCTGTAATATCCATAGATTCTGAATCTATAGATTCAACCATCCCCTGGCTTAAAAATATTCCTAAAATATATTTTACCATGTCAATGTATATAAAAGTATTTCAGGATCCACATATTTTGTTATCTACAGTGTATGTGTTCCTGGAACCCAACCTCAATGGGTACAAAGGGAATATTCTATATGGTGTGGAGTCCAAACTGACTGGCTTGCTTTATTTAGTGATTTCATCAATTATCAGAACAATAGTAGTATGAAATATCCTGATCTCAATTCAAAATCTGTTCTACTTTAGCACTATCTTCATCCATGTCTCATACATAGCATGTAGATGTATTACACTTGTGTTGTTGTCTTGAAGTCCCTGCTGAGGCCAGCCACTTTCCCCATCCCCAATGCCCCTCTAAGTCCTCTTTCTCTTAAAAGATGTGGAAACCTCCCATCCTTGTTTGTAAAAGGATGTGGATTAGTTAGCTAGATTTTTAAACATGACTTCAACTAACTTGACTAGCTCCATGTTTGAAGCTTAAGATGTCTTATTATACAGCAGTAAAAGAGAAGAATTGCATCTCCAGGAAAGAGGATAAGACTTTATAATGCAGATTTTCATCACATCTTAGTTTATATGTAGATATATAGTTAAATGGCATGTCTACAATTTAAATTAAAGGGCTGCACTGACCTCCAAATTGGACTTTGATCCCAATTTGGCAATTCAAAAAACATCTTGAATAAATTTGGACTAAGCTGGAAATTTCCTGAATCAACTCAGGTCTGAATTATTCATTGGAAGGTCCTATATTATATTGACTACTGTTGAAAATCAGCTATAACACTTTTTCATTATTCAAAATCAGATGGGACTTACATGTCCCTTATGAATAGGCTTTGTTCATCATAAATTTTATGTTTTCTCCCCTTTAAAGGGGAAACTACTGATATCTGTTTAATTTAGTCACTGCTTCAGTTTTATTTATCTATTATTTTTATATTTATTTACGATATTTCTATCCCGCCTTTCTCAGCCCAAAGGTAACTCAAGGTGGCTTACAAGTTGGCCGCAATTTGATGCCATAACTGTTGTAATTGAGCCCTCGGCTCTGGCTGCTAGTAGGGCTGAGGAGGATGCTGAGTCATCAGTGTCTGAGTGTAGTATGGAACTGCGTGGGGCTGTGAGTAACCTAAACGCTGGAACAGGTAGAAAGGGAACTGCAAGTGATTCCAGCAGGGAAGGTTTGAAACAAAGAAAGAGAATTCGGCAAATACTTATGTCTCCTACTGACTCTGAGTCCTTTGAGGGTTTTCCCAGGGATGGGGGAAGCTCGTCAGAAGAGAGTGATACTGAGTTAGATTGGACTTTGGTACAGGAGGTTGGGGATGTGTGTAATACAGACACCAGTAGTGATACTTTTCTGGGGTTTGATAGTGATAAAGACTGGTCCTCTGAAACCTCAGGGAATTATTGGGATACGATAAGTTTTGAAAGATGCTGGGGAACTTGGAGGGACTCACAAAGGGTGTCAGCTGCAGAGGGAGAAGCACCTGCAATGCCAAATCAGGAGGAGTTGTCCTCTTCAGGCGAGTCTGATCTTTAGGGCTATATAATGTGGGCTTTTGGGAAGGCTTCCTTGCGGCGAGCAAGGAGTTGTTCTTGGTATCCTGTTTGGCATCCTGTTATCTTGCATCGTGTTCCTGATCCAGTTTACTCGTGAGTTGAGGTTTTACTCTGCCCTTTTTTGGGCTGAGATGCTGCTGCCGCAGTTTGGGAAGTGGGTGGTTTTGGGATTTCAATGTTCTGTTTTCTGCTCTTTTTGGGCTGAGATTACTTGTTTCTCCCTCATTCTCCTGCCCACGACTCCGGATTGGTTACTGACTACGCTATATACAGGGGACGTCCTGAGTTTGTTTTGGATTCCTTCTTCAATAATTTTTAGGCTTTCCCTGGGTTTTTGTGGGGTTTTGCCAGTTAGACTTGTTTTTTTGTTAGTCCCATTCCCATTTGTTGTGCAATAAACTCTTTGTTATCCCTTTTATCACTTGGGCTTGGCTTTAATTGGCGTCTGCATCACGACAATAACAATCCACAATATTTCTTTAAAGAAAAACATAAAAATGCTATTGTTTTTCTTACTATGGACCACCCATTGACATGGAAGGCTGTGGTATTTATGCCTGTTTGCTTACTTAGCAGTACTATAGTACCTCAATATATATATTTCCGTATCCTAAGAGGAAGTTTTGGTAATCTCTTCCCCTTTCTCCATACCAGGGGGGGGGGGGAATCAAACACAGCATCCTGAGCTCAATTATGGTGCCAAACTGCAGATTTATCCACAAAAGACTTATCATTGGTCTCTTAGTAAGACCATATGTGGTATCAACTCCTAGTGAAACCTGGAAAATAATGATAAGCAGGAAATCTGAGTGTAGCTATTCACAAGGGAGGAAAAACTATTCTTGTGCAGCTATTGGGGAAAAAGAAAAAAAATAGGGTGATCATGTTGTGCTTCACAGCAACTGTCTATGGCAAAACTCAGCAATGTGATTCTGGTCTTAAAATAGCCCTGTGAAGCACATTCTCTCTGTTTCAGCCATTTTAAAATTAATCCTATTAAAATGTGCATCTTCTATAATTTCTAATGATATCTTAAACACACTATATACAAAATGGCATCACTTATTATCATATCCTTTTTCTTCTTGTCATTTGGATCATTACAAAGGAAGAAAATAACAACATACAGTGTTGGGTTTTTTTAGAATGAAAGCAAAGCAAGCAGAACACAAGGGGGAAAGTTTGGCTTGCAGGTCTGATCTCACCTGGAGAAACCGCCAGGTCACTTCTCTGCAAAATCAACCCCTGTAGAGAACATGGTTGTGTGTGTGTGTGTGTGTGTGTGTGTGTGTGTGTGTGTGTGTACATGTGTAAACTCCCAGGAGATGAATGCTTTGGAATGGAAGCTCCATTCAGTGCTTAGTGGTAACAGATGGGGTCCTTTTTGTTTGTAATAATAATAATAATAATAATAATAATAATAATAATCTTTATTTGAACCCCACCACCATCTGGTTACAGGTCCCCAGATGATGAAAGCTGGAAGGGACTCATGTAACGCAGCTTACATGAGGGAAGAGGGATGGGTGGGAGTGGGGAGGGAGATCAACATAAAAACCCAATAAAACCAATAAAAAACAACATAATCAATTACATAGAACAAACACCATAAGATACTACAATCAATATAAAATTACAGTAAAATAAAACCATTTCAGACACAGGACAATGAGTGGGCCGCATGTACAGATTAAAATAGAAAGATAAAAACAGGGAGGTGAGATAGTTGTGAGGCAAAGTATTTGTGCGAGAGAAAGCTCTTTCAAAGGGAGGTCATATAAAGGAGAGAACATTAGTATAAAAGGGGTTGTACACTCAATGCAAATATTGAGGGTGAATGGTGGCATAAGATTATATGATTAATCTTCATTCCTACCCAATCTGAGAGGAGAGTAGTGCCTCTGGATTAAGTCATTGTGTACACATGTCAACTGTGAATGTTTCACTCCTCTTCTGCCTTTTTTATGCCAGAAAGAAGGAACACAGTTGACCACTGTTATCTGGCATTTGCAGCCACCAGCTGAGCTTAGACCTCAGCATTTAGCCTTATGCACAAACTGCTTGCCCAACTACCCGCACAAACCCTGAATTTTGGGGAAATTCCAGAGTATCCACCAACTTCTGCTTTCCCAGCCAAAGTAGTAGCTGAAGATTGGCATGGTCACTTAGTCTGAAAATATTCAGTCTGCAGAGGTTCAGATATTTAGACTCAAGTTCTTCAGGATTCATTATTTTGTACAGTCTTCCAAAACAAACCAAAATAGAATTTTCACCCATGTATACTTAGCTACAGTCAAGTATAAATATTCCATGTGTGGAGAAAGCCCTTTATATATAGCAATCACAATCCATCATTAACATACTTGTGTATAGAGAGATTCAGGCTCATAATTTTAAGAATTAATTCAAAGACTTGAAAGAATGGATGGGTTTGGGTTTTTCCACATTTGGATTTTTCCCCCATCCACATTTGTTTTACTCCCAAGTTCTTTCTGTTCTGAATACTTTAAAAATAACTTGATTGATGACCTGTCATGTACATATAAAATTATTCCGAGTCTGCCTTACTTAGCTGGCAAAGCCTATGTAGAAGATATTAGAATGGCACTCCTTGCTGAAGAGCTAAATAATAAGATATGAGGAAAAGTGGGCAAGTTTTATCCTACTGCAGATTCAATCTCCTTATGGACAGGCAACAGATAAAGAGGAAAAAAACTACATAGCTTGGTATATATAGCAAAATTAGGAATTATATCATCTACAGGCTGCATTAAGCTCACAAGGACTTTGGTACACCCAGTACTGAAATAAATGGTTCAAATATCACAACTCCAAAAGACTCCTGGGGTGTGATTCTTCCATTTAATGTACTCTATACAAATATTTTGGGGTCCAAAATAACATCATAGAAAGCAATAGGAAGAGCTCTTATAAAAACGATGGGCACGGTCTACCCTAGGCCCAGGAGCTGGGGTAGATGCAGCTCACAATTCATGTGGAGCTGCTCATGTGGAGGATAAAGACAGACACCACTCTCTGAAAGAGACCCCCAAATTCACTAATGTTAGCCACTGCTATACTTCAGTTCATTCAGACCTTGGGACGTAGTCATAGTTCAAGAGTAAGGCACATTCTTTGCAATGAAAAGGTTACAGGTTTGTGCTTGGAAGCGTCTCTGTAGGGCCAGGAAAAGTATATTCTCAGTATAAATAGTCATGAACTAGATGCCCTCGCTCTGTAGAATGCAGCTTCTTATATTATACAAATAGGGATGTGTGGAAGACAATGTTTGTACTGCAAGTGTTGCTGTCATTGGCTCTGCATTTTTTAAAGCCAGTTAAATACTTTTTTAAAAAGCTGCTAACAAATACATAATGTAGCATCACCATCTACTATGAATACATTGCCTGTTAAGACTGAAAAACAATTCAGTGCAGTGAAAACGTGAACAAATAAATCTCGTAAGAGACCTGCGAGGAGCAAAATGTGTCCAGAGGTACCAATTTGAGAGGATTGAGGGCATGTAAGGGAGATGAAACCATTTTAGGATGCTACAGAGAAATATGATTATCCTTCAGAAGGACCTATATATCTTATGTAAAGGGAACCACAATAAATTCTCTTAAAATACATTCTAGTTGGTGCAGTTGTTGCTGTAGTTTAACCTTGAATAAATTCAAAAGCAGATCTTTGAACCCTGTTGAAATGTCTCTCCCACACTACTAAAATTAAAAATGGTACCCAAGACAGCTTCTCCGAGTAAAACTGCAACATTAACTGCCATAAAAAGAAGTACAAACTGAACATCTTAAGTCAAATTATCAGCAAGAAAATAGAATGAGGAGATAAGGTTCCACACAACATCCTCTGATATTATTGACCCAATGCATTGCTGACTGATGTGAATGAAAAAAATGGTTCCCTTCCTCATTACATTCCATATACAGGAACAAAATGGAATTGTGATAAGACAACACCCCCACCATAACTTAGGAGCCACCATTCACATGGCACCAAGTTGCACTGTCCTCCGCCCTATCAACACCAATCTCCTCAATAGGTATTTTAAGTAGCTGCTTCACTAGGTCTAATGACAGGACAAGATATGCTCAGATAGTTTGAGTATAGAGGAGCCCCCAGAATGGGTATTAATTTGGCAGATTTCCCAATCCGGATTTATTTGAGCCTCAGAGGCCCAATTTTGATCAGAAGACCCAAATATGCAGCCTGAATATTCTGACATCACTACCACCTAGTCTCTTTCTACTAACGTATTTCTACTTATTAGTGGTAGCGAAAATGTCAGGTGAATACTTCCCAACAAAGTTGAAACAAAAAGCAAACTTGTACTCTTTAAAAGCAAACAAATAAAAAGTCAACAAATGAAACCTTAAATTTAATCACAATGCTGGGTTCAGCACAGTTTTTGTTGTCCCCAGGGCTACAATAAAAGAGGATAAACAGAATAAGACCGCTAAATGGATTGATATTGCATTACTGTCAGGTAAGACTATGGATGCTGCTGGTGTGATCTAGTAAATCTATATTCAGCCTGCTATATATTAGCCAGGCTGCTCAAATATGCTCTTATAAGCTCTAATTAAAGTTAACTTCAGCAATCAGGTCTTCTTTACTGGTCCAAATGTTTTCCTTATTTTTTCTTTAAAGCCTCACTAACAAATAAATCAAAGTCATAATGCAACATACCAGCAATACTGAAACTATTACAGATGCAGAGAAAACATATGGAGAACAGGGCACTCTGCTAAATCACGTCCAAAAGCCTTCTAGTCCCTCCTTACTGAGTGGATTTTTTTTTGCAATGAATGAAAATCAAGCAAAAATGAATACACCGAGGAAGAAATGATTGGACATCCAGGACTCCTATTAATTCAAGGATGGAGAACTCTTATATTCTCATTGATGACTAACCATGGAATAATGAGATGAATCACAGAAAAATATGTCAATCAAGGGATACATTATTTGACTTTCAACCTATTTAATTTGTCTTGAACATGGAAAGGATCAAGAGGGGAAAGCAACCTGATTTGTGCCCAGCTGAAGCCAGATATTAAATCTTGACAACCCCTTCAGCAAAATACCCAAGCCCCGAGAAAAATCCAACAATTGACTTGTTCCATGGCCAGCCCTTTACTGGAAGATAGATCCAGGGCAATCCCACCCAAGTCCCAGGACTTTATCAATTAAACCCCTCAGGTCAACCCAAGGAAAGACTCCTTCCCCATCCCCCAGATTCAGGACCAAAAGTGGTGGTTCCAGAACCTTCACAAGTAGGGTGTCAAGGTGCACACCAAACTCTTACATTTTATTTCTACCTGCTAGTGATGGCCTATTCACAAATCACCAAAGTACCTGAGATATAGTACAGAAGAAGCAAAAATCCCCATGTAAAGTGGATAAAATTCCTGCCCAGCACCTGCATACTTCAGGTGGGTGAACCTTAAAGTGACAATCCAGAGATGGCATGGGAAGGGGCAGAGAAATCTTAAAAATTCTCTGACTCTGCCTATCATCACTTACCTCGAGAGTCAGGCAATTCAGAAAGAGAGAGGATGAGAAGGAATAACAACAAGAACAACACTATTTTCAATTATTATTTAGTTAATTCAATTTCTCAGCATGTACTCAACTTGCCTTTTAGAATAATTTCCCCTCCATTTTGGACTTAAATATAATCAACTTTTTTTCCACTTAGAAGTGTGTATATTTTTCCAGATCACATTTCTTATGAATGAAAAGTACCTTTCGGGTCATTCAGAATGGAACCAAAGGCACTGATCACCACATTTGCTTTCAAACGGACAACTTGATCCCGATCTTCTTTCCAGTGTCCATCTTCATCTTGCTCAGTCCGAACAAATTCCATAGCAACAATCTTCCCTCCTTTCACAATAACCTTCCAAGGAGAAAGGAAAGGCAGGAATTCACACTTTTCTTCCTTTGCAAGGTCCATCTGGAGGAGGGGGAAAATATCTTGTTAAAAGATTTCAGTGGATGATTGTTGGCTGTAATCTGATTTGTAGCTTACTCTATATCAGCATCAGAATCATACGGATGCTGAGGGATGCAAATTCTAAGACCTTAGGCAGCCTGATTTATGGTGAAGGATCATGGGAATTACCTTTTAGCATCATCTGGGGGTCCATACCACTGTTATTCCTGCATTAGATCCCAGTATTAGCAAGCAAGTTATGTATTAGAACAGTTACATTAATGTTTAAAAGCTTTAAAACAATTAAAGATTGGATCAAAACATATTTTAGAGATGGAAAGAATATTTGAAAATACTGGGGAAACTGTTAAAATGTGTTTTTTCAGTACAGGCAGTACCTGAGTTACAAACATCCAACTTACGAATGACTCATAGCTAAGAATGGCAGTGAGAAAACGAGAAGTGAGAGAAATCTACCCCTAGGAAGGGAAATTCACTCCTGAAAGAGTTATCATGGGAAAAAGCCATCTCCACGGAAGCTTTATCACCAATTCTTGTTTCCACAACGAGCCAAATTATCAAAATTATTTCAAAAGTGGGGTGAAATTTTCTGAACCAAGACACTGACAGCAAAAAAACCCCACTATTGGGATATTAACTTTTCCCTATGCTATCCAAAGCAAAAATAAAATAAAATAAATGTTTGGCTGGAGTTATACTTAAATAATGCATGTGTTCCGACTTACATATACAATCAACTTAAGAACAAACTATCAGAACTTCTCTTGGGGATTCCCTGTACTGGACACTAAACAAGGGGATTCCTGGAACAAAGTAAACCTTTGTAGCTTAAGACATATCCTGTGCAAAGTGTGCACATGGTATTTTTGTATAAACACAGCATTATCTATGTAGGACTCAGTATTTGCCATGCAAAAAAGTGCTCTTTGCTGCTATACAAATATCTCAAATGTGATTTTTTTCCTACTGAATAGGTCCCTAGTGATGTGACTTGTTGCACAAGAAAGAGTATATTTACTATTAAACTACTGTATTACGATTATAATTATGTGGTTTTTTTGTGTGTAGACAAAATATTTCTTGTTCATAAAATGCTGTTTTCTGTGCAAAAATACATGTGATATTTGCACAGAATAAGTGCTGAGCAGCAAATAGTCTTTGTAAACTGCATGATTTTCAAAAACATTTTACAGTGATGGAAAAATATTAAAATTATTAATTGCTTCCGTTGAGAATGAAATTACTGAAGAATTGCATTCCTATTGTCATTTTACTATCCTTTTTGCTACTAAACTCTTTCTGAACCACCAAACGCTTCCTGAATTGCAATAAGTTTAACTAGATTTTAAGCACCTACCGGTTTGTCTTTTTCAAAAGCTTATGATAGGCTGCCTCTTTGAAATTTATAATTGTTAGCAGTCGGTGAGCTCCCTGACATGTTGCAAATATAGTAGGTATGAGCAAAACCAATGGAACATCAGCTGAAGTCTCCTTCTCCTCTAGGATTTCTCAGATGACAACTTAACTCCACCATAGAACTGGTGGAAGAAAAGATTAAAGCTATATATGGCATTTCCATGGAGAAAGAAGTATTTGTATTATCTATGGAGCCACTCATGCAAGGAGGAGGCAATAGGGAATTTATACATTTGTTTTATCTCTTTGGAGGAACAAGGCATAGAGGTGTGTGCATTACTCTCAGTTGAGCACAGAGTCTAACTTTACAACTGCCCTGGGAGTAGTAGACGATGGCTGTTCTACCCAAGAAAACAAAAACACTGAGAGAAATACTTTAAAAAATTGAAAATAATCCAGACAAAACTGTTGTGGCTGTTATATAATTGCCTTGTGTAAACCAGCAGCTATATGTAATTTGGCACTGTGGTGGACTGGTAAATTTGGGACTACATGCACTCATAGCCACAGCTCAACAGTGTTGATATCTGGGTATATGTATATATACTCTTTCTAATGTTCACATATACACAAATAATAACATATTTCTGCTGGGAAAATGCATTCTTTAAAGCAGAACTTTCCAAACATTACGTGTTGGTGAACACCTTTTAGACATGCATAATTTCACGACACAGTAATTCCGTTTCATTTTTATTTACTTTGTTTTATATCCCACCCAAGGGATTCAGAGCAGCTTTTACTTGCAAACTGGGGGTTAAATCAAGCCCTTATAAGAGAAACAGACACATAAATAACTTGTTATGACAAAATGTATGGGACAACAACATATCTCACGAAAACCTTTCATGTATATTTTTTAAATTTTATTTTATTTGTTTATTATTTCGGCTTCTAGACCGCTCCCTCTAGAAGCTCAGAGCGGTTTACAAACAGTGTGAAACAAGCAGTGTAAACTGCTCCGAGCTTCTAGAGGGAGCGATCTAGAAGCCGAAATAATAAATAAATAAAATTAAATTTAAAAATATACATGAAAGGTTTTCATGAGATATGTTGTTGCCCCATACATTTTGTCATAACAAGTTATTTATGTGTCTGTTTCTCTTATAAGGGATTTATTTAACCCCCAGTTTGCTAGTAAAAGTTGCTCTGAGTCCCTTGGTTGGGATATAAAACAAAGTAAATAAAAAAAGAAACGGAATTACGGTGTTGTGAAATTATGTTTGTCTAAAAGATGTTCACCAACTTGTAATGTTTGGAAAGTTCTGCTTTAAAGAATGCATTTTCCCAGCAGAAATATGTTATTATTTGTGTATATGTGAACATTAGAAGGAGTATATATACATATACACAGATATCAACACTGTTGAGCTGTGGCTATGAGTGCATGTAGTCCCAAATTTAAATATGTGATTTGTAAGATAATGACATTTACAAGATATTTGTCATTTATAAATAACAATTATAAATATATAATAATTTTAAGAATTGTATAGTGTTAATAAAATAACTACTTACAATTTAAATGAGATGTATGAATGGGTAGATAAGTATACACTGCCTCCATTATATCTAACGTGAACCCCCATGTAAAGGGGATAAAACTCCTGGCCAGCTCTGAAGTGATCACCCAAAACATATACTGCCCCTAGCTGCTGCTTTAGCACACACAACAGATTCCACAGACATCTGATGTGGTGTAAAAACTAAGCCCATCAGGGAAAGGGGACACAGAGAGTAATGGATTCAAATTTTACCAGATGGGAAGGCACATTTCCAGCCCTTCTCAGTAAAATCAAGAGCAAGGGGAGGGATGGGTGGAGGGCACACAGTCCAGGCCACTGAAGGAGAGACAGCTCTGGCTGAATCTGTTCCAAAATGCAAAATTTCTAGTGTGTTACTCCTGGGGGAATGGTGGCCTACATTGGGGGGGGGGACCACAACCAAACCAAGGGAGGCAAAGGAAAGGATTGGGAGGTGAGAAGGGATGATGATGATGAGAAGAAGAAGAAGAAGAAGAAAGAAGAAGATGACACAGCAAGTGAGATTTATATGCCGGATTTCGTATCACAAAATCACAAGTCGAACACTTCCTAAACGCTTGGGAAGTGTTCTACTTGTGATTCTGTGATACAAAATCCAGTATATATATCTCATTTGCTGTGTCATACTGTTTTTTTGGTGACAGCAAAATAATAATTTATTTCTAGACTGCTCTCTCTCCCTGAGGGTACTCAGAGCGGTTACTTTTACAGAACCAAACATTGTGTGTCATATGTGTAGTTTCATGTTGAGAAATTATCTATCATTGATAATTATTTTGATAGACATGTGACTCAATGGCTTCAATATGAAAGCTGTGTTCAGATATATTCCACACTTCAGGAATGAATTTGGTATCATTAATAAAATCATAATGGTCTGGGAAGGTACCTATGAACTGCATAAACTACATTATGGATTACATAGTATTTTAGAAAACAACATTTATCTCCAGAAAAAGTGGAAACATATGCAGACTATTTATGAATACTGGAAAATATAAAGTCCAGTAAATCATTTTCTGAAAAAAGTAGGGTGGTTTTATTGGTTTCATTCTAAATTATTCCAAAGCCATTGGGTAATTGATGAAAAGGTCCTCCGGGTTATGGTTGCCAGTAGGGTCCTGGCGGGCTGGAGTAGCTGCCCCCCAGAAAAAGTAAGTGTGTGGGGTGAATTGTATGGGAGAAGGCAATCCTGTAAGTAACCTGGACCCAAACACTTTAGGGCTTTAAAGGTCAAAACCAACAGCTTTTACTTTGCCTGAAAACTAATTGGCAGCCTGTTGAGTGACTTTGGGCTAGGTTTAATATGCTCCTGCTCACTTCTAGATGTTCCCGTAGAAAGTTGGTAATAAGTACTTCTGACATGTTGCATCTACCTGGGCTGACATTGTTGGTCTCATCTCCGTATCCTGCTCTGAAGGCAGTTTGATTTACAAATGACATATGGTTAAGAATTCGGGTGAAACAAGAGGAAGTGAAAGAAATCTACCCATGGGAAGAGAAATTCATTCCTGAAAAGGTTATTATAATGGAGAAAAGTTGTTTCCACTGAAGCTTTATCTTCAGTCCTTGTTTCCACAACAAGCCAAACTTTTCAAAATCTGATTATCACAAGGACAGAAGTGAGGTGAAATCATCTGATCAGGGGCACAGACAGCAAAACAAACACCACAAGGATGTGAACCCTTCCCTATGCTATCCAAAGTGTGTGTGTGTGTGTGTGTGTGTGTGTGTGTGTAATTATACTTAAAAAGTATTTGTTCTGCCTTAAAAACCAAATCAACTAAAGAACAAACTTATAGAACTTATCTTGTCCATAACTTGGGGACCTCCTTATCTATTTTAACTGGAACACAGGGTGTCATTGATGTAAATTATACAATAATTCATGAGATATAACCGAATAATTACAATAAAGCAAGCCCACCACCATCGATAAATTAAAGCTTGCATAATAAAATAAATATACTGTACATTTGGGGACATTTATTTTCAATTCAATAATTGTGTCATAAATCTGAAGAAGTAGAAAATGCAAGTGATTACATTACTTCAAGAGACACCGACCATCCTTTTGAAGTATGGGTTGAATAAAAGGCTCAAGCATTTTGATTAGAAGGACACATAAATTGTTACTGGGGAGTTGATCCATAACTAGGGGGAAACTAAAATAAAAGGTCAGAAAACATATAATCACAGCTCTCATTAATCTAATTTCTCAATGCAGCTACAGTGAATTTCCAAATGATAATTCAAACAAACAGCAAACAAAAACACAGTGAAAGGTGCTTGAATTCCTGGGAGTGCCCATGCTTCCTGATTAGAAAGCCCATGGCCCAATCTGTGAGATGATCAGCTAAAGGATATTAAATATGAGAACTGGGATCTTGGTCAAAGCCATGAAACTTATCCCATACTCAGTTTGACTAGCCTGGGTCTAAATAAGGGTAATGTCGCATATTTTTAAGACCACCTAAACAACTTGCGCAATGTTTTCTTTCAAGTGTCCAGTACAGGATTATGAACAATGACAAGGGTAAACCAATTAAGGGCAAGACAGTTTTATTATTTTCCAGTGTCTTCCTGAGGGAAAATATTTTCACTGTGGTATAATTTTAAGCTGCATGAAAGTTTTCTGGCAACAGAAAACGCTCCCCATCAATGACATGAACACAGTGTGAATTAAATAAAAACACCAGACACTCATTAGTTTTAGTGTTTCAGCGCCAATTCCAAAATGGATTAAATTAAGTATTTACCATGGCTGAAAGAATACAAAGAACCCATCCTGCTAAAACAAAACAAGAAAGACCACGACGAGTGAAAATACACTGAGGAAAGCAGCTAAAGGTGTTTTGCATGAAGGTCCTTCCTCTGATCTAATGCAACATATTAGGACCAAATTACACATTACATGCAGCTGGAGGTAGCCTTCATCTGATTGTTTATTCACTAGGATTTTTTTAAAAAGAAAAGTGGTCATGGAAGAAGGGTGAATGGAACCTTGATGGATATGTGTGTGTGATGACAATGATGACAACAATAACAATCTTTGATTTCTCTTTTGACTAGAAATCATTCTGCTCAAACTTTGCCTTCCCTCTCTCCCCTCTACAGTTATTTTTTCCTCTAGTAGCAAAAAGGGATTAAAAGGTCTAGATTAGGGTTGATGAAAAGTGTGGCCTGCAAACTGAATGCAATCCAATACCTTTTCTGAAATTCCCTTCGAAGTTCATAGACTCCTATTTTTTTTAAAAAAAGTCAGGTGCAAATTCATCCTCCAAAAGACAAAAAGAATACACCAACGGTAGTGGAGGAGATTCATTTACTTGCCATTTCGCATGAAAACTCATCAGATTCACAAAAACTAAGGTTGAAGCAATCTGACACAAACATTTTCCCTGTGGAGGTGCAAAAAAAGTCCCTTTCCACCAGTATGATTTTATACTCAGAAATATGATCTTCCATGCAAAGTCATCTTAACTGGGGTCTGAAACTCTTTCCTCGGTCATTGAAAGGCCATGTATTAGGAAATGAGGTTCTACCAGACCCCTTAGACACTGGTAGACAATTGTTATTCTCAGAAAATATCTTATGCGTCTCAGGCCCCTTCTACACTGCCATGTAATCCAGTATCTAAGATTATTTGCTTTGAACTGAATTATATGGCAGTGTAGATCCATCCTCTGTAACAGAGTGCATGCCTACAGTTCCTGGCCAAGTGTCTCTTCTTTTTTTTTTAAAGGATGCATGCTCCAATTTATTTATTTGTTTACTTTGCTTCTAGACCGCCTCTCTCAGCTCGAAGGTGACTCGAGGCGGTGTACAAATGGCAAGAACTGCCCAAGACAAACACATCAACAACTATCAACACAATTCCATCATATACAAATTAGCACTTAACATTAAAAACACAATATCAGCGTCTCATTATTAAATTGGTTTCCAATTGCATCGTCATCGTTCCATAGGTCTCAATTTGATAATCACACTACATCTGCAAATGCTCGGTCAAATAGCCAGGTCTTGACCTTCTTGCGAAATGTCAGGAGGGAGGGGGCTGATCTGATGTCATAAGGAAGGGCGTTCCAAAGCCGAGGAGCCACCACTGAATAGGCCCTGTCTCTTGTTCCCACCAATCGCGCCTGCAAAGCAGGCGGGACCGAGAGAAGGGCCTCTCCGGATGATCTTAAGCATCTTGAAGGTTCATAGGGAGAGATGCGTTCGGACATGTGCTCCAAGTGAAGCAAGTGGTCTGGGGGAATAAAGTTTAAGTTGCAACTTCTTCCACTCACTCATCCAACTACCCCAAATTGCAAACTCTCAAGGCTATTCTTTGTTTTGTTACTCGGATTCAAGGAATGTGTGTGATGTGTAGTTTGACCGTGAACAATAGCTATAAATCAGTATTTCATACATGAAGGTATTTACTATTAATGCTTCCAGTGTTTCAGTTACTTGAAATTTACCTCTTCAGGGACAGCCCGTATATTAGTAAATCCCTTTCGGAAGACCACAAAAACTCGGCGAGCACCACATCGCAAAGCTGACGTTGCACAGTCGAAAGCAGTGTCCCCTGCTCCAAGAACAATCACTGTTCCTTGTATCGATGGCAGTGGAGAGCGACAGGCACACATTCCTGAATGATAAAAGGAAAACCCCATTTTCAAGGAGAAGGAGGAAAAAACTATTTCTGCATGACAGCTCAAACGACAGTTGTACTCGAAGCAGTGTAAAATTGCATCTTGCAGTTTCCGAGCATGGAGAGTCACTATCAAATTATTCTGCTTCATTGAAAGACAGTTTTATCCCCACTTTTAAGATATGCTCATACATGTAATTTCATAGTCAGTACCTTTAGCAGCATTGCCTTCCTGTCTTAGAAGGAAATAAAGTACAATGCACTGAGAGAGAGAGAAATTGTAGGGCCTTGTCAGATTGAGTGCAACTACTTTAAGTTCCTGGTATTCAAAAATTAAACCTTTGACTCCTTATTGGAGGCTTAAATATTCTTTGAGAAAGAGAAGGGCAGGCGAGAAAAGCCATGTTTCTAGAAAATCTGTGTACAGTGACAGACTGCATGGACAAATGAATCCTGGTCCAATTCCAAATATATCTAGTTCAGGGGTGCTCACACTTTTTCAGCATGCGAGCTACTTAACCAAGTCAAAATGATCTACCTACCCACTACAAAAATGTGAAACACATAATACAATATCTGCTTTGAACTGGGTTTTCTGAGTCCACACTGCCATATAATCTGATTCAAATAAGATAACAGGGGATTTTATTCAACTGTGTGGAAAGGACCTCAGATAACCCAGGGCCAGCAGCACTTGGGCGGCGTCAGGAGCCTGTGGGGCGGGACTGAGCCTTCCTCCTACCCTGCCTGCGATCTACCAGGACGCCCTACGCGATCTACCATTAGATCGCGATCTACCTAATGAGCACCCCTGATCTAGTTAGATGAGATTAAATATCAGAACTAATGGTTACAGATGGGTCCTGAGGTTACTAAGTGGCCTTCCATGGCTGACTGGGGAACCATATCCTGGCCTCTAGAGTCATAGTCATAATTATACCACATTGGCTCTTAGAATCTTTCTTAAAGGAAAGAAGTTACAAATCACCAGATAGTTGTAATGAAACTTCCTAGTTAACAAATGTACCTTACATGACTGTCATTTAGTAAGGGGTGTTTTCACTCCATTATTTTACTGTTACTAATGTGGATGTGGCTTCATTAAATGGTGGAATATCACCGAGTTCAGGTGCTTCTACTTTGTGCTTTGCTTTGGACATGGCTTGATAAAAGGGACCGTTTTACCCCCTACCAACCCCAGAGATCACTCCTTTCTGAAGATCTGAACCTCCTTGAAGTGCCCAGTTTCAAAACCATCCACTTGGCATCTACGCAACGTAGGGCCTTCTCTGTGGCGGCACCAATTATTTGGAACACCTTGCCGGCCGAAGTGTATGCCCTGCAAAACCTGTCTTCTTTTCGCAAGGTCTGTAAGACCCACCTCTTCAAGCTGGCTTTTGATTGTTGATTTCTGTAACTCTGCTAAGTTCAGTTTAATTTTAGTTTAATTTCATCTTGATGTTTATGCTGTTTTATGTTTTTTACGTGATTTGTGAGCCGCTCCAAGTCCTCATGGAGTGGCGGCATACAAGAACGATAAATAAATAAATAAATAAAAAGACTGCGGGCAACAAAACATGTTTTGTTCCATTGGCCACACATTGCTAAATTCAAATATAAGTTTTCTTTTTTTTAAAAAAAGAAGCTAAAATTATTTAGCTGATATTGAGAAATAGAAAAGCAAGGAGTGTTTTTTTTTAAAAAATGTATTACAATAAAAGATGCCCTAGGTTTCTTAGAACATACAGTAACTGTATGTAATTACTTCTTAAAAGTGATTACGGTTGTCCCTCCATATCCATGGGTTATTCATCCAGGACTCAATCATAAGTGGCTCAAAAATATTTGAAAAAAAAGTTCCAAAAAGTAGACATTGATTTTGCCATGGACCAAGCACTATGCTAATGTATAGTCATAACCTGCTGTACTCTACCAACATTTCATAGATCTTCAGGTGACCTCTGGCACTCATTTCAGTTGTTTGCCATTTTATATAAGGAACACCATTGTCTATAATGGGATTTCAGCATCCACAGATTTTGGTATCCATTGGGGATCTTGGAACCAAACCCCAGAGGATAGTGAGGAGCCAATGTAAATTACTTTAAGATAATAATAAATAAATTACTTAAAAATATAACTATCAAAGCTGTAATACTGCAGTGTTGAGTAAATAGTTCAAAGAGCGAGGTTCTCTACAGCCATGTAATGGCAGTGGTTTCTGACTGGGAGATGGTGGCTGGATCAGAAAGAATGGTTACAATTCTGGGTATGAAACAGACTCCCATTATTAGACCCAACAATCAAGAATGCCATTGATAATAAGGTTCACACTGGAAAACCCCACAGATAGTAAAGAATGCAAATCAGGGTCATGTACACAGAACTACTGACAATGATCTATGGGCATTATATATGAGTGTGACTCTACACTAGGCACATGAATATGAGAGTAGTTTCACTTTGTTCTCAGGGTACAGATAAAGAAATATTTTAATATCGATTTTGCATTTCCCCCATTTTTAAATCCTAGAATGAGAATAATTTAGTTGACTTGATACAACACCAACAAATGAGTATTCAGTATTGAGAAAAACAAACAAATGTTCAAAAAGCACATAATCCATACAATGTGATGCAGTTTAACAACAGGTAGAATGTAACTAACCATGGATTAAACAAATCACTGTAATTTTAAAAATGATACTATAAATAGCATAAACCTATAATCTTTAGGGTTTGTCATCGTTTCACACAGAAGTGTATGCTTTTCAAGCATATCATCAATGGTCTATAATTCTTAACTTTTTCCTGTGCCAGTCCTGAATTTTCACAGCAAGGGTATAAAACCATAAGTATCAATTTCTTTGAAGAACAAAAAACTTTAAACACAAGTCTGTGAATATTATTTGTTTGGAGAAAAATTACTGTTACACACATGCCTATAAAGTATAAAGAAACCTTTCCTCAATACAACACAGCATATAGTCAATTATTTCTCCACATAGATACTGCATGGGATTTCTTTTTCAGGGTTGGTCAAAATGTTCATAAATTTTGTTGGAAGTGGAAGGATATATTTCCTAAATCTAGCTACATGTTGAAGGAATGCCTTTTTTATTTAGCTGAAGTGGTTTATTGCTATAGTTTCCTTGTTTCGGTGTCTATTTCGGTAGATGTTACTATGTTATATGGACAACCTCTACTACTTAGTCAATCCAATCAAGAGTAAAAACACAATGAGACACAGCTTTAGATTTGTGCTGGTTACATTAGGATTAGGGATGGGGTATGACCCAAAAAGGATAAAGTTTTCTTGACATTAAGGTATCATTTCCCCCTATCATGTCCTTCCAGAGCAGAGATGCAACCTTACAGAAGGAGATGCAGGGGCGGTCCTACTCGTAGTCCAAGGATGCCGCCGCGTGGAGCGCCATCTGGTAAAAGGCAAATTCCGCCGTTCGCCAGACAGCGTCCAACCTGACAACAAGCTCTCCTCCTTCTTTCTCCTTCTCCAAGTTCCTGGGGCAGCCAGACTTCGAGGGACGTGGCTCGCGCTCTCTCTCTCAGCCTCGCTGCCAAGGAGGAGAGAGTCTCACTGCAGCTCAGCCAGCCCTCCTCTTCCTCCTCGGGGTGCTCCTCCTCGCCCTCGCCAGCCCCGCTCACCAATGCCAGGCGGCTCTTCTTGTCCCAAGCAGACCGAGAGCGCCGGGGCCCCGCCAAGGGGGAGGGCGACAAGCGCCGCGCGAGGAAGGAAGGCAGGAGAGGGCGGCGAAGAGGAGGCCCACCAAGGGGCCCCAAAGGGGGTCTCATGACGGATGCACCAGCCCCCGACACAACACAAGACAAGCCTCCTTTCCATGGTCTACAAGCAGGGCTGCTTCAACTTTTCTCCCTCTCGCTTGCCACCCTTTACCTCCTGGGAGATCTGTGCAGGATCCCAGGTATATAGGCAAATCACCAAATGGTGACTGAGAACAATTCAGCATCTGCAAAGCTTGTGAAACAGGCTGTTTTTCCTTCCCCTGGAAGCATGATTTTCTGCAGAGTCCGCTGTCAACACTGAACGTTGTCCCTAGCAAATTCATGCCATTGGTTGGTATTCAGTCGCCTTAACTAATGGGCATTTCATTCCTGACCCCAACACTGAGCAAAGAGGACCCCACCGTTTAAGAAGCAGTGATGCAGAGTGTCCCTCCCTATATGTCAGGCATGGGCAGACTTTGGACCCAAGCGCCTGAGTCAGTTGGGGGAATAATGTTGGGGGGACCAAAATACCATTTAAAATTACCTTAGACCACCCCTGAGGAGATGTTTCTCTCATATGACTATTTCATAAGAATCAAAGTGTAGGAAACAAATGCCCTGTTAGATCTCGTTCTTCTGCAGTGAAGAATGATCACCATTAATTGGCTACTACCATCTAAAAAGGGATGACAGCTATCCAATTGCCTTTAAAGTGGAGCTATCTAGATAATCAAGCATGCAAAAATATTATGTATAACTGAATATGATACCATTTTTATAAATCCATGAATGGGAATATGCACATTCTAGAAGGGCCATGGCTTTCTTTTCCCCCTCTGAGTGAGATAGTAAACATAGTCCATAAGTTGGCTTCACACTGTTTTCTGTTGTTCCTGTGCATAGTTATAACATCTGTAGAGAAATCTTATGGAATGATCTCTCATAGAATATACTAGCTTCAAAAGAAACACAAATATTCTTTTTTTGAAAATGTTATTTCAAAGTATGCTTTACCTATCCACGTTTGTAATGTGACAGATGTTGATTCTAAATATTCTGATTCTTCTAGTTTTTGTACATTTGAAATATATATATATTTTTAAAAAATGGCAACATTGTTCTAGTGTACTGTTCTGTATGACACTTTATGCACATGAACATTTAGGATACAAATATTTCACATATCTTTTTTTTTAAAAAAAAGATAAATTCAAATTAATACAAAGGAAGCAGAGGACTACCTGGTTTACTTGCCAAAGCCACCATGGGCAGGAAATCTTTAGATGTGTAAAATCCTTCATCGATTCCCAGACCTTGAAATACAGCTTCTCTCTTAGGTTCTGGAAGACCTAACACAAAAATTGAAATGCTGAGTGAGTTTTCTGTGGATATGAAGTATAGTAAGAAAAAACAGAAAGGAGGATATCTTCATCCTGTCACAATTGAATTTACTTGTTATTTTTTAAAGTAGAAGAATTCATAAAATTTCAGAGTTTTTATGTTTTTTGCAAGCAGAGAGAACAGCAAAACATTAATGTATTTTGATAGAGGTTTTGCAATTTTTACATGTAAGAGTAAATATATGTATTGTACTTTAGGGTGTTCAAAGTATGCCATGTATATTCCTGATGATCCTGTAAAGGAAATTGTTATTTGAGTAGACAAATGGTCGAGAGAGACGATGAACTACAAATGAGAAAAAAATGACTTTATAGCAGATGGGAGATTTCAGCTGAGAACTTTTGGAATCTATATGCATTTCATAAATGATTTGTAAAAGGACCTCTTCTTTGGATCACACACATTTCAGCACAAATATAACCTTACAAAATTGGGCCCATGTCTAGTTGTTAACAGTTTTGTGCACATTCAAAAATATCTACAAGGTGAGATCTTAAGTGAGATAGGAAAAGAGCTGGCAGTAGGAAATCTATCTGTTAATTATTCTGGCCGTTTCTCCTGCTTTTGTGATAAATACTTTAGAGTTGCTATCATTTCACCCACAGGTGATCATCTGTAACCATTATATTTACCAATCCTCATGTCCACACAACAAGACTTTTTGTAAATTAAAAGCCTCTTCTATCACTTTACTACATAGAGGGATACACCAAGGACTATTTTAATTGAACCACAATCCTTAACTGGTAGAGTTAAGACAAGAAATGTTTCGCAATAATGAAGGAACCTGGAAGATACTTGGATCTCAAGCCAGCAGGGTACACATACTTGGATGCCTGCCACATTTTTGCCAAGAGCAATCCTTTCAATCACACTAGCAAGGCAGAAGATGTAAACTCATGCAAACCTATGAAAACAAATATTTGTCATAATAACTTGGCTGCCTTTGAACATGGGAAATGGAGAAGGGAAAAATAAAGGTTGTTCCATTTTTCATTTCATGTTTGATTAGATTTCTTGGTCCAAGCATGACTTAGAGCCCTTCTACACAGCCCTAAAACTTGGGCTAAAAACGGATTAGCCTGAGGTGTCCAGATGACATTCCAGGCTAATCAATTTCAAACTAATTTACTCAGTTTAATCCAGGTCTTTAAAAAAACACATCTAAAGGTTTTTAAGGTTCGGATCTTTAAAGGTGAGGAACCTGGGCTCAGTAAACACAGCCATCCTGCTTCTTCAGGCTCTCAAAAGTCCAGAGGAGCGGGATGGAACCCCCTCCCCTCCCAGCCCCCTATTCCCTCCTCAAAACTTACCTGAGAGGCCTGCCAGCCATGCAGACCCCCCTGGAGAGCTTTGTAGTCTCAAAATAATATATGGGGGGGGGGGGGAGGATTCCTCCTCTCCTCCACCACCTGAAGCATCATTCTGATGTGACTACAAAACTCTCAAGAATATATGTTTTATCCTGTTTTACTGTTTCTGTGTAAACCACCTGGAGCATCTTGATGGAGGGCGATTAATAAGGAATAAAGTGATGATGATGATGATGAGGGGTCTGAGTGGCTGGCAGGTCCCTCAGGTAAGTTTTGGGGGAGGAAATAAGTATAGTAAAAGGAGGTAAGTATCATTTATCTTGGAAAGTTCAAGAGCAAATGCTTTGGATGTCTATTCTTTAGTACTAATCAGCGGTGTTCAAATATTTTCCTCAAAATTGTCCATAACAACAGGCATAAGGGTGCCTACTGTCTATCCATATTATCACATCAGTGCTTTAAAGCATGGAGTCCTGCATTTCTGCCACCTGTAGTTTTCTGCAAAATTTATTTATTTATTTATTTATTTATTGGACTTCTTAGCCGCCACTCCGTGGTGGCTCGGGCAGCTCACAAGTTCGAGGATAGCAGGGTACAGCAATGCATAAAAACAGTAAAACAATAAAACTGCAACAACAGTAAAACACAACAATAAAACAGTTAAAAATTTCATTGAGCAACAGTATTTGCTCGACAAGTATGTATCTAGACTGACTCAGTTACAAAAGCCTGCTGAAATAGCCAGTTCTTGCAGGCTTTCCGGAAGGCCATAAGGTCGCAGAGTGACCTGACCTCCGGTGGCAGGGAATTCCAAAGCATGGGGGCAATGATGGAGAATGCCCTTCTCCTTGTTGACTTGAGGCGATAAGCTTTGGCGCTCGGAACCAGTAGAAAATCTTTGTCTTCCGATGTCAGTGATCTCATGGGACAGTATGGAGTAAGGCGGTATGCAGTTTAGGGTGGGGCCTTTAGAATTCTCAGCTACAGAGGTTCTCGCCTTCTCAAACTACATTTTCCAGAATTCTGCATGCGACAGAAATGAGAAGCCCTCCCTTTAAAGCCTGAGTGTGACAACATAGTAAAGTAAGTGTAGGCTTAACTTCACATTTGAAACCTTGTGCAACTTGGGTTTCAAATTACAAGAAACCCATTTTATGTACAGTGCAAGTCTTCATTATAGGCTACTTGGTAGAGATGTTCTTTCTTGCTTTCCAAAGTATTGTTCCAGTGTTTACACGTTGAGCCAGCTATAGGCCATGCTCCTCTTCTGACCCTCAATATTTACTCCTTGTGAATTGTTTTGTACCCTTTTGTACACATCATTTTTTTAAAAAAATCATAGATTTCAAAAAATATATAAGATGCACCCTCACTCTACTCAGCATTCCTCAGATCAGCTGCTTGTTTTCCAGGAAAGGGGAAACTGTAGTAATTCAGTCTTATTTCTAGGGAAATGTGGTTTCTCAGCATAATCAGTATGTGTGTGCGTGCAGAAAGCAGAGGTGGATCTGACTAAAGACTTGTTAACACAGAGTATTAGTAAGCCCTGGAGGAAAGCAATTCTAGAGGGGGAAAGACTTATTAATAAATTAAGAAGAAAATAAAAATGATGGTTTTTAAATGGCAAAGCCATTAAGCAGTTCTTTTAAATCAGTTTTTAACAAGGAAAAATAAGCAGATGTGACTGTGTACAATTAAGAAAGTAATGGACCAGATCCTGAGTTGCAGTTAAGGGTTCTTCAGCACAGCTTCTGGGAGGAGCTGTTGAGGTGTCTTGTACTTTATCACACAGCTGGTTGGTAAATGAAGGTTTTTTTTAACCTTTTCTTAAATTCCAAACATTACTGTCAACTGAGAACTAGCCTCTCAAATTGCTAAACCTTTCACCGACACTCATGCTATGAGAGCCATTAGCATATCTTGCTCAATTTTGAGATAAAACACTTGGATTAAGGAATGTTTGCTTCAAAGGAAGTGGGACCCCTTCTACACTGCGGGATAATCCATGTTATCAAAGCAGAAATTCCACATTATCTGATTTGAATAGGATTATTTTAGGGCCCATCCAGACAGGCCCCAAAATGCGGGGCTTGTTGGGCTTTTACCTGAGGCAGCCAAATGATGCTTCAGGTAAAAGTGAATTTATTTGGGATCTAATAGGGTATTTAATTATTTAGAGACAAAGCAGGATTTACCTGCTTTGTCTCTAAATAATTAAATATCCTATTAGATCTGAGCCTTCCTGAAAGTCCTGGATATAATGAGGTATTGGGCCTGTGGAGACTAACTCCCAGGTAGGCCTAGGACTATTGAGGGGTCAGTCCCCACAGGCCTCTCAGTTTTTTTGGGCTCTATGAGTCTGGAGAAGTGAAAGGGCGCCCCCCAAGCCCTGCCTCAAGACCCTTAAAATTAAAGAAAACTTGTTGGGCATCCATTATGCTGCTCTGGCAGACTTCCTGCCACATAACAATGATGCACCAGGAGGTGGGAGGGAGAAGCAAAATAGGGTAGTTTGGGGATTAAAACTCATGCTAGAATATATATATATATATATATATATATATATATATATATATATATGACACAACGAATCTATATATAACATCAGAAAATATAAATTCAAAATCAAAGCAAGTTCCTTAAACCCACTCCAGCATGGATTTAAGCCCTGTCGAGCGCGGCTGTTTCATCTCAGCGCCGCGGCTCGAGTTTCCTCGCCACGCAACTTTACGAGGGGACCTTTTCCGGCCGTGCTGCCTCAGTGAACACTTTGGGACTATCGTTTACGTTGGAATCATCTCCCCTTCATATGGACTTTCATCTACCCAGGTTTTTTATCTGCCTGTATGATTGAAGATGTGTAAATCACTGTATGGTTCTTTCATATGTATCAGAGGCGTGCATGCTCATGTTATTGCGTAATGATATCGCTAATTTCTAAATACAACTGAATGGATATTTCTATGCCTTTGTAAGATATTTTTGTTGCCATTGATTGAAGATTACACCCATTTGTATCACTTTATGCTACTTTGAATAATGTTTGTATGTTACATTTGAGCCTGTAGCACTGCTCTCGTGGTTCTCCTTTTGTCTATTGTTAGAAGTGTCCCAGTCTATGCTTCCATTCAGTTCAAAGCTGGAATCAGTTCTATACTGGACCCAGTTCAATGCAGATAATGTGGATTTTATAGAGCTGTATAGAAGGGGCCTAGGTGAAGAGAGACATAGTATTGATAGTGATTATGGACAGTGTAACTTTCATTTGCTAAAAAAAGTAAGAACTCATATACTCAGTATCCATGGATTCTGCATCCATGAATCCAACCATGCTTAGCTTGAAAATATTCCCAAAAACAAACCATGCATTTTGGGGTAATTTTCCATTTTATATGCAAGATACTATTTTACTAGGCCATTGTACATAATGGAATAACCATGGATTTGGGTATCCATGAAGGTGGGGGAGTTACTGGGACCAAACCCCAGAAGATCTCAACGGCCCATTCTACATCAAAGTTCTATTATAAAATAGCACTTAATTAATGTTATTGTTAGGGACAACAAATAAATATTTAAATAAAAGATTAAAACTGCACATTAATATAAAATGGATGATCTTGCAGAAAGGGTTAAGTGTTAAATGTGAAGAGAGGGGGATTACTAAGCATTTCTCTGAAAATATAAGCAATGCCATTGAACCATAGCCAGAACCGCCCCCCCCCATGCTCTTGTGCTAGTAGCACCACTCACTCTCCAAGACACTCACAGAGTGATGTGTTGACTTTCATTTTAATTTTTAAAAGGTTGAGAAATGAAGGGACAGACATACTGTATATATGTATTAGTGATTAAAATAAATAGTGTATGCCAAGTTAGACAAGCCAGCTGAAGCCTGTGGATGGAAACAAGCTTGACAGCTAGCCAACATTCCATTTTCTGGTTTGTGTGTCTATTCCGATAATTACAAATCCAGAAAGGAGCCAGATTACTGCCATTATATGAGAGCAAACGTATACACATTTGTCTATAGAATCTGTTCACTTTTACATTTGTCAACACTGAATCAACAATAACAGATGTGCAATGTTATATACTACATTAGAAAAGAACTCTAACTCTGTTTGTTAAATTAAATTGCAGAATGGTGAATTAATAAATGTGTGAGAAAACAAATCATTGAAAACATTATTGCTGAAATGCCACCTCACTTTGGACCCCCAGGACAAGATGAGTTGTGAGTTGTGGGCCTGTGATGGTCCAACTCTGAAAGAACACACAGAGATAATCATCAGGCTGCATCTGAACCGAAATTATGGAGGAAGCTATTGATGATGAATAGTGCCTCCTCTTTTCATGAGGATATAAACTGTACATGGGGAAACTTCAGTCCTCCAGATGTTTTGGACTCCAACTCCCACAATTCTTAATAGCTGGTATTAAGCTGGCTGGGATTTATTGGAGTAGAAGTCCAAACACCTGGAGGGCTGAAGTTTGCCCATACCTGGTTTAGACACCTTAATAGCTTAACAATAAGTGGCATTAAATATAATTCATGTACATTTATGCAGATGCCAATATTCATAAAATTGGTTCTTGACATTTCTGGATCTCTTTCTATCCTGAAAACATTCAGGACTTCATCAGACGTAGGTCCATAAGCCCAGAACAGTGTGGGAATATGTGAGGCAGTAATGTGAATAAGTGGGGCATAGGGGAAACTAAATGGGAAATGGGCTACTCACAAGTAAACAGCTGAATATAAAGCCCCAACACACTATAAATCACAATACAAAAGTGTTCATTGAGTCTAGGAATGCTTGTCCCAATACCATCAAAATAAACAATCTAGAGTTCAATACAGACAATTCATGGGTGTAAAAACATTAGCGCTGTGAAGGCGTGGCTGATGCCACCTGTGTATAAGACTTTAAGTTGCAAGGTTTAAACTATTGGATTATGTTTCAGCTAGTCTGTTTAGTGTTGTTAAGTTTTGGTTGCATTGATTGGTTCTTTAGAGCTGTCAATCATCATTAAGTTTGTTTTTCCTCCCCCTTGAGACTTTGGAAATCTAGCTTTCTTTTTAGATTTTGCCTGCATCTCTACAGAAGAGGACGTGTTAGAGGGTTTGCCAGCCAGGCCTCAGTCAGGCATTCTCTAGCACCAACTCTTTATATCTTGGATTCATTCTGCATATCCAGCACACCTGGATGGGACTGTGGAATCTCAAGCGCCTTCAGCTAGTCATTTGGCACCAATAGGAAGGCTCTGTGCCTTCAATATAGGCCATTTGACTGGGGCTAAGAGAGTTCTCACCTCAAAGCCATTGAGAGAGAGAGAGAGAGAGAATTTGGAAAGCCATCCGGCTGAAAGCTTCCTGGACCCAAACAACTAAAGAACTGTAATGTATATTTTATTTTACCCCTGTTTGGAGAACTAAGTTTAGTACCTCAATAAGATAACTCCTTTTGTGAACAATAAAGCCTGTTTGAGTTATCTAAAGTGACTGGTTTGGTCCTTGGGAGTTCCAGTTCTCTATGGGAAGGCAAGAAGAAGTCCCCTGGGAAGAGATGTCATGTCCTTGTTCCTATTCTAAGCTAAAGATCCCAGGCGCGTCTTCACAAGCGCATCTACACATAATACAAAATACACTTCGTATCCGCACTCTGTTGAGGTGGAGGATTCCAGTCCACATGCAAAGGCAATGTAAGCCACAACAATTGAGTGAGTCAGTGAAGTTCAAGATATACACTCCTTTTTTGGGTCCCGATAACTCACGAGTCCCAGGAAAAGAAGCGGAGGAGTCGGCATCGTGACCAGAAGGTCGGGCGGCAGGAGACACGCCTATGGCTGTCCGGATGCTGACGTCCTGTAATTCGCCATTTCACGTGGGAAACACGCTTCTTCAGGGCATTCCAGCTTTGGGACGCTCCTCCTGGGTATTGTAGTAGCAGGTAATCCTGCATCAGTTTGCTAGAAGATCATGTGTATTTAGATCAGCAGCATCACAAAGTATCTCCTAGGGCTGGATACACTTTTGTATTGTGATTTATAGTGTGTTGGGACTTTATATTCAGCTGTTTACTTGTGAGTAGCCCATTTCCCATTTAGTGTTTTTCTCCAGTGAGATACTTCTTTTGTTTAGCTTGTGCGTAGGGGAAACTGTCAAGCAGAACCCTGCATTGCCCCCTTAGTAGCCCATGCTATTTCCCATATACCCCCCTCCCCAGCTTCATGCTGCACTGTCCCCAGCTAGGTCAATGAGAACATGGGTAGTCTCCCATGCTCTCTGAGACACGGCTAGTTAGGGTAAAGGAGGATTATTTGTTCAGCCTCCTCCAACCAGCAAACAAGGCAGCAGTGAAGATTTGTGACAAAGGTCCTGTTTCTGGCTGGTGAATGGGGCCTGGAAATATGCTTTTTGCTCTTTGCACCGCAATCAGAAGCTGCATAGATTTCCTTCATTTGAAGTTCTTGACTGTTAAGATTGGAGGCATTTATGGTTTAGACCATATATTGTTACTTAGTGCATGGCAGTTACAAATCTGTAACTCTAGTTACAAATGTGTTACGACAAAAAGAACATGTCGCCCAACGCCTTTATGGTCTTGAAACTGACATCTATATTAGAGGTTACTTTCCCTAAGACCATTATGAATTTTAATATTTAAAATGCTTTTGAATGACACCGACATATCAAAAGATATTGGACTACAAAAATGTAGTCATGAGGCGTATTGGAGAGTGAGAGATCAAAATCCAAAAGAGAGCGAATAATCTTGCTAGAAAGACTTCATTTGGCAATGAACAATTCAAACAATCAAACTTTCAGAGAGATATAAAATATTGATATTCTCACCACACAGATACCAAAAACAGAAACATTATGAAGTAAATCAATCAATAGAGAAGAACTTTAGATAACAACTACACAAGAAGACAGAATCTACATTTTTTAAAAAAAATTACCATTGAGAGAAATAATGTATAAGGAGGGGAAATGCTATCTGAGTAGATACAACATTTGGATACACTACCCACACAAGACAATATTTTGAAGAGATATTGAAATTGTTGTGTGTGTGGTTTTCTTTTAATACAGAACAGTCAGCAAAACATACAGGAATCATATATTTTTGAAATATACAGTATCTCAAATGCAGAAGTCACCAGGCATTTTGAAAACTTAGATCATACAATACATTTTTGCCATCACTAGCACTGAAATTTATAATCTTATCTGTTGGAAAAGGAAGAATCATCCCTAACCCAGTTGCCTTCCTGCATTCAAGGACTGAATCTACATAAGCACAGTAACCTCAAACATCTGGAGACCATGGACATTTCCTCTTATGCTTTCATATTTTTGTCATTTTTAAAGAATAGTGCCTAGGTCACAAGCTAAGTTACACATCATTAGAGCGGAGAAACACAATATGAAAGAGAACACAATAATTCTGTTTCCCTTGTAAGTACCAATGTAAGAAATACTTATTTTATCTTCAGAAAACGAAACTTTTGAAGTTATACCATTGCATATGAAGTTCTTTCACATAAACAACTACTATTTCCAATGCTGAAGAACTATTGTACACACCAGAACCTGTTTCATTCCTAACAAAGGGTGTATTCAGTGTTTTAATAATAAAACATTCTCTGAAAGGATTGGAAACAATTGAGAAATAATTTGTGGAGAAGACTCAAAAGTTTGACATTTCCTTTAAATTAAGAGAAAGGATCATATTCAACATTCGATTTTGATATACCAACCTCCTCATCTCCCCCCCCCCCAAAAAGAGTTACAGAAGGCGGTTCTAGGGAGAGTAGACCAATGTCATTTAGATTTCACAATATATCCTCATGTATCAACGTGCAGAATTACAAGGTGAATTTATGACTGACAATACAGTTGATCATTGGTATCCACTGCAGTTTAGTTCTAATTGATCCTCACATAGATACCAAAATCCATGGGTGCTCACATTCCATTAATATAGAACAACACCCCTTATAATTTACAGTTTTATTTGATACTCAGACCATAGGTCTTCCACATATAAGGCAAACAAATAAATACATGGCAACCAGATTATTAAATACTATGTAAAAAAAAGAAAATCCTACATTTTTATTTATTTCCACCATTTCTACCCCACTTCTTCTCAACCCCCGAGGGGGGACTCAGAGCGGCCTAACAACGGCAACAATTCGATGCCAACAAAGCATACATATAATAAAAACCCCAAAACAGTTAAAATTAAATACAGTAAATTACAGCTGTCATTAAAATTCATTAAAATACAATTAACATTAAAATACATCATATATATTCACATCAGTTAAAACAGTATTCCATCCATAATTGAAGCATTGGGTCTTGTCCACCACTTTGCCATTTCAATCCAATCTAAAGTGCCATATTGTGCTAATGTGCAAACGCTTGGTCCCATAACCAGAATTTCACTTTTTTCTGAATGCCAGGATGGATGGGGTTGATCGTATATCAATTGGGAGTGCATTCCACAGACGGGGAGCCACCACTGAGAAGGCCCTGTCTCTCATCCCCACCAACCGCGATTGAGAAGTAGGCGGGAGCGAGAGCAGGGCCTCCCCGGAAGATCTTAAATTACGAGGTGGGACGTAGCAGCTGATGCGTTCGGACAAGTAAGCTGGGCCAGAACCATATAGAGCTTTAAAGGTCAAAACCAGCATTTTGAATTGAGTTCGGAATTGGACAGGCAGCCAGTGGAGCTGGCACAACAGGGGGGTTGGTATGCTCCCTGTATGTAGCTCCGGTTAGTAATCAGGCTGCCGCCGGTTGGACTAATGACACTTTCGAACTGTCTTCAAAGGCAGCCCCACGTAGAGTGCGTTGCAGTAAACTATTTGGGATGTGACCAGAGCGTGGACGACCGTAGCCAGATCAGACTTCCCAAGGTACGGGCGCAGCTGGCACATGAGTCTTAACTGTGACCTGGGGCTCAGACCTGAGGCTCAGTCCAGGATCACTCCCAAACTGCGAACCTGCGTCTTCAGGGGGAGTGCAACCCCATCCAACACAGGCTGTAACCCTATGCCCTGTTCGGCCTTTCGACTGACCAGGACCTCTGTCTTGTCTGGATTAAGTTTCAATTTGCTAGCCCTCATCCAGTCCAACACAGCAACCAAGCACCTTACATAGGCAAGATACTGTTGGCAGAATAGGACATGATTTCATGGGCCCTAGTATTTTTGTTTTTTCTACTCCCTCTCATTGAAATGGGGAACCGAAAATGCAATAGGACAAGCCCGAGTCAATAACACACCTTAAGGCTTCTAAACCACTGAAAATTGACAAACTTTTCAGGGAGGGAACTGCGAGTATACCTGAATTGAATGCCCTGTTTGAAATTACTACTGACACCAATGCTACTCTCTTAATTCTTCATGATAAAGCAGATGAGCTTCTATCAGTAGCCTTTGGTACCCATTTTATAAAATGGCCAAATCAAAATTTGTCTTTTGGATTTTCTTTTATTAAGACAAGGAGGGTATTTTCAAGCTCTGGATGGTTAAATCCATGGAGGCAGTTTCAAATAGGACTAAAATAGACTGCATTGTGCTTTTG
Organism: Anolis apletophallus; assembly: GCA_030556195.1. Lineage (NCBI taxonomy): Eukaryota > Metazoa > Chordata > Lepidosauria > Squamata > Anolidae > Anolis > Anolis apletophallus. The sequence goes on along the minus strand of JARBWK010000005.1, from coordinate 121,225,469 downwards.
CAATAACAATATACTATCAAATCATTTTTTTTAAAAAAAATCATATACCCATTACTCACCTTGCCAATATGCTAATCTAATTGTCCCTCTACCACCACATCCCTGGGGGCGAAAAGGAAGTTTCTTCCAGAGGGGATGTGCAGTCTTCACAGTACACCATAGACATTTTGCAATTTAAACATAAAATATTTATTCATGCTGGAAGACACAGCCTCATCTTACTCATTCATTAAATATATTTATTTGAGAACAAATCTTTTTGATTGAATACTTTGTAAGGAAAAGCCCTAGGACTAGCAATGTCACCACTCGGCAAGCGATGGAAGCCTGATGTCAGTGACAGATAGCGTGGTCCATTGGATGTGACAGCTCATGCCTGCAGGACGGCCTCTGATGGGAAGTGCATGAAAAAGAATTACAGGTAAAGTTTGCTTTAAGTACCGAAAAAAATGAATATTTATCCTGTTCTTTTGCAAATGGGAGTATTTCATAGGGAAGAGTTCTCATTGTCTGTTACTGGAAGAATTTCATGGAAAGGAGCTTACTTCCATGAAACAAAACAAAAATCACTAGCCCCCAGCTATTACAATTCATGTCAATTAGAACAAAATGAAAACGGAGAGAACAAGTGACATCCCTTAAGTAGATATTTGGTGTACAGTTATTAAGATTTGATTTTAGAGGATAAAGCAAGCTGAAGACTTCATAGGGAATCGCAGGTGACCAGTCACTCTCAAGGTCAGGCTGACAGCAATTAGCATACTAGTAAGCTGTTTTGGAGCTCTGCGTTTTAAAATGCCTACCCCTTTGCGGCTAAGGAAGCTTTTCTGTCTTGGCAGTTTGGCGACCTCCCATTGAGAAGTTCAATAGAATCGGACATTTTCTCCCGGCTCCATTTTTAGTGTTGGGGGCGGGGGCGGTGTTTTTGTTTTGTGGGCTTGTTACGTATGTTGATGGAGATAAGTGTTTTAATTACTTCTTTAATGTCTATGCTTTTGTATTTTTTCCTCGCTCCTCTTTATTTCCTGCTGTTGCAATAAATGCCTCATCTCCACAGCAGGTGGCACTTTTTTTTGCAGAAGTCCAGGCATATTTATTTTTTAATATAATTGTTTCTTATATAGTTTTTAAAAAAAAGTATTATACTTATTACAGGTGTCCTTACTTGAGGAAATGGACATTTTACTCCTCTGCAGTAATTCTCTAGTGAAAAAAATAGTTTTACTCCTTCTTTCTTTAGTGAAACTTTTATTGATACATATAGATAATTATTAGGCATGGCTCCGAATCCAAAAATGGTGATTCTAAAATCAAATGTGTGTGTGTGTGTGGGGGGGTTATTAGTAAAAGAAAGACTTACAAAAATTTTTCCAAATATTTCTAAAATGTAACTTAAGTACTAACGAAATTGCTAGTAATTGTATGCCAGAGCATGCGCATTCCAGATGTTTGCCTACAACTCCCAGAAATCCTAACAGCTGGTAAATTGGCTGGGATTTCTGGGAGTTGTAGGCCAAAACTTGAATAAATCACACTGAATTCTAGATGGGACTCTCCAAATAGGAAGGAGGGAGGGAGGAGGGGGTATTCTATTCTTGGAAGCAGCAAAAAAGGAGGAGGCCCCTCGCTCCCTCGCTGCCTCTCTCTCACCCCGATCCTGAGGGAGTGAGGGCCCAAGTTTGCCCAGGCTGAGAGGAAAAGGAAGAGGCCTGAGGCTGTGAGGAATGGTGGGAGTTAAAGTCCAAAACACGTACCTGGAGGGCTGAAGTTGGCCCCTGCGATGGGGCATGGCAGCAGAGCAATGGGGAAGAGAAGCATCTGAGAGAGCGCAGGGAGAGAGAGGAGGAGAAGCGTGTGTGTGTGTGTAACGCTGGCCCCTGCGATGGGGCATGGCAGCAGAGCAACGGGAAGAGAAGGAGGGGGGGAAGCGTGGAGGACTACACTTTCCAGAATGCATTGCCTACCTAGCAGCAGCGCCACTTCCAGTTCCCCATAGAAATGCGGGAAAAAGAAGAAGCTGAATGAAGGCGGGAAGGAAATGAGGGGAAGAAGACAGGGAGAAGTGAGTATGTAGTACAATAATTAATTAATTAATAAGAATTTATTACGATCATAACGCAAATTGTTGGCCTCAAGGACCGTAAAAGGAAGTCTACTTCCGGGTTCACGGCAGCGATCCGTAAAAGCTCAAAAGTCCCATTACATACGAATCTCTTACGAATCCTTTTAATTTCCGTTTCATTTTTCTCATGCCTAATAATTATAGATTTGATGGGGAGGGGGATGCTTATTTATTTATAGCATTTATACTCCTAGCCATCACCCCCTTCAGCAGCTCAAAGATCAGTAAAAAGAAGACACCATTTTTCATCTTAACAATAGAAATAGATTAGGGAGTGTGAGGGAAAATTAAGGAAATGGCACTCCGAATTACCATGAGACACTTCTGCAGATTAGATGATGAATAAAGCTGCTTTCGTGCCATTTTCTCTTAGTATGGCAGGTTTCTACAACACCAGGAATGTGGCGCAGCTGGCTAAGTGTCAGCTGCATAAGATCTCTCATGAGTTCGAGGCCTGCCCGGATCGAGGTGGGTGATCGACCTTTAAGTGTAGCCTGCTGTCGACCTTTGCAGCCCGAAAGACAGTTGCATCTGTCAAGTAGGAGATAAAGGTACCACATTAAGTGGGGAGGCAAATTTTGACTGAATTATGAGGCCATTAAAGAACTCCAGGAACGCTGAGGAATACGGAAGGCACAACAAGGGATGCTGGGAACGCTGTGAGATGAGGAGTGCATCAGCTCCCCCTGGTGGCCAGAGTTTGCCTCTGTTCGTCTATAGTGTATGTGGAAACGGCAGGGATTGTCTGCTAAGTATGTGTACCTGTAATCCGCTCTGAGTCCCCTTTGGGGTGAGAAGAGCGGAATATAAATAAAGTGTATTGTTATTATTTCTTCTTCCCAGGGCTTCAGAAAACTCTTGTTTGAAAGGGCTTCATAAAAGACATTGGAAAACTATGAAATGACATTAAGCAAATGACATTAAGTAAAGAAACCGAGAAGAAATTGAATGAGACCAAGGTAAGCCACATCTCAGCCTTCCAGGATTTATCCCTGATACTTGAAAAGTTAATGAATAGGTAGAAATGCTCAAATGACAGGGCAGGATGTGAAACAGCATCAGCAATCCTGAATCCCCATTGGTATCAGGAGGTCCACAGTCAGCAGTGACTGCCCACATGGAGAAGAAAGGGTGCAAAAGCTAATCACCTTCAAGTTGAGGGAACCGCGTTCTCCTATTCCTTACCATGCCTTTCCACCTTCAGGGATGGCAGCCATTTCACCTTCAGGGATGGCAGCCATTCCTCATCCCTTCCCCACTCCCATCTGGCTTCTCTCAGACTTCTGTAATTGAGAGTCAGGTTATACCTCTCTCCTGAAAACAAAGTCTTCCCTGTGTTTCCCTGTGCTACCACAATGAAATCTCACAAGCTAGGAGTCCTATGGCCTTAGGTCATAGGACTCTGTTACAGTAGCGCATGTTACTCTATTACAGCAGTACAGATAAACAGAAAAAAGACAGAGAGAAGATTGTGTGGGATGGAGTCCTAAATCAACTTTAGCATTCTTTTTGACATAGCATGTTGAGTTAACTGTGCTGCATGAATGCATTTGCTCATCAAACACAAACCTTTGTTCAGAGAGATGCAGACAATTCTAGGCCATCTTAACTTTGTACCACAGTTGGTATCTCCAGGAATGACATTCTGTATCCACTTGGCTGAAGCTACCATGGATATTCAAAACCTATATCACCATGTTTAAGTTATTAGAGGAGGGAAAGAGGATTTAGGGGTCTTGCTGGAATTATAATGGTATATTTATTTATTTATTTATTTACTGTATTTTTATACCGCCTTTCTCAGCCTTTTGGCGACTCAAGATGGTTTACATGCAGCAAGTAATGCACATAAAAACAATAAATACAATATAAAATTACAACAGAAACAATAAGCAACAACCAGGAGACATTATCCATTTGGTAATCCATTGGAGCTGGGCAACAACCTTTCTCAGAGATAGATTGCATGACTGGGCATTCTAGGGGCTACATTAAATTGCCTGCCTCAAAGAACAGGGTGTTGATCATGAACCATGTCTCTGCTCTTCGTAGCAATTTCCTTTAGAAAACCAAGGATTTTGAGGATCCATGCATTTTTGTGATATGGAAGGCAGTAGAGGAACAGAGAAAGGAAATCCACTCCACAGCAGGACAGTAGGCATTTTGTCACCTTTAGGCTGTTTTGCAAGATTGTACAACAACTATCCCATGTTGCATGTCAAAGTTTGAGATAAAATTATTTATTGTGACCCTCAAAATCATTTTCTTTGGCCCTTGAGGTTAACAGAATTTGTATTCATTTTATAGGTTGACAAATGTAGACAGGACTTAAGGATCTATGGTTTCTTTTGGTATGGACATATGACTATGGATCTAAGAGTGATTTCAAAGACTATAACACAGACAGCATAGTCAGCCAGGAGAGAACCGACTCTGGTTTGAGGGAGCTGTGAATGAATAGAACATTGAGTGTTATTGTGTTAGTCTTCTGTATCCTAATAAACTCGGCATGATACTAAATGTCCTTTTACCAGTAGCTGGCCACTTGGAGTGCCTCTGGTGATGCTGTAAGAAGGTCCTCAATAGTGCATGTGGCTTGGCTCAGACTGCATTGTAATAGGTGTTCTGTGATTGTGCACCAAACAAGAGATGACACTGATGCTAAAGAGGGAAAAGACAAGAAGAACTTTATTATTTATTTCTGTGAGGTGTCTCTGCTTGATCAGAATGCCCTCTGGAAAAAGATGGAATTTTTTTCAATTAATCACAAAGGAAGTCCAGATCTTATGCAGATGTGGCATTTTCAGTTATATTCTCAATTGCAGTAACAAACTAGTTTCACCAAAAAAAAAACCCTCAATAATAGCAGCAGCAAGAAAAACAAACTTAACTCACAGCATTAGCATAAAATTTGTCTGCACCACTAAAAATCTGGATTAATGTAATAAGTAAAGTCAGACACTTAATCAACTTAGTATTATTTAGTCAGTTGAACAACCTCTGTCTTAGATCCCTTCTACACTACCATATAACACATTTTGAAACTGCATTATATGGTCACTGTGGACTCATATAATGCAATTCAACCTGCATTGCATTGCATTATATGACTCTTCACTGACCATACAATGTACCTAATTATATGGCAGTATAGATGGGGACTTTGATCTATGAACACAAGCAGCTGAATTCCAGATCCTTTCCACTAAATTTTCCAGAAAAATCAAACATTGAATGTTGTTCCTCAACATGGCACTTGAAATGTGAGATTGTCCACAGAGAAAAAAAGCTTCAGGAGACATGCCTCCCAAATGGTAGCTATTAGGCATGAGAAAAAAGTTATGAAAATTAAATGATTCGTAAGAAATTCGTAAGAAATGCTACTTTTGAGTATTTCCGCATCTGGAACACCAACCAGAAAGTGGACTTTCTTTATAGAGCTTCGGGGGCCAGAATTTTCTTAAGTATCGTTATTAGGTCGTAAGGGGGGGGCACCCTCCTTCTCTCTCACCACCCTCCCGCCTCCCTTTGCCAATAAGTATTATGGCAAGGCAAGCCCTAAACTTGCTCCTTCTTTTGGCTGGAAGCCTGGAAAAATGTAAACAGAGAGGATTACTCAGAAGTAAATCTGCAAGGAAGTAAACAGAGAGGTTTACTCATGAGTAAATCTGCAAAGGAGGGCACTTTGGATGAAGTGCCTTCCTTTGTGGATTTACTTCTGAGTAAACCTCTCTGTTTACATTTTTCCAGGCTTCCCTGCCCTCCTGCCTGCCAGGATCTAAAGCATCAAAGAGGATTGGGGTAGTTGCACACAACAGGTATACGTAATCCAACTGGTCATATACCTACATTCCATGCTCATGCAATAATCCAGCAGTAATAAGAATGGGTATAAGAAGAGGTAAAATTCAAACCAGTATTCTGACTGTGGTCCCTCCTCAAGCGGTGCAAACTGTAAACGGCTCTTCTCTATGAGCCCGGAGGCAGCCTCCCGGGAAAAGCCAAAAGCCCGGGCACAGCATTTGCTTGCTGCAGAATCCCGGGCTCATAGAGAAGAGCCCGTTTGCACCGCTTGAGGAGGGACCACTCAGAATACTTCGGTTTGAATTTTACCTCTTCTTATACCCATTGTTATTACTGCTGTACTATTGCATGTGCATGGAATGTAGGTATATGACCATATTATGATTACTTATAATATTTAGGCACTTACTCTATAAGTTAGCATTCATTCTATTATACATTAGGTTGGTTTCTCACAGGATCTAAAGCGTGCCAAGCCTTGATGTGCTTTAGATCCTGGCAGGGGAGGAGGAGTGGACGGGCCCTCCCTGCCCCTTCTGCCTGCCAGGATCTAAAGCCTTGAAGAGGCTTCATGACGGGCCAACTTCAGCCCTCCAGGTGTTTTGGACTTCAACTCCCACCATTCCTCACAGCCTCAGGCCTCTTCCTTTTCCTCTCAGCCTGGGCAAACTTGGGCCCTCGCTCCCTCAGGATCGGGGTGAGAGAGAGCAGCGAGGAGCAAGGGGGGGCCCTCCTACTTTTTTTGCTGCTTCCAAGAATAGAATACCCCCCTCGCTCCCTCCTTCCCTCCCTCCTTCCTATTTGGAGAGTCTCATCTAGAATTCAGTGTGATTTATTCAAGTTTTGGCCTACAACTCCCAGAAATCCCAGCCAATTTACCAGCTGTTAGGATTTCTGGGAGTTGTAGGCCAAAACCATCTGGAATGCGCATGCGCTGGCATACGAACTACTAACAAATTTCGTTAGTAACTACGTTACATTTTAGAAATTTTAGAATTTTTTTTGTAAGTCTTTCTATTACTAATACCCCCCCCCCCCTTAGATTTTCGATTCCCTATTTTTGGGTTCTAAACCATCCCTAGTAGCTATTCAAAGTCTCAAATACATGATGGTAGAAGAATTACAAGTCATGAGACCTGAATACTTATGAACTTGTATAGAAGGGTAAGAGTCAAATGAAAATCAGGAAGAAATGAAGTTCACAAGGTCGCAACTCATATATTCTGTTTCTGCAGCTTAGAAATCAGTGTGTTGACTTTTTGTAGTAAATTTGGAGATATTGAAAAATATTTGTGAGTCGTTCAGGCATGTAGGGTTATCATTGTTGGACAAAAGAGCACAGCAGGCCACAGATGCAATGGATTCTTATGCTGCGAGTGCTGCACGCAAAGGCCAAATTGCACATTATGATGAGCAGCTAGTCTGATGCAGTAGACATGAGTTCTTTTCAGCCTTAAATAGCAATCCAAATCTCTCTCAGTTCCTCTCTCTCTGAATGAGAGAAAAGAGAAATATCAAGACTGTAGTGTATGGAGAACAAGGGATTGAGCCTTTCCTCTCACATCATAGTCCCAAGAAAACACAATTACTTATTCATTCACTCTCTCTGTCATATAATGATAGCTGTCTCTGTATCTACCTTATTGTTTTCTCAGAATTATAATTTTCAAGAAACAAAAGAGCATTTCTGTAATGAAAGCATGGCCATGGTGAAGAGCTTGGAGGAGAAACAATTCTTCAATTTTAGGACTTCCAAATCCAGACAGCTACAACCATTTTAGTGGTTTCTTAGCTCTTCAGAGGGGAAGGTTGGGGGAGGTTGGTTTGGGGGTGAAAAGCTACCCGAAGCAGGATTATACAACCCTGGAAAATGATTATTTCTTTTATTCATTAACCTATTACATTTGTTACTCCATAAAGCAGGAATGATGTACATGATGTATCATCACAACAGCCCTTCTAGATAAATTCAGCTAAGAGACTGTGGCTGCCTTTAAGTCATAAAGTGAATTTTCAGGCCATAGGAAGGCTTCGAAATCAAAGTGTAACATCAAAATATATTGCCAACTATTTTCTAGTTACTGCTTATGTGTCCTTAAGATCTGTATAACTAGCAGGTAAAGTTTTCCTCATTGTTTTGTGATAATGCTTGCTTGCCATACAATTATTAAAAGTACAGGAGGCCTACATGGGAGAAGCAGTAACTCTATATAATAAAAAAGATCAAATCAAGGGCACTGGTAGCATAGAGTGATAAGAGACTAGGAACAATAAGATAACAGTGTTTTAGACCTTGCTAGGATTTATTCTTTGTCCTGCTTCTCTTTCGATAGTTTCTTCTGAACAGGCTATAAACATTTTTCTTGGAAAACCCAAAGCTTAAAATGTTAGCCATGAATTTGCTTGCCTTCAGTGTTTGGGCTATTTTTGCCCAATAACTGAAGAAACAGCTGCTGTAAAGACCAAAAAAACGGAGGTGGGGATAAAGTGGAAGATTGCTCCAAACGTCTTTCTCTTTCACTGTCTCTCTTGTCATCATGGCTACAAATCTGAAAAGGTCACAAGAGAAAATGAGTTTAGTGATCTCAGCCTGGGGCCCAGACCAGCCTTTATGGAGCATGTGAAATTTCAGCAAAGGCAATGAAGTAAGACTGCTCTTGCACACCAGGGCTGACTTTCCATTCCTCAGAAACAAGTCACTTCACACAACTGAGATGAAACAGTCAAGGTTCGGTAGCAACCTCATATGGGCAGAGCAGGGTGCTGTTGACATATCAGTACCAGTTCTTCATAGCTGATGTTTCTGAAAACATTTTGCTATTGCGTTGATCAATGTCTCAAGCAATTGCAAGTGGAAAGCATGGGAACCCTTGACACCCCACCCCCCCTCCGATCAGCAAGTCAGGTATTATTTGCTTGACATGCCACACCATCTTGGAATAGAGATCCTGAAACTTTTAAAGCAGAGGGCCAGTTTACAATCCCTCAGACTGTTGGGGGACTGGACTACAATTTGAAAAGAAAAACATGAACAAAATCCTATACATACTGGACATATCTTATTTAGAGGAACATCGCCGTTATTCACATTGTTCGGTGATCATTACCCAAGAAGGATCAGCACACACCACTTTGCCTCTTTCGGAGCTAACAATAGGCCAAAACAATGGAGGCAATCTTTGAACTCCTTCAAATATAAGTTACAGGGGACAGAAATAACCTCTGGTCAAGGCTGTTCCATGTTGATTTGAACATAATTCTTCTTGAAATTTTGCGCAAAAAACACATGCATTCTGAGGGATTAACTGTAGAATCAGGACGTCACTCTGATTTAGAGTATGTTTTTTTAATAGAATGGAAATATATAGCTGTATAGAGAAAGGACTGTATGTTGTTTGCTAAATGAAACTTTTAAAAACTTTTAAAAATAAGGTCAATTCCCCATATAGTAAAGTAAGGTAGGAGAGAGGGAAGATCAATGCAAAGTGGCATTGCGAGGCGAAGTGGATATTCATTCCAAGTTAGCAATTCCTAATGAAATTATAAATGGTCAGGTCGCTTGCATTATATGGTTCTGCTATCCCTCACTGGTTTCAGTCAATGAGATCAAATAGAACTTTACCAAATTACATCACCAGATGGTCTGTCAGTATGCATACAATATTGTCTTCATCTATTAAATAATTAACATGTATAATGAACCAAATGCAAAACAAAATTTGTTGTTATTCGGTATTCAATAAGGTGGGGAAATCACATACAACAAATTCCTTCCAACTTTGAAAAAGGGATCATGGCCTGGCAGTCTGTGTTATATAAATCTGGATTTTCTACGCTGCAACAGATATCACAACAATTGTTTTCACTGTTGCAGTAAAAAGCTACCAGTCAAATTCTCCCATAATCTGTATTTCAGTTATAAAGAAACAGACATGCCTTTCCGTCTTAGCTTGAACAATTAAAATTTCCTCCTAGAAATTAATCAAAATATAGTATATTTGGCTTCATTAATCAGGTTTTTTTCCACTCATTGCCTTTAACATTTGACATATTCAAACTGGTTAAAAGTACTAACCAGCATGAACTCAGACCTTCCTCAGCATCTAAAGGCATGCTTACAAGTCAAATGTAATTCTAAATGGTGTGAATGAATGGATATTCTGGTAACTGGCCTTTCTCTGGGATTCATTAATACTGCATAAAAAGTATATACAGTAGACTAGGAGTGTGACTTTTCACTTATTTATCCCTGCATGCAAAATGAGTAATTCAAGCATTCTTTTCTCTGTTTCGCGAGAATAGAGCGGTCTCAATAGCTTTTCCAAGAACTATATTTGCACTTTTGGACTTTGTTGGGGGAAATTTGTGAAAAAATCCACATGATCCTTTCAAACAGAAAAAAATAGTAAGCAAACTTTATAAGTTTATTCTAACCAATAAATATGAAAAAGGCCAATAAAGGAATATATGTTAAAGTAGAAGGATAATATAGGATACAATACCCAAGTGGAGAACTGGGAATGAATGTGGAGGCAGAAATTAAAATATACGTACGCCTACTCATTTAAAGAAAACCAGCTAAAAGTAATGTACAGGTGGTACATTACCCCCGTGCAGTTGGCCAAGATATACAGTATAAAAACGAGGACGCAAGGTGTTGGAAATGCCAAAGAGATAAAGGGACCTTCTTCCACCAATGGTGGTCATGTGATACTGTAAAATCATTTTGGAAAATGGTGCATAAAATAACACAAGAAATCATACAAACTAAAATTGATTTAAAACCGGAATTATATCTTTTAAATATTACAGAGCCCCAAAAAATGTTAAAGGATTGGAAAATCTGTTAACTTTTGTTATAACAGCGGCTAGAATCATACTGGCGAGATACTAGAAGAAAAAGGAAACACCAGGGGAAGAAGAGTGAATTTATAAAATTTTAGAAATTGCAAAAATGGACAAACTGACAAATCTGTTAAAAAGTGGAAATGCAACAAAGTTTAATGAGACATGGAAGCCATTTGCACTTTATGTTAAAAACTAAGGAAAATATAGATTTAAAAGGATTTTGGATTTAATCATTAGAACAAGTAATAATTGAAATTCAGTTTACTTATAGAAACTAGTAGTACTGCGTGAAGTATACTTATAAGGAGTTGCTATATTGGAACGGGCTAATCTACATGCTGAAAAGTAAAGAACAACTAGCCCGGGAAGGAAGGGAGCTGAGCTGGCTCCCATACTGTCAAGTTATGGAAAAATTCAAATTGGATAAAAAAAGGGGTTTGAGGACGACCAACATGAGTGGCAGAAGGTTCTTTTAGGGCCAGATAAAAATCTGGTAGGTAAGATATATAGGTTGTTAACCCAAAAAGATACTAAATTAGACGATCACGTGAAAAAATGGTCACGTAACATAGGTGTTAAGATAAAAGGGAGCACCTGGCAATATATCTGGGGAAAAAACGCCAACTCCTCCGTTTGCTATAAGTTTAAAGAAAACTGGATTAAAGTCTTATACAGATGGTACTTGGCCCCAGATAAATTGGCCAAAATATATCATAACGTTAAAACGGAATGTTGGAACTGCGGAGCCCAGAACGGAACCTTCTTCCACCTATGGTGGCTATGCCCGAAAGCCCAAAAATTTTGGAATATAATAAACAAAGAAGTTAATAAAATCCTCTCAAAAAAGATGGAGAGAAGGCCGGATATATTCCTCCTGGGGATTTTGGACCCAACCATGGACGCTAATGAAAAGACTATATTTTTGGCCACAACCACGGCTGCCAAACTGGTATATGCCAGATACTGGAAATCCGCAGATGAACCAAGGAAGGAGGAATGGCTCTATAAACTGATGGAAATGGTCCAGATGGAATGGTTGACCCAAGAGATAAGAAGTAGGGATGGGATGGTCACCAAAAAGACCGATTGGGCGTCAGTACAAAGCTACTTCTCGAGGGAGCACAAGATCGAGCTTACACTGAATTGGTAATTTTGGGGGGGAAAGCGCGTATAGATAGCTGACAAGTCAGGAAATATTCAATAAGATAGACACATAAGTGAAAGGGCGAGGACAAATTGAAGGGCTATAGTGTTATATCCTTAAGGTAATATCGATCTGGGTGTCAACAAACAAAACTATTGATTTTTATGTTGGTATATCTTTGTATATTCTTATACAGGCACGAATAGTTACTCCGAAAAGTAGAAGAAGAAGATGTATAATTGCTTGCACAAGTTGTAAAACCAAAAACGGACTGTTCTTATACCACCCCCAATCCCCTATGTATTGTAACGCTTTTCACCACCTTTCCCTCCCCCTTCCTCCCTTGCACCCCCGGATACCCTCCCTCCCCTTTTTCCCTTTTCATCCCCTGTGCTTCTCGTTTTTGTGTTATGTGTCTTTTCTAAATATTTGAAACTGCAATAAAGTATATTTTTTAAAAAAAAGAATTTGAAAAGCTGTTAACTTTTGTTATAACAGCGGCTAGAATCATACTGGCCAGATACTAGAAGAAAAAGGAAACACCAGGGGAAGAAGAGTGAATTTATAAAATTTTAGAAATTGCAAAAATGGACAAACTGACAAATCTGTTAAAAAGTGGAAATGCAACAAAGTTTAATGAGACTTGGAAGCCATTTGCACTTTATGTTAAAAACTAAGGAAAATATAGATTTAAAAGGATTTTGGATTTAATCATTAGAACAAGTAATAATTGAAATTCAGTTTACTTATAGAAACTAGTAGTACTGCGTGAAGTCAATTCTGTTTTGTTATGCCATTTTTAATGTGTCTTTTGACCCCAGAGTGTCAATTCTAACGTAACCCCACCCTAACCCTACCCCCATCCCAATAATGTATTTGTATGTATATGTGTTGTATGTTCCTTTTAATCAATAAAATCTCTTTAAAAAACTTTTCCAAGAACTATAGTTGCACTTTTGGACTTTGTTGGGGGAAATTTGTGAAAAAATCCACATGATCCTTTTGCACACAGTATTATGTGTAACTTGTGCAAAACACCTAGAAGCACTCAGAAATACTCAGAAACACTGTTTCTTGTTCAGAAAATGCATGCAGGAAAAACACGCATGTCGTAATGCACAGGAATCCGTGTGTCTACGCAAATTGCACAACTTCTATGAAATTTGTATAAACTTTCCTCAATGAAATCCCAATGAAATCCCAACTCAACATGCCCTCAAACATCTCAGAGACAAAAACTGTGATACAATTGGCCAAGTGACATCATAATGTGGCCAAAGCAACAAAAATAATTAAGGGAAAACAGACTAGCTGGGAGATAATGTTCTGGTTAAGAAAGGATTTTGTACACTCCCCCCCCCACCAAATGAATTGAATGCAAATACTTTTGCAATATGAACTCAATTTGCTGTAATTAAAGTAAGCTGAAGAAAGGGCGAGTTGGACATTTTACCAGGACAATTTAAAAGCAGCTGAAAAATTGAATGATAGAGGATTTATTGGGATGGTGTCTTTCAAATCCAGGACGCTAAGAGAATATCTGTCATTTTTTAAATGAGAATGCAAATATTAACGAATATTTTTCATACCCCTGGAGTAGACTCTAAGTGAACTTAAAGTTTAAGTGATAAGCAATACTGGTAAATAACTATCTGTACCCAATTTTGTTCTGTCTAAAATAATGTACACTTCTGCTTGATTATCGGGTCCCAAAATGCTTGCTCTATAAATAAAGAAACCAGCAATATTCAGAAGCTGGTTTTCTAAAAAGCTTTAAACAAATTGTCTTACAAAGAATATGGGGAGTGTCTTTTAAAAGTCATATGAAATTATTGGGTTTTGCAGAATTTGAAAAGGCAATGACAACTTAACTGTTAGCAAGTAGGATGGCAAATGTTGTATGTTAGGAAAAACAAGGAATATATTTTCTTAGTTTTTTAGATGGATGCTTTTAACAGGATCTGGGAATGGGGCCTGAATGAGTATTTGTGCCTGAGGAACTGGATTATTACTGGAAGTTGGTAGTCCGCAAGCTTTAGAATTGCACATGCGATGGCAAGAAACACATGGGTCATTAAAAATTAAACATAAGATACCTACACTACAAGTATATAGATATAGATATTGTAGTAAGTACGCATATGCATACACACAACATACAATGAAAGGGGAAAACACTAAAGTATTATTATAGATAAACAAAGCAATCACTGGTGTGAATCAGTTAATACAGTGGTTCTCAACCTGTGGATCCCCAGATGTTTTGGCCTTCAACTCCCAGAAATCCTAGTAGCTGGTACACTAGCTGGGATTTCTGGGAGTCGTAGGCCAAAAACATCTGGGGACCCCAGGTTGAGAACCACTGAGTTAGTACAACACATAAATAGACTCCTGATTTTTATGACTCTAACTTTCTGCAAACTGAGAAACCTAATGTTACCTGCTGGGACCACCTGGACGAGTAAAACATTGCACAGATGACTGGACCTTCATGAACAGGCGAATAGTATGGGAGGAGGTGCTCCTTCAAACCTTATGTAGTCATTTACATTTTGATCGTACATTACTTCGGAGTCCTAAGCACAAATTATTGGTGATATAAAAATACTTTAAGAAATGGAAAAAATAAACATAGGGATCCAACATGGTATATTAGTTTGAGCATTGGATAACAATTCTGGAGACCAGGATTTGGTCCTCACTTGGCCTTGAAACCTTCAGTATAACCTTGGGCAAGACACACACTTTTAGTCTCAGCAGAAGACAATGCAAACCTTTTCAAAACAAATATTAGCAAGAAAATCCCATGATAGGTTGGAAGCAATTTAAGGGCACATAAGAGTAATATCCCTTATCTCTCAAATCTAACCTGCTGAAAGCTCCTTAGAGGAAAGGATGACGGAAAAGTAATATCAAGTGAAACAATCAGCACTGAAATACTTTTTTCTGGGCTTTCAGGAAGTTTCAGATACATTGGCAATTGTATAGAACAAAATATTCGATTGGATCAGTCTTCATCACATGGATATCCTCAACGATATCGGAGTATAACATGGTCATGCTAGCTGGCAATAAAGGGGAGTTGCAGTAGGACTCTTATTTACTATGACAGTTGGCTCCCAAGGGTCTTCCTTCAGGGGCAAACCAAAAATTGGCTACTTGGAAGTCCCTGAATAGACTCAGAAGAAGAGTCGGCAGATCAAAAGACAACTCAGCAAAATGGCACTAACTAAAAGAATCCCATACCTTGTGTGACTGTGGAGCAGAACAGACAACTCCCGGCCAGAGAGATTAGGAAAGCCCCCACCTTGGACACCTTTAAAAAACACCTGAAGACCTGGCTCTTCCGCTGTGCCTTTGGACAGTAATTATTTAATTTCCACCATTGTTCTCTTTAATGCCCCGTTCTTGGAGTTTATCCCCCCCCCCCCATGTAAAGGATACCATTTACTTATCTCACCCTGACTTTTTAACACTTTAATTTGTGCCTGTGGCCTGCCCTATTGTCCTTGTGATTTTAGATAGT
Source organism: Anolis apletophallus (assembly GCA_030556195.1). Classification (NCBI taxonomy): domain Eukaryota; kingdom Metazoa; phylum Chordata; class Lepidosauria; order Squamata; family Anolidae; genus Anolis; species Anolis apletophallus. Next base: position 121,210,025 of record JARBWK010000005.1, on the reverse strand, counting down.
TAGCTGTATACTGTTTTTTATTTATCTGTATGTATTTTTATTGTGTTTATTGTTTATTGTTGATGTTCTTGATTTTATTTTGTTGTAATTTGCTGTTTGGGCTTGGCCTCATGTGAGTCACCCTGAGTCCCCGTTGGGGAGATGGGTACGGGGTACAAATAAAGTTTTTATTTTTATTTTATTATTATTATTATTATTATTATTATTATTATTATTCCACGTCTGTATGCTTGTCTACTGTGCCCTGTCTCATGTACAGAGGAGGAATTGTTGGAGGCTACAGACAATGCCATTGCTGTTGCCCGTTTTTGGTCAAAATATATTTAGCCACCTGTGTGCCTTCTATTTTTATCAGTTTCATACTAATTTGTGCAATGCTTTCGATACAAAAGAAATAAATAAATGACAGCTGGAAAAGGATAGATTGGATTGATATTTTCATCTGCTCCAAAAAGGCTTTAATTACGTGTTCAAAATTGTGAAAAACAAAAAAAATAATTCTTCTGGTTTGTTTTTAGTGTGTCTATGTCCAATTGTGTGTAAGAGTGATGTATTTCTGGCTGAGATTAGAAAGCCTTTTTTTCAGTTTTGCCACAAGGCAGCTTGAATGTGAAGGTAAAGCTCAAACAAATTGAGCATGTGGTTTACCTTGGCTGTTTGCCAGAGTAATGAGATTGCAACACTCTGGGACACCCTTTTTATTTCATGTGTGCCTCCATCCTTCACACAGAAGGCTCAACAAGCATGTAACCATCTCTAGTTCAAGAATGAAGTTTATTAATAGAATGAATCACTTATGATTTTCTCTAGATCTTTGAAAAATGAGCAAATCTAAGATCACTGTGGCTGTTCTTCATTCTCAGGAAGGAAGGAAGGAAGGAAGGAAGGAAGGAAGGAAGGAAGGAAGGAAGGAAGGAAGGAAGGAAGGAAGGAAGGAAGGAAGGAAGGAAGGAAGGAAGGAAGGAAGATATGGAGTGGGGAAGAACACAGTGAAGGCTGCTCAGTATTCACCTCTCCACATCGCCCCTTTTTCTACATAAAGAAATGCAGCTGAGAACTGCGTATTTGGGTGCGTGGTGTAAACTGTAGGGGTGACGCAGATACCTGAACTGGATTGGGACTGTGTGGTAGCTGATCTATTTTAACCTTTGTTTTAACTTTCGTCCTTAACTTCTGTGGGATGAAGTTTTACCTTGGCACTTTCAAGAAGATATTTTAAAATTATCTTTAACTGTTAACTTAATCAAGTTTTAATTGTGTTTTAATGTATGATCACTATTATTATTTATTTATTTATTTATTTATTTATTTATTTATTTATTTATTTGAACTTGTTCGCCGCCACTCTCAGCAGGCTTGGGGCGGCTCACAACCAATCGCAATAAGACAATTAAAACATCACATTAAAAGCATCATCATAATAAAAACATCAAGAATAAAATAGGATTTACAACAAGAGGAGAGACCAGCAACTGTTCAGGACCCGAAAGCCTGCTGATACAATAGTGTCTTGCAGGCTTTCCGGAATGCTAGAAGGCTCTGAAGGGCACGGGTTTCGGAGGGCAACGCGTTCCCGAGGACTGGGGCTATGATTGAAAATGCCCTTCTCCATGTTGCGGTCAGATGATATGCCTTGGAACTTGGAACAGCCAGGAGATTTTGCTCCTCAGAGCGTAAGGATCTGGTGGGACAGTATGCGATAAAGCGGTCCCTTAAATACACTGGCCCCAGACCATTTACAGGAGTTTTAAGATAGTGATTAGTATGCATTTGTGTATTTTCTTGTTTTTGTCTTTTACTATTGATATGGTCAGTGGACTAATCAATAAACTTTACTACTACCTCTCCACATACACACACACATACATAGTCTTCCGTTTATGCCACACTGCTCGATTCACATTTGGAAAACCATCTCTAACAAATATTAAAAATGATGCCTTGTGAAAAGGATTTAAAGCAATGCTCATTTGTCTGGAAACATGGATCCACCATCAGTACGTTTTGACAAAAAGGTAATAATTAAAGTCTTTTAACTCCCCGTCTCCCCCTCCTGCACATCATTTGACCTATGATAAAACAGCCTATCAAATTTCCATTCATTATTTCTACCTGAAGGGCTTTGCTAGCTCACATATATATAAATCTCCATTTGTCAGCCTTAAACTATACCTGTCCCACCCGCTACGAGGACTCATTGCTCTTGTCCCTTAAAAATTGCCAAATACCGTCAAGTGACATAACCTGCCTTCAGCCTCCAATGACCCTTGCAATCAATAATATTTGTAACCTGTAAGTGCAGAGTTAAGTAGAACAGAAGTCGTGCACTCTCCTCGTTAACCACATTGAGCTGTGATACTGCAACCTGCTCCCTCGTGCCTCCTGTGATCAATTTTAATCTCTGGTCCAGGAATAAAAGAGCACCGAGGCTGCTGTTTCTGAATTCATCTCAAAAGAATGCTATAGATTTGTATGTCTGCAGAGGGAATGAAAGATTTAATTCAACCAGGAACTGAAGGAAAGAATGCATCTAAACTATCATTCCTTCTCATTACCCTTGGTAATTTTTAAGCCTTTGGTTGACAATATTAAATACAGAAAAATACACAGTGATAGGTTAAAGCAGCACCATGGTTCTTTCTTGCATACCAGGGGCTCACAGTTGCTCATTATAACAATTGTGATTAGTATAACGGTCATCACAGCTGGATTGCATTTTTACATCATAAACACTGGGTATCTGCAATGTATAGGCTGGCAGCTAACGTGCAACAGAAAATAGGGATCCACAACGCAATGGAAGAAAATGAAATTTTCAATAGTTTCTCTAAAGAAATGTAAAATCTGTATAATTAATGTGTTACTCGAGGATTTCAGCTGCTGCTGTGTTTAATGTGTGTATACACACGCCATCCATTCTCTTTCTCTATCGTGTGCAAAAGCACAGAATCGTATATGTATATTTCCTGGACAATTCCAAACATTATGCAGACATTTTCCATCAAGAATACTCAACTGGGAGTTGCAACCAATCACAGCATGACAGCTATACACCACAACTATATAAAATGTAAGGAGAAAAATGCAATATATGAAGGAGCTCTTTAAGAAAAGAAAAGGCATATCGTCTATAGTTTTTGTTTTTGAGCAACAGCAACAACTATGGGCTGAATCTAAATTCGGTCTTACTTAGAGAAGATCCACTCAACGGAATGGGAATTTTTATCAAATTAATTTCAGTCCTCTCTCTATACATCTACAGCCCCCCCCCCCCTCCCAACCGTCCATGACAGTTAGACAGTCAATTCCCAAGCAAACCCTTTCAGTACTTTCTGTTGGTAATGAGGGTTCAATATGCCAAGTTTGGTTCAATTCCATTGTTGCAAGAGTTCAGGATGCTCTTTGATTGTGTCTATTTTCCCCAAACTCCATCTGTGTTCACATTTGGTCATATTGAGTATTCATGCCAAGTTTGGTCCTGATCCAACATTGTTTCAGTCCACAGTGCTCTCTGGATATAGGTGAACTACAACTCCAAAACTCAAGGTCAATACCCACCAAACTCTTATAGTATTTTCTCTTGGTTATGAGAGTTCTGTGTGGGAAGTTTGATTCCATTCCATCATTGGTGGAGTTCAGAGTGCTCTTTGATTGCGGGTGAACTATAACTCCCAGTTGTTGAGCAAAACGTTCGTGTGTGTCTTTCTGCCATTCCTGCCAGGATATCTATGTTGTGTTCATCGAAACAGGCCCAGGTTTCACACTGAGTGTATAAATACATTTAAAAACATATTAACTATATGTATTACTGTGTTAGAGTATCATTTTGTGTCATTTTGGTTGGTGGTGTGCCCCAGGATTTTGTAAATGTAAAAAATGTGCCGCGGCTCAAAAAAGGTTGAAAAACATTGATCTAGATTATCAAATCAGATAATCCACATTATCCGCTTTGAACTGGAGTATGAGTTTACACTATCATATAATCCAGTTCAAAGGAGATAATCTGGATTTTATATGGTAGTGTAGAAGGGGCCTCAACCTTCCCTCTCCCTTTACTGTTCCCTCCATCAACTTCAGAGATCCACACACCACGTTCTGGCACCATTTTACATTTTTTTAAAAAGTAATGTGGGCACTCCGCAGATGATGGAATGTCAACAGGGTGGGGTTTTTTATTGCAGAATTTCAAAGCTTTGAAATTGCAGTTACAACAACATTTTTAAAGGAAGATTGGTGTGTGGTGTGGAATAAAGCACATAGTGAATGGGCAGAGAATCATCCTGTGTATTAGGTTGAGTAAGTTCTCTGTCTTTTTCCAAGATGAAATATGACAGGAAGAAGTCATTACCTCTCGCTCCTCTACCCCTTGTGTGATGAGGTCTTTTGACATCTGTTTTTTTCCAGGTTAATTCAGAATAGTGATGTGATAAGATAGAAAGATCTATGTATTGTCAAAGGCTTTGATGGCCAGAATCACTGGGTTGTTTTGTGTTTTCTGGCCTGTATGGTCATGTTCATGTATCTCCTGACATTTCACCTGCATCTATCAATGAGGATGCCTGCTATAGATGAGGGGAAACATTCGGAGAGAATGCTTCTAGAACATGGCCATACAGCCTGGAAAACACACAACAACCCAGAAAAATCTATGCTTGGTAAAAACTGGGGGAAGTGCATTTCTCCTGCTTGTACATGTGATACATGTGTGTCAGCATATCTCCTTTGAAACAAAGGAAGCAACAATGCAGATTATCAACTATGTGGCGTTGTGTGCCTCATCAACACTCAGTTGCATGCCCTTTTTTGGGAGACTGGTGCTTGCGAAGAAATTTCCATATTTATTTATTTACTAGCTGCCCTGGCCATGTGTTGCTGTGGCGTAGTGTGGTGGACAGGAAAGGTAGGAAAGAGGGAAAGAAGGAAGGCAAAGGAAGAAAATGATTTTTTTCCTTTTCCCCCCGTTCTTCTTTTCATCCATTCATACAATCCAGGGAGTGGGGTGAGGTCCCACTATTAGTCCTAGCTTCTGTTAACCTATCAGTTTTAAACCATGGAAATATGAGTAGAGCAATAGGTACAGCTGTGGTAGGAAGGTAACGGTGCTCCATGTAGTCATGGTGAGTTCTTCCTTCCATCCATTAATGTAATCTAGGGAGTGGGGTGAGCTGCCACTATTAGCCCCAGCTTCTGCCAACCTATCAGCACCCTCTCCTTTGATCAGCTCCTGTATCTGGGGCTCGCCACTCCTCCTGGTATCTGTCCCATACCGGGGAGCGGGCATCCCAGCGCTGCTGCCTCCACCCCTTCAGTGGACGCGTTTCCTCTCGTCTTGAATCCGGGGAGTGCGTTTCCCGCTGGTGCTGCTCCTTTCTCGGGGAGCGTGTCCCCAATCGGGCTGCTCGCCTCAGTTCTGGGGAGCGCGTCCTCCGCCAGCATTGCTTCATTCTTGGGGAGCGCGTCCCTGATCAGGCTGCTTGTCTCGGCTCTGGGGAGTGCGTCCCCCTTCTGGCGCTGCTCCATTCTTGGGGAGCGCGCTCCCGATCGGCTGCGTTCCGATGAAGGGGGGCTTCGGTACGACGACGGCGCCGCCGTGGCCGCCTCTTCTGCGGCCTCCCATCCGCTCCTGGACCCGGGCCGCGCCGGCAGCGCCATTCCTGCCACCTCCGCCGCCTCCTTGGCCTCCTCTGCCGCTTCCCAGCCGCTCCTGGACCCAGACCGTGTGGTTTGTCTCCCTCTCTCTCTCTCTCTCTCTCTCTCTCTCTCTCTGTCTCCCACTCTCATTCTCGCATTGGCTGCTGGGATCGCTGGCCGCTTTGGTTAATGTCCGCCATGTTTGGATCCAACGGGAGAGTGAGAGTGGGAGACATACACTGAGCAAGAGAGAGAGAAGGAGAGAGACCGTGTGGTCGGGTCCGGGAGCGGCTGGGAAGCGGCGAAGGAGGCCGAGGTGGAGGCGGTGGAGGAGGCCAGCACGGCGCCGCCGGCACGGGCTGGGTCCAGGAGCGGCTGGGGGGCGTCGGCGAAGCCCCCCTTTGGCCCCCCTCCCTGCCTGCCTCCTGGTGCAGAAGAAGGAGGAATCGGTGGGCGAGGGGCTGGGGGGGGCTGAGTGCACCGGCGCCATTGGTGATCAGGGCTTTCCCCTCGTGGGAGAAGGAGGCAATTGCCATTCACCAAGCGCCGCTACGCCAGGTTCCGTTGGCAGTTTCTTGGGGGTTATGTTTGGGGGTCTTGCAAGGTATCTAAGGTGGGTTTTTTGGGCCCTGTAGGTACCACGGGGTATGTTGGAATGTGTTGGGTTGTTTTCGTGCTTCTGGAGCTTATAGTTTTTATGCCTATTTGCCCCATCGCACGACCACTCTCTTTTTATATATATAGATTTAGAACATTTGTATCTCGTCCTAATCATGACCTCCGAAGAGGGACTCAGGATGGGTTCCAACAATATATAAACACCAATGAAATGCACAATTACATAAAATGATAATTAAAAATACAGTTAAAACAGTTCGCCAGATTTAAAACGTCCTCCAAATCAATCCAAAAAATGTGGTCCATAAAATCTCATCTATACCAAGAAAAATCATCATATGAAGTCTAGGGGATATTGGCTGCTCTTCTCTCTCTCAGTGGCCTCAATAGTACTAAAGTATCTGTGATACTAAAGTATGTGTTTTACTGAAACGATGCCAACAAGCTGTACAAAGGGTAAGAAACTTTCTGTCATTTCGACATGCCAGTCCCAGATTCCAGCTAGATCTGGTGCTATCAATTGTTAACATTCTATCCATGTCAGAAGAGACACAATGCAGGGACACAAAGTGAATTCTGACATGTAGAGACTGAGGTCAGGGTCCTTCATATCTAGGAGACCGTTTAATGCCACTCCACCATCAGAGACTGCCATGGTCAGCTCATGAGAATCTGGCCCTAGAGAGGTCTGTTTGGAGTCCACAAGACGGAGATCCTTCTCAATCTTGTGGAACTCCCTACCGCCAGACCAAAGAGACACTCCTGATCTACATACATTTTTAGGGGCACTTAAGACATGACTCTTTAGAAGAGCCTATGATTGTTAAGTAACAAGTTGTGACTATGTAACTTGTTTATTTTAATTGTGTAAGTCGCCCAGAGCACATTTGGTGGAGGGCGACTCATAAGAAACTATGGTTGCTTACCTGTAACCAGGTTTCTTCGAATGATCGTCTGTGGAATCCACACTAATGTAGTTGATGCACCTGTGCAGCATTTCGGAAGATCCAACAGCTGTTTGGACTTGGCTGTAGCCCCACCTATCCCCCCTGAGGGTATATAACCACAGTGGGGCAAGCAGCCTTGTTCCCTTCCGCCGCAGCGGCTGAGGCCCAGGCATGACAACACGGGGGAGGGCGGGTGGGAATGTGGAGTCCTCAGACGACCATTCGAAGAAACCTGGTTACAGGTAAGCAACCATAGTTTGCTTCTTCATGGTCATCTGTGGAAACCACACTAATGTAGAATCGCAAGCTACACACCCTGGCTGGTGGGCGTCATGACACCGCTGAGAAGAGGACCGCTCTCCCAAAGGCCGCTTGGCGCTTCGACAGCAGGTCCACCTTGCAATGGGTGACGAAGGTTAGCGGCGTCGCCCAGGTGGCAGCTCGGCAGACATCCTCCAGAGGCACGCCCCGGCAGAAGGCCGTGGAAGCTGCAACGGCCCTGGTGGAGTGGCCCTTGAGGCCAGGCGGAGGCTCCTCCCCCGCCATCTGGTAGGCCAGACGGATGGCGGCGACCACCCAGGCCGAGAATCTCTGGGAGGAGACCGGGACACCCCTGGCGTCCAGACGGTACTTGACAAACAGGCGAGGGGACTTCCTGCAGTCCCTGGTCCTGTCCAAATAATAGCCCAGCACCCTGCGCACATCTAACATATGGAGGGAGCGCTCCAAGGGCGAGGCTGGGTCCGGAAAAAAAGCAGGCAACACAATGTCCTGTGCCAGGTGGAACAGGGAAGCCACCTTGGGCAAGAAAGAAACGTCCGGCCTGAGGACGATCTTGTCCCTGTGAAAACGTAAATAAGGAGCATCTAAGTGGAAGGCACACAGCTCGCTGGCTCTCCGTGCTGTGGTGACAGCTACCAGGAAGGCCACTTTCCACGAAACAAAAGAAAGATCCGCCGATGATAGCGGCTCAAACGGCGGCTTGGTCAGCGCTGAGAGCACCAACTGGAGAAGCCAAGCGGGCGACGGAGGGGCTCGAGGCGGGTACTTGTTCTTGCAGCCCCGCAATAACAGATGTACCATAGGGTCCGGGAAGCAGGATGGTTGGCCCTGCTGCCGCCGAAAAGCGGAGATGCCGGCCAGGGCAGCGAGAAAGTCCAGAAGCAGCGGCGTTGCGGCAGTCACAGGATCAGCGCCCCGCTCCCTGGCAAAGGCGGTGAACTTGGCCCACTTGGGGGCATAGGACTGCCGCGTGGACAGCCAATGTGCTGCCTCCAGGATGGCGAGGACGCCATTGGAAAACTGCAGGGCCGGATGCGGCACGCAGTCAGGTGGAGCCACTGGATGTCGGGGTGGCGACCTGTGCCCTGGTCGGTGGTGAGGAGGTCCGGGCAGCACGGGAGCACGTGGTGCTGCCCCCCAGAGGGTACCAGGGCTGCCACGGCCACCGCGGGGCTAACAGGATGGTGTCGGTGCCGTCGTGGTACAGCTTGGCCAGCACCCTGGACAGGAGCGGCACTGACAGGAAGGCAGGCGAAGAGGAAGGCATCTCCCAGACAGGGCAGAAGTCCCGGATGCGCTCCCCAGGCGCAGTACAGCTGGCACTTCGCGTTGTTCGTCGTGGCAAAAAGGTCGATCGCTGGCTGGCCCCAGCGCTGGAACAGGTTGTCCACCTCACTCTGGTGGAGAGACCATTCGTGCCCGCTGGTCTGTGGTCTGCTGAGCAGGTTGGCCTGTACATTGGAGAGGCCCGGCACATGGATGGTGATCAGCCAGATGGAGTGACGGAGGCACCACTGCCAGATGGTGATGGTGAGGGCCAGGAGTGACCTGGATTGCGTGCCCCCCTGTTTGTTCAGGTGCCACATATCTGTGGTGTGGTCGGTGCACACCTGCACTGTGTGGCCGTGCAGGATGTCCTGAAACACGTGTAGTGCCTTGTACAGCGCCAGCAACTGCAAGTAATTGATGTGCCGGCAGGCCTCCGTGGATGTCCAGTGCCCTTGCACCGACATCTGCCCCGTGTGCGCGCCCCATCCCGTGAGGGACGCATCCGTGGTGATGACGCGGGACGGATCCCGCGGCTGAAAAAGCATCCCCACGCACACGTTGCGGCGCTGACACCACCAGCTGAGCGAGTGGCGGACCTCTGGCAGCGGAGATAGGCGGAGGGACGGGCAGTCTGGCATGGGGTTGAAGACCCGCAATAACCATGACTGGAGCGGTCGCATCCAGAACCGTGCCAGTGGCGTCACCGCCATTGTGGAGGCGATGTAGCCCAGCAGGGACTGCACCTGCCGAGCAGCTGACGTGCGGCCACACTGCACGCGCCACGCTGCTGCACACAAGGTAGTGAACTGGCTCTCTGAAAGGTAGGCCCTGCGGGACACGGCATCCAGAGTCACCCCGATGAACTGGATGGACTGGGCCTGTTGCAGATGGGCCTGTGGTAAATCCGGCGCTTGGACTTGAGCTGGCAGCGCCCTTTACCCCGCTGCTGCTGCTGCCTGGGCTGGGTGGCCGCCGACTGCCGTGGTGGCTGGGAGGAGGATGCCGGAGGAAAGGACCGGTTGCCTCCCTGGAAGGGCCACCGAGGGTAGCTGTTAGAAGGGGCCCACTGGCTCCTGGAGGAAGAGGCCCGCGGGGTGGCGAAGCCATATCCGTGCGCCGCCTTGCGCACCTCCTGGGCCTCCTTCAGTTGGGTGTTTGTGTCCGGGTTGAAGAGCCCAGCCTCATGGACAGGCAGGGACTCGGCGAGCACCCTGCCCTCCTCCGAGAAGGTCGATGCCCTCAGCCACGCATGGCGGCGAATAGCCGTCGACACCGTGAGCATCCTGCCCGCAGTGTCGGCAGCGTGTTGTGCCATGTCCTTCTGGGCTCGAGACAGAATCAACGCCTCTTGGCAAACGGCCTGTGCATAGGGCTGCTGGTCCTTTGGAAGGCTGGCTCCGTAGGCAGACATGCGCTGCCACAACAGCTTCTGCTACGCGGCCATGTAGGCCGTGTAGTGAGCCAGACACGCCACAAAGCTGGCGCCCATGTGGACTTTCTTCCCAAGGCCATCCGGTGTCATCTCGGCCACAACTGTGTTGGCAGCGGGCGGCTTCGCCAGCCAGGGGGCGGAGGAGAAGTCGACCCTGTACAAGAGGTTGTTGTGCCATGCTACAGGAGCGACCTGCGGGGGCGCCACCTCCGAAGCCAACATTAGCTGGAGGAGGTACGGGATGGCAGGCAAAACAGTCGGGGGCAAAGCTGCCTGCTGCTGTTCGTCAGATGGGAACAGAAAGTCATCCACTGGCTGCTTGGCCGCTGGCACCGGCACGGTGAGGGACCGGGTCAGCCTTGGCAACAGGGCCGCGAACCCTGAGGTGTCAGTGCCGCTCCCGGGTCCACGGGGTCAAGCCTGGCATACTTTGACACTGACCCCCATGGGGTAGAACCCGATCGGGAAACAGCATCCATGGGCGGCGCTGCAGACGCATATGCCACCGGCAGGGCGGGCGGCGGCTCCTTGGGAGGCAGCTGCAGCTGCTGTCCATGTGCCTCAGGGACCAGGATGGGCCCGAAGACATAGGCCTGTCCCCCTGGGGACCTATGGATGACGTGCTGGCTTGGGATCGCCGCTGGAGGAGGCAAGCCTGTCCAGGAATCCCAGCTACATAGTCCCTGCTGTGCCGCGGCGGCGACACGAAGGCGGGACCCTTCAGTGGAGGCGGGCCGTAGCCACTGCGAGTAGGCGAAGGGGATCGCTGCCCCCGAGGCAGCGCAAAACTCACGGAGGAGTGTGCAGGCGAGGCCCGGTCGTGCTGTGGCAGCTCCCAGCTGGGGCCGGCTTCCAGGGCCGGCAGCTGCTCCCAGGGCCAAGCCTCCAGGTCGGCGGCCCCAGCGATAGGCAGGAGAGCCAAGGCCTCTGCGGCTACGCGCCAACCTGCATCGCCCTCAGGGCGGAAGGTCCCAGGTGCACCCAGCTGTGCGCGCGCCACCCCCAGAAGGGGCAGGGCTTGCGCAGCTCCCACTCCCAGGACGGGAGGATCAGCTGCGCCCAGCTGCTCGCGCGCCACCCCCAGAGGGGGCAGGGCCTGCGCGGCTCCCACTTCCACCGCGGAAGGAGCAGCAGCTGGGATCGAAGGCAGCTGTGTGCGCACCACCCCTGGAAGGGGCAGGGCTTGTGCAGCTCCCACTCCCAGGACGGGAGGAGCAGCTGCGCCCAGCTGTTCGCGCGCCACCCCCAGAGGGGGTGGGGCCTGCACGGCTCCCACTTTCACCGTGGAAGGAGCAGCAGCTGGGACCGGAGGCAGCTGTGTGCGCGCCACCCCCGGAAGGGGCAGGGCTTGCGCAGCTCCCACTCCCAGGATGGGAGGAGCAGCAGCTGAAACATGCTCCGCAGAGCGGCGTTTCTTTGCCTTCGCTTCCCTTCCGTGCGGCAGGCCCAGCGGGCGAACCGCTGGCCGGGAGGGGGACCGTCGCCTCTTGCCAGAGGCCGAAGAAACAGGCGACGTCCGGAGCAAAGGGCAACCCGTTGCGTCCGTGGGGGTCCCTGGCGGCCGCGGCTCCTGCTGCGGCACCTCCAACGTCAAGGCACACTCCAGGAGCAATGCCTGCAGGGTGGCTCGCTGGCTCTTGCGAGCCCGAGGCGTAAACGCCTGGCAAGTCACACAAGTTTTGGTGGCGTGCGCCTCCCCCTAGCAGAGGGGGCACCTCGAATGCAGGACCGTTTCGAGGACATTGCCCCCACAGTCTGCACCCCTCTTGACCCCTCTTGATTGATTGATGTGAAGTGAAATGAATTGACTTCTGCAAAATCAGCTAGTCAATAACCTTGAACTTTATTCCTCTCCCCTACCCACATAGTATGCCAGTATGCCACTTTGAAAGAAACTTTGGGAGGCAAACCACTGTTGAATTTGCTCTTATGAGTTTGTTTTTTTTTAATGTAGGCAGTCATACTCATTATTTAAATGTCTCAAGATTTTCATGTGTTTGGATTGTAGTGGTTCTGATGTCAGAGGAGTGGAGGTTTCACCCTGGGTTTAGTCTGATCTTTCAATATGTATTAAATTATCTGGATGAAAGGTTCTTGCATAGATTTCTTTAAAATCTATACTAAAACCTATAGTGGCTTTATTTCTACATTGACATGGGTATCACTATTTTTGGCTCCTTACTGATAAAGATTGAAATCTTCAAAGGTCCTATTAACATCATAGTTATTGCTACAAATACTCTGAAAACTCAACAGAAGACAAGACGTATACAAGGAAAAGAAAATGTTCCAGAACAATCACGATCAATGGGACTACATCACTGTATTGATTGGTAAGATAACTGAAAGTATTTGTGGTTAAGGTAAAGGTAACTGTGATGTATTTATTAAAACCTCTGTTAAAATTAGGATAGACCTCTTCATGTGTCTTTAATATAGGGTGGGGATGCATTTGGTCCTTGAGTTGAATATGTGCCCTATCAATTTTATTCTCCCGCTAATAAAAACAAGAAGCATTTAATCAATAAATAGTAAAACTGAATGACACACTCCCAATAGGCTCCTCTTAACAAGAAATCTTCTGTGAAATATTCACTCCCTGCCTACAGTAGTGGCCATTGTTTCTAATCCTTTCACAATAGTGGGTCCACCATGCCTGCCATTAGTGCTAATATAAAATGAATGAACATTTTACATAAAGATTGGTTGGCATATTTCTTCAAGAAAAAGGGTTAACACCACAATAAGCTTTAGCAATGTAAATGATTTCCCCCATGCGGCTGCAGATCCACACCAAGTTATTCATTTAAAAATTATTAGCATATAAAAACATGATTATCTCTGCAGTTAATGGACACTTCGCTGAAAACCTTTTGGACCATTACAATTAAGGAAGGCAGCATCCTGTTAATGAAGTTAGAAAACATATTGTTTATTAAAGAGCAAATTATATCTTTAATTAACTTCAAATATTGTAATCCAATGAAAAATTCTTTCATAAACTAAAATGTCTTTTAAGTACTCAAGGCCACAGTCAGTGGTGTAATTTTAGATGATAATTTCAAGCTGTATTTTTTTAAAAATCAAATATACTTTTGGCTGAGATGTAGCTGGGATAACAAAAGGCTACTATGTGGTTTCAAGACACTTCACACAGGAAGACATGCCACTGCAGACAAACATGAGAACATGCCTGTTGAAAATACTGAAGTGTCATTAAAAGTGGACCTATCTATATGGGCCACATAATCCAAATCGGACCAGAAGTGAATTCTGGATGGATGTCCACATGATGTTCAGGGTTGTCCAGTCCCTAAAGTGGGTAAAACCAGCTAACCCAATTTTGTCCTATGTTAGCAGAAGTTAGGAAATGCTCTGGAGTTTTGCTGAAATTCTGGAACAGCATAGCACTTTGGTGTTGATGCAAACAGTTCTAATTAAAACCAATCCAGCTATTCTTATGGGCCAGTGCCATCATCACATTTTACCTATCCTCCAGTGTTTAAAGAAAATGGGGTGGCATGTATCATTTCTATTGTTTGTCACCACAATAGTCTTCCATGGAGCTCCAGAGAACTTTTGGCCATTACTTGACATCTTTGTTGATATCAGCAAAGGCATTCAAGTGGCTTAGGAAAAGGAGGGGGCAATGTGAGCAAAGGGACATGATGCTAGCCAGGAATTAACTTGAGCTCTATGGATGGCTGCAGCAGTAACAAACAAAAAAGGGAAAGGTGACTAGACTATTTAGTTCGCTTGAATCAGTGGTTGGGATTTCAGCCCACCATCGCAGCAGAACGGAGGTGGGAAATCTAGCCATCCTCTGGTCTGGTTTGGAAGACTGCTACTCTGGACCAGCCCCAGCTTCTGTGGCCCACGGCTCATTGAAGTAGTAAATATATAGGCAAGAGATAGGCATTGTGTCATCAAGCGCTGCATGTGGCTTTCGTAGGATCCTATGTAGCCTATGGCTATTATTTGCTGAAAAATGTAGGGAAGCATTTCTAGGGAAGCATTTTTGCCTGTAAATGCCACATCCAAGGGAGCGAGGGAGGGGGGAGGGTGTTGGGAGAGGGAGAAAAGCAGGCAGTGAGTAAGGGAGGAATACAAATTTACCCAAAATGGACAGCAATAGTGGTACCGATTCCTGAAAAGTATTACGCTCCCATATAAGTCACATGTCACAATTTCTTAAGCAGGTTAAGTTTTTCAAATAAGCCACATGAAATACCATAATATAAAATAAGATCCAGTTGTTTAATCTCTAATATACAAATGGTCAGTAATGAACATAATCAACAAGGTCCCAAGGTCACATAAGGTTAGGGGTTTTTTTGGGGGTTTTAAAATAAAAAAAACATATTAACTAGGCACATTTGTATTGACTATGTGACAAATAATCTATATATATAAAGGAACAGTCGTCATGTGAAGACTACCTGAAACAGAGAAACCTTACAACGCAGAAACACAAAACTTGCCAACAGAAATAGGCCTCAAGCAAGGTACGTTTGTAGCAAAGAAACTCCCCCAAAAAAACCTAAAAGGCCCCAAAACAACGAGTAAAAAACCTACATTTCCCAGCATCCTCCGGGCTGCCAAAGACTCCCCCAGCCTCTACATTCTGACATGATTGGCTGCCAATAAGGGCGGATTTGCATAACTGCTGTACTGGCCAGCCAACATGAACATTCCGACCCATAACAAACTGTCAGATGAGTGCCACAGCCTCCTCCAACACTTTCAAATCAGAAGACCATGATGGAGATCAACACCATTCAAGGGAGCTCTTCTTCCTTTCCCAAAAGATCTCCAGTGGCTTGGAATTCCACATTAATAAGAGGACCATCCAGCAACAATGGGGTTTGCCAAGGAGGGTGCTCCAGCCCCTCTATATGCCTCATCGGACATCGACCAATGGGTGCAAAACACACAGAGCAGGACATCTTGAAAAAGAGAAGAGCAGAAAGTAAGCTAGACATGAAGATCTTGAGAAAGGTGGCTAAAAAGGATACGGAAAGGATTTTTAACAGTCCCCAACAGACACTGGACGCACCTGTGAAGATAGAGATCCCCTGACAGGACAAGCCCTCCCCAAGCTGATCCGTCCTGGCCATGGTACAAGTCAAACCCGAAGGACTGCAGGCAAAGAGCTGAGTCACAAACATAAAACACCCACTTCACTAACAACAATTCCAACCCTTACATACTCAGACTTTCTCGCATCTCCTAAATAGGGCACAGCAACGCGTGCCGGGTACAGCTAGTACTATATAATTCCAGAAATCAAAATAGTTCCAGAAGCCAAAAATCAAATAGATATCATGTGGGTAGAGAATTGTAGGTGAATTATCAGAATAGATGTGATGCATTCAGAATACACAAAAACATACCTGACAGTGACCTATTTTGGATTAAGGTATGTGACTTAGGTAAGTGTTTTTCGGTAGTATTGCTATGAATGCAAACGCCATAAAGATGTTATAAATTAACAGGAAATAAACAACTCATAATTAATGGTCACTAGACAAGAAAATACGTAATTGAAATTTTAAAGTGGCTAAACAGAATGCTCTACTTAAAGTTTTGTTTCTCCCAGTTTTTGACTGTTTTTTGTAAGTATTTGAAGATCTTATCTAGAAGAGTTTGGTTGCAACTTTCTGCAAGCCTCCTTAAAAAATAGATATGCCATATTTGTTCATGAACCTTGAGGGGAAAAAATTGGCAAATAAATATTCAGGCCACCTATCATAAAGACTAAGGATGGTATATAGTATTCTTCCTCTACAAGACATATTTGTGTCCCTAAGAGGCCCGCAATCTATAAATTCTAAAGAACTAGAAAGTCAAAGTTCGGCGATGATACAAGGATGGTGTCACTTTTTAAATTTTACTATATAGAAAAAAAATATTTGGTTACTGTCACATTTCTAGGCAAATGCCAGATTAAAGACTGACCTTTGAAATGTAGAAATTTACATATCAAATGCTGTTTTTTAATGCCAACTGCTACTGCACGTTTCCTTTAAATAGTACAAGCCATTTGTGGAGGTTGACAGCTAAGGAGCAAAATCATCAAATAAATCAAATTTTAGCATAGTGGAATGAATAAATGCTCAAAGGCAAAAAAAAAGCAATGTGTTTCTAAATGCAATCTTTGCCAGATAAAAAGAGATTACTGTTGGGGCTCCATAGGCAGAGGTTGGGGACTACGGCTATTTACTTATTTATTCATTCAATTATTTACACAAACAGCTTGGATCACTGTGTTGAAATCAAGATGCCTCAGAATGCAGATGTTACAAAACTGAGAGGCACATTAATTAATGATGAAATAAGCAGTTTACACATCCTAGTGATTATTTAAATGTGTAGATTAACAAATCACAGAAGTAGATAAGCAGAGAATGAGGTTTCCTGAAAAGAGAAAATGCTGGGGAGGAAGGATAAAAGTGTGTCATAAATTAAATGCTGCTATAATATGGTAATAAAGATAATATACAGAGAACCTTTTAATGAGATGTGTAGTTTAAAATTCAAGAAACACATAGAGCTTCAGCTCATGCTGATACATATAGAATGAATAGACCCAGAAGGTGATTTAAGAGGATACACACAGTACTATACTATGGGGAACCTCCATTCTCCATATGGACCCACATCACTAGATCTTTCTTTCATGGAGTTCGAAGCTCTATACTTTTAGGGGTGGTTGAAAATTCCATTTCAATTTATATATGTCACAATGTACAGAATGTAAAGGTAGAAGAAAGCACATTAGCAGATTTGCCAATTCTCTATGGGCCGACCTTGGAAACAGTGCATTACAAGTTCTTGGTTTTTCTTCGTGAACAAAGATTCAGGAAGAACTCATCCCACGCTTTCTACAAGCACGCTGATGACTAACAAGGCTTTTTCGGAGGTTGGATGTGTCCTTCGAGCCTGTGTAATGGATTTTTCTAGTGGAGCGCAGTGTGCACAGAACTGGCCTCACCCTTTAAACCAAAGGTTCGTCTGCCGGGGCCTAGCAAGCTTGGACGGTAGCAGCGAGGTCCTCAGGTCGTAGGTTTGATTAGAGTTTCCTTCTCTTAGATGGTTGACCTTACAGGGTTAGACGAGCACCATCTGCCCAGGTTTGAATTTAGAGTTTTCCTTCTCTTAGGATGGTTGCCAAAAGGCTAGAGAGCCCATCCTGTCCATTGACGCTCTTTGTCAGACCCTTCGGTTGTGACCTGTCTGGCATGGGAGGCCCTACCAGTGACTATTATGCCACCGCCAGCATAGCTCACAACTTCTTTAGGGTACGCAAGCCTCTCCCCCACAACAAGGGGGCACCACTGGAGAGGCAGTAATGCAACTCAATTTGGAGGTATAGCATTTCAAAAGCAATGGGATTAGCAAGAGCAGAAGTAACAAATTAGGGCTTCCAGTTACTTTCAAATTTTACTTCTTAACGGCATTCAAACAACCATTTTTATGGGTCTTTCTCTTTTTTAAAAATCTAAGAAACCACCACAGGAAAATGATGTAGTAATGTAGCAAATAACACGACCAGATGCTTGTTTGCAAAGTTTTTTGAATAACAACAATTTAGTGCTTTTAAAACAATGACCGAATCATAGAATAAATTACTTTTATACACTAATTTTTCAAACTATACCAAGGGATGGGAGCGAAAGTGGTTCCCGTTTTGTTTTGATCAAAAATTTACCCCAATTTACAAAGTCTTAATGTGGGGAAAAGCAGAGCTGACAGATTTGGCATACCATTTTCTCTTCAAATTCACATTGTTATGTGCTGTTGGGTGCAATAGGGATAGGCAAACCATTTTGATATCAGGACCAGGAGGAATTGTTTTGATTGATATGGTGGGTTAAAATTAAATTAAATGTGTGACAACACACACATTTATACAGTGAAATCCTATGCATTAGTCTGAAATCAGCCCCACTGAGTACAATGGGATTTACTGCCAGGGAAAGGTAACAGTTCCATTATAATCCTAATCGATTTTGCCCAAAGCAAAAAAATAGAGATGTATTTCCTGTTTGGATATATGTGCTAAAATTCAAGGTAAGTTTTTTTAAAAGTTTACAATTTAAATTTGGTCAGCAAAAGATCTCATCTCGCTACTTTCCATTATTTCGCTTGCTGACGTGATTAAAATACGTATTTACGTGCACAGTTTATGTGTATAAACAGCTGATAACTCTTCTAGGCAATTTGGTGCCTTTTGGTAATTTCTTAAAGGAATTAACACCACCACCCCCCCAGCCTATAAATTTAATACTAACTCATTTTATTTTCTGTCTGTTGAAAGATTTAACATTTCAGTTCAATGGTATTGATTTCACATATTTTCTATATACAGTAGGTAGCTCAGATTACAAGCAAGAAAGATTATGTAGGTTTGTTTTTAAGTTCAATTTGTATGTCAGTCAGAACATGTATATTTTTCTAAAGTGTAACTCAAGCCGAAAATGCCTGTGAAACATGGATTGTTGACAAATGTTACTCTCAACTTCTGGAACGATTCCATCAGAGCAACTCCAAAAAAATCCCGCAAAGCTCTTGGGAAGACAGGTGGACAAATGTCAGCATTCTACAAGAAGCAAAGACCACCAACAAAAGAACAGAAACATATTGATATAGGAGAAAGAGAGAAGAAGATGGAAGAAAAACATAGGCATAAGAAAGAAGAGGAAAAACCACTTGGAAGATACCCAGGAAGTCAACAAAATCTACATACAATGCTAAAACTCTCTGTATTATTATAATATATTTTTATTTCACTTTTTTCTTTTCTTTTCTTTCTCTCTCTCTCTCTCTCTCTCTTCTTCTTTTCTTTCCCTTTTCTTTTTCTCTTTTTCTTATCTTCTTTTTCTTCAAAGTTTTTTTCTTTTTCTCCTTTTCTCTTTTTTATACATATAAAATACAAGATGCTTCTTGTTTTTATGGAAAATTCTCAATAAAGATTATTATTTTTAAAAGAAGAAGAAGAAGAAGAGAAGACCATCGACACTAAAGCGATGATACTCTACCATCAACTTTTATCACATTGTATGAATGCCCGATTGCTGTCTCTCAAAGCAGTTACTATACTCTCAATTCAAGAACGGAAAATGGAATATTGGGGGACAGCATTCAAAGATGGGCTTAAAGTTAGCCTTAAAACTGTGGCATAAGCACAGAGAAATGGGAATCCCTGGCCCTCAAGTGTCCTAACTGGAGGTCAGCTATTACCAACATTGCTGTGGAATTTGAAGAGGCACGAATGGAGGGCGAAAGAGAAAAGTGTGTCAAGAGTAAGGCACATCAAGCCAACCCTTGTCAGAACCACCTTCCATCTTGAAATTGATGTAATCACTGTGAAAGAAATCATTGTGAAAGAACATGCAGATCAATAATAGATCTCTACAGTCACCTACAGACCCATCGCCAAAGCCCTAAACTCGGCCATGAGTAATAGCACATATATAAAAGCTTTGGATAGCATAGAGAACAGTTAACACCCCTGTGGTGTTTGTTTTACTGTCTGTGCCCCTGTTTAGAAAATTTCACCTCACTTTCCGTCCCTGTGATAATTAGATTTTGAAAAAAATAGGCTTATTGTGGTAACAAGGATTGGCAAGAAAGCCTTAGTTGACACCTTTCCCCATGATAACTCTTTCAGGAGCGAATTTTCCTTCTGAGGGATAGATTTGTTGCCTTGCCCTTGTTCTTAACTCTGAGTCATTTGTAAGTTGGATGTTTGTAACCTGGGGACTGCCTTTACTAAGGAAATGAGCCCTTGGTTTTCTTTAGAATTAATTTACTTTTCCTAACTGTACCCTTTTCTCTTTAATAGACTTAGCATATCCTCAAAATTTAGAAAAGCTTTCTGAAGTATGTGTCTCCTCCTCTCAGCAATACTTTTTTACTACTCATTTCAGTGAACGGTAGATTATTTTATCCTTTAGGACTGTGAACTTTTGTTCACAGTAAAAACTGCAACATTTTGAGCAATTGGTATTAAATAATGGTGGCAATCATAGCTTGAGTCTTAAATCGTATAGTTTTATCCTTATCTGAATGTAATGATTTGATCCATTAAGCAAGTCCTTTAACTGTATTTTTATATCTGTACATCTATGTGGGATAGGTATTTTATGCAACATTGTTTTGGTATCAGTGTCACTATATTTTTATATTGATTATGTTTGTTGTCATGGACTATACTTTTATTAATTGCAGTAGCCACTGTCTTGGTGTCAATGAAACATGATCTTACTTGATTTCCTATATTTGATTTTTTTTCTTACTTTATTTCTTCAGCACCAAGGAACAAAATAACCTTGACCTTGGCGCAAGATGATGCTGGTGTTAATGGAAGACAGGAAATTTTCTTGCATCTCAGTGTGTCGCGTCTTATACTACTTAGGTTCCTGCAAAAGGTAAGATAAGGCAACCCTCTCAAGTCAGGCTTCAAGAAAAGAATTCCACTTTTAAGCCGTTTGATACGTGTTTCTCTGATTCCTTCAGTAATATTATCTCCCCAACCCAATGTAAAAGTTAGAATAGAAAAATTATACTACCTTAGCCGACCTCTCTAAAAAGAATCCATATTAACAAATGTGACACCAAAGAAATGCTGTAGCTAAATGGGCAGGTGAGTACCAGCAATAATCCTTCTTCCCTTCCTCTAGCTAGCTAGCTTTGTCCCATCTTGACCTCTGATTTTTTCATCCTCTTCCATTGGTGTCGTCATATATTGCCATTCTTTCCCCTTGGTAGCCTTACTTCAACTACAGAAGAAGAAAAAAAGACTTTCTGCACAGCTTATATCAGTTCCCAAAACCCCTACCAATATCGCTTCTAGAAACACAGAGAATAAAGAAACAGAGCAACTGTAACAAGCTTCCTCTATCTAACAAAACTATGACTAGGTTTGTTAGAGGAAAGCTTGTGATCTCTTTTTAAAAATGCTGGAATGCCCTAGCTATAGTTCTGTCTTCTTTTTTTGTATCTAACTCTTTTAAGCCCACCTTGCACTGTACAATAATGTTCTGTGTACAGAACAGACATCTATGACAAGTCATATCATGTCACTATCCAGAATAAGAGTTGTACGGTGCGTCTATACTATAAATTAATGCAGGTAGACACCACATTAACTGCAATGGCTGAATGCTACGGAATCCTGGGATTTGGTGAAGTACCAGCAATCTTTGACAGAGAAGGTAAAAGACATTTTAAAACTACAACTTCCACAATCCCATAGCACTGAGCCTTGGGTACCGTCTTTTCCGACATATAAGATAATTGTTAAACCCTGGAAAATCTTATGAAAAATTGGGGGTCATCTTATATGCTAGGTATAAAATTAAAAAATAATAATAAAAGAAAACAATAAAATCCAAGTCCCTTAGTAGCATGGCCTGAGAAAGGGGAGGAGGGAGGGGGAGGAGGGGGGAGGGAGGGCGGCAGTATGAGGAGGGGCAGGCCACATTGCCAGGGAGACCGGTCAGGGGTGGTGGCCCGCCAGGCGGTCCCCGCTGCTCCACCACTCCCCCCGCTGTACTTTCAAGGCCCTCCTCTCCCCGTTCTCCTCCTACGAAGACCACCGGGCTCACCAAGGCCCAAGAAAGCGCCTCCAGACAATGACTTCCATCAGCCCTGGGCAGTGGCATGGTTTGGACATGGCTGCTGAGGCATTCTAGGAGTCGTAGTTCCTTGACTCTCAGAATGCCTCAGTGGACACATATAAGGCCCACCGCTTCCCAGGGCTGCTGGGGGTTGTAGTCCGGAGGCGCTTCCTTGGGCCTAGGTGAGCCTGGTGGCCTTCAGAAGAGGAGAGCAGCGGGGGCGGAGAAGGGCATTGAAAGTAGAGCAGGAAGAGTGGCAGGGGAGGTGAGGACAGCCCAGCGGGTCACCGTCCCAGCCAATCTCCCTGGCAATGCGGCCTGCCACTCCTCCTCCCTGCACCCTCCCTGCACCCTCCTCTTCCCTCCCTCCTTCTCTTTCTCTGCTTTGACAAGGTTTGCTCTTGGGATTTCTTGTGACTAGATGGACATGAAGAGGGGTAATCTTAAATTGTGAGTTTATCCTTAACTCTGTATTTTATCTTGAAAAGTTGAGGGGGTCATCTTATATGCCCAGTTATCTTGTGTGCCAGAAAATAGAGTAGTTAAAGTGCTGCCGAACTGTAGTAATTCTACAGTGTAGATGTACTTCTATAGTATCTCCATTTCCATCCTAAGACCTTCCATGATAGCTTTTGTATCTTCGGACACGGATACAAAGACATATAATTGTGGAGTTTGTTTCCAAAAGGTATCTTTCTTTTTTTAATAAAAAAAGAGTTATAGGTGGCAGAAGTGCATTGTTGGCTAGGAGAACAATATTATATACAGATCAAAACTATCAAAATGTATTAAATCACTTTGGTATAGGGTTTGAACGACTGCATTTTATAGCAGAAGATTGCACATTGTCAGTACATAGTTCCTATAAAAAATTCAGATGGATTTGGTACTTTTTGGAAACAAGCTCCACAGTTGCTTGTTATAGGCTGAGTTCCTTAATGACAGGGCAGACTAGTATTTTTCCAAGGGCTTAATTTCTAAAGTATGCCATCCCCACCACCCGGAATGGTCTGGCCAGGTATAATGAAAAAGCAACCTATCTTTAGAGCAATGAGCAAATTGATAGTTTGGCAATTTCTAAGGGTACTAAAGTTTCAGCTATCATTTAGAATGAATTATATTTTCAAAGGGGAGTAAATTAAGGAAATAGAAGACTGGGAAGAGAAATGAAGCTTCTTCTTCTTTTAAAGGTACGAGTCTAGAAAGAGCCAAAAGAACAAAGGATCACTTTTAGTAATCATTCCATGTAAGATTTTCTGCAATATTAAAATCTTTGGATTAAATCTGTCATTACAGATATGCAAATGTAAATTCTTTTAAAGGGTGAGCGAAGAAGAATCAGGGATTCTATACAATTATAGAAAGGAGAAAGAGGATTGTGGACTTTTTTTATAGGGGATATAATTGTCATTATTTTTATGATGGTTGTTGTAACAATGATATCCTGGAAATTAAGATGTGAAACAGACATAAATATAGCCATAGGATGGTGCTGGTAAAGAAACTTGTTACTCAGTTGTAATCGAGGCGTGAATGCTTAACTATAATTCTGTGTATCCTCTCTCACAGTAAGAATAACTAATATAAGAGGGAGTGAAATGAAAAGAGCTGGCAACGCAATTCCCCCCGCCCCCCAGCATATCAAGCAGGTTTTCATAAGGAAGCAGTGGTCATCAATCACTACCTCATTACCAACCTGTCATCTGGGCTTAGGCTAAATGTATTCTGGCATGCTGCCATACTAAATGTTCAATGAAACATCCTTAAGGCTCTCTACAAGTTCAGCTGAAGTCGCACATGCTATACATCAAAGAGGAACATTAGCGTTATCATAGCTTAATAAATAGTGCCATTCTGGCAACACAACCCTGTGTTCTAGAGCTATCTCCCCTTCCCTGGTATTATGCAGCTTAAGTAAACAATCTTGCTGTCTTGTGTGATGTTTATTTAATGATAAATGCATGTAATGATAATTAGTCATTCCAGTATGTATGTATGTATGCACTTTCCTTCCCTGCTGAATAATACTCAGATGTAGGTGAAATATAATATAAATAGCTATTCAATTGTGTTGCATTGAAATTTGCCTTATTCCTCAATTGTTGTAACTTGTGGATATATTACATCAAAATGAATCTAGAGAAGGGAAATAATGGTATCCAGGTGAAATCAACACTATAGAATTCAGTTTGATCCCACTTTAACTGTCATGGCTCACTGTTTCGGAATTTATTTATTTATTTATTTATTTATTTATTTATTTATTTAAAACTTTTGTGCCCCGACCTTCTCATCTCTATCGAGGAACTCAGACCAGCATAACAGCAAAGATTCAATGCTATACAATTTAAAAACAACTAGAACAACATATTAAAATACATAAAAACCCAGCATAAAACCACATCGCCATTAAAACAATTCCACTCAATCTGGGAATTCTGGGATTTGTAGTTTGATGAAGAACCAGCTCTCTTTGGCAGAGAAAGCTATAGACTGAGTAAAACTATCTCTTCCATGACCCCAGGTAGTTAAAAGTGGTGAGAAACTTCATTAATGCTATAGATGCACCCACAACTGCAAACCTGCTCCACATGAAAAGTCCTTGAATTAACATGAAGTAACCAGAGCATATTTCTTATACTCATTATATAATATCTGGCTTTCCGGGACTTAATATACTCAACTTTTAAAACAGTAATGTGGGGCATCAATGTATCAAGAAGCTTGCTTTATAAAATTCAAAATGGTAAAATACTATTATATATATATCCAACAGAAGACATTAAAATTTTAGTATTTTCTAAATATTCTGGAGAAATATAACAAAATGAGTATTAAAAATATTATCGATGGTTATCCCATTTTGTAGTTCTTTCTAGAAAAAGAGAGATATAGTCCATGCAATCAAAAATTTGGCTATAGGGTATGCTACTGAACATAATTCCAAGTACTGATTATGATGCCTAATAAACTATACTATTTAGAATTGAGTAATACTTTGGTTGGATTGTGAAAGAGTTACAGATGTATCTAACTTTCAGAGTTCTCTAAAACTCTTTATGAAGTATAATGTTGCACTAATTAGGCAACAAGACAAAGAAATAAGAAGTTCTCAAATTACAGTAAGCTTAATTGATTGCCCATTGTGTGTGTGTCTGAAGCTGTTAACTAATTGCATGTTATGATTGCTGTCTTCATAGGTAGACAGACTTGCATGGTGTAGATCCAGTGATGAAGAAAGTTTTAGCATCTTAGAGAAATATCAATGAAACATAGGAGCCATTGTAATCCAGCAAGGCAGTGTTTCTCAACAAGGAAGTCGGGACCTGGGGAGGTGTTATGAAAGGGTGTCAAAGGGGTTGTCAAAGACCATCAAAAACACAGTATTTTCTGTTGGTCATGGGGGGTTCTGTGCGGGAAGTTTGGTCCAATTCTATCGTTCGTGGAGTTCAGAATGTTCTTTGATTGTAGGTTAACTATAAATCCCAGCAACTACAACTCCCAAGTGTCAAGGTTTATTTTACCCAAACTCTACCAATGTTCATAATTGGGCATGTTGAGTATTTGTGCCAAGTTTGGTCCAGATCTATCATTGTTTGAGTCCACAGTGCTCTCTGGATATAGATGAACTACAACTCCAAATGCAAGATTAATGCCCACCAAACCCTTCCAGTAGTTTCTGTTGGTCATGGGAGTTCTGTGTGCCAAGTTTGCTTCAATTCCATTGTTGGCGGAGCTCAGAATGCTCTTTGATTGTAGGTGAACTATAAATCCCAGCAACTGCAACTCCCAAATGACAAAATCTATCCCCCCACACCACCAGTATTCAAACTTGGACGTATTGGGTATTTGTTCCAAATTTGGTCCAGTGAATGTAAATGCATTCTGCATATCAGATACTTACATTACAATTCATAACTGTAGAAAAATAACAGTTATCAAGTAGCAACAAAAATAGCCACAACATGAGAAACTGTATTAAGGGGTCACAGCATTAGGAAGGT
The DNA here is from genome assembly GCA_030556195.1 of Anolis apletophallus. NCBI lineage: Eukaryota > Metazoa > Chordata > Lepidosauria > Squamata > Anolidae > Anolis > Anolis apletophallus. The sequence continues at coordinate 121,184,218 of JARBWK010000005.1, read as the reverse complement.
TGAAACCTTCCTATCATCAGAGGAATCATTAGAAGTTTCATATGGGAAAAAAAAACACAGAATCAGATCATTTAAAAAGTTGTGTTCTTGCTGAATGCATCGCCGTTCTTCATCATGTTTATTCTGGATATCTATGCAATTAATGTAAATCTTTTTTACAGGCACTAGGATTTTAGGAAGTGTTAAGGTAAAAATCAAATAAATGTGAAATTTGAGCAGGATTGCATGAGTTTAAACCTACAGACCATAGATTTAAGCCAAGAAAATTGGTTTGAATTTTGAAAAGAAAAATACGCAGTTACAGGCGTATTTATTTTTGCATATAACCAAAGCTCTAAAAATGTAATTTAAAATATTGAAGTTGGCAAGTGGCAAGGCCATAATGTTGTGTAATTAAAATGTGAAAAGTGGTTTTAGCAGATGTTGAGGCACACATTTTTGAGATGATTTTAACTATACAGAACAATATGAAATATGATGTACTCATCCCAGAAATATTAAAATATAGTGTCTTAAAGATTTATTACTAACTTAGAGTAATATAGACTAAGAGTAATATAGACTAAGAGTAATATTCCAGAGTCTAGTCTCATTATTGGAAGGTATCAGAGAGGAGATTAATATCTACCGATTTTTAATTTCCCCTCCAGCCTCCTCTGAAAAAGTACTCTAGAGAGCTGGGGACTGTCTAAACCCACATGAGATCCCACCCACCCACCCACTTTGAGTTGAAGGACTCTGTTAGAATCTAGGTGCTTCCATGGAAGGAATGAGCCCTTGTGTTTGCAGTTTTGAATCAAGATTCAACCCTTATCTTGGAGAGTAGGCCTGGTTGTTCCATGGTTCTAAATGCTTCAAAAGTACTTACAAAACAAAAGTTCTGGTAGTGAACATTTCGGAACTGTAATAAAACTTTCAAAATTTCGTGAGAAAATGGCAGCTCCTAATTGGTTCTTAAAAATCACCAATAATGAAATAATAATGAAATGTTGATAGAGTTCTGAAATGTTCACCGCCAGAACTTTTGTTTTGTAAGTACATTTGAAGCATTTAGAGCCATTGATCAACCAGACCTATTGGAGAGCTATAACATGTGTGCCTACTTTTTTAATGCATACATGTAAATAAGTCTAGGAGTCAAATTTCATTACAATGGTTGATTTATTACAAAAGCTTTATTGCTAAGGTAGGAGGTGCAATTTAAAAGCAATTGTTAGTCCTAATACAACTGGCATACTGGATCAATGGAACTTTGGTAAGCTGCTGATTTCGCAGTGTTTCAATGTGTGCAAGTTGCCACTCTCTCTTTGTTCCAATGTCTCCACTCATGTTAGTTATGAAAACTGGATTTAAGCAAATATGTGCCTATTTTTAGCCAAAGAAATGAAAATCCTGTTTGAAGGGTCTTGCTGCAGATGCTATTGGTGTAATACTTGTATATTTCATATCAATACAAAAAATGGTGCCTATTTAATGTAAGAATAAATCCAGATTGGAAATATCTGCATGCAATTGACCAGAAATTCTAGGCAACGTTTTGTCATATAACAAATTAGTAACTACTCTACTTTTTCAACATATTAAAAATACAACACACATTTCACCTATTGTAAACCTACACAATGCTTTTTCTCAACTCTTCTCTTGCTGCGGGAATGAGAAAACTCTTTGCTATCCCTTATGCCGTATCCCTCCTAAGGGTGAAGTATTCCGATTCTACTCCTTCTGCCAGCTTTTCAAGCTGAAAGGGAAAGAGCACGAGAGGTAGGATTTACTCATTTGAAAGAAATTACCTTCCAACCCCTGAAATAACGAGACAGACAACCATAATTGGATTCAAATTTGGGCAACCTTTATTTAAAGTTACCTATTTAACTTTAACCTGACTTAACTTAGGTGTCAAGGGAACAAGGTGTGGCCAGGCCGAGGTAGCGACCGCAAGCGGTCGACCCCTCATCTACACTGGGAGACTCCCCTGAGTCCCCTATAACACAGAACAGGGCAAACTCGCAAGGAAACACAGGAAAAAACTTATCTGAAATATTTTACCATACCCTCAAATTTCTGAGCCAATGGTATCCCCCTCACCCTTCAACTGATGTCCAGGTAAGTGTATTTGTGCATTGGCCCAACCAACTTTGAGGAGTGCATGAGTGTATATGGATCAATTGGATTTCCCTAAACTAATAACGCTGGCCTATTTATAAAACCAACATCCCAACTAGCCCCTAATAACAGTATAGGGTAGGCGGGGGGGGGACCCTAGAACATAGAGGGGGGGAATTCCTACCCGGCCCCCTAAGGCTACCACTATACTGTCAACTGGGTGGGAGTGGTGGGTCAATGTCTCCAGAAGAAATGAGGCAGGAGGCTGGCCAGACCAGTTGCCAGCCTCCGCCCATTCCCCTGGAAAATTCCATGGAGGCAACCAATCGCCTCTGTCTTTGTGGGAGGAGGTAATTACCTTTCCCCACCCACTGTGAAGGCAGGGAAAGGGCATTGCCATCAAAAACTGTAAAAGTCTTGTGCTTACATAAAAATAGGAGCCAGACTTCCCTGTGACTAGACAGTCCTTCATTTTGGATTTCTTGTCATCTTTACAACACTAATAATAGCAGCTGATTTATTTATTTATTTATTTATTTATTTGTCACGTTTCTATACCACCCCTCTCAGCCTGAAGGCGACTTGGGACGGTTTACACAGGCAGTCTCTGCCCTCAATACAACACAGCAACAAAGCAACCCCCCCTAAAACCATATAATAACAAATTAACAATTAAAAACATACAGTTGCAGTCTCAGCGTCATGTTGAAATCAGTTTCCATCTACTTTCTTGGCTGGGAGGGGGGGGGGGTGGTATTTATGATTAGATACTTAAAATCTCCATGAAAGAAATGTAGGGGTGTTAAAAGCAAACAAACCATGGTTATATGCTCCCTTTGGTTTATAACATTGACGTGTGTAGTGTAGAATCTATTCTTCTCATGCATTTTAATATGAGATAAAGAAGCTTCAAAAACCTGATGAACACCATTCCTTAGGCAAGGTAAAGTACTGGTAAAGTATTACAGGTCCCAAAGACCCTAAGCCAAGGCACGGACATCTGCTAATATCTGCTTGCCAAGATATTGAGTTGCCTGCTAAGTGATAACATTTAGTCCCCTCAGAATAGAGGCAACAGATGCATAAAGATCTCCCCTAGCTAGTCTTTGCTTCCAGCACCTTCAACATGTTTCTTCAATTATACATTACAGGAGTGACTGCACAGCAGTATACCTATAAACTCTAACTACCTAATTCTTCTCTTTCCAAAATTTACAAGGGTCAAGATACTCTTGAAGCCCATAGGACATTAGTGTGCAGCTGCTGTTCCATATGTTCTCTAGGTTGACATCTGTTACAGAGATAATCCCAAAGCGTTGGTTTTGGCATGCCACGACACTATAGTTCTAACAAGGTTGGAAGTCACTTCTTTATCACACTTAAGGTCACAAGGTATTTTAGGAAGATAATCATAGTTATTAGTAAGGCATTAGTATGTACAACATCTGCAAGGGGGGAATGTCAAATGTAAATGCCATAGCAGACACAATCCAATAGACAAGGAGGTGATGTTGTAGTGATCTATCATGAGTCTATGCCCTACAGATGTACTTGGTCCACCAATCTCCAAGGTTTGATTGTGCACATCTAGAGACGGAATGGCAAGGCAGGATGAGGATTCTCTGTGTTTCCAGTTCAGTCCAGTGTCTGAGCTGATACACGTGATTTTGGAAGTGGTATTATACTCCTCTAAACTAATTTGTGATAGGGTGCAGGGCCGTAGCCAGGATTTTGATTCGGGGAGGGCTGAGTTTGATTCGGGAGGGGCTGAGTCTGAGTAAGAGAGGAACTACCCTACCAAACCTTTTGTATTGTTATCCCAATAACCCCATGAATGTGGGATATAATGAGCATGGTGATCAGATTATGATATGAATAAACATAACAGTTTAAATAATGTACCAGTAATGCCTTCTCGCGGACCACCCTGAGAATTTGGGGGGGGGGCTGAAGCCCCATAAGCCCCCCCCCCCCTGGCTACATGCCTGGGTGTGTGTTAATATTTACTGTAAGCCGCTCTTATCACAACCAGCTCGAATTCACAAAATCAGTGCCATGTCATTCCATGAGCTCATCTTGACAATTATCTGGACATTCACACATGTTCTGGCCAGTATGAGGGTGATTTCAGGGTGGTGATGTGCAATTGAATTTATTCCCATAAGCAAATAGACAGCTACAGAAATGTTTTTTTTAAGGAAATGTTCAAGCACTACTGATACTTCAAGGAATTGTTTTAGGAAATCCATTTGTGCAACATATATTTATTTATTTATTTATTTCATTCGGCTTCTATGCCGCCACTCCCGGTGGGCTCGGGGCGGCTCACAGCACCAAAGAATACAAGATAGAAACAACAATACAAGATAAAAACAGGGGTAAGATACATTAAAATGACATTAAAAATATCAATAACAACACTTAAAAACGACCTAGGACAGGAGCTCGGATCCACAGGGGGTGCAACCCGTAAGGCCTACACATATGTGGCTTATTCCTGCAAAGAAAACATGCTCTGGGGTAGAAAAGGTGTTTTCAGTATTTAAAAAATCCCAGGCAAACAGAAGCAAACAATACACAAATTCCATTTCAAAAAATGTTTCCTATTCCTTAAACGCCCCCCCCCCCGGGTGGCTCAGTGGGTTAAAATGCTGAGCTGCTGAACTTGCTAAAAGATCATAGGTTCGAATCTGGGGAGTGGCACAAGACCCCACTGTTAGCCCCAGCTTCACCAACCTAGTAGTTTGAGAACATGCAAATGTGAGTAGATCAATATGTACCACTTTATGGGAAGGTAACAGCACTCCATGCAATCATGCCAGCCACATGACCTTGGATGTGTCTATGGATAACGCCAGATCTTCGGCTTAGAAATGGAGATGAGCACCAACTTCCAGAGTCAGACACAACTGGACTTAGTGTCAGGGGGAAACCTTTTCCTTTACTATTCCTAAAACAAATTTTCTATGGAGAAAAAAACATTTCATGGTTATACCCCTAAACACACTTTCCTAAAGTATCAAGTTCAAAAGAGCCTTCAGTAATCTGCTGTCATAATTTTGAAAAAGATTACACATTTTGTGGTAGTAATTGAGGCATATGCTTATATTGTTTTGAGGGATGAATTTTAGTTTGCTCAACTTGATGATTTGGACAAACGAGGCCAAGTGCTTGCTCTTTTGACTCCTGTCCATCCTAGTTGATTAGAACTGATGGAAGATGGACAGCCAATTAAATGCTGGAGTTTCAAGTGATTCTTTTAAAAATGGCTTTCAACTCTTCTAAAAGAAACCATTACAAGGACCTCTATAAAGAGATCTTCACTGGATCCATTGTCCTAGTTAAAAATGGCCAGTTCCCAATTTTCATTTTGAAAGTAAAGGTCTTAGACTGAAAAGAGCCAGAGCAATTTCAGATTTTTTCCCAATGGAACTGGTTGTTTGGATCCATTTCACTACAGTAAAAGACATGTTTAAGGAACTGAAATAATTTTGATTGCCTTTCTGGATAATGTATTCCAGCATGGATGCGACCTCACTAGTTCTGCTGATCATCTAAGTCAGTGTTTTTCAACCTTTTTGAGCCACGGCACATTTTTTACATTTACAAAATCCTGGGGCACACCACCAACCAAAATGACACAAAATGACACTCTAATACAGTAATACATATAGCTGATATGTTTTTAAATGTATTTATACACTCAGCGTGAAACCTGGGCCTGTTTCAATGAACACAACATAGATATCCTGGTAGGAATGGCAGAAAGACACACACAAAGCTGGGAGCTATAGTTCACCCACTATCAAAGAGCATTCTGAACTCCACCAATGATGGAATGGAATCAAACTTCCCACACAGAACTACCATAACCAAGAGAAAATACTATAAGGGTTTGGTGGGCATTGACCTTGAGTTTTGGAGTTGTAGTTCACCTATATCCAGAGAGCACTGTGGAGGGGAGGGAGGAAGACGTGGGGCGAGTCTGCGCAGTAGCGCCCGCACAGGTCATGTCTTCCTCCCTCCCCCCTCCCACAGAAGCAGTAGCGTGAGCAAAGCGAGGCAAAGCAAGCAGAGCGAGGCTTGGAAGAAGGGAGCCCAAGTGGAGAAGAAAAAGTGTTCGGCAGGAGGGGGAAGAAAGGGTATTGGAGGTTCCAATTTCCCACGGCACACCTGATAATTGCTCATGGCACACTAGTGTGACACGGCACACTGGTTGAGAAACACTGTTCTAAGTAGCATTCATTGATAATGATATTCGTTTGAGCCATTCAGTTGGTATAGGACTTGTTGACACTGTTTCGGCCCAATTCTGGTTCTATTTAACTAAATATTTCTAGAACATGGTGGCAGAAGATAGACATTTGGCTTCCTGGTCATGAACTATGATACCAGATGGAGGGAAAAGATGTTCCTTCTAAGATTAAAGCAAGCATGAAAGGCTTAGGTAGAATGAGGAATTGCATTCTAAATTATAACTGTTATAAAGGTTGTAATTCAAACTCTACAAAAAAATAGGGTTTGTAGTAAAAGCCACTCCACTGTTTTCTGGTCTCCATAAGGCTGATCAGTGTCATTAACATTTTCATTCTCCAAAAAAAAGGGGGGGGGGGGAATAATTCTCTCTCTTTTTTTTCTTCTTATGCTCGATATGTGTCATTTCAGAAGCGTTCCACAATAAAAACATGAACATTTAAGGAAAGTTACAGCACATTAAGTTTAACCCCCATTTCTGTCTTGGATGATAGATGCAAGAATTCCAACTGAGTTGATTTTATGAACCAGTTAAATGATTTGTATTCAGAACCACATTAAAAAATCCCCATGACAAAGTGTACTTGAACAAAAATACCCTGCTTGTGACACATCTTTTGCAAGCAATGTGTTTTCATTTTTCACATGTTGCATCTCATTTATTTTATTCAGGCACACATAGTTAAATCTGCAAGATACGGCAAGCTTCCAATACCCTTGAAATAATAAATCATTTCTTACAGATGTTTTCACCTACTGCAAAGCTGCCTCTCATTAATCAAACATTATCAGTTTCTATCAGTGCCCAGTCCTAAACAAGGAAGGCACTTCATTCTCAATTCTGACTTTTATTCACTGGCTAGCCCCTGACCCTTCTTTATTACTAGCTACTCATTTGAATCTTGGGAAGGCCTAATACACAACCTACATTAAAAAAAGAATCCCACAGAACTGTTGTATAACGGAGTAACACATGTATTTTATACTATAATTAAATTCATATGCAGCTAGGGCTTCATTTCATGCATAAATATTAGACACAGGTCTACCTAGGTAACTCATTTTTAAATAAAATGCAAATTCATAAACAAAGCAATGTGGGTATGTTGTGTTTCTAGTTATGTTTCAAAGTGTAAAATGGTGCTACAAGCAGAACTCATGCAATACTTATTTTTTCGTAGCTTGGATAAATTATTAAAACTTCATTTCGGAAAGCGGTATAGAATATACTATAGCATCTTATCAAGGCAGTACTTTTGAGCATACAGAAATAAACATGTCCAGATAACACATTTCTTCATAATAGAAACAAGTCAGAAACTATTAGGTTATTGGAAACTGTCCCCTCAATAGGAAAAAAATAATTCTTCTAATATGTTTGTTTGATCTCTCCTCATAAAGTTTCATATCCTATGATATAAAAAGTCAGATTGGATGAGGATCAAAATCCCTTTTGGTTCTGAATAATTGTATGACTGTAAAAATGCCCCATTCTTATATTTTATTTTTTGATTTAAAAAAGTTTTAAACTTAAAACTTATATTACATCACTGGTTTATACAATGGTCCAGGTGCAACAGAACACCAGCCATTAAGTATCAAATACACATCACCCTTCTCATGAAATATTGCCAATACATTCAGGCAGGTACCAAAGAAGTCAGAGCTAATGTAGACTTGGACAGGGAGATTCAGGTTCAAGCCCCACTGCACTCTGAAGGTCACTGGGTGACTTTGGGCCAGACATTTTCACATGGTTGCTGTGAAAATCACAGGAGAGAAAGTAATTCATAGGCACTACCATGAGGGGTTTTTTTTCCTGAAAAGGTGAGATAAAATAAAATAAATAAGCCAGTTATAATCCCTTCCCATGGAGACTCAGGTTTTTAGCATGCTAAGAATTGGGTGTGTTTCAGATTGTCAGATCATATATTTACAGGAATAGGTACAGTTGGTGCACTAGCTAGAACTGTGCTAAAAGCCACTACTCAAACCTAATTTACGGATGGTAACTAAAAGGCCATCCGTAAATTAGGTTTGAGTAGTGGCTTTTAGCACAGTTCTAGCTAGTGCACAAACTATACCTATTCCTGTAAATATATGATCTGACAATCTGAAACACACCTCATATGTGGACTAAATGAGAATTTACCATCAAAATATTCAGATAGCCCAAATTCTGTGATTGGACTGTTGGCTGAGGTTATCTGAGGCACATTATTGTTATTCTACATTATAATCTTCACTGGCTACTACTCTGTCACCAGTATAATTGAAAGAGCAGTTCATGAAACATAAAGTCCTTTATAACATGGCTCCAGACTTTCTGTCACAGGAACTTAACATGTGGTCTTCAGTAGAAGGGCTCTTCTTGATTCCATCATTCTGAGAAGACTCCCAATGGACACATTAGAGAGGCCTATGCAGTGGATGTTCCCAGGCCAAGCGTTGGACCTCCAAAATAAGAAGACTGGGGCCCCTTACAGACAGGCCTTATATCCCAGGATCTGATCCCAGGTTTTCTAATTTAAACTGGATTATATGTATGAGTCCTCACTGCCAGATATTATGTGATAAATAGAAAACCTGGGATCAGATCCTGGACTATAGGACCTGTCTGGAAGGGCCCTAAGCTTATTTTCCTCCTCTCCACCTCATTTTTAACAGAGGCAGGTGTTTGGAAATTGATGGATGCTTTATTTTTCTTGTGGATAGGTTTTTAGAAATGTTTGCGAAGGAATTTTAATTCTGGTTTAGTAATCGAGTCTGTTTTCTGTTTTAATTTTGTTCTTATTTTATTCAATATTATTGTGATATGCCTTGAATTCAGTCTTTGGACACTGCTATTCTGTGATGAGGCCTGGATACTCCACAGGTGACATCGCACAGGTGACATAAGAAAGCCCTGCCAGGCACCACCACTTTGTAAGTAAAAATTAGGTGTCTGATAATTCCTGGAATTCCCGTATAATGGCTTTACTGTGTCCTAATAAATTCCTTAATTTTCCTGTCAGCTGTTCAGGCTTCTCCACTGGTAAGCAACAACTTTGAGCTATTGTATTGATTTGAGGAAGGTTAGAACTGTACTTGGACCCTCAGTCTTGTGCTGCGCTAGTGGGATGCCTAACCCCCTGGTCATTACCTGAAATTGATGCATCAGCTCGTGGCATCGTCCAGACTCAGCCTGCTCCATGAATGAAAAAATGTCCAAACAGAGCACCACACTTGTCTGGCCAGACCATCTCTTGACCACCCATTCCAGAAAAGAATTAAACTGCTCAAAGGGATTACAGGACACCAAGCACTACATGGGCAATGCTCTATCAACATAAAATAAATCTTCAAAACAGGACCCAAGAAACTGAAAGTCATGAGTGTAAACAGTCTAAATCAGTGGTTCTCAACCTGTGGGTTCCCAGATGTTTTGGCCTAGCACTCCCAGAAATCCCAGCCAGTTTACCAGCTGTTAGGATTTCTGGGAGTTGAAGGCCAAAACATATGGGGACCCACAGGTTGAGAACCATTTGTCTAAATGCTGATTTAATAACATATTTTCCTAGTTGGGCCAGCCCAACTAGGCCCAACCATCCCTGCCTCCTTCAAAGGGAGAATTCAATTGTCCATTGCATCTTATGAGCTTGCCCTTGGTTGCGGCGGGGCTTTGTCTGAGGTTGGATCTATACAACTATATAATGCAGTTCAATGCAATGCAATTATATTATATGAAAGTGTAGATCCAACCTAAGTCAATAAACACCAAATCCAAAATAGTAAAACATTACACAAGATTAACGACAGATTTTGTAAAAGAAAGAAGCATTTGGAATTTTGTTTTCTTATACATTTTGCATTTATAACATGTTGCATTCAGATTCCAACATCAAAGTTTATAGTAGGGTGAATTAGAGACATCCAAAGCGGGTTGCTTCTAATGAAGAAAAGCCCTTTATTTGAACTATCTTTGGCCAGGAGGGTAGACAAGGAATGAACTGGTATATCAATCTTTAGTGAGGAAGTGGAGATAGGATATTGGCGTGACCCTGATGAGAGTGGATTTTCCCATTAACAGGTTAGAATGAGAGACTGTCCCATGAACAGATTTAGCCATAGGATTTCAACAGACACTATTAACACATGCTAAATGAACACTTAGCACCTTTAAAGATCAAAAATAGGGGAGGATAACAGATGAAAATATAAGTATGCTCCATAACCTTTTGTGCCAGGCTTAGGCAATGAAAGGGATGTCCTATTTAATATGTCTGAGCTTTGTAATGTGCATTATGTGCTAAGAGAATAATGGAGCCTAGAAGATAGCAACATTTAATTATTAAAAGGAGGAGGACATTCAATTGGGTAGGGGGAGTTTCACTACACAAGGACATTTTATACACTGAAAGGCCAGGATGGTCATGTAATAGTCCTGAACTTCCTATAAGAAATTTGAGCAGCAAATTTCTACCTTTCTTGTAGATATCTACCTTTCTTGTTTTCACACTTGGCTCCATATATTTACTCTCTTAACTCCCTTCAGTTTAAATTTAACTGTAAAGGAGTGTCTGCAATGCACTTCACAGATAAGAATGCCTCTTGATGAAAACAATGGGAACAAACTTCTACACAACTTGTAAACAACCATTCATTACTACTACAGACCACAAAATATTTGTTGTTATTAAGGGACTACTAATGTACATAAAAGGCCATGCATCTTTTTAAAGAACAAAATAAGAATTGTGACCAGAGAGGCCCACTTATGTTTTTATTACACTAGAAATAAAATCAAATGGTTATTATATAATTTACACCAAAAATAAGCCTCTTTTGACTTTGGCAACAACATTATAAACAGCAGCATTAAAGACTAATCAACCACATCTTTTTGACCATTAAATTGTAATCACTGAACTCTTTCCATTAAACTCTAATCAGTGCAGGCCATTAATTAGAAAGATCTTTGAACAAGTACAGGGTTGAGCTATTGAAACTTTTTTTATATAATTTTCTATAATGGCCTATGCTACAGTTCCTCCATCTCTGGCATAGACACATTGCCTAAAATCAATTTAAATTACGAAAAGGGTGACGATGTCATGCAATACCTTGGAAATTTGAATGCTAAGTGTTCAATTAGTATGTATCAATTCAAATCACTATATGACTATGCTGTGTGGAAATTAACATACAATAGGCATTGCATTTCTTTTAACAGAAGCCCCCAGGACAACAGACTGAAAATATTTTATTTTGTAATGTAGGCGTGCAGTTCAGTCTTATCTAGATTTGCTCTTTGGTTACCTAGCCTGCGTACTCTTCAATTAGGTGCCTCCCCCACTCACACTTTCTAAGCAATTTCCTATGACCTGTGTGGATATCACACATACACTAACAGACACCAGCAAGAGTGCAAACATTGCTGTAAAACATGCTAGAAATTATGGCACACACCATAGAAGGCAGCTCAGGCAGCTCAGTCATAAGGGATCGTTCCTAAACCACAAAAGATCTTTCCTGTTCAAGTGTTGGGCCAGAAAGTCAATTGTTCCAAATTACAGTATGAATTTATGGTATCTTAATGTAGATCAATGTCATGCACACAAAGAACTATTTATGATGGTTCTGTCAAATGAGGTAAAACAAAAGTCATAAAATATAATACCTATCACCACCTGGGTATGTGAAGGTTTATGTGCATGTTATGCTTGCTTCTGCAGCAGTCTCCAGATAATTTGTACAATGTGCACTCAAGAAGAAAATTAGCGAACACTTGGAGGCTTCTTCCAAAATGCATTTAGGAATTATTTTGATTTCACCAACTTCTACTTTTCTTATGATTTCCATTTTGTTTATTAACGTTGCTGGGGGAGCTGGTTAGAAAGGCTTATTATCTCCCTCTTTTTCTTTGTGTTTTCTATTCAGGGATGCTCAGTAAAGGACTTTGGACGCAGCTACTGTTTACTTTTACTGTTATAGACCAGCACACAGAACTACAGTAAAATTACTTAAAGTCCCATTTTTCTCACTTTAAGCTTTTATTCCATTGTTTTATTGCAGATCGGCCTTTAAAACCCAGCCCTGTTTCCCTTGCCCTCCATCATCTTTCTAATACCAATTCTTGGAAGGGGGGGGGGGGGCTTCTACCTCGATAAGGACAAGGAGAAAAGGGAAGCTGCAAGGGCATCAAAATAATTGGTGAAAAGAGCTTCTTTGTCAAAGGCTATGTTCATGGAGGTATACTGCTACTGCCAATAATATTAGGCAAATGAAGCCAATAGATCAGTGGTTCTTAACCTGTGTTCGATCAAACCCTAGGGGTTTGATGAGTCAGCCTCAGGGGTTTGGTGGAGCCGCTGCTGCGGAGGTAAAGACACACCCGCTTGGCCATCACTTGCTGCAGAGGATCACGTTACATTGCTTGGCCAATCAGAGCTGCGGGGAATTTAGCGCGTGCAGTAGTCAACGGCTGTCATAGTTATACATCGTGTGGTTTCTTTCTTAATATCCATACTAAATATGTCGAGCAAAAAAAGAAAGTGGTTGGGAGAATATTTACAACATGGATTCACGTGTATCATGGAATGGGATGGGAGTCAGTGTCCTATCTGCATGATATGCAATGGCAAGTTGAGCAACTCTAGTCTCACACCGGCAAAACTAAAGGAACATTTCTTGAAACTGCATGGAGATGGGGAATACAAGAACACAACACTTGCTGGATTCAAGGTGAAAAGAGCCAGATTCGATGAAAGGGCCACTCTGCCTGCTCTTGGATTTGTACCCGTTAACAAACCGATCCTCACGGCATTGTACGGCGTTGCTTACTTGATCGCAAAGCAGGGTAAGCCACACACCATCAGTGAAACACTCATAACACCAGCTGCATTTAAGATGGTGATTCTGATACTCGGATCAGCGGTCAAAGGTAAATTATCCCAAATTCCTCTTTCAAATGACACAATCAGCGACAGAATAGAGAAGATGAGTAAAGACATCTTGGCTCAAATAGTTGCAGATCTAATTTCAAGTCCGGCAAAATTCAGCCTTCAACTTGACGAGACCACAGACGTTTCTAATCTAAGCCAGCTCGCTGTTTTTGTACGCTATGTGAAAGAAGACATGATAAAATATTTTTTTATTTTGTAAGCCTCTTAATACAACAACTAAGGCAGCCGATGTGAAGAATGACTTTTTCAGAGACAACAATCTTTTATGGGATATGGTTTCTGCAGTTTGTACGGACGGAGCTCCAGTCATGCTGGGAAGAAAGTCTGGTTTTGGTGCACTAGTAAAAGCCAATGCACCACACATCATTGTTACGCATTGTATTCTGCACAGGCATGCGTTGGCAACTAAAACCTTGCCTCCAAAAATGGCAGAAGTATTAAAAACTGTGGTGGAATGTGTGAATTATGTGCAAAATAGTGCAATAAGGCACCACATCTTCAGTGAACTGTGTAAAGAAATGGGCTCTGAATTTGAGGTACTCCTGTACCATTCTAATGTTTGGTGGTTATCCCGGGGACAGGTGCTGAGTCATGTTTTTGCCATGCATGAGGAATTAGCCCTGTTTTTGCAAGAGCAGCAACATTGTCATGCAGATTGCTTCAAAAATCCTGAATTCATTGTTAATTTAGTGTACATGGCTGATATATTTGCAGCTCTCAATCATCTCAATCAGCAGATGCAGGGTGGTGGAGTTAACATCATGAAATCGGAAGAAAACCTGAAAGCATTTTTTAAAAAAACTACTGTTATGAAAACGACGAACAGAGAACAATAACTTTGCAAACTTTCCCCTTCTGGACGACTGTGTAAGTAACATCAAAGATGTGTCTGGAATCGGAGACGTTTCTGTACCCATGGAACTGAAGCAAACATTTGCCACACACTTAGATGAGCTTGCAAAGTCTCTCAATGGATATTTCCCTACAAGAGAGTCATATCCAACATGGGTAAGACAGCCATTTACATTTACTGTTGAGACAGCTGATGTCAATGATGAATACCTCGACAAAATCATTGAAATTCAGTAGAGCCAGGTTCAACGGCAGCTCTTCAGAACAACAACGCTCTCAACGTTTTGGTGTCGACAAATGAAAAAGTACCCAGTTATTGCTAAGAAAGCTCTGGAATTTTTTATACCATTTGTTACAACATATCTTTGCGACATAAAAACAAAGAAAAGGAACAGACTTTGCTGTGAAGATGACATGAGAGTAGCACTTGCCAAGGTGAAGCCACGCATATCTGAGCTTGTCTCCCAAAAACAACAGCAGAAGTCTCATTGATTTGCAGGTATGTAATTTGGGCAATGCTTTATTCTGGCCCCAAAAATGTATGACAAAAAACAAATTAAATTTAAAATAAAAAATTAAGTTATTAAAAAGGTTAAATTCTTTTAAAAAATCAAAATTTATTTTTAATTAGTAAAATAGTAAAAAAAAATGGCGGGGCTGAAATTATTTTATTTGGCCGAAATATTTGGGGGGGGGGGGGCAGAATAAAGTAATACCGTAATTTGTTGTGAGTTCATTCACTGTGATAGTTTTGTTCCTTGAGCAAGGTGATTTAATATACAGCTCATTTTGTGAACCAGTAAAAAACATATACCTATGTCTTGAATTTGAAAAAAAAACATTTTTATTTATCACTAAAGAAGGGTTCAGTGAATGCGCATATGAAACTGGTGGGTTCGGTACCCCAAAAAAGGTTAAGAACCACTGCAATAGAGGCAGAATTTCTTGTGGTATTTCAGAGTAAATCAGAAATGAAAAAGACAAGATCATCCAAATTAAAAAGGTGGACATTGTTGTAGCAGTAACAAAGTATAATTAGAGCCTACTCATAATATTTTTAAAGCTGCAAATAACTTTTGGCATAGCCCTAGGGAAGAAATATACAAAAAGGCAAATAAAGTGACAAATGACCACATTAAGGCAGGGTTAAGGAGCTTTTCTACATATCCAAACTATCCGTCTCAATTGGTTTATATCATGTCTAGGAGGAGTTTGGCTCTTTTATATAACAGGATTATTATCTGGGACTGAGGGACATGTGCTAAGCTTCAGCAAACAGGAGGGTCCTTAGAGTGTTCCTAAACAACCCTACTGGAAAAAAAACCTTGCCTCATCCATTTGAGATGTCGCTAACATGTCAAAGTGGCTGCACCTTTTTACTGAGTGGGCATCGAAAGGAACTTAGAAGTTGGAATGATTATATTTATAAGACATACATTTATATGGGAAGGCTGCTTGGAACTTTATTCATTAGCATGAAAAAGACCTGCCATTTTCCCCACTGGTAATTGACACCAAACGTCAAGTAAGATTTTGGTGCATTTCCCCTCTTTTTTAAAAAAAAAAGTTTCAAGAATCCAACAAGCCTAGCTCTCTAACTTGCCTCAGGGGGAGGTAAAATGAAGGGAAAATGAACAGGTATTTCTGGATCCGTTGTTTAAATTTTGTATTATGTCACGGCTGATATGGAATAAGGTGGCACAGAATTTCGCAGAAGTGTCAGGGGGATACATTCAACCTGTACAGGGTCAAAGTCAGACAGGAAGGAAAGGAAACCAATTGCATCACATCATTTTGTATTTATATTTATCAAGATATTCTGAAGCAATGGGTGTCACAGAGCTCGGAAACACTATTTTGGGGGCTGTAACTCTAAGAAATCAGCCAACCAGCATCAGTTTGGAAATTAGAATTTGGAATACCATTCTGATTAAGACTGGACATCTTGACATAGAGAAATATTATCTTGAGAATCCTTCAGCTCCCTTAAGATAGCATGACTCTGGTACAAGGCAGCTGTCCAAATTCATTCATCTTTCTTTCTTTGTAATTTGAAGAATATATTGCTTATGTAGTACTCCTATCTCTGTACAAAACTAGTATCTTCTTTCTCTGTGAAGCTAAGTACACATATGGCAAGCACAACAGAGCTGACTGATGAATTGCAATAACACCAATGCTACTATTTTATTAGGCTAAGGCCTAATTTTGTGCATTTTTTTCTTTTTGTCTGACCACACATGTCCTTATTTTCATCTGTGAAATGTTGGAGGGTATGTTATGATTCACTTCTATATCTGGAAAAAAATACCAATCATAGCTCAAATGATGCCAATTCCAAAGGCATTCTTCATTCCATTGGAGGATTGGTCTGGCAGAAAAAGAAGACAAGATAGCTGTGGAAATTAAATCCATGTGTAGACACACCACTGCATGTACATGCATGCACACACTCCTTACTTCATAGGTTCTGAATGTGACATATGACCCATATCGCTGCTTCTTAAATTATTATTTTGGGCCCAAATGGACTCCCACAGGAGAAAATGGAGGTCATTAAAATGTAGCAAAAGGAAAATTCTTCTCAAAACCAGCTAAAGACATTTACAGAAATCTGTTGTGCAGTGTTTACAGTTTATTTATTTATTTATTATTTCAACTTCTATACTGCCACTCCCCGGAGGCTCGGAGCAGTTTGCAAGCATAACATATAAAACCAGAGAACATACAGGAGACAAATTAAACAATTTAAACAAATAAACAATTTGAGAACTTAATCCACCACATAGAGATCTACTGGGAGAGATCTGATGGCCTATAGTTCTCAGAAAGGCCGCTTACACTCCAGCCATGGGGCCGGAGTGTAACTTAAGTCTCTTGCTGGTATCCATATACTACCCTTAGGGGGAAAGGACCTGCTCTGCCCTGCTGGTTTTAAGGGCTGAAAGGCACATATTGTTTCTATCCCAGATAACATGTTCTGGAGCTGGGGACCATTCTGAGATCTCACCCAGCTCCTGTAGCCAACGTTCCAGAAAGTCCTAGGCCAAAACCTCCTTCATCTCTTGGCTGGCCCCAAATTCCCCCTTGATTATCCCCTTGATAGATTGTCACCTTGCCATGGAGAAGGGGCTTGTGTGTTCCATGGAACCTGCAGGCAAAGTCTTTGGAGTCATGTGCTCTCATGGGGGTCTCCCTGGCCGGCAAGGCCATAGGGGAGGAATCAGGCCAAGCACAATCTGAAGTCCACAATGGCAGAACAGATGGATTATAGTATGGTACATTGAACAATTGTGCACTGATCTCTACACATAAATCAAATTAACTCATAGACATCTTCCAAGAAAAATAAAACATAACCAACAAAAGTCCTGTGGCAATCACCAAATGACAATGGAGGCAAGACTGTGAAATTTGGAAGCCCCATGATGGCGAACCTATGACACGTGTGTCGGCACTGACACACATAGCCATTTTTGATGAAAGACGGCCGCATGCAGCTGTATACAGAGAAGTATGGGGCCACATGCCGAAAACGGTTTTCATTCTCGGCTCCTGCACGGCCAGTTGCAGTAGCTGAGGATGAAACATTTGCTGCACAGAGCATCTAGTTCTCGGACTTCTGGTTAGGTTGTTAGGGGATCTTTGATCTCACTTCTGGCCAACGGAGCAGGGAGCAGCGGAATGCTGCAGGGGACGCATCTCTGGGGGCCCTGTGATTGCCATTACCAGCAACCACATAATTACAGCAACCATCATCCAATCTACTGTTCTGGGCTGTCATGGATTTCTAATAGACCATCATTACTGAGATAAGTGAGGGGGAGGTTGGGAGAGGTTAGGGCCTGTGCTATGGCTGCCGTTTCCTGCCATTAGAAATAGAGGCAGCCATCTTAATGTACATAAGGAACACAATCTTGAAGCATACCGCAGACTCCATTTCACCACTATAACTGCTGTGCATCCTTATTAACCCCTATTTCTGTTTATTGACCCTGCTCTTTCCTAAAAGACAGTTGCATGTGCCATTCTGTAAGGTTAAAGAATTTCCCCTCCCCCTCATTTATCTTAGTTCACAGCACCCCACACAAGTGAAATAATATAAAGACCAACAAAATAAACAGACTGATGAATGAACATAGAAGTAATTAAGCAGGTAAGTTAAATAATTAATTCTTGGTTTATAAAATACAGTTATATATTACAATTATACATTTTTGTTATTTTAACTATAAATATCTCAAAATTATGGGTGGGGGGTTTTTCTTGAAGGACCACCCCACTCAAGTTATGCTGTTTTCTGGCGCATTTTGACACACCAAGCTCAAAAGGTTGCCCATCACTGCCCTATACACAGAATAGCATATGGACAGTGGATATGGATTTACTTGTTCTACCTCAAGGTCTGAGACAGTTGAGTAGTTCGGCAGCTGTTTCCACGACTGAGCAGCTTTCTAAGGTTCCACTCTGCTCACCATATATGGGAAGAGGGCTAGGAAAGCTACCCTTAACATAGTCTGCTTCTTTTATCCCTGCTTGGACTGACATGTCAGAGGGGTCATCACCTTACAGCTGCAAAAGAAAAATGAACTTTGGAACATACAGACATTGTTGGATAAAACAGACAGTGAACACCTTGAATGCAGGACTGCTATTATTGCAAGGGAGCTGAGATACATTAACATCAATATATCAGCACTTCAAGAGATCTGGACAGCAGGAGAGGGACAGCTTAAGGAAGAACAAGGAGGCTACACCTTCTTCTGGAAAGGACTGCCTGAACAAGAATGGGGAATACACTGAGTTGGCTATGCTATCAGAAATGACCTGGTGAAGCATCTGTCCAAAGCACCCATTGGCATTAACAAATCACTCTCAATTCTTGGACTTAATCTTGATAAAAACCATCAGGCAACTAACATTAGTGCCTATGCACCAACACTAAATGCTGAAGAAGACATATAGGAAAAATTACTGTCAACTGGACACCATTCTATTGGAAATACCTAAGGAGGACAAAATCATCCTCCTGGAGGATTTTAATGTGAGAGTTGGATGAGGTTTCGACTTGTGGCCAGGGACTTTAGGAAAAAATGGGGTTGGAGATCTTGTCTGAATGCCCGATCACAGTCTCACAGAGCAGTTCCTATACTTCCAACTCAAAAATGGAAAACGGAATATTGGTGGACAGAGAAAGAGATTAAAAAATGGGCTTAACACTAACCTTAAAAATTGGCATAGACACAAAGAAGTGGAAATCCCTGGCTCCCAAGGGTTCTGACTGAAGGGGAGCTGTTACCAACAATGCTGTGGAATTCGAAAATGGAGGGCAAAATGGAGAAACGTGTCAAGAGGAAGATGTGCCAAGTCAACCATTGTCAGAACCATCTTCCATCTCAAAATTGATATCCTCACTGTGAAAGAATATACAGAAGAATAGGTGTCCAAAAATGTCACCAACGGACCCACCCCCAAGACCCTACACTTGGCAGTCATACTCAGCTACGAGTGACAGCCTATGATGATGATGACAGTGAACTCTGCAGAAAATGCTTCAGGTATACTTCTTAAAAAGGAAAATCAACCTGTTTAGCAAGGCTTACAAATGCTGGTTTAATATCAGTAAATGTATGTTTTTATATCTATTTTATACACCTATATACCTGGGATCACGTAAAATTGCTCAGGCAGAAAGCAGTCACAAGCTTAAAAAGTTTGAGAAACCATGACCTATATTATGCTCTCTTTTTGTGAAATATTACATCACAAATAATTTCTCTTGTGGAACTTTGCCATTTTTATTTTTATATTTTCAGAAAATGCAATCCATCTTCGGCAGACATACTTCAAACAATGTTCCCTTCCCACTCTCCTTATGGGTGGTGAAAAATTCAGAAGGCAGACTTAAAGGTAGGATGGAGGAGAACTAGAATGTACAGCAAAAACACGAAGGTAAAATTGAATGAAGAAACACAGATAAATATATCCCTTTTCCCAAAATACTTGTGCTGGCCTTCGGTCAAAAATGTCCATATGCAGAAAGTATCCTCTAAATTTGGTTTATTAATCAGGAGCAAGAGGCACAGTTTCTGTCTGTATCAGAAGCAAAATGAACATCTGTTCATTTTTTGTCACATAGGTTTTCAATGCATGTGGGTGGGTGTGAACAGAGTCCTTGATATGTAATATTCTTCCCATCTGCACACCAGGTGGCACTGCATAGTTAATCAGAAGATAATAATTGGCATGAGGTGATTACTTACTTTTTAGGGATAACAGAATAAATCAGTCCTGCGACTCCAAAAAAAGTACACCAATGCTCAGACTTCTAATTTCTCTTTTGGTGTGCAATTTGGTAGAGATCAATGAGATTATCTGATGACACTATTGTGTCCAAATGGTATGTTAATTAGCACGGAACAAGTGTAATTACTCTGAGGATCTTTAGATGAATGATTTTATTTGTTCTATCTAATATCGTGCTTACAACTTCCGATACGGAAAATTATATAGTATATAAAAGATTTGTGGGGTCAGTGAAAAAGAATGGATTTGAACAACCATATAATGTGTCGCTTAGGACAAAATGGGATTCAACAACACACAAAATCCTCAGGCAGCTGAAAATGGTGTAACAGGTGTTACAGCAATGTCACAGCACAGAGGGAACTTGTAATGTTCTTTGTGAGCCCAGACAAACCATCAAAGCATATCATGATTTAAAGTCGCAAATAGCTACGGGATAACAGTATTGTTCACCCCCTGCAAATGTGGTTATTCCTTTTTTGGTGCATTTTCAAAGACTCATGTTCTGAAGAAACTAAGCAATGAAAATCTCACCATTTCTCCAAGAGAGAAAGAAACTTTTGAAATCCAGTTTGAATATTCATCAACCTACCTTGCTCTTCCTAGCCCTAGCCACAGTCAAGCCCTGCTCTATCCCTTCCAAGGGCTCTTATAGTACCATGTTTCCTCAAAAATAAGGCACTGTCTTATATTTATTTTTCCTCAAGAGGACACACTATGGTTTATTTTCAGGGGATGTCTTATTTTTATTAAGTATTAGCTTGGGGACCCGGCCCTGCCTGGGTTCTTTGAGAAAGGCATTGTGTGCCAAGGCTGGTCCTTATCAGATGTTTATGTGGCTCGCAGTGGTCTCAGGAATTTAGTGAAGGTACTGCGAGTTCCATTGGCCATGGTCCATTCCCCTCCAAACAGCACCAGGATGTAGAGTGGGTCATGGGGGCTCTTTGTGCCACGTTTGGTGTTGATCATTCATTGGATGAGGGTCACAGCGGTCTCGGAAGGTGAATGAAGGTACTTCAAGTACTATCATCCATGGTCCATCCCCCTCCAAACAGCACCAGGATGTAGAGTGGGTTGTGAGGGCTTTGTGTGCCAAGTTTGGTCTTGATCAGTCATTGGATGAGGGTTGCAGTGGTCTCGGGAGTTGAGTGGAGGTACTTCAAGTCCCATCATCCATGGCCCATCCTCCTCCAAACTGGACCAGGATGTAGAGTGGGTCATGGGGGTTCTGTGTGCGAAATGTGGTCCTGCTCATTATTGGATGGTACAATAATCTGCATTTATGGGATGATATCTCATAGCAGACTGCTTGCGGAAGCTTTCCCCATATCCCCTGGTGTTTGTGTGGGGTGAGAGAGACCCACAGACTGTTGCTGGTCAGTGCTGGGGAGCAGCAGCTTTACTGGTGTTCGTGGTGGGTGAGAGAGACCCACAGACTGTTGCTGGTCAGTGCTGGAGGAGAGAGACCCACAGTACTGAATAAAATGGCAGCCACATCTTTACTTCTTTCCCCTGAGGACACACAATACCTAAAGAAGAGCATCCTGCTCCTCACTTCCTTGAGAGACTTACTTTCACCTTCTATGTCTCCCTCTATTCCTCAGGTTGCAGGATGCACAGAATGACCAGGGCTTGCTTGACAGGGGGAGCCAACCTTGTACGCTGTATAGCCACGCCTATCACTTTGTCTTATTTTCAGAGTATGGCTTATATTGCGCGAATGCAGAAATCCTGCTATGACTTATTTTATGGGTATGTCTTATTTTAGGAGAAACAGGGTATTGAAGAAATATGGTACTGATTTAAGCCGAAAACTATTTACATAGAATACTGTAGCTACGGTTATGCTGGCTCCTAAGAATATAATATAGCTCTCACAGAGACACATTACTATTCCAGAAGCAAAATCCACTGGCTTCCACTCTGCTTCCAAGATTAATTCAAGGTGCTGTTGTTGACCTACAAAGACCTAAATGACTTCGGGCTAAGATATCTAAAAAAAAGTGTCTCCGCTCATGTGAGTCCAAAAGGAATAGGAGATATTCAGAGAAGGCTCAATTGCATGTCCCAAAACTTTGTGAAATGTTGGTAGGTTTATATAAAAGGCTTTTCCTATAGAAGTGCCTTGAATGTGGAACTCTCTACCTAAGGATGTGAGGTCGGCCCCATCACTTTTGAGCTTTCAGCAGGATACCAAAACAATAATCTTTCACATGACATTCAGTCTTTGAAAGTACTGTTTCAAACTGGATCATAGTGTTGTTTTTAGATTACTTTTAGGAATTGTATAGGCTATTTAAATGCACTATAAACATGTATTTTATCTATTCAATGTTTTCATTGGTTTATATATGTGCATTTTGGGCTCGGAGGCAATACAGAAATACAATAAATAAATAAGCATATAAATAAATAAATAGGTTACCTCATTGCATTCTTCAGACCTATATTACATGCTTCCCATAATGATGGACTTTGTCTGATTTGTATTGTGTGAGAGACTGTAATGTGGTGATTTGAACATTCAACTACAACTCTGGAGACCAGGGATTAAAACCATGCTTTTACGCGGAAACCCACTGGGTAAGACTGGACAAATCATACTCTTTGAACCACAGAGAAAGGCAAAGAAACAAACTTGCCAAGAAAAAGCCAAGATCGATTTGCCTTAGGACTGCCACAAGTCAGAAAAGAGTCGAAGGCACACAACGATTTGCATTGCTAATGCTCAGAAATTATCTTTGTTTACAACACTATTAGCTAATGTGATACAAAGCAGCTGAACAATTCTTTTCTACTAAGCTTTTTTTTAGATAAGGTAAACAAGATCTTTTTTTTTAAAAAAATCCAAAAACTGGAAAACTGAAGCTCTACTACAGGTAGAGCTACTTTCTCTTATGTTCTTTTCAATATCCTTTGCAAAGAGATAGTAATATGGAAAGACAAGATTGTTGGAACTATTATAAGATGACTGATGCATACTTTGAAACTTCAACAACAGTGAGGCCCCATCAACAGTGCCATTATTATGCAGATTAAACTCGATCATATGGTCATATAAGGACAGATTACTTACCGGTAACCATGTTTCTTCGAGTGGGCCTCTATGAATTCACACATATGGAGTTACTGCACCTGCACAGGACTCAACAGAAACTTCTTAAGCTAAGTTTTTGAATTTTTGACAGTATGCCCGCCCACTCTTCCAAGGGTATAAAGGACCCCTGGCTGTACGCTCCCCACTTCCTTTGCCGCAGAGGCAGCGAGAAAAGAGGAGGTTTGCATGAGAGGGGAGGAATGGGCAGGTTTGTTTGAATTCACAGAGAACCACTCAAAGAAACATGTTTACAGGTAAGTAACCTGTCCTTTTTCTTCGTGGCCTCTGTGAACACACACATATGGAGACTAGCAAGCTGAGGTCTAGGCAGGCGGGAAACATGCCAAAACGACACCAGAGCAGGAAAGAATCAATCTTTCACTATTTGTAGAAAGAGAAAAAAACCCAACAGGGTTAGGTATAGGTAAATAAACCTCAAGTCAAAATGAATTGACAAGTAGGCATCTATAGAAGGCCTTAATAGAAAAATGGACTCCCTAAGGGAGGCATAGTGTTAGATAATGTAGATGCTAGCAGAAAAAAGAAGGGAGAAAGACCATAGGTAACAGTTTCATGGTCTGGGTAACCTTGGAACCTGTGGTTTATTTGAATGTGTGGAGAGGAATCTCAATTTTTCGCTCTCTGTCTCTTTGTTTCTCTCTCTCTCTCTTTTGAAGGAGCAGGAGGAGAAAAGTTGACGAACTTGAGTGTTGTGTGCTATTTTGTCCATCCACCTGAGGAAAGAGGCCAGGAGTAGAAAGACCTGACTCACGTTTCCATTGAGTCCTACGCATGCGCAGTAACGCCATATGTGTGCATTCACAGAGGCCACAAAGAAAAATCTAGTTCATTGCAGTTAAACTGCATGATATGAGTCTACACTGACTATAAAGGCTGCAGTGGTACAGCGGGTTAAACCGCCAAGCTGCAGAATTTGCTGACGGGAACACTGGTGCTTTGAATCTGCGAGACAGGGTGAGCTCCCGTTGTTAGCCCCAGTTTCTGCCAACCTAGCAGTTCAAAAACATGCAGATGTGAGTAGATCAATAGGTACCCCTTTTGGAGGAAGGTAACAGCAGTCCATGCAGTCATGCCGGCCACATGACCTAGGAAACATCTATGGACAACGCTGGCTCTTTGGCTTAGAAATGGAGATGAGCACACACATACACATCCGTGCTGGACATGACTAGACTTAATGTCAAGGTGAAATCTTTACCTTTACATTTTACACTGACTATATAATGCAGTTCAATCTGCATTATAATGGCAGTGTTGATGGAGCCTGAGGCTGGATCTACACTGCCATATAATCCAGTTTGAAGAGCATTATATGGTCAGTGTACACCCATGTGATCAACATTGACCATCAAACTGGTTTATAGGGCAATGTAGATCCGGCCCCAATCTGCTAAGATGATGGGTGTACATTTTTTATGCTTTATCCTTTACATACTGGCTCTATTCTCCACGTGATCCTGCTGAAAAGTATCTTGAGAGCACTGAACCTCAATGAGTCATATTTCCTCTACTCCTGCAGAGATATAACCAGCAAAACTGGGACAGATGCACTCTTGCACATCCTACTACCAGGAGAGGTTAACTTGGTAGGTACAAAAAAAGAGTGCTTATCTTGTAGCAACACCTGGGTCAGAACTCCAACACAAGAGAAGTCAGGTTGGCTCTATTCCAATTACTGTATTTACTCACATCTAACGCTCAACTTTTTTTTGGCTAAATTACCTTTCAAAAATTGGGGTGCGCATTAGATTTGCATTATATGATCATCTTAGTGCTGAGCCAAAAAAGAAGGCAGGGAAGGCACAAGACCTTGGAAAACTACAGCCTTCATGACTCCAAGACAATTAAAGTGAATTCATTCTACAGCATAGATGCTCCCCAAGGTTTTCTTTTCCAAAGCTTTGGTGTTCGAACACTTTCATTTTTAAAGATGGAATTATAAGTGGACAGCCCTTATAATGCACACATTTTTGGGCCAAATGACAAAGAGTGTAATTTTTGCCACTGCGCATTACATTCGCCACCAAATACTTTTTTTTGTTTTGATGTTTTGAAAAAATGATACCTCACAGAGAATGTTCTCTTTTGTAAAAGTGCACAGCAATTGTTTATTAAAACTACTAGTGGTGTTCGAATTATTCCACAGAATAGGAGAGTGTGTGATAAGAGAGGTTGTGCTCTCCTTATATTACCCGTTATTTCTATGGAAGAGCAGGTATAAATGGTAGGCAGTCAGCAATGCTTTTTAACCGTCTTTGGCTGGTTTGTCAGAAGTAAGTGGGCCAAGATTACCTATAGCTAAGGTTGCTGTAATGCACGTTATATTGGCCACCCTTAACAGCAGTCCAAAAACATCAATTGGTTGCGAGAACACTGCACTAAGAATGCTTCTGGTACCAAATGTGAACATATTGTAGATAAGAAAGGCAGAAACCTTGATCCTCCAGATATTTGAACCACAAATCCTGCAAATCCCTGACTTTGCTTATTCTGGGTGATTAATGCTGTAGGTTAACATTTCAGTAAAATATTGAAGATGGAGCGAGTTTACTGCTCCAGAGACTAGGAGATGGAGGAATGGATTTGTTTGCGATTGGCCTCCCCTTTTCTTGAAAAGCCCATATCAAAAAGTACAGGATTTCTAGTATCTCATTCACTCTATATAACTAACTACCACTTCAGCCCTCAAATAAATGATATCCCTCAAAATATAGGGCATCTGGGAACCCTATCTATCTATCTATCTATCTATCTATCTATCTATCTATTAGGCATGAGAAAAAAGTTATGAAAATGAATCGTTTCGTAAGAAATTTGTAAGAAATGCTACTTTCGAGCTTTTCCGCACCTGGAACGCCAACCAGGAAGTGGACTTAATTTTTCGAACTTCGGGGGCCAGGATTTTCTTAAGTGTCGTTATTAGGTCGTAAGGGGGCATAAGGGGGGGGCACCCTCCTTCTCTCTCTCACCACCCTCCCGCCTCCCTTGCCAATATTATGGCAAGGCAAGCCCTAAACTCGCTCCTTCGTCGGCTGGAAGGAAGCCTGGAAAAAATGAAAAACAGAGAGGATTACTCAGAAGTAAATCTGCAAAGGAGGGCACTTTGGATGAAGGGCCCTCCCTTGTGGATTTACTTCTGAGTAAACCTCTCTGATTACATTTTTTCCAGGCTTCCCTGCCTCTCCTGCCAGCCATCTAAGGCATCAAAGAGTATTGGGGTGAGAAACCAACCTAATGTATAATACAATGAATGCTACTGTAAGTGCCACTGCCTAATATAAGTAATCCAACTGGTCATACCTACATTCCATGCACATGCAATAATACAGCAGTAATAACAATGGGTATAAGAAGAGGTAAAATTCAAACCGAAGTATTCTGACTGGTCTCTCCTCATGCGGTGCAAACGGGGCTCGGGCCGGGGAAAAGCCAGCGTTTTTCTGCTTGGGAGCACACACATACATATTCTTGGGAGGGGGATTTGCTGCAGAATCTTCTCTATGAGGCCGGATTCTGCAGCAAATCCCCCAAAGAATATGTATGTGTGCACCCAAGCAGAAAACGCTGGCTTTTCCCGGGCTAATTTCCGGGCTCACAGAGAAGAGCCCCGTTTGCACCACATGAGGCAGGGACCAGTCAGAATACTTCGGTTTGAATTTTACCTATTCTTATACCCATTGTTATTACTGCTGTATTATTGCATGTGCATGGAATGTAGGTATATGACCAGCCTGGGCAAACTTGGGCCCCGCTCCTCGGGATCGGGGTGAGAGAGAGGCAGCGAGGAGCCGGGGGCTCCTCCTCCTTTTCTTTGCTGCTTCCAAGAATAGAATACCCCTCCCTCCTTTGCTCCCTCCTTCCTATTTGGAGAGTCCCATATAGAATTCAGTGTGATTTATTCAAGTTTTGGCCTACAACTCCCAGAAATCCCAGCCAATTTACCAGCTGTTAGGATTTCTGGGAGTTGTAGGCCAAAACCATCTGGAATGCGCATGCGCTGGCATACGAATTACTAACGAATTTCGTTAGTAATTAAGTTACATTTTAGAACTTTTGGAAATTTTTTTGTAAGTCTTCCTATTACTAATCAAACCCCCCAATTAGATTTACGATTTGCTATTTTTGGGTTCTAAACCATGCCTACTATCTATCTATCTATCTATCTAATAAAAGTCAGTGTTTGTGGGCGGTGGTGCGGAGGGAGGAATATGTGCCAGCGTTTTGATTGGTTGCCACTGTGGGATTACTTGCATAAAGGACACTGATTGGCCAGCCTCAGAACTCCAACATTCTACAGCCCCAGACAGAGGGGATTGGTTGCCACTGAAATGGTATTTGCATAAAGGACTCTGATTGGCCATCCACATTCCAACATTCTAAGGCGACTCAGAGGGAAAAGGAAAGGCTTCAGGCAGGCAGCCACTGTGGCCCACAGCAATGACGGAGCAGGACCAAACTTGGCAAACAGGGGCCCAATGGCCCACTTCACAACCTGGTGTGGTTTAGGGCAGGATGGGCCACAAATGATGGCATTTGCAGTACCTTCACATCATTCACTTCCCAAACAACACTGTAGCCCCTATAAATCACAGACCAGACCCAAAATTGGCAGCAAGGCTTCCTTAACTTGATCTTCCTGACTAGGCCTCAGCTCATGGGATATTGTTAGGCTTCCTCAACTTGATTTTCCTGACTAGGCCCCCAACAATGACAGAACAAGACCAAACTTGGCACACAGACCCCCCAAGATGCACCCTACATCCTGGTGCAGTTTGAGGGAGGATGGACCATGGATGATGGGACTTGCAGTACTTTAATTCACTTCCTTAAAGCACTGTGACCCACACCAATAACGAATCAGGACCAAACTTGGCACACAGAGGCCCAATGGCTCACTTTACAAACCTGCTGTGGTTTACGGCACGATGGCTCACAAATGATGGGATTTGCAGTACCTTCACTCAATACATTTCCCACAGAACATTGCAGCCCCTACAAATCAGAGACCAGGCCCAAACTTGGCACACAGAGTACCCATGACCCACTCTACATCCTGGTGCAGTTTTGAGTGGGACTGACCATGGATGATGGGAGGTGAAGTACCTTCACTCACTTTCTGAGACCGCTGCGATCCTCATCCAATGACTTATCAAGACCACACTTGGCACACAGAGCCCCCATGAACCACTCTACATCCTGGCGCAGTTTGGAGAATGGGGGACCTTGGATGATGGGACTTCCAGTACCTTCCCTCACTTCCAGAGACTGCTGCAACCCTCATCCAGATAATGATCAAGACCAAATGTAACACAAACAGCCCCATGACCCACTCTACATTCTGGTGCTGCTTGGAGGGGGATGGACCATGGTCAATGGGAGTCACAGTACCTTCACTAAGTTCCTGAGACCACTGCAAGCTACATAAACATCTAATAGGAACCAACCTTGGCACACAATGCTTTCCTCAAATAATCCGGGCACCGCCGGGTGCTCAGCTAGTAATAGATAAGATTTCACAGCCCCAAAATAAGGGGAATTTCTTAAAATAACCTGACAACTTTAGTGGTTGAGTATTACTTAGAGATGATTTCCTCTTGAATAAAGAAATAATTTATTTCATGATCATTGTCTACAGTGTCATTTATTATGAAATATAAACTTGTGGAGGTTTCTTTTGCAGTCCTTCTGTTTCTGAAGTAGCAAAACCATCCAAACTCTATTATATAAGAGGCATAGACAGCTATAATTAATTGTTTTTGTGGTATGCAAGGATTGATGATATTTTAAATGGGTTCTGCAGATCTCCACAGCATATGTCATCACTTCTATTTTTTAAACAAATAAATCCCATACCTTAATGATTCATTTCTAAAGTGTATGGCATTTTCTTTTAATAACTGAGCATTAAAATGACGGCAATTCTACAGGAGACACGTGGCTAGCAGCAAATGCCTAAATATCATTTTGAAACTCAGCACCTGCCAGCTATGTATTTTAAGTTTGAATGTTTATATTCATTTTTTTCAAAAAGGAAATTAATCATCACAGAATCCTTTAGGCTAACATGGCTTTAAAAATCAGGTGTTTTATTCAGCAAATAAGCCTGATGCAAATGGTACACTCATCATGTAGTAATTGTTCCACACAAAAGACTGGCATGTGCCATAAGCCAGTGTTTCCCAACCAGTATGCCGGGGCACACTAGTGTGCCATGAGCGATCATCAGGTGTGCCGTGGGAAATTGGAACCTCGAAGGGGGGGGGGGGGAGTCTAGTGTGTTGAAGTATAAAAACCCTAAGAAACCTACCTCACTAAAGGCACAAAATTACGAACACTTCCCCCCCGTTGTCTACTTGGTCTCTCCCTCTCCATGCACTGGGAAGGCCTGCCTCCCTTTCCCCAACTAAAGACCTCCTCTTGCCTCCTGGGGGTTCTGTGTGGGAAGTTTGGCCCAGTTCTATCATTGATGGGGTTCAGAATGCTCTTTGATTGTAGGGGAACTATAAATCCCAGCAACTACAACTCCCAAATGTCAAGGTCTATTTCCCCTGAACTCCATCTCCATTCATATTTGGGCATATTGAGTATTCATGGCAAGTTTGGTCCTGATCCAACATTGTTTCAGTCCACAGTGCTCTCTGGATATAGGTGAACTACAACTCCAAAACTCAAGGTCAATGCCCACCAAACTCTTATAGCATTTTCTCTTGGTTATGGGAGTTCTGTGTGTGAAGTTTGTGTCTTTCTGCCATTCCTGCCAGGATATCTATGTTGTGTTCATCGAAACAGTCCCAGGTTTCACACTGAGTGTATAAATACATTTTAAAACATATTAACTATATGTATTACTGTGTTAGAGTGTTATTTTGTGTCCTTTTGGTTGGTGGTGTGCCCCAGGATTTTGTAAATGTAAAAAGTGTGCCGCGGCTCAAAAAAGGTTGGGAAACACTGCCATAAGCCACTGGGTGGTCTGATAGTGTTAAAGTGGTCAAAAGTCATGCATCTCAGAGTCATGATACTGCAATGAAGCCAGTTTCTCCAGTAATCATATATAAACATAGTGTCTAAGCGTAACACAAGTTAAATAGCCTTGTATGCAAGATTAGCCTCTTTGCCTTTAAGGGGCTATAGAAACACAAAAGAAATCCAGTCTTACATAGTGTTTTCAAGATGAAACCTGATTGCCCAAGCAAAATCACGCAGTTGTGCCAGCAGTAGATTTGGAATGGCATGAAAGCTACAGTTACTTAATATAAGGAAGTACGGTCAAATCTGCTCTGAAGATTTTCAAGCGGAGGCTGGATAGCCATCTGTTGGAGGTGCTTTGATGGTGTATTCCTGCATGGCAGAGGGTTAGATTGGATGGCCCTTATGATCTCTTCCAACTCTATAATACATTTATTTATTTGAATCTATTTTGTCACTACTGCTGTATTTTTAAAAGCCAGTTAATGTTTATATTGGAAAGTGCTTGTTGTAATTTTGGAAGTTGTATATTTTATGTCATGGCCTATGGCTAGTACAATAAACAATTCATTCATTCATAGAATCTATTCTAAACATAGAATTGATTCAAATAATTCTAAACTTGTGGGCTGACATCATGTAACGGTTTGAGTGTTGGGTTACAACTTGGGTGACCAGGATTTGAATCCCTGCACAGCCATAACAACCCAGTGAGTAACCTTTGAGCAAGACACATGCTCTCAGACTCAAAAGAAGGCAAAAAGCAGTCCCCTTCCCTGGACAAATGGTGCTCAGAAAACCCAATGGCCTTAGCGTCACCATAACTTGGAAACAACTTGAAGGCACACAACAACAAATTATAACTATGTTTAGGTCTGTATTCATCACATTTTTTCCCAGAAAAGAGGGAAGAAAGGAGAGGTTGTGATTTGTATTCAGCAGTGAAGATGTCAAATAACTTGACTAACCTTGATACAAAGCACTATGATTAAGAGTAAGGTATCATTTGCCATTTTGCTTCAAGCTGCAAAACATTTTGAAGCGGCCCTGGCATCTGGAAAGGCACAGAAAGGAGAATCATCCCCCATTTCTCCTCTGACACTTGCATTCAAATAAGCTTTTGCTTTTCACCATAGAGGTTCTTTCCCACAAACGAATGTTAAGAGTTTGGAAAAAAATACTTTTGTTGTTTTGGACTAGCCCGATAAAAGTAACTTCTCCTTTTTTTATAATAGATTTTTATTGAAAATTTTGAATACATATAGATAAAAGAAGCAAAATGGTTTTGGGGTAGGAAGACTTAGGGATATAGGGGGGAATTAGGGTTAGGAAGGGGTAAGAGTAGAATGTGTTGGGTGTAGTGGTTTGGTCAGGGATCCTGGAAGGCAAATACTGGGTAAGGGTAGTGAGAAAAGATAGAAAAAGGGGTAGCTTGTTGACTTCCATCTTCCTTATTCACTGGTTTTACTCTTGCTTATCTGGAACAGTCCTCGTTATTCTCTAACATTGTCACTTCTTTCTATTAGTTCATCTTTTTTGACTATATATCAACATCGGGTCTTCATATAACTCTTGAATGGTAATCGATCTGTTGTCTTTTTCTCTTTACTTTTAAAATCCTTCAGTTAAGTTGTAAGAATATCCATGTCCGCTAACTATTTCTTGTCGTTTATATGGCTGGATCTATTTATTATTTTTCGTTGGTATCCTTCCTAACCGTTCTCTTTGGGGGATTCCAAACCTTCTTCATCCACTTCTAGGGCATCCTGTTTCGGAGATCCGTAGTTTTTGGTCATCTTTGGAGAGTAAGAGAAATTATCCTTTAAATTATCTTCTTTCTCTGTTGTACTATTTCCTCCCAACTTCTCTTTTTGTTGGACAGCTCCACAGCCTCTTTAGCTTCTTTGTTCTTTTTAGTGTACAGGGTAGAGCTCTTAGATATTTTACCAATCTCTTGATTCTTTCCCTCGTCTTCTCTTTGGAGACTGATGGCCTTCAAATTTTTGGTAGTCAAACTTATGTCTTTCTGTGATACTTCCAGGATATTTTCAGATTTCCACTGATTCCCTATTTCTCTTTGTTCTAATACTTCTTGCAATTTTTCATGTTCCATATTCTTCTCTGATCTGTTCTCCAATTTTGCTGCTTTTATTTTCTTGTCCTGCTTTGTTTCTTTTCCTTCATGTGAGATCGTCAGCTCTACTCTTATGGAAGTCGCCTCTTTAATTAGTTCAGTTCTCACAATCTGAAGTTGTTCTTGTACTATTTCGTTTTGGACCTCTTGTCGAACTATCATTGATTCAATCTTCTTCTGATGCAGCTCTTGACTTTATCCTAGTTTCTGTAATTCTCTAAAGACATCTTTTAGAGTTATTTCTTCTCCTCGTAGTGCTGATATAGTTGTTTATCAGTTAATCTATTCAATAGATGAATTATTCTTCTCTTAAGCAGCAAGTTGGTATCTTAATTAGAGAGGGTTTTATTTTATTGTGTGATTTAGTATTAGACTTAATTGCCTTTTATCTTTTTTTCTCCTTTCGTTATTTT
The DNA here is from genome assembly GCA_030556195.1 of Anolis apletophallus. Lineage (NCBI taxonomy): Eukaryota > Metazoa > Chordata > Lepidosauria > Squamata > Anolidae > Anolis > Anolis apletophallus. The sequence goes on along the minus strand of JARBWK010000005.1, from coordinate 121,151,125 downwards.
TTGAATTATTAATTCAATTATATCTTGACTTCCTTTTATTTACTTAAACAGTTCCTTAGCTCTCCTTCCTCTCTCCAAATTAGGCAACTTCCTTCCGCACTCCGGTCCAGGATTTACTATAACTTTTCCAAATTCTATTTTGTCACTCTTCATCATTTATTTATTTAATTACTGCATTTCTAACCCGCCCTTTTCAACCCCAGAAGGGGAACTCTGGGCTGCTTACATTCACCTCATCAAGAGGCTATTTCAGCAATACAATAAAAACACAGCATAAACATCACATGGTAAAAACAACATAATTAAAACCATACAAAATCATCATTAAAACATCAAAATCAGCCTCATCAGTCTTACCATCAATCCAATTTGTCCCTAAGGTGCTGATTGCATTTATTGACCAAACGTCTGGTCCCACATCCATGCCTTTACTTTCTTTCAGGAAGTTAGGAGGGAAGAGATTGATCTTATCTCGATTGGGAGTGTGTTCCATAGGCGGGGAGCCACCACCAAGAAGGCCCTGTACCTCATCCCCGCTGGGCGCATTTGAGCTGTAGGCAGGAGCGAGAGCAAGGCCTCCCCAGAATATCTTAATTTTCGAGGTGGGACATAGGGGCAGATAATGCTGCTGGTAAGGATTCATACTTTTCAGAACCTGCTTAGTGCCTACCACAAACTTGTACACTTTGTATAGTGATTTGAGAAAGCCCGGGCAAAGTCCTTATTCATGATATTTTCAAGCAGACTAAGAAAGAGTCTTAGAAAACTTTTAGCACTGAACAATTTCTCAGTGCACAATATAAAGCATGTAATAAAGCCAATCCACTGTTCTTGCCATGGTAACATTTTTTGGTCTTAGTCCACTCACAACTCTGGGAATGCAGTTGTTGCACTCTAGACCTGAAGGATCCCTCAGTAAACCACTTGAGACCAGCCGTGATTAAATGCTTTATTTAGAATAAGGAGAAGAATAAAGGAGATAGGAATGTAGTCCATTGATGCTCCCAAGCATCAGGGTATTGCAATGCAATAGTCCAAAAAAAGAGATCAATAAATGCAGTAATAGTCTTGATGCCCAAATGGGCTAAATCCAGGACAAGTCCTTGGCAATAAGGGCTTGGCAAATAATAGAGTCCAAAGACTGGAAGGCCCTCTTGCCCAGGCTTGAGTTCCGTGGAACTTGGCAAAGAAGCTTAACGTTGGCACGAGATGCGGAGCAGCTTGGGGTCCTGATTTAAATAGACCCCCCTGCTTTGATCTTGAAAGTGCTGACTTCGGCGCAGCCCTTTCCCATGGGTAGTTTCTCGACTGGGCTTTCTCATGCCTCCCGAATCAGGATGGTATGTCAGCTCATTAGTGTTTGCACCTGGAAGTAAGGGAGGCACCCAGGCTCCACTTTCCCCGCACCTCTTATCGGCCCGGGATGGAGCAAAGCTGTGTCTGTCCTTGAACGCTGGTTGAACCAGAGGCCTCTGCAAGGGCTTGCTTTCAGGCCTAGCTAAAATCTTGGAGTTAGCATGGCTGTGGTCTTGCTTGGAGTCAGGCTGGGGCATGACAGCAATGGAACGTCAACTGAAGCACTCTTGAATCCTAGCTGGAATCATGGGATGGTTTGATCAAAAACAGTGCATGAGTGGGGCCATTTATAATTCACAGGCAAGACATACATAGGTTTCCACATTCAGTCCCTGGCATTTCCAGTTAAAAATAACCTATGGTAACAGAACTAGGAAATAAACTCTTGTCTGAATCCCTGAGGAAGAGTTGTCAGGAAAAGGGGATAAGGCTAGGCCAGGTAGATCAAGGGCATGGCTGAGTGTACAGAAACTTCATGTGTTCCACCGCACACAAGATCAAGATAAGCAAGTAGGTCAAAAGAAATGAGTTCTTGATTTACTTTTTTCCCTTGGCTTGCCTCTTTCTTGCTCTCTGAACCTAACAAAACCCCAGCTGTACCTGTAAGAAAATATCAATGCAGAAAAATAGCTGAAATTTAACCTCACTCTGTGTTGCAGGGAAAAACCAAATGTCTTTATGTATTCCCACTTAACTTCTGGGATTGTTTCCCCAAAGCAAAGGGTGAGAAGAAGAATGAAGGGTACATGGTTTGTCAGATGGATTAAATCAAGAGGGATGGTAACCTGGCACAATGCCTCATGTACAATTATCAAGAAATATGACCCCGTGGAAATTCCTACGCATGGAAGGCCTTGAACAATGAAAGGATTTAGGATTATATAAATCACAATGGTCTGTAGTATAATCACATGAGAGAATGAACCTGCAAAGCTTATTATACAGAATACCCAGATGGAGAACAACAGTTGTTGCTGTACCAAGAATTACCACACTTGTAATCAATAACAGGAAAAAAGAACAGTTGGGCAACTTGTTTCTTATTATGTTCACTTAGGCAACGTCTAGATCAATAAAGAGCATTAAGTCTCATACCACTCTCGGCTGTGCATACTCAATTTGCTTAGCGTATGCTGGGGAGGGATTTGGGTACACACTCTTAAGCAGATCAGCACACATTTCACTTGAAAAGTCATTACACCAGCTTTTTGTTCACAACATAGTAAAGGATACAAGGTAAGTTTTACCAGAATGACATCTATTTTGCATATCATTTGGCTGAAGGTTTTTCTAAAGTTCTCTAAACATTATTTTTGAGAAAGAGAAGGCACAGTGATGTACATTTATTCTTCCTGTCAGTTAGATCATATTTATGCCAAAATGTCATCTGCATCATCTAGATGTCACCTGTGTAATCTGTCAACTAAAAATAGTGTAATTTTGGGATATAAAAAAGGACTTATCTGGATGCTATTCCCCATTTTCACCAGTGAAACCAAAGAAACTCAGAGCTTGCATGTTTCCTTCCCTACTTCTTGCTAAAGTACAGCCCAATTCAGGAACTCTTATTTATTCCAACACAAGCTAAATAACTAGGTAAAAAATAACAATCCAAACCCTTGTTTAAATGTTGCATGAGAAATAGAGGGCTCACAATGTCCAGAAAGTACATCAGTAACACATAACTTCCTACCAAATCAGTTATCCAGTTACAGAATCTTTTGTTGATTAATCATGTATTCTGACATGAATAATTACTTGACCAAATCTACATTGATTTTGATAAGGACAAAAACATTTATGTTATACATTTCATGCTCACTTTATTTATTTATTTATTTATTTACTACATTTATACCCTGCCCTTCTCACCCCGAAGGAGACTCAGAGCGGCCTTACCGATAGGCAGTAATTTGATGCCATAAACATACGTACAATAAAACAAACAAATGCATTAAAACCAACAAATTAAAACATACAAATATTAAAAACAATTACTAAAATCATGACATCTAAAATCATGATCCAAGGCCATTCATTTGTCATTTCCCTTGTCGTAGCACAGAGACCAAGTAAGCCAAACCCAGATGTAAAAGGGGGTAACAAAAAGTTTATTGAACAATCAAATGGAAAGGGGACGAACAAAAAAGCAGCCAACTCGGCTAAAAACCCTCAAAAATCCCAGGAAACCTAACTAAAACCCTGAAGCATGATGCAAAACAAACTCAGGATGTCAGTCTGTGACATCCGATGTGGGAAGATCCAGAAGAGTAGTCGTAAGCCGGTCCAAAGGTCAAGGGCTGGAGAATGACGGAGGAAAGGAAGAGACGGTCCAAGGATCATAGGAGAGCAGATTCAGCGGAGATAAAACCCTGCCACAGGAATACACTGCAGCAAGGGTAACTGGAACCAGGAACAAGACACACGATGCCAAGATGCCAAAGATCACAGGAACGCCAGACAAGAATACCAGATAAGCAACTCTTTGACCACCGCAAGGCAGCCTCATAAACCCATTCATTATATAGCCCTTAGATGTCGGACTCGCCTGAAGACTCCCCTTGATCAGGAGCAGCAGCTGTCTCATTTCCTGCAGCTGCTGTGCCTTGTGCATTTCTCCAATTTTGCCAACGATCCTGGAAACTTAAAGTATCCCAGTCTGTCCCTGAAGCCTCAGAAGGCCAATCCGAATCACTATCAAAGCCTAGGAAGGTATCAGTGTTAGACTCTTCATTACACACATCCCTTACTTCCTGAACCAAAGTCCAGTCTAGGTCAGTATCACTTTCCTCTGACCCTAATTGTTCATTCCCAGAAAAACCTTCAAAGGTTTCAGAATTTGAAGGAGCTCTAAGTATCTGCCGAATCTTCTTTCTCTGCTCCAAACCCTCAAGGCTAGAATCACTAGCAGCCCTCTTTCTCCCAGTTCCAGTGTCTTGATTACTCAGAGCCACACCCCATTCCATACTACTGCTAGATGCTACTGACTCAGCATCTTCCTTATCACTACTAGCAGGAGACGCTGAAGGCTCAATTACAACATCCCTATTCCATATTCTCTTATTGCACTAAAACTTGCTATCCGGAAGCTTGATCCCATAACCACATTTTTACTTTCTCCTTGAGTCAGGAGGGAGGGGACTGCTCTAATTTCACTGGGGAGGGTGTTCCATAGGTGAAAGGCCACAACTTAGAAGGCCCTGTCTCTTGTCCCCACCAACTGCATCTGCGAAGGAGGTGGGACCGAGAGCAGGGCCTCCCGAGCGGAATGATTCCCATATATGTCACAGCAGACATAATATGTCCTCACATCCGTATTGGTCGATGTAACTTTGGTTTTAATGTGGTTTTTGTTATTATATTTTAAACTGTAGGGCATGTTGCCCATGTATATCTTTTGTGATCCGCCCCGAGCCTGCTGGGAGGAGCGGAATATAAGAACGAACAATAAATAAATAAATAAATAAATAAATAAATAATATAGAAGATGTGTTTCTCCATGTGTGAGATAAGAAGAATGCTGCTTTAAGACAATGCTTACTACTATTGTTTATAAGCATGCATGTTAAAACATTTTTAAAAGCAGCCATATTCAAATTTTAGCCAAAGTTTTAATCAATTAATCCAATTGATAAACTGAAAAAATGATTCAACTCTATTTGAACTGGCAGCTTGATGGGTATCTAGACAAAGGTGTCCTTTTGTGAAACAATGAGTGAACCACAAAATAAGGACTATTACCAAATATCTTAAAAAGTTAAAATGAAAATGGCACACAAACAGGTACATAAAACATATTCATCTATAGTTTTTTTAAAAAGAGTAAAATAAATACCTAAATACACTGCATAACTGGGCGAGCTTTAGAAAAAATATAATGTTGATCTTCCAGTCTGCTGACATTAATTTAGTATAAATAAGTCCCCTAAGGAATTGTGTTGCTTAATGATCATATTGAGATCTTGACTAAATTAGTGACATCTATTAAACAAAGTGCTCCTTAGGAATGTGATAATTGTACTGGAACGTATTGATTCAGGTTTTATTAACTCGGCTCCTAATGTAACACAGCAGTGATTGTCAAAGCCAACATTATTCCATAGTTCCACAGCCCCAGAGAAATATTTCATGTAGGTAATAGGTGTAATTATATACTGGGGAAAGTGGTCATTTCTACATAAGGTCACATTAAAACTAGTCAGAGGATGGTAAAAACCCATACATTGTAACTATATCACTTTAGAAGTGTTTAAAGGTCTCTTGCCGATACACAGAAACATAGCCCGTTTATTGCAGCATTAATCATATATACAATATTTCCAGTAAAATGGAATTCAGAAAAGAATGATGAATTCCTACCAATTCCAATAAAGACCGCTTTGTAATCATCTTCCTTCAAGGCACTGAGTGTCAATCCTTCTACTGAAAGGCTTCTGCCACAAATTATCTGAAACGATAATATTTGAAATCTCATCATAACTGTATCAGTCAGTTTGTAACTCAAGTTATGCAGAGGCTGTCAACTGGTCATTCAAGAACATAAAATCTCATTTAGGGGCAAGAGACATTTTCAAGCACGGTTTTCATCCTAGAACCAAATATAGGCCAAAATAGCAATGACGCATGCGCAATAACTTGTAAAGGAACTGGTTCCAAATACACTACACAAAGATGGCTTACTCCTTGAAATTCCCCTACCTTTTCAGACTAAAGCCCTTTCCACACAGCTGTATAAAATCAACATTGAACTGGATTATATGTCAGTGTGAACTCAGATAATCCATTTCAAAGTTGATATTCTGGATTATTTATTAATTTATTTATTTGCTATGCTTCTATACCGCCTCTCTCAGCCCGAAGGCGACTCGAGGTGGTGAACAAGCGGCAGCAAGTGCCCACATGCAACACATCATAATAAGATAAAGATAAAAACAATCATATAAAACCATATAAATTAACAATTAAAACTACAAAATACAAATCTCAGCTCCACAATCTTAAAATCGGTTTCCGTTTCGTCATCCTATAAATCCTTTGATCTTGATTAATTAAAGTTCATCTGAGAATGCTTGCTCGAACAGCCAAGTCTTGACTTTCTTACAAATGTCAGGAGGGAGGGGGTTGATCTGATGTCACTAGGAAGGGAGTTCCAAAGCCGAGGAGCCACCATTGAGAAGGCCCTGTCTCTTGTCCCCGCCAGACGCACCTGTGAAGCAGGCGGGACCGAGAGCAGGGCCTCTCCGGATGATCTTAAGCATCTTGATGGTTCGTAGAGAGAGAGAGAGAGATGTGTTCGGACAAGTAAGTTGGACCAGAACCGTTTAGAGCTTTAAAGGCCAAAACCAGCACTTTGAATTGTGCTGGTAGCAAACTGGTAGCCAGTGGAGCTGGCACAACAGGGGAGTTGTACGCTCCCTGAGTGCCGCTCCTGTTATCAACCTGGCTGCTGTCCGTTGAACCAATTGAAGTTTACGAGCAGTCTTCAAAGGCAGCCCCACGTAGAGAGCATTGCAGTAATTTATATGGGATGTAACCAGAGCATTGACTTCCCAATTTGCCTTGATATTCTGGATTATATGGCTGTGTGGAAGGGCCCTTAGAGAATTAAGGTCCTTTGTCACTTATCAACTAATCTGGATTTTACCTGGCTCTTATTATCTCCACCTCAGCACACAACTTGTGGTGATGAAATCCAGAAACACAGAGCAAATGTTAGCACTCTACATATACAAATATTGGAATTGCATGATATTTATACTGAAAGATGAGCAGGCTCATTGGAAATTGTTTATTTATTATATGCAATCATATGAGAGGTGGATGAAATGTCTTGAGTTGGCATGTGATGTGACTGTTTGAAAGTTATGAAACTTCTCAACTGTTCCATGTACTCCCCCGTCTCCATTTCAACACAGTTTTCATATTTGTACTCCAGGCTAGCCAACTCTTGGGGGGAAATGATTTATCTTGGGAATCACACCAGTCTTTCATGGCTTTTCTTTTATGCTTTTTTATACTGGGGAAAAGGTAGAAGTCTAACGGTGTGAGGACAGGCAAATATGGTAGTGCAGTAATAATTTGAAGCCACCGTTATTTTTTCTTGCACAGCGCATTGTCCTGATGGAACATGACAGTGCGATCCACAACATGATTCTCACTACTAGGAGTCAGTCTTTTTTTCTGATCCCCCCATCAGAAAGTAGCACCTTAATGGCTCCTTCACAGGGAGGCTCAAGACTCTTCATACATCCCACATAGGGCCCTTCCACACAGCCCTATATCCCAGAATATCAAGGCAAAAAATCCCACAATATCTGCTTTCAACTGGGTTATCTGAATCCACACTCAGTCCCTTTAGGCGCAAACACAAACCCATGTAGAGATGTCTTCAATACTGAAGCAAATGAAAAAAATACTTGTTCACGTGAAAACTAAATGTAGACATTGACACTCCTGGAGATCATTTTTGGGTTGAGCAAATGGGATAATTCATAATGATTAACAATATAATTTAACACACCTGCAACCCTCTTGCAGTACTCTAAATTATTTGAAACAAAGTCTAAATAATTTACATCTATTCTATATTATGTGTATATTATCTGGAGCCCCCGGTGGTGCAGTGGGTTAAATGGCTGAGCAGCTGAACTTGCTGACTGAAAGATCGCCTGTTCAATTCTGGGGGACAGGGTGAGCTCCTGCTGTTAGCTCCAACTTCTGCCAACCTAACAGTTTGAAAATATGCAAATATGAGTTGATCAATATGTACCACTCTTATGGGAAGGTAAGGTACTGTGCCGTACTGTAAGCCGCTCTGAGTCCCCCCTCGGGGGTTGAGAAGAGCGGGGTAAAATCCTGAAATAAATAAATAAGGGTGCTCCATGCAGTCATGCCAGCCACATGATATTGGAGGTGTCTACGGACAATGCCAGCTGATCAGCTGAGAAACGGAGATGAGCAGAAACCCCCAGGGTCAGACACAACTGGACTTAATGTCAGGAGAAAACCTTTTTCCTTTGTATCATATTGTATCATATTACATATATGGAAGGATGGGTGTTTTGTTTTGTAATTCTACATATATAATGTGATTGACGATGACACTGTACGATGTACAATTCCTCAGGGATTGGTGCGACCGATATGATCATGTCATCTAACGTGTCTGAGAATTTAAACAATGTACAATGATGATAAAGTTATTCTATTCATACATATGGGGTGGAAGGGATATGATAATTTTGGGGCCTAATCCTGCAATTTAGGCCTAGTTTACATTACTGTAAGAAAAGGCTCTGTTGACATAAACAACTTCTTGAGCATTATCAAGCCATATTGCATTTTTCATCCCCTAGCACTGTGATTTCTCTAATTTAACAGTGGGAAGAACTTTTGTGGTAGAAATAGAAGAACCTGAATAGGATTTTTCTTCTGTGTTTAAGATCAAGAGAACACCAACTAAACTAAGAGATATTAGTAGCAATGTACCATCCTTTAATCAAACTTAAAATCCTGTCATCCTAATTTTTTGTTCAATAAGTTTATTATCCAAGGAGGACCTTGGTAGAAGTCATCATATGATTACATGATTAGTAGACATTATTTACAAAACAAGAAATTGTAAAACAGACAAAGCTATTGCATTTTCAATAAAAAATTAGAATCATTGATACTACTTCAATAAAGGAAATTAAGGCACCACTAAGGGCCCTTCCACACAGCCCCATATCTCAGAATACCAAGGCAGAAAATCCCACAATATCTGCTTTGAAGTGGGTTATCTGAGTCCACACTGAAATGCTACTAGACTCGCAGTGTGCACCTCCCTTCCCCTTTAGTGCCCCCCACCAGTTTTTTCGACCTCTCTCATCAACCACTCCCCTCCCCCTTTGGTTCCATAACTGTTACAATATCCTGTCTTTTAAAATATATTTTTATACTGATTTCTAATCTAATTTTAAATAACTGTTTACTGGGGAGTTGTCCTTCCCCTCTTAGGGCGCTTGTGCCCGCTTTGTGCTGGTCAGTGACCATAATAAAGTTTAGTTGTTGTTGAGTCCACACTCAGATAATTTGAGATTTTCTGCCTTGATATTCTGGGATCTAGGGCTGTGTGGAATGGCCCTAAGTTATCAAATTCCTATTCCCAACACATCCAAACATTGTGTGTGTGTGAGAGAGAGAGAGAGAGAGAGAGAGAGTGCATCTGTGTGTATGTGTATATACCTGGTGTGTGTTCATGTGTTTGTGTGTGTATACACACACCTAATACTTAACTTGCATAGAATGAGAGAAAAACCAGTAACAATGCTATGTGATTAAAGACAAACCTTCCAATAGCTACACTGAACCCCTAAAGCCATTTAGGTATTTGTTTCTTACAGACAATTAATCACATGCAGGCAAGCCAGATGAGAACTATTGATTGCCCTTTTCCAAACTAGCGGCATTCAGACAGCAGACAGACAAATGCCCTCAGCAAGAGAAAGAATCTTCCTCCTTCAGCCTGGTGTAGCTTTTAATTGTTCTTTACTAATGTGCATGACATTTTGCTGTTAATCTTTGGCAGAGCTCCAACTCCTTTTTCTGTGAGGTATACCAAGGCACTTTATATTTTTCATTACCTTCACTCCGAGGTCTTTCATAAGCTTGGTTTCGAAATGCACTACATCATACGGGAGCCGGAACTGGGGGATTTCAGATGTACTAGAGAGAACAAATAAAAAAGAAGCCATGAACATTCACCAGCTGCTTTTTTATAAAGGAGAGGGTATTCCAGAATAATAAACTTCTTTTAAAGGGCAAACTTAAGTTAAAATCCTCAAAAAGAAAATATGAAGTACATCTTTGCAACAGGGAAGCTCTTGCATACACCAAAAAAGAGGGGGAATATGAAATATGGCAACACTTTAAGGATAACTGGTTTTTATTGTAGCGTGAGCTTTCAAGCTACAATGTAACACATGTTTTTTTTTCAAATGCAATGCCGAGTGGACTATTTCACTATCTTAGTGATCATTCAGCTAAGAAAATTAAATAGTGTTCTTAAGTCTGTATTCTGAAGAATAGCAACCTGATTGGGCTACTTCCAATTTTGCAATACTTCTTAGCTCAAAGACTATACCAAAATTCACGTAAACACATCTCAATTCAGCACTAAACACACAGCAATGCATATTTTGCAAGTAAATTTCAGAAACAAATGTTTAAAGCCAATTAAAAAAATACAAGGAAAATAAATACATGATTAGGTAGCTAAACTTATAGTACTCTTTACTCCTGTGTTACCTAGTTAAATCAAATAATAGGGTCATAAGTTTTTACAAAGTATCTTCTATATAAATAATTTCAGCAATGTTATTTTGTTGTAAAAAAAATTGAAAACACAATTTTTGATGCCGATTTGCAAGTCAGGATTATTCTGCACAAAATTTGAATGAGGTTGTTTTGAGCAGAAACCAGTTTTTCTGTACAGAAAACAGCAGTAAAATAATATTTCAATGTAAAAATATTAATTCCTGTGCAAAAATATTGTGTCTTGTTCAGAAAATTATGTAAATATAGATTTATTCTGTGTGAAATGCAAACACAGTTGATTTGCCTAGAAAACAGCAATATCTCCACATGAATTAATATCTCTAAGTAGACATATTACTTTACATGCAGAAATAATTGTTTTCTGGATAGAAATCAGTAGTTTTTGCAGAACTACTACATGAAAAATTTTCATAGAATAAGTCCTGAACTGCAAAGATTCACATCAGCCCAAGATTCCTCTCAACACGTTTTAAATCATTTTCTAAAGATATTTTCAAATATTATTTTTATCTATAGTGAAAATATTATGAGATGACTAATGATGACTCAACATTCACTATGTTTCCAGAAGACTAATTATGGAATATAATCCCAACAATGCAGTATTTAAAAGGGCAGACCCTACAAGGCTTGACCAATAGCTTCTATCATGCAAGGAATGCTCATCTACTCTTTTTCAACCTATTTATTAAGAAGTATTTTCCATGTCCATTCCAAACAATCTGGGGAAAAGGCTGCAAATATATTTTATTCACACACAAACACCACCTGCTCTTCTAATTTCAAGTTTATATATGTTTAATGAAGATTCCTTCTTACCCTTTTTTTCTTTTTTCTTTCTTTAGTTAGATGGCTTTCTTTAGTTGGATGGCTTACCAAAGACGTCTCCATTCTATATCCTCCAACATTTCCCAGATGAAAACATTACAATGTGGTCAAGATGACAACATTTATTAATAGGGATGAACAGGCAGACTAGAAGAGGCTTCAGAAATTTACTTTTGCCTAATCCTACTTGGAAATTCAAGATTCTGCCCCTTCTTTTCTCTCCATCTGCCAAGAAAATTGTGCACAAACCACTTTCACACTTTGAGCTCAATTTTCAGCAAAGTAGGTGGAAAGCAGCTGAAAAAGGGACATCAGAAAATTAATCATGACTGCCACTGTCAAACTGGGACAGATGCCCCATCCCCTCACTCCAAACATATGACAGAGGAAATGTTTTATAGTAGTTGGTTACCTGGAGCAGGTGGCACAGAAATCATTCAGTACAGAGGTAAGAACAGCAGTTGCCAACTGTGCAACTGCCAAACATTTTGTTCCTCTTCCTCATAATTTATTTTTGAGTTTTATAATTAGAACCTTTTATATTTATACTTCTATTTAACTTAATGTTTTGAACTTTGTAAAATGACTCAAAATCGTGTATGAAAACACATAAAACAAAGCAAGCATCAAGCGATAATTCAATTAATGTTAAAAAAAGCATCTGCCTATTTTCAGTTTTAAAACAAAACTAAAAGATGTGTTTGTACTTTTATTGGGTTGAGAAAAAGGTGCAAAAACATCATACTAGCTTTTGAAGATGGCAAAAAGGATCACGTAATGGGAAGAAAGTGATGGAGTTATGGTCATAGGCATGAGTGATGCTTAAGGTCTTCTGGAAGATGGTCAGTGTACACAGACGGTTAAAGACACGGATTATATTTTTTTCCAACATGTATTTGAATTGACCCAATTATGAACTGAATCACAATGTATATGATTAGAAGTATAGGAACTTGAAGAGGATTACCTTAAACCACCAACATAATTTTCTTTTTCAAAAATGGTGATATCTGAGTAGCCTAGCCGAGCCAAAAAGGTGGCACAGCTAATACTTGCAGGTCCTGCTCCAAGAAGAGCTATCTTGGCATGGTAGGCTTCTGGCATCTCTTCTGGCAAAGAAGGATTTCTAATCTGTGGTATATTCATTGCCCTGAATACCTGGAAAAAATGCATATAGGCAGTGAGAATATAAATACAAGTGGCACAAATTCTCCAGATCTGGTGGCCTCAACTATATTCAAGAGGAAATGACTGTCTCCAAATCTTCAACTCAGCTAGTAGATTTGCACCTTAGATATAATTTACTAGCTGTACCCGGCACGCGTTGCTGTGCCCTTTTTAGGAGATGCGAGAAAGTTCAGTCATCCACGATGTGCTTTCCTCTAAACTGCAGTTGGATGGAGTATGGGTCATGGGGGGGCATGGTGTGCCAAGTTGGGTCTTTATTGGTCTTGGTTCTGGGCCACAGTGGTCTGTGGGGAATGATGGGTTTTGAAGTACTACAAATCCCGTTTTCCATGGTGGTACTTCAAGTCCCATCATGCATGGTCGGGGCTCTGTGTGCCAAGGTAGGTTACTGTAAATTCAGGCCATACACAATGTCCCATGAGCTGAGGCCTAGTTAGGAACAGCAAGTTAATGAAGCCTTACTGTCAATTCAGGCCAAACACAATGTCCAATGAGCTGAGGCCTAGTCGGGAGAATCAAGTTAATGAAGTCTTACTGTCAATTCAGAGCGTAAACAGCTTCCCAGTAAGTGAGGGCTAGTTAGGGAAATCAAGTTAATAAAGTCTTACTGTCAATTTAGAGCGTAAACAGCTTCCCAGTAAGTGAGGGCTAGTTAGGGAAATCAAGTTAATGAAGCCTTACTGTCAATTTTGGGCGTGGTCTGTGATTTTTTGGGGTGTAAATTTTAGGTTGGAAGTGATTTGGGTGTTTGTGTTGGGGATTGGCTCAGGCCTTTTCCTTATTCTGTTTTGGCAGTTTGTTATGGATCGGAATTTTCATGTTGGCTGGCCAGTGCAGCAGTTATGCAAATCCGCCCTTATTGGCAGCCAATCATGTTGTTCAGAATGTAGAGGCTGGGTGAGTCTTTGGCTGCCCCGGAGGATGCTGGCAAATGTAGTTTTATTTTTATTCGTTGTTTTGGGGGGCTTTTTAGGTTTTGGGGGAAAGTTTCTTTGCTACAAACGTACCTTGCTTGAGGCATATTTCTGTTGGCAAGTATTGTGTTTCTGCGTTGTATGGTTTCTTTGAGGTATACATCACATGACGTGAACCCATTTATATAATAGATTTAACTTCATTCATTTTCTGCTACAACTCCAAGGAGATTCATATGCATTATTAGTTGGTGTCCTCCTTCCACCCTTGATATTCTGTTGCCAGAAGTCAACCTCCACTCTACTGTTTCAGGCTAGAAGTAAGGAGGCTATATCAAGTGAGCCTTGCCTATTTCTCTAAGTTAGTGAGAGGGAAGAGTTTCATTTCACCTTGATCTGGGAATGGTTTGTTATGTAATATTTCTCTCTTCCAAACAGAACTCTTCCCCCCTCTCCCCCCTTCTCTCTAAGTGTGTGTCTGAATGACAAGCTGTGAGCAACTGTGACTGGTACTTATTGGATCATTCTCAGTGATGTCACCAGAGACTACCTCGCTAGAAAGCTACTGAGGTCGCTCTGCTTCATAGAGGGGCATGGACAATCCAGTGCCCCACGCCCCACATTGTCCAACTCCAGCCAAGGGCGGTCAGATGAGGGGATGCATTGTGCATGTGGCTTCCCCCCATGAAATTGCAATGGCAACACAGGAGCTCTCCTGTATTTCTCTGCCAATGGCATGCACTAGCTCTGTCCTCTTTCACCTATGGAGCTGGCACGACATCATCTGATTGGAGCCGGCTGGCTCGGTGGATGACCGGGGCTAAATCAGTGCATGCCACCAAATTTAGCCCTGTGTGATAAGGTAGTAAGTCTCAGATTTTGTCCAGAAGCCTCAGTGCCTGGAACAGCTCTCAACTAGCAACCCTATTGAAAAAGGATGAGACTATTCAACAGGCAATAAGCAAGATGGATACATATTCCTTACAAAGACTGTATGCCCTTCTCATTTTCAATTCTGGGAAATTTGGGCAGAAGAGTACTATTGCACTCATGTTGCCCTTGTGAATCTCCCATGGCTTTTTAGTGCTCAGTATGGGAACAGAATATTGTACTCGATAAACCTTTGGCCTTGTCCAGCAGGGATCTTATCTTCTTAATATTCACTATTACGGATATTATAGGCCATCCACTATGATGAATTCACCAAGATGAAAGTTTCAGGAATTGGCTTTTATTCTAAAAAAAATTTCAAGCTCATACACAAACTTGTAATAAAGGAGATAAATGTCTTCAATGTTAAACAATAAGGGAGTTACACCACATAAAGCTAACCTTAAAAGAGAAAACTATCCTTTGTGTATGTAGTTAAATGACAAGCAATGAAATATGTGTCAACAAAGAGACATGAAACCTTTCTGCCAGTGGCCTCCACTATGATCCATTGGTTCATATGCCTGAAGTTTTGGTATCTGATCAAAATAAGAAGAATGTAGGGCAAGGACAAGTATTTACCCAGACTTAAACTTGGTTTTAATTGGCATGTTTAATTTATTGTTTACTGAAATAGTGTTTTTAATATTTTTGCTGCTTTATATGTAATTTTTTATTGTTTATATGATGCTTGTGTGCGTCCCTCTTCAGGAGGAGAATGGCGGGGTAGAAATGTATGAAATAATAAATAATAAATAATAATGTTACTGAAATGGTTTCTCTTGAAGTAAATACTCTGGGTGAAGAACATCTAACCAAAAACACTAAAATTTATCATTATTACTTATATTATTTAAAGTGTGCTCTTATCAACTACCAAGCCACAAGAGTTCTCCAAACAATTAACAAAGAAGAAACAATTAGAAAAATAGAAAAATTTAAAAAAATAAAGCAAATTATAATGTTGTTGACTCTCTATATCCACAAATTCTCCTTACATGTCCCAGTTACCCATAGCTTGAAAATATCCCTCCCTCTTCCAACTACCCCCCCCCCCAAATCACCCTTGATGTTTCCTTTTTACATAAGAGACACTATTTTACTGTGTCATTGTATATACTGATACATACGCATGGAAGTGTCTTAGAACCAACTTCTAGTAGATATCTAAGGCAGCTGTATTATTTTTAAAAACTTCTTTAAAAAGTTGAAAAACAACCTTGAACCCAGTTTTAAATGAGTTCAGACAGGAATTTTAAACACTGAATGTGGTGCAAAACAGCACGGGTTTGGCTGCCCACCAGAAACTTGAAGTTAAGTAGTTCCTCTACTGTGGAACTACCTACACTTCCTTGTGTAGGTAGTTCCACAGTAAAGGTGCTACTACAGAAAAAGCCCTGCTACAAGTACTCAACTAAACTAACTTCACAAAGTGTTAGAATACTCAACAGGGTTGCCTCTGAACAGCTCAAATTTCTGGAAGGTTCATATGAGAGGAGACAGGCTTTCAGATATCTTGGCCTCAAGTTGTTTAGAGCTTTAGAAGGACCTCTTCACGCTTACCTTTTTTTCGATGGTGCAACAGCATTTTTCTACTTCAGCCACAGAGTCCGATGACTCCCATCACACAGCCGAAGTAGCACAAACACTCTGCTACCATCACAAAATTCCCACCAGTGGCCAATGGGCGAATCCCCATCTTTCCATTAGGAAAGGTGAGCCGAGCCACCATAAACAAGCTTCTCCCCCATGTGACGAGGCAGGCAGGGGGAAACTGCAATCAAGTGAGATACAGAGCAACAGGTCCCTATGCTCCCTAAATGAGAGCCACTGGGATGTTGTGAGACAGGCCTATTATGACAGCTTATGTGATTAAGTGGAAAGTCAATGCTAGCAACTTGAATTAAGCTTAGAATCACCTTAGAAACCAATGTAGTTTTTGCAGATCTGGCATTCTATGTTATTTAAAATGCACACCTAACATCAATCTGCCTGGTGCATTTTGCACTAGCTGTAGCTTTCAAACACTTTGGCTAGATCTGCTTTCACTAAGAAATCAGCAGATTGCTCACAAGACCATATTCTAGAACTCTAAAGTTCACCATCTCACTACCCCCTAATCTCTACCATGGCTTTGACTTCCTCTGGGCTCAAGTAAAATGGAAGCTGATTTTGGCTTCGCTTGCTTCCTGTTTTAAAAGGGGGGGGGGTGTGGACGTAAAATATCTCAGGTGGAGGGCAATTTTTAATTATAAAATTGCAAAGAGTTTTTTAAAAAGTGGGGATGTTGTAATATCCCCCAACACTTTACAGATGAAAATCAGGATTTGTGTAGACAAGTAACATCAAAGTGTGATCAAGATGACAATAAATTATGAGGGCAAACCACCCACTGCACTTTTCTCTATATGCTGAGTTAAGTGAGTGCAAGGTATTACTACATTTTTAATTCAGATTGCAAACACCTCTCTGACCACGGCCTTAGACGAGATCGCCCCCAGACGCTCTCTCATCCCACGTCGAAATCGCGCCCCTTGGTTCACTGAGGAGCTTCGAGCGATGAAACGGAGGAAGAGACAGCTAGAGGACGTGTGGCGGGGCCTCCGTGACGGAGCATCGAAATCGGCTTATAAACAATTTAAGGATGTTTATGAGCGAGCTATCAAGGACGCCAAAAAGGTTTACTATTCCTCCTTGATAGAGTCGGCAAGTTCACGCCCAGCTCAACTTTTTAGAATAATTCAGTCATTGACAACAATTGCGGCGGTCCCAAACAATAAGGATTTGGCTCCTACAGCTGAGGTTTTTCAGAACTATTTTGCCGACAAGATCTCGACTCTCCGCCGGATATCCCAGCCACTCTTGATATAGTGGGTGAACTCGAGACTCCGCTGCCACCGGCGGGCCCACCTCACCCGTTTCCAACTGCTGGACGAAGCAGCTGTCGATAAGTTACTCGCTGCAGCTAGACCAACTACCTGCTCCCCTCGATCCGTGCCCCTCCTGGCTCGTTAGATCCTGCCGGGAGGGCTACGAGACCCCCTGGGAAAGATTATCAACACCTCCCTTGAGCAAGGAGTGTTCCCAGGGGGTTTGAAAGAGGCTATGGTAAGACCACTGCTAAAGAAGCCGAAATTAGATCCTTCGGCTCCCTCCAATTACCGACCCGTGTCAAACTTGCCTTTTTTAGGCAAGGTAATTGAGAGGGCAGCAGCGGATCAGCTGCAGCAGTTCTTAGAAGACACAGCTGACTTGATCCCTTCCAGTCCGGCTTCCGTATTGGGCATGGGACGGAGACCGTGCTTGTCGCCATTACAGACCAACCGCCGCCAGCTGGACCAGGGCGGTCAGCCCTGCTTGTTTTGTTAGATCTAACAGCAGCGTTCGATACCGTAGACCATGCATTGTTGGCCCACCGCTTAACCGTGACTGGGGTTAGGGGGATTGCCCTTAAATGGGTGACCTCCTTCCTCCAGGATCGGGGACAACGTGTGGAGAGGGGGGAGGAGGTCTCCGGGAGGCTCCCATTAAGTTGCGGGGTCCCCCAGGGGGCCATCCTCTCACCCTTACTATTTAACATTTACATGCGCCCCCTGGCCCAGCTGGTTCGCGACTTTGGTCTGGAGTGTTATCAGTATGCGGATGACACCCAGCTTCTGCTGAGAATGGACGGCAGGCAGGACACCGTACCCGATTGTTTCCATCTATGCCTCGAAGCCGTGACTGGTTGGCTGCGGGCCAGCCGGCTGAGGGTGAACCCGTTGAAGACGGAAATCTTGTGGCCTGGTCGCCCTGGGCTGGATGAGTGCCGGTTGCCTACCCTGGATGGCGAGCAGCTTAGCCCGTCATCCCTCGTAAAGAGTTTAAGTGTCCAATTGGACCCTTTGCTGACCATGGAGACCCAGGTCTCCATGGTCAGCAAACGGGCGCTTTTACCGTCTTCGCCAGGCTAGGCGACTGGCACCTTACCTGTCCAGGGATGATCTGGCCACGGTGATCCAGGCGATGGTCATCTCGAGGCTGGACTACTGTAACGCCCTCTCCGTGGCCTTCCCCTGTCGATAATCCGGAAACTCAAGCTAGTGCAGAATGCCGCTGCTCGCTTGTTGGTGGGAGCACCAGTGAGGGAGCACATCACTCCCATCCTTCGGCAACTGCACTGGCTGCCTATTGAGTACCGGATTGCCTTCAAGGTGTTGGTTTTAACCTTTAGGGCCTTGCACGGTCTAGGGCCTGAGTACCTAAGGGACCGCCTTACCCCATATATTCCCCTGAGATCACTGTGCTCGGAAGAGCAGAACCTACTGGTTATTCCATCACCCCGCTCCTGCCACTTGTCCAGCACAAGACAGCGAGCCTTTTCTGTTGTGGCTCCCATGACTTGGAACTCATTGCCCAGCCACGTCCGGGCGATCCACGAACTTGGCCCTTTTTGAAGGGCCTGCAAGACTGCCCTCTTCAGACTAGCGTTCGGCTAGCCTGAATGTAGATGCATATCATCGTCCGAGTTAAGATCTGAAACTTGCTGGCTACTGGCTATGCATTATGTATTGTGCGTTTTACTGAATTTTATTGTATGTTTTATTGTGTATTTTATCGCTGTTGTGATCCGCCCCGAGCCTGCAGGGAGGAGCGGAATATAAAACCGAATAATAAATAAATAAATAAATAAATAAAAATGGAAGTAAGGTAAGCATCTGAAAAAGTGAGAGGACAGAGGATTATCTGGGATTGTCCCTGACAAAGCAGGACAGTTACGAGATCTTGTGGTTTTCTACAGCCTTCCAAGGTCTGTGGTGCCTTTCACTCCATGCCATTGGCCTATTCTTGGTTTACAATAATACGTATTGACTGATATTTAGGTTTGTCATTCAGGAAACATCTCCTCAATGTGAGTGTGGATTTCAAAGTTCAGTAGGGATACATAATATATATTGCTTAGTTCAAATGTTACTTGTGCAAAATACATTTCATGTGCCCCAAATTAGACCAATAACATTCAGTGTATTTTGTGAGCAACGTATCTATGTAATCATTTCTTTTATTGATAGCATGTTATGCTCAACAGTAGCTCATATATTTATATATGAGCTACTATAAGAACTAATCATGATTTTAACCAGCAACTGGGCATTGAGGAAGAAAGGGAGACATACACATTAATACAATT
Source organism: Anolis apletophallus (assembly GCA_030556195.1). Lineage (NCBI taxonomy): Eukaryota > Metazoa > Chordata > Lepidosauria > Squamata > Anolidae > Anolis > Anolis apletophallus. The sequence continues at coordinate 121,131,421 of JARBWK010000005.1, read as the reverse complement.
TTGACCTTTCTTACAGGAGGTCTACTGTGTGTTTCTGTTAATAGTTTGACTCTATTCCACATATGATCTGGTTCTACTAGTTACCTTGGAAACTGCAACACACACTTTACATCATAAATACACAATGCAGATGGAATGGCAGCATCTAATTTTGATATTTCACTGCAAGAAGCTATGATTTATTTAAATTGTTCCCATTTTTGTGAGTTTACAAATGGATGTTTAAAGAAAGCTGGTGAATTCTAAAGAATCAGAAATCATATATATTTTTTAAAAAAGTTACATATCTGGAGTTTTCCATTTCAGGGCATGGAAGACTTATGTTTTAATTAGTGACTTTTACTTGTAATAAACAAAGATAACAAGCTTCTGCAGGGGGAGAATGCAGAGAGAAATCTGTTATGCCCATAGAATTTATATTATACCTGTTTGAAATTCCTGTTGTACCACCATTTTGCATTCATGCCAAGTTTATTGAATATTCTTATAATTCATTATGTCTTGTAATGCTGCATTTTGCAATCCCTCTTTTATTTTCTCCAAGAGCTAATCAGAGGCATAGATTGATCCTGAGAATGATGTCTAAAAGTAATGCACCCATGCACATGGAAGAGTCTACATCAGGGGTGGGCAATTACGGCCCTCCAGGTGTTTTGGACTTCAACTCCCAGAAATCCTAGCCAGTTTACCAGCTGTTAGGATTTCTGAGAGTTGAAGCCCAAAACACCTGGAGGGCCGGTAATTGCCCACCCCTGGTCTACATGCACACACCAAGATTTCAGCTTTGAATCTACTGTTAGACTTCTATGGAGGCCCTTAGCAATTCAGATGTTTACTAAATGTTTCTCTCATTAGCACTAGACAGGACAGCTGGCATTTCAGTTTGACTTTCAGACAGCCACAGTTCCCTATTTCAGGATATAGAGTCTGAAGACAATTTTGCATGTCCCTTGATCTGATGGACAAAACATATACTATTATGTGAAAACCTCCAATTCCATTAAGAATATTCACCCAAAAGAACTATATATTAGTTCAATAGAGTGAAAGTCTCATCTTTCAAACCTATGCCACCATTACTACACACAGACAACTGTCAAATAATTCATTTCTAGGGCCTCCCAGGGTGTAAGATTGTTACTAAAAAGTTGTTTGGGACCAGCTGGCACACAAACTGGAGTCTCCAAACTTGAGCTGCATCCAGCAGTGCACCCAGTCTGCAAACCTGTGTCATCCCCATTCTTTGGTCTCACTTCTGATTGAATAGGGACACCTCTGTCTTGTCTGGATCATCTTTCACTTTGTTCATTCTCATCCAGTTCATTACAGAGACCTGATACTGGTTTAGAAGTACTAGTAGTAGTAGTAGTAGTAGTAGCAGAGGATGAATGAATATTATCATCATTATTATTATGAATAAATTCAGGGGCTTATTATACTCACATTTAGTTGAATTCAGTCTTAAAATATATTATATGGCTCTCACTGAAATAAATTTCCAAATATTTTGCTTTTATGGCTCTCTGAGTAGTGGGTAGGTAGATCATTTTGACCTGGTTGTTTTAAAAGTAGCTCGCATGCTGAAAAAGTGTGAGCACCCCTGCTCTAGCACTATCATTTCTCCAGGTAATAACAGAAGCACTGCATAGCAATGCTTTCAAGTTCCATCCCAGTGAGGTGATTCAGATGGATATTATGAATGATTGTATTAGAAGCTGCCAAGAAGTCCAAAAGAACCAACAGGGATATACTCCCCTGTCCAGCTTCCTGCATAGGTACAAGGGAACCAAAACTGTGTCTGTCACAAAACCAGGCTTGAAACCAAATTGAAATGGATCAAGATAGTCCATTTCACACAGGATTTACTGAAATTAAATCCACATGCTCATATGTCTTGCCCTAAAATAGAATGTTGTTCACTGGTTATTTTAAAAGCATCCTTTACAGGGGGTTCAGGGATAATTTTTGCAATAGTGACCTTACATCTGCCTTCTTAGTTCGGACTGCCTTATTGCAAGGTGGCAATGACAACCCTATGACCCATTAGGCAATTCCGTCTGGCCTATTAACCGAGCCAAGAAAGGCAAGCGGGAAAGAAATTACAAGTCAACTTCAACCAAATGGAGTTAACCAAGGAATTAAGTATGCAACACCAAATGACAGGATCCAATAGAAAATGTCTACAAACAGAACACTGTACAAATATGCAGTTACTCAGTCCAGACATTTGCAGACTATCAAATTGGCACGGAAGAGTTAGAAAACCTTTCTAATCTGACTTTTGGCTTTTAGAAAACACTGCAGGAGAATGTGTCGAAATCTCCACTGTTCTGCTCTCCAGCTGCCCAAACAAACTTGGCATTAGCCCAGAGACAGGATTGTAAGGGCAGAGTGAATCCATCCCAACATTTAATTTTATTGCCTGAACATTTCATTGAACACCGAGTTCTTGTCCCCTACAGAAAAACACGCAGTCACCTTCAATAATCCTGTAGCAATAATGCAGCCAGGAATATCTTAAAAATGCAAACAAGTGATTTATTATGGCAATAATGAATAAGATCCATACAAACTAGGGCAGAAAAGTTAATGTTTTAAGAACTGTCTGGCATGATCATTAATTTATCCTCATATTGACAGTTTAATAGAGCGACCAACCCCCTGCCCAACTGGGTCTCAAAGCCTGGTTATTTTTAGAAAAATCAGGCAACCTGCATGTGTTCAAGTTTTTAAACTTTGTTCAACTCTGTTTACTATAGTCACACATGCCCCTTTTTATTCTACTACATTAGAACACCCACGATCCATCTGTAATTGACTATGGTGACTAGGACTGATAACAGTCACAAGTATATAAAGTCTGGAGAGCTACTATATGCTCTTCACTTTTGCTGTAACTACAGCGACCCAAAGGGCAAGTGCAGTCCAAAATTCAAAGACCACAGAATTTCAGTTTGTTTTCCCAACTATCATCCCCCAAAGGCCGGGGTGAAATTGGGAAGGGGGAAGAATCCAAACATGGCCTACTGATGGGAAAAAAACATTTTTCATTCTGTTCTTAACAAGCTTGACCTTCTCGCCCCACTAATGCTGCCTGTTCTTGCATGTCCTGTCAAAAGTGTCAACCCCTTACTTCATTTCCACTTTCTTTATTTCTCTTTCCCACTTTTCCATGATGAAGCACTTCTGCCAAATTTAAAACCCCTTCTTTCACCTTTCCCTTCCTCACTTTTCACCATGAAGCACATTTAAGTAAATTTTTGTGTGTGTCAGGAGTGACTTGAGAAACTGCAAGTTGCTTCTGGTGTGAGAGAATTGATTGTCTGCAAGGATGTTACCCAGGAGACGCCCAGATGTCTTACCATCCTGTGGGAGGCTTCTCTAATATCCTCACATGAGAAACCGGAGCTGACAGACAGGAGTTCATCCCACTCCCCAGATTAGAACTGCCAATCTTTTGGTCAGCAATCCTGCTGGTACAAGAGTTTAGTCCATTGCGCCACCAGGTCTCTATAATAATATAATGTAATGTAATGTAATGTAATATAATAATAATATATTTACGACATTTATATGTCACGCTTCTCACCCTGAAGGGGACTCAGAGCGGCTTACAAGATATATACATTACAAGATATATAAATATTACTAGCATAGAACAATATCAGTATTATATATTACTATATTGTACTATGTCATCGTACTGTAATATTATTAGTCATATTACATATAATATAAAATATATAATTATAATATCATATTATGATGTTGCATTACATTATAATATTATAAATGTTATATTATATTATATGCATAACAGGAGGCAAGATGGAACTGTCTTCCTGGGCCCCCTCTCTTCGCTCTGGTCCCAGAACAGCAGTTGATGCTGGGAGGAGGGATCCCAATTGATGGCACAGGCAGGAGACAAGATGGAAATATCTTTCTGGGCCCCCTCTCTTCGCTCCGGTCCCAGAGCAGCAGTTGGTGCTGAGAGGAGGGATCCCAACTGATGGCACAGGCAGGAGACAAGATGGAAATATCTTTCTGGGCCCCCTCTCTTCGCTCCGGTCCCAGAGCAGCAGTTGGTGCTGGGAGGAGGGATCCCAACTGATGGCACAGGCAGGAGACAAGATGGAAATATCTTTCTGGGCCCCTCTCTTCGCCTCCGGTCCCAGAGCAGCAGTTGGTGCTGAGAGGAGGGATCCCAACTGATGGCACAGGCAGGAGACAAGATGGAAATATCTTTCTGGGCCCCTCTCTTCACTCCGGTCCCAGAGCAGCAGTGGGTGNTGGGGGGAGGGATCCCAACTGATGGCACAGGCAGGAGACAAGATGGAAATATCTTTCTGGGCCCCCTCTCTCTCGCTCCGGTCCCAGAGCAGCAGTTCGTGCTGGGAGGAGGGATCCCAACTGATGGCACAGGCAGGAGACAAGATGGAAATATCGTTCTGGGCCCCCTCTCTTCGCTCCGGTCCCAGAGCAGCAGTTGGTGCTGGGAGGAGGGATCCCAACTGATGGCACAGGCAGGAGACAAGATGGAAATATCTTTCTGGGCCCCCTCTCTTCGCTCCGGTCCCAGAGCAGCAGTTGGTGCTGAGAGGAGGGATCCCAACTGATGGCACAGGCAGGAGACAAGATGGAAATATCTTTCTGGGCCCCCCTCTCTTCGCTCCGGTCCCAGAGCAGCAGTTGGTGCTGGGAGGAGGGATCCCAACTGATGGCACAGGCAGGAGACAAGATGGAACTCTTATAATACACTTTTTCACCCTTCTCCCATAGGTGACTCAGAGCAGACTGCAGCATTTATATACTTAGGAAAACATTAGCCTATGATAAACCGTAGCCAAATTTTAACCCCCTTTCTTCATTGCTTCCTCAACCAAATTTTAAATTTCTTGCTTTTACTGTTCCTATCTCACTTTCTACCATGAAGTATTCAGCCAGATTTTATACACTTTTCTTTGTAACTTAGTGGTGGGAAGGTAGAAAACGGAAAGATGAGGGAGGGGGTTTAAAACTTGGATGAAGCTTCATGGTAGGAAGAAAGGGAAGGGAATGAGAGACTGATGCTATTATCAGGACAGTCACAGAGAAGCAGAGGGCAGGAAATGGAATAGCGGGAGGAATAGAGAGATATAGATTTAAAGTCTGGAGTGACAGGCCAGGTCTACTGGTGGGAAACAATCCTGTAGCATGTACTGTATGTTGAGGAGGGAGTTGCAATATTCATTTTTTCCACTTATAGAGGAGTCATACATCATTGACCCCTGCAAATATGGGAAGTTGACTTGTTGCGTGTGTGTAAAAAAACAACAACCCTAAGTTAAATATCTAAATGCTTCTGTTGTTTTCTGCTTTCCTGATGGAAGTAATACTGGGAGCACAAAATAATAATAACTATAGGATTCGCATATCATTTAGAATAACTAGCTGAGGCCTCCAGTCTCACTGAATTCCACCATACATAAATCACTACTAACACAGAATAGGTTTACAATTCTGTTACAATACAATTCTGATACTGAACGGTGCCAAGACAAACAAACCTGTGCATGATATATACTCGGTAATTTCTCCTTGAATAAGTCTACTTTTAGAAGACATTATCATAGTAATGGGTAAATTCTTTCCGTAGCACTTGTGCTTTCCCTGGTCCATAATAAACGCAATAAACTTTCTGCAAAAATCCCACTGATTTTTTAAAACATAGTATCATTATTTTGGAAAAACTGGTATAATTCTTGGCTGCTTTGCAAAGATAGGATAACTTACATTCTCTCAGTCATAATATGACTATAATGATGAAGTACTTTGTAAGTAATGGCACTGGGAGAATAATTGCACCATCCACTAGTATTTACAGATGGAATCCGAGGGAAACATATGAAAGTGTATGTGTGAAATAAGTTCTGCTCTGGAAAACTTACATTTTGTGGTAGCAAATTATGATCCAAGCAGAACTACACTAAAACCTGGGATTGCAGAGTTGTGTTCTTAGATATATTAACAGTGTTATCTCATACACTGGGAGAAGGGATACACCACTCTTTAATGATGAGAAAGGCCACCTATAAGCTAGTTGTGGGTAGTAAGCACTTGTTCATTAGGGAAGAACATTCTTTATAGCTTAAAAATTCAAATTCAAACAAATTAATGTCTTCTGAAACAACATTAATGTTCATAATAATTAATAATTACTTTATTCCTATATTCACTATAAAGAATATAAAGATTGATAAAGAGATAGATCACAGATTAGCAAAGACATATAGTGCATTTGGAAGGCTTCACAAAAGAGTCTGGAGCAACAAGCACCTGAGGCAGAGCAACAAAATCAGTGTGTACAGAGCTATCGTACTGTCTACTCTCCTCTATGGGTCTGAAACAGGGGTCACCTATCGCTAACACCTACGACTCCTCGAACGCTTTCATCAGGGCTGTCTTCGTACAATCCTAAATATACACTGGACCGACTATGTGACTAATGTTGCTGTCCTTGAGCAAGCAGGGATCACCAGCATTGATGCCATGCTATTGAGAACACAGCTGCGCTGGGCAGGGCACATCTCTAGGATGGAGGACCACCGCCTCCCAAAGATGCTACTCTATGGTGAACTCGCCACACGTCAGCGCAAGGGAGGCACCCCCAAAAAGAGATATAAAGACTCCCTGAAACAACATCTCGGACTCGGAAGATTGATCACCAACAATGGTCCACCCTGGCCTCACATTGGGAGGCATGGAGATGCACTATCCACAATGCTGCGGCCTCTTTCAAGAAGACACACCGAATGGGTCTCGAAGAGCAACGACAACGCAGAAAGAACCGCAACTTGGAAACGACATCACCCAAGGTGACTTTCTGCTGTGCTTTCTGCAACCGAACTTGCCTATCTCAGATTGGCCTTTTTAGTCATCAACGCGCTTGTAAAAAGCATGGGATGAGTCCTTCCTAAGAATCTTCGTTCGCGAAGTAATGCCAAGAGATATTCACTATAAAGAAGTTGAATGGATATTTTTCAGAGCATTATGCACATGACTTGGCTACTGAGTTCTACAACAGCTAGAGATATGATTTTTGTTTATTTGTTTATTAAGGAAAGACGGAAACTTTGGATTCATTGAGTGGCTTATTCAAGCAGTCTTGCTTTCCTACTGGGATGAACATGCATGTGTTCTTTCTTTCCTGCCATGAGCAAATCCTACCTTTCTAACACATATACTGTATATCTCACTATTCTTTCATATCTTTTGATAAATTATTACTGATGAAGGGCTAATAGTATTCAGCAAAGGCAAGGACTAGTCATGCCTCTATAAAGATAGTACTATATTATGCAAATATATTATGCACAATACATAGATAGTAAAAATTGTCATATGCAACAGGCAATGTGTACATCCTTAAGCACTCCTAGGGCAGTTTAAACAAGTGCAGGCACATGCCAGAAACACAAGATGACAATCAGCAATAATTATTTGTATTTATGGCACCTTGACACTGAGCATTTGCACTTATCTTCCTGCAGCGCCTCCATGACGTCTTGTTTTGTGCTATACGGCTTGCACAGCCAATGAATTGCCTCCCACCCAATGCATTTAATCTGCTAAGCACAGTATGTTTTCAACTGGGCTGTAAATCTCGCAGTGCCCAAAAGGAAAGAATACAAAACATTTAAATGGCCACACTAAAGACAAAGGTATTAACCTGGTTTAATTGGTTTATAACAATACAGTTAAGTACTTGGGCAGGTGTTGCACTGAATGCTTAGGGAAGGTTGCACAAATATTTGAGGCTGCAGTTCAGCCGCCACTTTAAATTAACGTTAATATGAAAATCTTTTTTCTCATTTATTTTCATTAAGAAACAAAAAGGGAGATGGATTTTAAAAAGAGAAATAATGTGTGATGGAACAGTTGCTTAGGAGGAAGAAATCTCTATATATTATTATATGATTCTCTTCAAAGAATCCTTTTAATATTAACATATCTTCAAAAGAGATCATCAGTAAAGAGAAAGGAAAAAAGGTGTGAAGGTGTTCCGGGATGAAGCATTCACCAGTGCTTCAGCGAGAGACCCAATCTAGGGATGTTGGTCTGTTTATTTGTTTTTAAAGAAAATTGTGTATTTTATAATACAGAGTAGGATGAAATCAATAACAGGAGCGTTTATAGAATAGATTCATTTTGGATGCTCAGAGACTACTACCACCATATTTCTGGCTACCATAACCTTCCCACTTGGGAATGAGCATGTGTGACCTGGATTTTGTTGTTTTACATTGCTGCTTCTGAGCAAGCATATTGAATAGGCATGGGCAATCCATGGTTCTAAATAGTTCTAAAGTACTTACAAAACTAGGGGGCGCTGGTGCTTAGCTTCTACAGTGTTGCTAAAATTCTGGTGGTGAAAAATTCAGAACTCTAACAAAACTATGAAAACTTCATTATAAATGGCAGTTCCTAATTGGTTCTGTCATAAAAATCACCAATAACAAAATAATCATGCAATTTTGAAAGTTTTGTTAGAGTTCTCAAATTTTCACCACCAGAACTTTAGCAAAACTATAGAAGCAAAGCACCAGTGCCCTCTAGTTTTGCAAGTACTTTAGAACTATTTAGAACCATGGATTGTCCATGCCTAATACTGAAGGTTAGTTAGAGCAGTGTTTCTCAACCTTTTTTGAGCCGAGGCACACTTTTGACATTTAAAAAATCCCAAGGCACACCACCAACCAAAATGAAACAAAATGACACTCTAACATAGTAATACATATATTTAACTGACCTTGAGTTTTGGAGTTGTAGTTCACCTACATCCAGAGAGCACTCTGGACTCAAATAATGTTGGATCAGGACCAAACTTGGCATGAATACTCAATATGCCCAAAAGTGAACACAGATGGAGTTCGGGGGAAATAGACCTTGACGTTTTGGGAGTTGTAGTTCACCTACATCCAGAAAGCACTCTGGACTCAAACAATGTTGGATCAGGACCAAACTTGGCATGAATACTCAATATGCCCAAAAGTGAACACAGATGGAGTTCGGGGAAATAGACCTTGACGTTTGGGAGTTGTAGTTCACCTACATCCAGAAAGCACTCTGGACTCAAACAATGTTGGATCAGGACCAAACTTGGCATGAATACTCAATATGCCCAAAAGTGAACACAGATGGAGTTTGGGTAAAATTGACCGGGTGCCGGAGGGAACCACAGCGAAGAGGAGGGGGAGGAGGGAGGGGCGGGGGGCAAACGGAGCAGGCGCCCCTGGGGCTCTTTCTCCCAAACCGCTGTTTGGGAGCAGGCAAGGCCCCAGAGGTGGCTTCTCCATTTGCCCGAGCTGCCCCCGCATGCGAGAGAATGGCGCAGGCAAACGGAGAAGCCACCTCTGGGGCCTGCCTGCTCCCAAACAGCGGTTTGGGAAAAGGCAAGCCTCGAATTGACTCCGCTTGCCCGAGCCTCTCGCATGCGGAGGGAGGCTCGGGCAACGGAGCAGGCGCCTCTAGGGCCCTGCCTTCTCCCAAACAGCGGTTTGGAAGAAGGCAAGCCCGAGATTGGTTCCATTTCCCCAGTTCTCCCTCACAAGCAGAGCGAGAGCCTGGGGAACAGGCCCTGCCGGGGAGCCGGGTTTGGGCCGCTCGCCTCTACCGCCAGGTTCCGCGGAAGACGCGAGCCGAGCCGACAAACTCGGCCCCAGGCAGGGCCTGGGCCCTGCGGGGAGCCATTTTCCGCTTGCGCCAGCTTCCCGCCTCCTCCTCCCTCCTCCTCCTCCTGTGGGCTCACTTCTGAGGAGGAGGAGAGCCTGGCCTGGCCCCTCCCCTCCTGAGCCTCCCCTGCCTCTCTAGGTCCTAGAGAGGGTCGTGTTCCCCATCCGCTGTCCTGCAATGGGCTGGTGTGCCGCGGGAAAACCTCGGAGGGGGAAGAAAGGCGGGGGGAAGAGGTTTTCTTGCGGCACACCAGCTGATTGCTCACGGCACACTAGTGTGCCGGGGCACAGCAGTTGACAATGACTGAGTTAGAGGGTACCTGGACAGGCATAGGAAAAAATGTATCACAGGAATGTTTGTATGTGATATTGTAAATTCTTCTAGTCCTTTACACACATTAGTTCATATGGCTGTTAGTATGGGTAGCTGACTGCCCACCTAACAGATTGAAAACAGCTGTGAGTAGATAAATAGGTACCGCTTAAGCGGGGAGGTATTTCAATAGCACCATAGGCAAATACCAGAAAAATGCTGGCAATTCAATCAAAAAGATGGAAGTCTGTGAACAGGGCTCTTTGGCATTGAGGATGGAATGACAGCACCCCCTCATGACTGGAATCGAGCACAGCCTCCAAGACGTCGAAGGGGGAAGAGCTTATATACCTTAATAATAATAATAATACTTCATTATATTCTGCCCTATCTCCCTAAGGGGACTCGGGGAAGATTCCAACATATCTCGGCATTACTTCGCGAACAAAGATTCTTTAGGAAGGACTCATCCCACGCTTTTTACAAGCACGTTGATGACTAAAAAGGCCAATCTGAGATAGGCAAGTCCGGTTGCAGAAAACACAGCAGAAAGTCTCCTTGAGTGATGCTGTTTCCAAGTTGTGTTGCCGTTTCTCTTCGAGACCCATTTGGCGTGTCTTCTCAAAAGAGGCCGTAGCATTGTGGATAGTGCATCTCCATGCCTCCCAATGTGAGGCCAGGGTGGACCATTTTTGGTGATCCATTTGGCCAAGCCTGAGATGTTGTTTCAGGTGGCCCCTCTTTTTGGGGGTGCCTCTCTTGCACTGACCCGTGGCGAGTTCACCGTACAGTAGTATCTTTGGGAGGCGGTGGTCCTCCATCCTAGAGACGTGCCCTGCCCAGCGCAGTTGCGTTTTCAATAGCATGACTTCAATGCTGGTGATCCCTGCTTGTTCAAGGACAGCAACATTCATCACATAGTTGGTCCAGTTGGTCCAGTGTATATTTAGGATTGTGCGAAGACAGCGCTGATGAAAGCATTCGAGGAGTCGTAGGTGCTGGCGATAGGTGATCCATGTTTCAGACCCATATAGGAGAATAGACAGTATGATAGCTCTGTACACACTGATTTTGGTACATTATTATATTCTGCCCTATCTCCCCAAGAGGACTCAGGGAAGATTCCAACATACAAAATGGCAAACATGCAATGCTTCAATAAAACAGACAAATATGAACGAGTAATCCAAAATAACCCCACATATGAAAATAAAATCAGAACCAAACTTCAATGAAATATATTCAAACCTAAGCAGCAAAACATTTGCACTGATTTACAAAAAGCCAACTGAATCTGTGTACTGTCTGTCCTGATATAATGGCTTTGAATATTTGCCGTGTATGTGTTTTGTGATCCACCTTGAGTCCCCATTGGAATGAGAAGGGTGGAATATAAATACTGTAAATAAATAAATAAATAAATAAATAAATAAATAAATGCTGGGCAGGGGATTGTGGGAGCAAAGTAAAATCTCCAAGTTCTGAGAAAGACAGAAGCTTCAGAGATCAGCCCCACTTGCCTGGGGAAATTATAAGTAATTATATTCAAAGAGCTTTGGGCTATGACACTCAATCTTCTTTCTGATAAACTGCTTTGCAGCACTTTTTAAGGTCCACATCCAGGTTTTCATCTTCTTTTTTGGTGTCATCCTTCTCCCTGACCATTGTTCATTTGTCATTGCAGTTTATGGCGGAGTGTAAGTTTCACATTTTAATTTTGAAAGATTTCATCTGCTCAAGAGAACAAGAAATTCTTCAATCATACATGCTTGGAATACAAGTAGGGTATTACCAAAAATGCATTATGAATATGACAGATTGTAGTTCCTTATCATTTCTATAATATATGAAACAGTCATTAAAGGACACACAGAGAAAATATCTAAATTTTACAACAGTTATGAGTATGAGCAGGGTATAAATATTGAATGCATTCTAAGTATATATTTGTGTGCATATATATTTCAATGCATTTTAAATTATGCAGAACTACCACATTGCTCAACTATATTAGGACCCTTGATACCAATAGATCACTTTAAATAAACTTAAAATTCTGTGATGAAAACCATTCTGAGCTATTCATTCTGTGCCAGTTTTGATATCAATCATTGTGCCAGCATGCAGCATTTTTAATAGATTTCTAAAGATTTCTGAAGAAGAATGGTAGATATTTAGCAAAATCTATCACAGAATAATTCTTCTCTATTAATCATGGTATTAAGACGAAAAGGAGACACACATCAAGATTTAACTGCTATTACTCGCAATTGGGTCTAAAAACAGTAATAATTCAGCATTATATCACTCACACATTTGACAAGAGTTTAATACATTTCTTCTGTACATGCTGCAAATGTATGTGTGTGTTTTTTTTAAAAAAATTGCACAGTTGGAAAAGCATTCCTTAAAGTTATGAAAGCAGTGGTCTTTCATTGTAGCAAGACTAAAGCATTCAATATACTAGTAGGATTAATAAAACCTCAGATACCCACTGCACTCAATTGATCTTGCAAGTTAGCTTTATAAACAGTCTCTGTGGCCTCTCTTTGGGAATCCAAAATTCAACTGTATCAAACCAAGTTGTGTGGCAACTCCAGCTATGAAAGAAAATCATTTCCATGCCCACTTTCTTGGTTGCAGTACATGAAGGAAAGTATGGAGGTGAACTCTAAGAACTGAGCAATGGCAAAAAGGATTAGATGTGACCTTAGATTTTTTTAAAAAAAGAATATAGGGCACGATATAAAAATGTTAATGAACAAACAAAATTTAAATTTGGAAGAGGTGATCTCTTAAAAAGTGGGACTTCAAACCATTTGAAGTTTTAAAGGTTAAAACCAATATTTATTTATTTATTATTTATTATTTCGGCTTCAAGACTGCTCCCTCTAGAAGCTCGGAGCGGTTTACAGCAGTGTGAAACAAGAAGTGTAAAACAAGCAAGATAACACCAAGTTAATCTAAAAGATACTACTGACGCTAAAATAATTCTAAAACTACACAGTGAGCATAACAGTTTACTCGGCCGGAAATGCCAAGCGAAAGAGAGCCGTCTTGCAGGCTCTACGAAATGAAGACAGTTCTCTAATTACCCTGGCTTCCTCTGGTAGTGCATTCCACAGAGTTGATGCAACCACCGAGAATGCCTTTTGTCTTGTTGAGGATAGATGATATTGTCGGATGGAGGGAACATTGAGGAGATTTTGTTCGCTGGAGCGTAGGGATCTCTGGGGACAATATGGGGAGAGGCGGTCCCCACACTGGCCCAAGACCATACAAGGCCTTAAAGGTTAATACCAACACCTTGAAGGAGATCCGGTGCTCAATAGGTAGCCAGTGCAGTTGCCGCAATATTGGTGTAATGTGGCATCTCGCCAGGGCCCCGTCGAGAAGGCGTGCCACAGCATTCTGCACCAACTTGAGCTTCCGGATCGTCCCCCAGGGTAGGCCCATGTAAAGGGTGTTACAGTAATCCAGTCTCGAGATGACCGTCGCCTGGATCACCGTGGCCAAGTCATTCCCAGAGAGGTAGGGCGCCAGCCGCCTAGCCTGGCACAGATGGAAAAATGCGGTTTTTTCTGACCGTGGAGACCTGAGTCTCCATGGACAGCAATGGATCCATTTGGACCCTCAAGCTTTTTACTAGCTTTTTATATCTTTATACCAAGCTTTTTATATCTTGAATAAGCACAAAAAACAAGAGGCAAGCAGTGCATGTCCTTTAGTATCAGAGTAAAATATTTTTATATCTTGCACCAGTTTGCAGCCTAAATGTTATATATGAAACCAATTGAAGCCCTGGAACACTTTTCAGAGTAGCCCCCTTACAAAATACACGGTGACTTGTAGAATCCAATTTGAGAAATTACATTAGTTTCAGGCCATCTTTTAGCATTACAAGTGCTTCCTTTCCTTGTTTCAGTTTTAACACTCACAGATGCATATTTTCCCTATATTTTTGGTGACTAGACAACAGCAGTGATCACCTCATAATGCAGGGTTGGTGATGGCCTCAGCTTTGCCAGGCAAGTTCATCTTTTGAAAAACGAAATTAAAATGTGCGAAAATACTCATAAAATCAGCTATTCTGATTTGCTTTCATTCTTGTCTTCAAGAACAAAATGAAGAAATATTTACATTCTAAATATTTGCAATATGCTAAGAGGTGCAGCAGTAACGATGTCCCAGGTCAGAACGGGCTGGCTCACTGTCAGGGACCCTTAAGTTTGTGAAGTGGAATCGGTCAGCATTGGGCTGTCTGATTCTTGATCCAGGACCCATGCATGGTTGCCAACCCTGTTTTCATTGTAACCAACAAAATTGTGGTCTTTGGGCCGGGAGTTTAGCACAGCGGTTAAAACAGCAGCTGTAGCTGCAAGCTGCAAGATCCGAACGTGGCAAGTTCGAATCCCGGGCTGACTTGGGTTAAGTCAGCTGTAAGCCCTGCCCCTGATGACCTAAGCAGTCGAAAGCAGCTAGCTGCAAGTAGAAAAATTAGGTACCGCATAAGCGGGAGAGGTATCTTTAAAAAGGACTTTTTAACTTCAATAAATACTGAAGACGAGTACTGGTAGAGGATTCGGATGGCTGGCAGGCTCTTCGTCAAAGAAGGAGGTAGTAAGGAGGATGGAACAACAGTGCCCCCCTGTGATGAAATGGAGCAGCAGCACCCAGTGACAAATATAGCAACAGCACCAGTTGGAAGCGAGGAAGAACAAGGCTCAATCAAGAAGATCCTCCTGCTATATGTTGTTGTATGTCTTGTACATCAAAAACGGCAGGGATTGTCTGCTGTATGTGTTCTGTGATCCGCACTGAGTCCCCTTGGGGTGAGAAGTGCGGAATATAAATAAAGTACATTATTATTATCCCAAACCATTGTATTGGTTTTTTTTGTGGGTTCCTGGCAAGGGAAGATTGGTTGCCACTGCCCACAAAAATATGTTTTGATTTCAGCTAACTTTCTGTATATTCTTGTATCTAATATAAAGAAAAGAAAGGGATCAGACTGTAGTGAGAAATAGAACTGTTTAAAAATTGGGTCCATGGAGTTGGAAAAGCAGTCTATCTACATCTTTACTTACCTCAGTAGCAAATTGTTGCAGTCCACCAATATTAATTGGTCCCTCCTCGGTGGCATATAAATTGCATCCACCCACACAGAGATCTGAAGTTGGGCACACCATCCCACATGTCAGCCCAAGTGGGTTGTCAGAAAATATCATTTTGGCAGCTCCATAGTAATTCTGCAGAAACAAAAACACAACCCCCACATTAGAAGAAATGTGAAATATGAGAGGAAAATCTCTCACTCTTTCATTTGTTTGGCATGAGCAATGTTAACAACAAAGATATTTACCACTGTTAACAATTCTATTCCAAAAGTGATCAGACATTGCCCAGCCACAGAATTTTTAAATCGATTTTTCAGCCTTATTTTGAAGGCTGAAATATTTTGATTAGTTTTGGTGGATTTAAAGCCCCTTGTTCTCGGATAGTGAAATGCAGAAATAATGTGGTGCTGGCACAACCTTTCTGTAATAGGACCCTCTGTTCCTAAATCAATTACATACAGGAAAATTCAAGTTAATGTAATTTCACTCCCAATTTTCTTCTCAGTCCAGAGGATCCATCAAGACATTTCCTATAAATCATGATTACTTTAACATTTTCCATAAACTCCTCCACTGATCCTCAGCAAAGTAAACTTATAAATGTATACTATATAACATATGTATGTAATTTTTTTCACTATTAAAAGCAGCACATCTATGTTAGCTGTCCATGGGTATATCAGGAATAGTTGGTGCAACCTATATCCTATAAGCAGGACTCCAGCCATTCCCAGGGGCATTGTCATATTATCCTGTGGCAGTAAAACACATACCCACATTACTTCTGTGACCACCATGCTAAAGTATGCATATAATAATCTCTTAACTCAGGCAATACTCCATGATAATTTATGAAATAGGCTGCAGTGTGTGAAAACCTATGTCAAGTAAAATTAAAACAACTGGTTCCTTTGCCTTCTCAGTTATTTCCTTACTTAGCTTAGAAAGATATGGTGAGAGATTGTGTTAGACTTGATTTTGTTGCACCTGCAGCTTCTTCTTGTTCAATTTTGGTGAAAGGGAAAAGGGTTGCAGGGCTTTGTTGGTTTGTGAATTCATGATATTTTATTTTCCTTTTCATTGGGCACAACTACTTGAGGTAAATGAATTGGGGTGTGATTGGACACTGTGACACCTACTTGACACATGTGGCCCATTTGCCCTAACACTGGTCAAGGCCATTTAATATGTTAAAAAAGGTGCTGGATGCCTTCCTGAAACTCTCCACATTTTGTAGAAGTGTGAACAGTTGAATTGCTTCCTATTCAGAAGTGAACGCATCTGGTCACGTGGTGTTACAAAACCCTTAACAGACAGTAGCAAAAGCTATCTCCATTATAAAATTTAATACACAGTAGACAGTCCAAATATAACAATTAATACTTATAAGCAGCTAAAACTTAAACATAAACATGTTAAAACCATTATAAAATTGCTCTGGTTGCAGAAAGAAATGAATGTCAATAATTCATAGCAAATTTGTGCTTCCTTTGTGAACCACACATATGCTAAAAGTAAAGCTTTATTTCCTAACAAAGTTGACTTATCAAGTTGAATAGAAAACCGAGATGTTTTTTAAATAGCCACACAAGGAATCTTCAACAGTTTGAGCCATTTCATCCATTCTTCTTTGCACTGTATTATTGCTCAATGAAATTTTCTTGATAATATCAGATGCTGGCTTGTGTAGCACATTACATATTACTTCATTTATAGATGGTATAATTAGTTATTCACCAATAGTATGAGGTTTTCCCGATTTGGCAATAATTAACGAAATATTGTAAGAAGCAAGCAAGCCATCACCATCTTGTATGGTTGCGGTTAAAAAGAGTTTTGCCAATCTTGGTTGTTTGATAAATTTTTCTTTTAGTGTTTGAAAATAAGATAAATCCTTTCTTTTTTATCACCATGAATTTTAGTCAAATGTTCTTGTAGTCTGGAAGGCTTCATAGCTACGTTTGATAAAACTTTCTGGCAAATCAGGTACATTGGTAATGTATTGTTTACAGACAACTCACTAAAGCCATATTTCAAATATTTGATATTATATTGTCTATATTTTTTTCTTTGGTCGAGCCATTATCATCTGTAGAAAAAATAAAATTTTATGGAGGTATTTTTAATTAATATCTTTTTGTGATTTTTTGAAATATTTTTGTAAAAAACAAACTAAAATAAATATGAATGCAATAAATAAACATATTATTAATTGCAAAGTGCATATAATTATTACAAAATAATACTCACCAATTATAGTTGCACTATTTGTTAGTTAACTTTGACTTGTCACAATCACTACAATCTAACTTAAGAGTTATATTACGCTGTAATTTTCCTGTAATAATTACAGGAAATTTCCTGCTTCATAGCGTGCTTCAAAATCTGCTGGTAGTTCCTCCCAACTGAGGAACTGCGGCTTCACAGTGGTCAAAGAAACAACAAAGTTTGCCAGGACCATAATTAAAACACAAGCCCATGGAATACAATGACAATGATTTTGTTAATTGTTTCTGAAGACGACAAAAATGTAAGATTAAAAGTAGGAATAAGTCTCTTTCTCCTTCTTCCTTACATGTGTATGTAAGTATTTCAAATGAAAAAGGTCTATTTGCCACAAAAATACTAGTGCTAAAGGGGCACAAGATCACAAGATATACACTGGCATGAAAACACAATCTCGTCACAAAATGAGATATAACTATGGGAATAAATTTGATAAAAAGTTCTGACTTGCATGTCATTTCAATAAAACTGACTTTCAATAAAACTGACTGGATACCACATCTCAAATGGTTGGAAGAGAAGAACTGTATTGATGAATTTCAGTGGCAGCTGCAATCACAGCTGGCCAGCTAGGGGAGAAGGAGGAAGTGCCAGGAATAGTCAACTTGCACCATCCATATGCTTCATGCATCACTTATACATTTTCATAGAGTTGCTCAGCCCATCCAACAACAGACAGAAAACTGGCACATTATTAAGCAGCCTCAGGGCAAAGAGTGTTTGGAAAGTCTTTTTGGCAAAGATTTGTGGTTTGTAGACTTGGGGATCCATTGTTCATGAACACTGCAGAGGCAGATGGACAGAGAGCAGACAGTTCTTCTCCCCTCGTTCCTGCATGCTACCTTGAATTAACATCCTTTCCAACCTACCTCCTAACCACCAAGCTACACACTGTCATTTAAAAACAAGAAATGCATGGAAATATAGGTTAATTTATTTGTCAAAATGCGAAAGCCTTTTAATACATGATGAAAGCTGAAATATTAAGCCAGATGTCTTTTACACTAGGGCTGGAACCTAAAGAGGTATTTACTTTTAAGTGACAAATCAGTGCATGCAAATCAGTAACCATTTTAATGTATTACCCAAAGGTTTTCCTTGGAAATCAAATGGCAACCAATTCAACAGGTAGCTATTTGGTTTTGCAGTTTTTCTCCCCAGTGTTTTCCTCTAAAACCCAATTAATTATATAATAGTGAAAAGACAAATTTTCATGTCCTAATGTACTGGTGCGGTATCTTTATTAGAATACTTCCATTATGTAAATTTAAATGTTGATTGTTTTCCTCTGTTACTGGATTATTAGTGTGATTAAATCCTTGCCAAGATGCATTATTCATTGGATTTAAAGTCACTATGTACATTTTATATGAACCGTGCAACTTCAGTGAAATAGGCATCATGGTCCCCCATACTACTAAAGACAAATGCAATGAATGAATTACAGAGGAGTAGCCACAATCCAAAATGTCCAATTTAGCACTGGATTGTGGATGACCCACTTTGTAGTTCTGGATTAAATTATTTCAGAGTTCATAAAAGCCCCAAAATATCAACCAGTAACTAGCTATAACTGAATATTAATATATGGAGTAAACAAGTTTTTTTATCAGTTATGCTGATGGCCTGAAAACATCCTTAGCTTCATTCGACAAGCAAATGCCAAAATAACTCATTTCCCTGGAGCTGAAAGACAAATGCAGTGCATTCACACCTTCCTTGTCCCACCTAATTGGGAAGGTAAGTAAAATATTAAATTTGCTACCATCATTATCTTATTTCAAAGAGCTGTATGAAGTGAAAGGAAGAAAATATTGGAGACATAAAGAATCCAGAAATAAGGAAGGATCTCAATTAGAAGCTAATGGAGATTAATAGACTAATTAGAAACCTCTAATAGAGAACTCTAGATAAGCATGATTTTCTCCCATAAACAATTCAGTGGGAAGTGTTGGCAAACTGATGCCTGCTGAATTTCCCAACAATATGGCTAGTTACGTCCTATGTTAATTATGATGGCAGCTGTAGATGAAAACGCTGGAAGAAACCATAATAATTTGGTGGTTTCAAATGTTAGATTTCTATATGTGGATGCAGAATCACAAGCTACACCATCTAGTTCCTCAAGAGAAACAATAGTGACAGATGTCACCCAGAAAGGTAAAATATTTTGCATAATAATCATCTTTTTTTTTAAAAAAAAAAGAATGTTGTGATTCAGGCACCTGTGAGAAAGTTACTGATATTTAAAAGGCCTATGTATCCAGCTCTAGGAAGAAAATACCCCAAGGTAGCTGTGTTACAGCAAAAATAACAACAAAAATATATCCGCAAGATGAAGACATTTATTATCACATAAGCTTTTGTGAGCTAGTATAGTCCATAGTATCTCCAGTCAAATTAATTAGTTTCAAGACCCCATTTGAAGAAGAAAAGAGTGCTTTTCCTCCCACAAACTGTACATTATTAATTGTTTAAATCAGACACCACAATAATATAACAGAAATACCATTTACAAAGTATAGTTCAAACGGTGCCCACAGCATACTGATGAGGATAAAGAGAATTTCACAAAAGAGAATTGCTGAAGCTTATATCCTTGGCAATGCGCAACTCTCTATGAACTTTCTTCTTCTTGCCAAGAACCACCAAAGCAAAAAACTCAGGATGTACATGTTGGGCATTGATAATATTAGGAAACTGCCTTTTACTAATTCAGATTTTTTTTCCATCTATGCTTAGAACCATTTAACAAAATTCAGAGGATAGAAAACTTGCAGCTTTTCAGCTGTTTTCGATGAGAAATTCTGTAATTCCCAACAACTGGCCAGGTCTGGATGATACAGATGGGGGTTGTGATCCAAAACCATCTGGTGGCATACCCCTGCTCTGACGGCAAGTAATCTCAAAGAACACAGATTTCTGTCTTGCAATCATCTTCCTGATCTTCTTCAATAATTAAGAACTGATAGTAAACTAATCTGCATTCTATGTATGTGTTCTAATGCAGAACCAGAAGTGTACCCCCCTTTTTTGGGGGGGGGGTATAAGACAAGCTTCTTTTTCCATTGTCCAATTGTCATAGAAACTTCAACCTATCATAGTTCTAAGGGTATATGATTTTTACAATTAGAAGTTTCTGCACTTGTCCTTTCCTATATGTTGTTTGATGGCATTTCTATAACAGTCACCTCTGGTCTGGTTTAGATATTCTCCATTCTGCACTCCATTTAAAACACATGTAAGAATTGTCTTGCAGGATTAGGTCAAAAATAATTTAGTCCAAAATTAGTGTTCTAATATCAGCCAGGGAGGCAGGCAGGATGGTCTATTATAGTGATAGTCTTTTCCTATTTGATCCAAGCAACTTGAAAACTGAATATATAAATGAAACAAATACACAAGGAGGTCACATTTAGTCATGGCTAAAAGCCACCACTGAAGGTATTTTCAATCACCTTTTCATTGGGAAAACATTTACACTTTAACATAAGTCTTCTGGAGCAGGGATAACGGGAACCAAGCAGGCCTCTTAGCCATGCTTCTACAGAAAACAATCATCTGGCAGATCAAAAGTCACTATAACAGCCTCAACAGTTCGGCAGCCCATCCCATGCCATCAAACGTCCCATGTTGCATAGGAAACAATGGGGGGGGGGGGTGGAGCCAGGCAGTGGATGCATCCCTCCATGGGATGGGGTGAGGAGGAAGGTGGGTGAGGTGGCGCACAGAGACATGGGTTCCCCACGCCCCCTCTGGGCCTTGTCGGATTTTCCACCATGTGTGACGAAGCCCAGCCGAACTATACTTCTCAATATGCCTTTTGGATTATAAATAACTTTTTTAATGAAAGCTAGCTTGAGAATTAAAGTGCAGCACCAAAGTTATCCATTTCAAAGAATACATTATTAAGAATGTGGAAAATTTCTTTAATATAAAAACAAAACACAAGGCTCTCAGATTGAAAACAATGCACATTAAGAGAGAAGTTTTAACATAGTCCTCCAACTACTCTTCTCTCCACCCATCCCTGAATTATGCTTTACAAGGGAAACGTTCCAAACATGAAGGAAGCTCTGTATCAGAGTAAAAGAAATTACCAGGATGGAAAATGCTAGAAGAATGGTTAAAACATGTGAGTGCACTAGTCCTAACATGGATTGGAGTTATGTCCATATACTGCAAACTACATAATTCATATAGTATGTAGTTTGACCCTCAAATTCACAGAGGTGCACAGTTTCTCTCTATATATTGTTAATGGTGATTTCCTTGGTCTAGTAGCCTTTCAGGGGGAAAGTGTATGTTTATTCTTATTTTACAGACAGAAAAAAAAATGAAATTAAATCAATAAATGATGGTAATTCTTCCAATCCTACCTGATCTTGAACAACACGAAGTTCTTCTGAACATTTAATGTAATTTTTGTTTTCTATAATCTGAAACCATTATTTCATTTTCCTGCTTCAGTAATTGAGAACTGTTCCCCATCTTTCTTTCAATACTGCACTTATATAAACCTATAGCTATAGGTTTTACTAGAAACTTCCAATTCACCCACTCCCATTCATACCACCTTGTTACCCAATGAATGGTCTTCCATTCCAAATGTAGGTTCTGTCATTCATGTATACTGTATGTATATTCCATTTTATCACTTATCTGCCTTGTTGTTGTTTATTTATTCAATCGCTTCCGACTCTTCATGACCTCATGGATCAGCTCACACCAGAGCTCCCTGTTGGCCGTCACCACCCCCAGCTCCTTCAGAGTCAAGACAGTCACTTCAAGGATACCTTCCATCCATCTTGCCCTTGGTCAGCCCCTCTTCCTTCTTCCTTCCATTTTCCCCAGTATCATTGTCTTCTCCAAGCTTTCCTTTCTTCTCATGATGTGGCCAAAGTACTTCATCTTTGCCTCTAATATCCTTCTCTCCAATGAGTAGTCAGGCTTTACTTCCTGAAGTATGGACTGGTTGGATCTTCTCGCGGTCCTAGGCACTCTCAAAACTTTCTTTCAACACCACAGTTCAACTGCTATATGCCTTTCCCAATCTTGAAACAGTCTGTTGTTCCATGGTCAGTTCTTAGTGTTGCTACTTGGTCATTATACAGATTCCTCAGAAGACAGACAAGGTGATTTGGTATCCCCATACCACCAAGAACTTGCCACAATTTATTATGATCCACACAGTCAAAGGCTTTAGAATAGTCAATAAAACAGAAATAGATGTTTTTCCGAAACTTCTTGCCTTTCTCCATTATGCAGCGGATATTGGCAATTTGGTCTCTCGTTCCTCTGCCTTTTCGAAACCCAGCATGTACATCTGGTAACTCTCTCTCCATGTATTGCTGGAGTCTTCCTTGCGGGATCTTGAGCATTACTTTACTGGTATGTGAAATAAGTGCCACTGTACAAAAGTTTGAGCATTCTTTAGCATTTCCCTTTTTTTGGTATGGGGATATAAGTTGATTTTTTTCCAGTCTGATGGCCTTCTGTCATCTGTTTTTCTTTCTCACACATTTCCTGTTGCTCACATTTATAGAAGGCTCACTGAATAAGTCCCCATTGGGCAATTAAGTCAATGGATATACTATAAGTGAGAGTAAATAACAGGAATCAGCTGCCCTTTTCTCCTTACACGTTGCTTCATACATTGTCTCATCAAAAACAATACGTGATCACCCATATTATTTTATTTCTAAAGAAGTGATTATAAAATATATTACCTTCCATTCTCTAATTACTTATTTTGAGAATTGTTTCATAGCTATTGATGGATGAGCACAATTGAGAAGTTCTGCTCAGAAACCCAGCACAGAAAACCACTGCTTATATCACCAGGCTTCTCACATGTTATTTTCTCTTCTGTCCTTCTTTCCGACTCTTTGTGAGAAGAAGAGGAAGAAAAACAGCACCTGCAAAGGTTGGCAGAAGTCAAGTTCTCCAGCTCTCTTGCAAATGGAGATTTTGGAGCACACCCAAACTGTCTATTGTCAACAGGAACTCTGGGAGTTATAGCTATTTATCTAAGTAAGCATTCACGCTTGTGTAATGCAAGATTTAAGCATCTCCACTGAAAAGTGAAGAGGTAGGTTTAACTGAGAACAGTCTTTCTCTTGTTCTGTGTATATGCACGTGCATGATTTTTCATACTCAAGGTGGGAGGAAAAATAAAAATTTCCTGGTGTTCATCTTGGCAGAGGAATCTTATAATTTAGGAACAGCTGAAAAGCAAAATTCTGCTTATTGTTTTCCTTTTTCTCCCAGTTCAGAATTTCGTAAGCTCCTGATGATATGAGTATTGATGAGGAGGTTATAGATAAAGAAAAAAGGCTGTATGTCATCAGAAGCAGACTTGGTCTTCATCATAATCAAAAGTGAGGATTCCACCCAAAAAAAAAAGATGCCAATTTGCCAAACGATATAGCCCAATGTAAATTAATATATGCAAATTCAGAACTAAATACTGTTTAAATAGAAATATACTGTAAACTATAGTAGAGAATACGGCTAACTTGGTGCTCACTCTGTTCTCCGGGTGCCAACTACTGATTGGCAACTGCATTGGTATAGCATAACTTTTAACAATTTACAAACTTTACCCTGGACTGGGACAGACAAAATGTATATTTAAAGAGTGGTTCAGTTTAAATAGTGGACTGAACCCTTGACTCGTCTTTTAATAGAGGAAGCAGAATAAATGAACTCTAATTACAAGCTGAGCAGGAGGCCAGGGAGAGGTCAATTTGGCCTGCTGTCACACCCCAGCCAGGTACAAGGAACAAACCAGACCAACGCCATGTTAAAACCAAAGTTGCAGAGAAACTCAGAAGCAAGCCTCCGCAGCAAACTCTCAGTGAACTCCAGGCATCCAAGGTCGGGCGCAGCCCGGCTGGTTCGCAGGCTGATAAGCAGTCCTGGTACCAGGGAGCAACAGATCCTCCCAAGAGGTCAGGTGTTTGTCCTAATCAGCTTACATTCCAAGAGGGCCGAGATGCGGTGGGAACAAAACTCTTCCCAACCGATCGTGTGAGAGAACTCTGACGTAGCCAGCGTATCCTAGATCAAAGCAGCCGGGGCCTATAAAGATTCACCCCGGAGTGAGCTCGGGATCTCGTGCCAATGTTTTAGCTACTTTGCCAGGACTCATGGAACTTTGTCTACCGGGGGGCCTGTTTGCCTTTGGACTCTGAATCTTACCAAGCTTTGTACGAAGAAACTCCTGGATTTAGCCAATTGCGGCACCAAGATCATTGTTCTCTTATTGGACTCTTAAGGACTATTATTTTGTTGCAACTGGATGCTGGGAGCATCACTGAACTATTCTTCCTTTACTTTCTCAACCTATTTTTACCTATTTTTCCTTATTCTAAATAAAGCATTTAACAGCAGTTGCTGTGTGTTGGTTTACTAAGGGTCCGTCCAAGTCTTAGGTTGCAACACCTGCAGTAATTTCAGAGCTGAGAGAATTTGACACAACCTCCCAAATTTCTGAAAGTATTCTCAAGAAATTATTAGTCCCTTCTTCAAGGCCATCCAATGAAATAATATCTGAGCCTAGACCTGATCACCTTTATTCTAACTCATGTTTTTATAACATCGCATCATCCTTCACCAAAGGTTGCAATAAAAATCAGGATTGATCTTATGACCCTTCTGGTCAAAGCTCCTCATTCTGCTTGGGGTATACAAATGACTTGTAACCATCTATCAATTGAACTCCCCAGATTTGGCTCTTTTTCAAATAGAATTTGGTTGAATAAAATTGACCCTAGTGGAAGACAATGGCCAAATCACATCCCTCTAGTCCAATTATTTAATTACAAACACTACTGCCCTTTGAAGGCATGTTACAATACTCACCTAATGAGATTCAACTGAACATGAAGTAGGTAGCAAAACTCCATGTCTGCATCAGGAAGATAGGTCCCCAAATGAATGATTATTCAGAGAAGTCTGACGTTTACCATTATTCATCAATAAAAATGGGTTTGGAACTAGAATGCTTTGTAAATGTTTTTAATTAAATAGATGCCTGCTCATGCTTTGTTTATGAAATGGCTTCTCCTGGGCAATTCCAGAGGAAGGCATGCATCTAAGTGGATAGGATGTGTTGTGGTTTCCTTTATCAAAATGTCAATAAGTGCTGCATTGGTAACCAAGAAAACAGAAGCCAGGCATCAATAATTGGTAGCAAACAGAGGTGGATCTCCACATGTATCACTTGGAAGCATTACATAATGTGCATGTAAATGAGATTGTTGTTACTTGAAAAAACCTATTAAAAGATGTGGGATCAATACTATTAGACCAGAAGAAATTACATTTTCTATCAGGAAATGCTCATACCATTGAGATTTTCCTCCAACTCTAGCATCCATTATTTATACTCCACAAACAGACTTCCTGATATTGTAGGTTTCTCAAATAAATAACAGTTGTAAGATTAATGGCAATGGAAACGATGGATAAAAAAATGTGCAGCAGAATCCTAAGTATTCATTTCAATGAAAATAAATGCTACTGATTTCATTGAAATCTGTTTCTAAGAAAGCATGCATGGTTATCCTGTTTTAAGAGGACTATTTACACCTTATATACACCCCACCTTGCTTTTACTGAATGAAGGGAGATATTCCCTTAGCCCCAATCTTACAATCTTAGCCCCAATAATTTTAGCCAAATTTTAATAGTTTTTAAGGATCCAATATGTTAAAAGTGTGATTGTATTATGCCTTGTTTATTTAAACTATTTTTGATTTGTTATTTGCACCTCTGACATTGAATGTTTGCCAATATGTTTTACTTTGCTGTAAGTTGCCCTAAGTTCCCTTGGAGAGATGGGGCGGGCTATAAATAAAGTTTTTTATTTATTTATTTATTTATTTATTTATTTATTTATTTATTTATTTATTTATGTATCTTGAAGAAAATATGCATGAGTTTCAGAAACCGAAGTTGGATGACAGGTCCCTTTCTCAGTTAATAACAGTCACACAGGAGCAGGTCTTGAAGTATTGAAGGACCATGCAAAAGGATACAGGATATGTAAGGTCATAGGAAAAGCCTTGCTGGACAATAGTACATGCCGATCTAGTCCAGTATTCTGTTCAAACAATTGACAACCAAATGCCTCTCAAAAACCCACAAAAAAGACACAAATGCAACAGTAATGCCAACCCTATATGCATGTACCTCAGCAACCGGTATACTGATACCATATATAGAATGTCAATTTGTCTATGAATGTGTATGTGCATCCATCTCTCTCTCTCTCTCTCTCTCTCTCTCTCTCTCTCTCTCTCTCTCTCTCTCTCTCTCCCCCCTCTCTCTCTCCTGGATCTCTAACCAGTCCTCACAAAGACTCATGACTAGAAAGCCCTGTCAGAGCCAATAATACTGAAACAGATTTGACACTGTATAAGGCAGCTTCCTTTTGGTGTGGATCATCTGTAGCTTCCTCATTCAATTATTTACAGACCAGGAAGGGCATCTTATTAACACCATGGATTATTAAAAACAGTGTGGATGAATAGTCCGCTGGTGCATGGTTCCTACTGTTTTGTTTCTTTTCTCTTTGTAAGGGTAGAAACTATTTAGAAATCATTCATTAATGTGTAAGGCACAGGAAATATGGTTTATTGCACCTAGATTTTTCAAGGATTTTAAAGCCAACGACAAAAAGTTGATTTGTTTTGAGCACAATAAACCACAGTTCTGGATGTAGGCATCAATATATTTATCCCATCTAGCTTGTTAACGTGATCATTCAACAGGTTGGTTCAAACACTGAAAATCTATGTAGTGGTTTAATAAGCTAGAAGTCACAGCTTGCACATGAAGATGGCAAAAAGTGCAATCTACCACACATTACTTAGATGGAGGCCTTGATGTATTTAGACAATGAATAAAAACCTGCAATAAATAAGTAAATGAATAAATAAACTAATTATTCCAATTGTTTTCAATTAAAGTTTCACCCAGCTAACCATATAGGGGATTTGTCCTATAAAAGTGTTCAGAGATGGCGCCGGTCATGGAGCACCCTTTGGGAGCACTCCGACCGAGCTTGCCTGATTTTGTAAATGCGACCTGTCTGAGCTATAAAAATCTGCTTGGAGGTTTGGAGTCAGACCCCAAACCTCGGGAACTGGTTGGCGGTGATCCCCAACCTCCCAAAAGGCCAGGAATTGACTTAACTTTGCACCAAGAGCTGTGGCCCAGGAAGGTGTCATCCTGGGAACCGAGGTTGGAGCCAGAGAAGGGTAGTCCAGAACGACCGGAGAGGCGCTGGGTTCTCCGACCAGTGACGGCAGCAACGGCAAAGTATCTGGGATCCCTTAAAAAGAGAGAGCCGCCGGAGCAGACCCCCCTGGTGTCGGGGGATGCCAACCAGACCCGCCTCATGTGAGTCCCCTGGGCAGCCTTCCTTTGGACTGGGCGCCGGGAAGAGGGCTGGAAAGATCCCACCTGATATGCTACCCTTAGTTTCACCTCCACCTTCTTGTATTTATTTATTTAATGTTAGGTAATGGGTTGTTTTTATGTGTATTCTGTGCTAGATTGTATTTATGCATACTACTGTAAACCACTCCAAGCCTTCGGGGAGTGGCGGTCTATAAATGTGAAGCATAAATAAATGAGCATAAATAACCATAATACTTCAGTCTAGCAATGCAGTCTTATATATGACTACTCTGAACTAAGCCCTTGTTGAGCTCCATGCAGAATATTACTTGAGTCACCTTGAACCCCAACCATCATCCCATACATCAGGTTTTCCAAATTCATTGTCATTGAGGGCCACAAGACCTTTATGCCAATTGTTTTATGTAGACTATTTTAACATTGTTTTTTATCATAGCCTTTTCAGATATTGTTTTACCTGTGTGGACGTGCATGACCCTTGCTCTGGGCATTAATAAATGGTATACATGTAGGTAACATCAGCCTTATTGCTGCCTTCACAGAGCAATTGAATCCATGGACATGACACTCCTGGATAAAGAGGACCAACTATCTATCTATCAACACACACACACACATACACACATACACACACACATATACATACATACATACACATAGTGGTCAGAGCTCTTTAGTTTGAGTCCCCAGATGTTATTGAATGACAATCCCATCACTTTTGATTATCTGCCATGTGACTGGGAATAATAGTAAATGCAACTCAGCAGAGCACTTATGGCTCTGAAGTTGGGGAAAGGTCAAAGACATCTTAAAGACAGACATCATATCCACATCCATGTATCTAAATTCAAAGCCCACTATCCTGACTGAACAGAACTGCAGCCTTCCAGATGCTACTGTATCACAACTCCCATGAACTCTATTCATAATGTCTAACGATGAGAAATACAGGAGTTGTAGTCCAACATCTGGAGGACCATATAAAATAGCATGGCAAGCTGGATTCAGCCCAGCAGGTTTTGGGTTTGACACTTATGCCACACATGAATTAGTATTAATCACATTTAGGTATAAGATGAAAACTATTCACCTTCAATCTACAGTATGATTTCCTGTTTGTTAATACCTTAAATTTCCTTAAATGACTACAGCAAAAAAGGAAGCGCATACTGAATGGAAACAACGACAGGGTATCAATATGTCTGATATTTTGCCATTGATCTTTACTTCACATCATTGCAGTGGCGTCATCAAAACAATTTTACCATTTAATGCAGCTAACGGAAAAGAACCATATGTTGGTTCTCTTATATTGTCATTTCAGTCTCTGTCATTGTCACAATGCAAGGACTCGGCCGGCCCCTTAATCACACACACAGAGACGGTAATCAGTTAACTATTTATTGTATAATAAAGAACAGATGAAAAGGTAATTGTCCATCAAAATATAGAAAAGTCAATCCAAAATAAGGTATGCGTAGTATAGTCCAAAAGCAAGGTTTAGTAATAGAATGTCCAAAGGCAAAGGTCTTGGCAAAGGCTTGGCAAAGGCTCCGCAAAACAAAGCGGATCAAGGAACAAAGCAGGATTCAAACAAGGCCCAAGAAAACTTCTTGGCAAGGCACGAGCCAGCAGCTTGGCTCCGTGGTCCTTCACTTGCTTCACTTCGCTTAGATTAGAAGTGGCCGAGGTACTGAGGATCCGTTCCCACGGATCTTATACTTAAACCCCGGGGCGAGGCCCTCGACGCTCTAGGCTTCGGCGGTAATCTGTGCTACGGGATCTAGCGCTTCTCTGGCGCTCTAGACTGCGGTGCCATTCCCTCCTACTGGACTCGATGCTCTGTCTCCTATCAAAGCTTCGTCCTTGCCTCCCAGCACCTGTCTCACTATCTTCATGAGAGTCAAACTCCTCTTCAGCTTCCATGACCTCATCGCCCATGTTTTCCCAAATTCGCTCCTGAGATCCGTACCCCCCCCCCGGTTTCTCATAACATTAATCGCTATCAGCACTTTCTGCCTCAGCCTGACCTTCCCAGTCTTCGTAAACATCTGGCCATCCCTCATCCCAAGCCAGGCTCTCTGTGGGAGAGGAACGTCCAGCTAACTCGTTAACCCCTTCCTCCATTTCCTCCTCAGCTGCGGCTGGCTCTAATGCAAGTGGGACCCCCCGGTGCTGCCCCCTGCCCCCCAGGCACGAAAGAGAACTGGGTTGCTACAGTCATCTAGAAGGCAAGATATTCTTTCATCAAAGCAGTGTCATTGAGACAGTCTACATAATTACACTATGGCAACTGAAACCAGCTGTCAGCCATCCCAGTACATTAAGTACTGATCGACATCTTAGAAAAGTCAGTGTCTCAAATACATGAACAACATTTCTTCTGAATGCTTTTGTACTTAGCGACCTGGAAAAAGATCAAGATGAGCCGGGGGGGGGGGTGGAATACTGAATAAAAGCCTACTTTCAAAAACCCAGTGCCCCAGAAATCCTTCTAGAGAGGTTAATTAAAATGCAGATTTCTATGTAATTATAACTCAGTGCATAACAGATTTAGTTTCTGTTTTTTAAAAATAACAATCAGTCCCTTGTATTAATGAATCCCTGTATCATTTGCTTTTGAACTTTGACAGGTGATTTTTGGCAACAATTTTCAGTGGCATGTAGGTGACATCTATCCTGTATCTAAAATTAAAGGCAGTTTCTTGAAGCCCCACTTATTAAAATTAAATGTAGCAGTTTTAAATGGCATGCATGAGCGCGCATGGCTTGTGCAAATGAGTACAGACTTTCACATACAGTCTCCAATTTGCATGCACAATTTGAGCTGTCATTTTGAGAACAGGCCCTCTCGTGTCTAACGTTTGTGTTTCATTACATTTTAAATCTTAAATGAAAGAATTACATACAAAACAGGGAAAAGAGAAGAGAGTAAAAAAAGGAAGAAGAAAAAGAAGTAATAAATACCAGGGGGTTGGGGGCTAAGAAAGAGACAAGGAGAGAAGGTTGTTTGAAAGAGCTGGTAAAAGAGAGACAGACAAAAGAATGATGGGAAACAGATAAATAAGGCAATTAATACCAGAGCCAAGTAGAAAGAGAAAAGTAAGACACAACTTTTTGTGGAGGGCGGTTAAAATAGTACATCTGCTGGAAAAGTAAACAGATATTAAAATCTACTAGAAAATAGTGAGATCTTTTTGGAGGGCCAGCCTGGCTCCATACCCGATAATTTCCATCAGTGCCTTGAGGCCATTACTGGATGGCTGCGAGCCAGTAGGTTGAAGGTGAATCCAGCAAAGACGGAGATCCTGTGGTTGGGTCGCCCCGGGGCTTCCTTCCCTGGACAGCGAGACATTATGTCTGTCATCAACAGTCAAAAGTCTTGGACTCTCAACTGACGATGGAGACGCATATCTCCACCGTCAGTAGAGTAGCTTTCTTCCATCTTCGACAGGCGAGGAAGCTGGCTCCCTACCTTTCCCGACGTGCTCTAGCCACAGTGGTCCAAGCCACAGTCATCTCAAGACTGGATTACTGTAATGCTCTGTAAGTTGGCCTTCCTTTGTCAGTGATCCAGAAACTGAAACTGGTCCAAAATGCGGCAGCCCAGCTGTTGGCTGGTGCTTTGATGTCCAGCCACATAACACCTGTTCTCCGTGAGCTGCACTAGTTACCAGTGGAATGCCGGATCACTTTCAAGGTGCTGGTTCTGACCTTTAAGGCTTTGAATGGTCTGGGGCCAGTGTACCGCCTCATCCCATACTGCCCCAATAGGTCTCTACGTTCAGAGTCGTCTCAACACTTGGAGGTCCCCAGTTTCAAACTGTATAGCCTCACCACTACTAGACGGAGGGCCTTTTCGATAATCGCCCCCACCCTATGGAATGCACTGCCTTCCGAGGTCAGGGCCCTCTCTGACCTGATGACTTTCCGGAAGGCGTGTAAAACCTTCCTGTTTCGACAGGTCTTTGGGGCTTAAGTTGTTGATCATTTGGGCACTCATATGCTAATTCTGTGCTCAGCCCGGTTGAGTTATTTTACTGTGATTTTATTTAGTATCTGTATTCTGCTGTGTTTTTACCCTGTTACTCGCTGTAAGTTGCCCCGAGCTATTTACCAACAGTTTTCTTTTTGCTAGACATTAAACAAAAAGGGAAAAGAGAGGGACAAACCAGTGATAATGTTGAAGCACCTAAGCACCCAGTTTGTAAAGACTTGATGTAGAAAGTGTTTGTTAAACATAGACAACCACTAATTAAAAGTAAGCATTGATAAAAACAACAAGACTATGTTTGGAGTAAACATACAACGGATTGAATTGTTACATTATTTTTGCTACGTATTCTGCAAAGATTTGAGATTAATTGGGGAAACTGGTGATGGTATGTATTACCACTATTTCAAGTCTTGGATTTACTTTTCTTTGGTTGTCCAATAGAAATGAATGCAAGGACAGACTTTCTGAAATGTTTTGCTTGTGTTTTTGATTGAAGGGCAGAGACTGCCTTGTGTAAACCGCCCCAAGTAGCCTTCGGGCTGAGAGGAGCGATATAGAAAAATGATAAATGAATAAATACATGTGGAGTAGAAAAGAAATTGAATTATCCACTTAGCAAACCATAGTTGTACCAGTTATCATGTTTCCTTTGAATGCTGAAAATATTATGATATGACAGGGTCAATATCCTCCTCCTGCATGCCACATACAATGCATAAACCAGTACGTTGGCTTTTTTTTTAAAAAAAAAAAACAACAACAACAAAACAGCCATGTTGAATAATGGCACCAATTTACATTGGTGATTGGAAAGATTCCAGTTTCTTGGCCTGAATCTAGTTGCTCTTCCTTTTTCTCCTCCAATATACTTATATAGAGCGTATTTTATTTATATTCTGGTTTTTCTCCTCAACTAAGACTGACACCAGCTTACAAAAATTAAAGCAAATGCATATATATGCAAAGAAAAATAAATAAGTAAATTCAAACAAAAAGTGATTGTTAAAATGCAATTAAATTATCCATAGAATTTAAACCTTCAAACAATTTCATTAAAAATGCAAAAGATATATATTTGCCAAACAGCACACAATTAAAAGCTCTTGCAGTCAGTTTCTAAAATCTCATCAAAGTAGAAACCATCGATTACCAACTACTGAGGCATGATATCAGACCCAGAGAGTTGGTTTAAATAAATCTATTTTACTAGTAAGCCTGGATAGAACTCGGTGGGGAGGGATCAACCTGATCTGTGTTCAACTGAGACCAGGTGTGACCCCTTGGCGGCCTCCTCAGTATCCCTTGAGCAAAAAACCTGGGTCCTAGGAGTAATCCAAATAACAAGGCTGCTTGCATGCTAACCATCTACTGGAAAGAAATTCCAAGTCACCCCCACCCAAGTCCCAGTATCCTATAAGTGAGAATGAATCCCTAAGTATCTCTCAAGGCAGGGTTCCTTTCCCATCTTCAGGTCATAGAATGCTCACGGGCAGTTCAGAGCCCCACCTGACACAAGAAAGGTGCCAAGGTATACATCAAAGTTTTATATTATTCACAATTTGCCACAAACATGGGACAAGTGTCTGTTAGCCTCCCTCTCCCACCAAATCAACCAACAAGTTGTAGGTATATTTTTGTAGGTTTTCTGTTTCCAAAAGATGTACACTATTGGCTCTATAGAAGCATAGAACTATAGAATTAGAAGATACCACAAAGGCCACCCAGTGCAACCTCCTGCCATAATGGCAGGTTGGAGAATGATGTGACCATATGTACAGTATGGGAAGTCAAGCCTTATATTGAATGAGTCCACCTGCTCTGCTCCCACACACAGCACCCAACAAAAGTTTTACAGTATGTCCTTCCCATGGAGGACATCCATTTGAGCTAGCAACTGGAAATCAAAAATCTGTATAAACTAGTGATGACCAACAATGGGACACTACTAATTCAGGATTGCAAAAGTTTACCCCTCTTCCTTCAGAAGTACACATGGGAGAAATATAGGATTTGTGTCCTGCCACTTGATTAAATCAGACACCAGGGGGATATATATATATATATATATATATATATATGTGTGTGTGTGTGTGTGTGTGTGTGTGTGTGTGTGTGTATGTATGTATATGTATGTGTATATATATATATATATATATATATATATATATATATATATATATATATATAAACACAGTACGGAGCACATGGAGCTTTGCACCCCTGGGTAAAAAGTCACAGGGTTACAGCACATTAAGGATAAGTCCCACTGAAACAAATAAGAACTCAGAAAGAGAATTGGCTCCATCCTCCCACTTTGTTTCTCCCTCTCCTACCACTGAGCAAACATTTGCTTTTTAACAGATCCTGTCTCCGGTGAAGGCATGAATAAATTATGATACCTTCAAGCTTCTCAGCAAAATCATTTCTTTACATGTCTGATCTTCAGAAGCAAACAGTTGGTGTAGTGACAAAATACGTGCTTGTTGTCTGCCTTTCTCTCTCTCTCTCTCCACCTCCACATCCCCCCAGTCCCCCGCCCCAACAGCAATTCACAGTATGGGGACTCTGAAGTTGTATCTTGCCTATTGAGACATAAAATAGCTATAGCCTGTGTGAACATTGCTGTGAATATTGACTAGAAAGACACTACAGAATAGTCTGCATGCTTTGGAAAGCAGGGCTGTGTGTAATCCAATTGTATGAAAAGGAATGAAAAGGAAGTTTTTGGCTTAGACATTACAGAATCACAATAACCGCCACAATACTGGCAAACTCGGTGACATCCTTTTTCTCACAGAGTCTCAGGCTCATTGAGCCTGGCAATTCGATTATTCTCTCAGACCCAAAAGGCATCTCTGCCCTGCCCCCCAATCCCCCCATTTGCCAAGCTAAGGTCTATGGGCAGTGCCATGCAGAGCTGGCTATGTTGTGAAAGACCTGCAAATATATGAAATGCCTCAGGCTTTGGGGAACAAGAATCCCTGACCTTTTATGATTGTGGCGGTCGGTCGTTTCCCCAGTAAAACATGCTATATACAATAAAGCCTTTAAATACCTGACAAAAGAATGCATTTGCTGTACTTCAACATCAAAACAGTTTCTTAAAAGGAAAGTTGCTTAGCTGAATACCTGAGACTCATACTGCCTTCTATTTAACAAGAAATTGTGACCAGAAAGGGATGGAAAGCTCATTAATGTGGAGCGAGAACTTGCATATTGGCTTCTCTGTCTAAACTCTCTGTCCCCTTTCCTCTCCTAGGAACACACTTAAAATGCCCTATGAATGCATTAGCCATTAGGCTAGAAGATGATTGCCTTGTCCTCAGCATTGACACTATAGTGTTCCCTCACTTATTCCTGGGGTTACATTCCAGGACCTCCCGCAATAAGTGAAAAACCACGATGTAGGGATAATCTATTTATTTTAATATTTATACATTATTTTAGCAGTTGTACACTATTTTAAGTCTTTATAAACTTAAAATAAAGTGAAGGAAAGGCCCTTCAAGGCTGTAGGGAGGGAGGGAGCGAGGACTGAGGAGGGAAAACAGCAAAAATACCATGATAAATATTTTAAATTAATATTTTTTTAAATACGCAAAACAGCAAGTCCGCAATAAGCGAACCGCAAAGTAGCAAGGGAACACTGTACTTGTCCAGGCCTCGGGCAACGGTTTGAAGTGAAAGTTTTCTGTGTTCAGAGGAAACAGGAAACATATGAATTATTCAATTATCCCATTACATGGTTGAGGATTTGGGGGGGGGTGAATTTTGGATTCAGAAAATAGTTTAATACTTTTGAATATCTTTTCATGCATTGTTTTAATTACAGAACTATTAAGGTGCTCTGGTTCATGTTCTGCTTGTCGAAGATCTACACATTCTATAGTTATAGCAGAACTTCTCTCATACACTGAAAACATGGTTGTGGGACCATGAGACTGACCATCAAGAATGAGACTGACTCCATGTGATTGACAATGGTTTGACCTGGACTATGATTTTGAATTTGCATGATTTTAAATGAATGTTTTAATACATACTGCTTTGATTAGCTGTTTTAACTGTGATTGTTATTCATAAATTTAGGCGCTGTGTTGTAGTTGAGCCTGTGAGTAATATTGAAAGAAATGAACTAGAAGTGAGAAGGGGAAAACGGTTACTCGGGAGCAGGGATCAGATGATGAGCAACAAAGGAAGAGGATCCGGCAAATATTTGAGGAACCTACCGATGAAGACTCTTTTGAGGGTTTCTCTGGGGATGATGGGGCTGTCACTGAGGAACCAACTATGGAAAGTGTGAATGGGGATTCTGAAGATGAGTCTAGTGATATGGATTGGACTAAAGTGCAGGAGGTGCATGATGTGTGTGCTGAGCCTACAAGTAGTGATATATTTGTGGGCTTCTCTGGAGATGGAAATTGGAGTTCTGAGGATCAAGCTGCGCCTTGGGGGAAATTAAGTCTTGGGAAACAGATACAAACAGGGGGCAACACCGTGTATAAACTACACTAGCAACAGGGGTTGCAAATAATTAGCAGCAAAAATGATCAGTATCAAAATATTATATATTAGAACATCCAAAATTCTTAGTTCTACACAATTAGTATCAGAATAAAGTTCAACACATCACGTACAACACAATGAGTTCAACACATAGGAGTTCTATACAGAAACCTTCAACACAATTGGTTAATTTACAAGACCTTGATTCTAATAGTTAGCAATGTTCAGGTTTGTTGGTATAAGTCAATATACTTCAATAATAGGAATCACAGGTCTTAAGAAACGCAGAGGTTCCAGCTCATATGTAGAGTACCTTATGGTAGGTGGAACATAGTGTTTGTAGAGTTGGAACAGCTGTAAACGGAGGAATCTCCCAAGGAGGGAACAAAGGTCATAGAAGGTAAGTACCTGTGGCACAGTCAAAATTAAGTTGCAAATCCAAAGATCGGGAGTAGCCACGTGGAGTAAATCCAAGCATACAAGTGGAGGACGCCAATTGGCGTTCCACGGGGGGATGTTCTTCCCGATAGAGACGCAGCCATGTGGATTCAACAAGCCAGAAAAACAAAGGCAGGGACCATATAGAGGTGAACACAGAGCCCCAAGGGGGGTCGCCGAAAGAGGCAAAGAAACACACGTGGAGCTGCTGCTCCAGCTGAGAAACCTAACAAAAGGGTGTTGGCTCATTCAAGCTCTGATGAGGATGACTTATAACAAAATGGGGTTTGGGATTCGGAGTCCTTTGCAGTTGGCAAAGTGTTGCTGGGTGTCCGTGTCTTGCTTTGTATGCTGTGCTCCTGTTTCCTGTGCTCCTGTGGACCCTTTTTGACGTGGGTTTGGACGCTATGCTATCTTCGTGGATTGAGGTATAGTATGGGTTGGGTTCCACGGCTTGTCTTTCTATGGGCTACACGTGTATTGCTCTCTGTGCATTAGCTGCTGCTGCCTGTACCTGTGATTGACCCGGATTGGAATCCCTACTGCCGTTTCTCCCTCGCTGATGCCGGAATGGTTTTGGACAACATGGTTGCTGCCTTCCTGGATTGACGACCTCGGACTTCGTGACGCCTCTTCGTTGTTTGTTTTGCCTTCCCATAGATGACATCAGCGTGTTTGCTTTAATCTGTTTTTCTCCTATGTTCTTTTGCATTTTTGGGGATAATCTGGGAAAGTTTGCAATCTTTTGGGAATGTCTTCATTGAGATGAACTAAAATAAAAAATCTCAATTATCCCTACTTACATATCTGCAGCAAGAACCAAACTGAGTGGTTTCCTATGCTCTTTTTGCTAGTTTTTCTCCATCTCACTGTCAGAAGTATATACTACTTATTACTTCTCTTATAACAAGGTTTTTCCACTAAAAAGAGCAAAACAGCCTTTAAAGGAATCTTTCGGAAGAAAAATGACACTCTTTTTACATAATGGTTTCTACGTCAAACTTTTGTTTTTGTTTTTTAAAAGGAAACTAAAAATGAAATTAGAGGTAGAAATCTCAGCTCTCTTCCAACAGTAGGCAGTTCTGGCATAAGCCCGACAAACCATTTAGCTTTTTTACATTAGCATAACTCTCTGTGGACAAGAAATTATAAAATGGAAAAAATAGCCTGCAGTTATAGTGGCCTAACTGAGTTCTACAGTGGATCTACTCCAGAAAGACCTTAATTTCTTAATAAATAATATCAATTTTAAAAGTCTGATCTATGCCAAAAGTCATGCCAAGGATGAAAAGACAGACTTAATGTACATACTGGCTATGTACTTATTGCCCAATATCTCCACAGGAAAGTAGCAAGAATAATTATGTAATTAGGAATAGTCTGCTAAATTTTATAATAGCTGCTCCAAACATTATTTCATTAAGCTACACAGAAAGATAAGTGTTGTAATTCAATCATACAAAAAGAAATACCACAATTGTAGCTTTTGCCTTTAATTTTACTTGGAGAGCCAACCTCGATTCCTTTGTCTTTTCCTCCTCTCTTTTTTTCTTACCTTGTTTGCAATGCTTGTGATAAATGACTTGATGTCTAGATTAGTTGGGCAGCTCTTCTGACAGGGGGCATCTGCACACTTTAAGCACCTGGGGAAGAAAGTAAATGAGTTAAAGCGACTTACAGCACAAAGTGCTGCCAAGAACATACGATTTTTCCATGTACCTGACAGAAGCTAATCAATCTAAAAATTAATAATCCTTTACCGTTTGGGCAGCAATTCAAAAATGCTCCTGAGAGAAGCGCTTTTATTCCCATGACACAGACAGGCAAACCAAGGCAGCCACTACTAGATCATTCAGTTGACAAAAGCCAAAAACAAGCCACCCATAGAAGACAACTCCTTGAAGGCAGGTGTGCTTGACTTGGATTATGTAAAGGCATAATCTTCCTCTCCAGAACTTTTGAATTAGCTGGCAGAAAACGCCAGCAGTATTCACTGAACCAACAACAATCATGCTGTAGTCATTCCTCCCCTCTGCTCTGCCCCCACCCTCCTAAGTTTGCTTTGTAGTTCTTACTAAATTTAACAACAGAGAGTCAAATACTGAATGAAGAATTCCATCCTAGGCTTTTCTAAAGTTGTATTCTCCACCAGCTTTTCAGATCTCTGTCAAACATGTTCACATTGTTTTATTTTAAAAAATGAAATTATATTAATGCTTTGAAACTTCAGCCATGGAATCAGGGGACAGGTCTTGTCCTGGATTGGAACCTGGCTAAACTGTAGGAAACAAAGGGTGGTAATAAATGGACACTTCTCTGGATGGAAAGAGGTGAGAAGTGGCGTACCCCAAGGTTCAGTTTTAGGACCGTTACTTTTTAATTTATTCATAAATGATCTGGATGTAGAAGTAAATTGTGAGGTAGCAAAGTTTGCAGATGACACTAAACTGTTCAGGGTAGTTAAAAATGAAACTGACTGTAAAGAGCTCCAGAAAGATATCTCAAAATTGAGAGAATGGGCAACAAAGTGGCAAATGCATTTTAACCTAAACAAGTGTAAAGTCATGCACATCGGGGCAAAGAACCCCAAATACACTTATCAACTGATGGGATCAAAGCTTTCTGAGACAAACCAGGAAAGGGATCTTGGGGTTTTGGTGGACAGCTCAATGAAGATGTCAACCCAGTGCGCTGCAGCAGTGAAAAAAGCAAATTCTATGCTTGGCATGATCAGGAAGGGAATCGAAAATAGGTCAGCAAATGTTGTATTGCCTCTCTACAAATCTATGGTGAGGCCACATCTGGAGTACCGTGTACAATTCTGGTCACCGCACCTCAAGAAGGATATAACGGAACTGGAAAAGGTACAAAGAAGGGCAACAAAAATGATCCAAGGGATGGAGCAGCTCCCTTATGAAATCAGGTTGCAATGCCTTGGTCTTTTCAGCCTTGAAAGACGGCGTTTAAGAGGTGACTTGATCGAAGTGTATAAAATCATGCATGGGATAGAAAAGGTGAATAAAGAAAATATTTTTTCTGTCACACAACACTAGGACTAGGGGCACTCCCTAAAGCTCCAAGGTAGAAAAGTTAGGACTAATAAAGGGAAATATTTCTTCACCCAGAGGGTCATTGGGTTATGGAACTCACTTCCAGAGGAGGTTGTGACAGCTGTCAGCCTGGACAGCTTCAAGGCAGGATTAGACAGATTCATGGATACCAAGGGAATCAGTAGTTACTGAAATGGACATCCAAGTGCCACCTCTGTGTTGATGGAGGCAGGCAGGATTTTCCCCGGGTACTGGTTGTGGGGGTCGGGAGCAGGTGAGGGTTTTGCCCTCCTTTCTGCTAGAGATCCCTGTGTACAACTAGTGGGCCACTGTGTGACACAGAATGCTGGACTAGATGGGCTGAGGCCCGATTCAGCATGGCTCTTCTTATGTTCTTATGTTTTTATAATGGCTCCTACAGTATCTATGGAATGGGGACAATACTGTTATCCCCCCAATTGTTTTAAGCCGGAAATAAATAAATAATACACTTTATTTATATTCCGAAGGAGACTAAGAGCGGATTACATCACACATACGGCAGACAGTCCCTGCCGGATCCACATACAATTACATACAACCTACAAACATATGACAAGTACAATTTTTAGAAGGATTTTTCTTCAGGCCGCATCATAGGGTGCCTCACAGGGTGTGGTTGTTCCATTCCGTCATTCCGT
Organism: Anolis apletophallus; assembly: GCA_030556195.1. NCBI lineage: Eukaryota > Metazoa > Chordata > Lepidosauria > Squamata > Anolidae > Anolis > Anolis apletophallus. The sequence continues at coordinate 121,090,893 of JARBWK010000005.1, read as the reverse complement.
CATCACGTCACAAGGGGGTGCTGTTGCTTCATCCTCGTGACGGAGAGCCTCCGTGTTTCCGCATTCCACCTTCCGACAGCCTTTTTTTATTTAGCCGTTCTAAGTCCTTCTTTGAAAAATTCTTCCCCGCTAGGTGGTGGTTCCCAGTTTTATCTAATCACAGCTGAGCTGCTTTCGAACTGTTGGGTGAACAGTGGACAGGGCTCACAGCTGGTGTCTAAACCAGCCCGGGATTCAAACTTGCAATCTTTGGATTTTCAGATTGCTAGCACAGCTGCTGTTACTGCTAGGCTATCTCTCCGGAAAGATATTCTAAACTGGGGGGAAAAGTGAAGTTAACCTCTAGCTAATTTTCTCCTTTAAAAAGGACTTTTTTGGCATAACACTAGGGAGGGGAGAATAAAAAATCTGTTGCCCTCATATACCTCATGGTATTTTTAGTACTCAAAAATCTTATCTTTCAAATGGAAGAGATCTTAGGTGTCTCCTAAGATAAGAGAAGATATCCACTAATTCTCCTACACTCAGTGGGAAGAACGGTTGGTTGCCAACAATTTTTAAAGCTGATGCAAAAAGAGCAAAGTTAGGCAGTAAATGTATTTGGCACTAAGTTGTGTGAATTTGGCATGGGCTCATAACATGTCCACCAAGGGATTCAGAGAATTTGGTACATTTTATTGTAGCCACAGATTGTCACTATGTTAGATGTCAGGTAGTATAGACTGTGATTTATTTAAAGATGCCAATTTAAGGATGTGGTCTATGATTCAACAAACCACAGTTAAAATTAATTAGTGTTCCTGATTTTTATGGAACAACAAACAGTGGTTAGATTAAAAGAAGACACAGATATTTCCAAACCCTACGGCAATGATTAAGAAGGAAAGAGCAGCAGCAACATAAATATTCACTATGCTCCATGTATGTGTTATGAAACATAAAATCATAGTAGGTTAACAACTTTAGTTGGACTAATTTGAGTCAAGTACATAGAAATCATGTAAATTTGAATACAAATGCTGAAGGCTAGCCATCAGGAATCTTAACTTTTCCTTGGGGGCAGGGGCAAAGCTATGAAAGAGGCATTGTTGCGGATGGTAGACAGAGTCTAACCAAACAGATTGGCAAACATATCAAGAAATGACAGTGCCATAAGTTTGCATACCATAGGAAATGATGGTTTGGGTCATTTTCAAAGTTTTTTTTACCAAAGACATGTTAAAAATTGAGGTTCCAAGTTATTAAATATCAAAAAGTATTGTCAAAGGCTTTTGTGGCCAGAATCACTGGGTAGTTGTAGGTTTTTCGGGCTGTATGGCCATGTTCTAGAACATGGCCATACAGCCCAAAAAACCTTCAACAACCCAAATATCAAAATATTAAAATTTATTAAAATACTACATAAAAACCTTTAAAATCAGAGCTACACAGTCAGTTTCCAAAAGCCTGATGGTTTAAAAGTGTCTTAACTTGGTGACAGAAGGATGAGGCAATTCAATCAGATTTCCAATGACACTAGTTGGGAGCGCTGAAGTCTGGGAAAAGCCATTGAAAATGAAGGGTATTCTCAGGGGCGGTCTTACCATTAGACAAAAGTACGCGGCTGCGTAGGGCGCCATCTCGTGGGGGGCCAGAAATCACGGGCAAAAAATATTTTATTTTATTTTAATATATTATTTTATTCTCTGTGCCGCGGTACCGCGAGACTACAGAGGCGCTTCTGGGTAATGTAGTCTCGTGGAAGAAAGGACTCTCTCTCGGGGGAGGGCGCTGCGAGGGGGCGGGGGAGGAGGGAATGGCACCTCGCCCTCGCGGCCCGCCCCCTTGTGAAGGAAGGCACGAGGAGGAGGCCCGCACGTGCCTTTCCCCTCCGCCTCTATTGCCGGCGCTGCTGCCGCCGATGCACGTGGGGGTGGGGCGAGGGAGGAGGAAGCAGAAGAGGATTTCCCTTCCCGGACTCAGCCCGTGCGTGCCTTTTCCCTCCGCATCCGCCGAGGATGGCTGGCAGGCAGAGCGGCCAATGGAGGGGGAGAAGAGGAGGAGGGGCCAGGGGCGAGGCTTGGAAGCGAAGAAAGAGAAAGACGAGGAGGAAGAAGTAAATTGAGGAAGGGAAGGGAAGCGCCCCCTCGCGCATGCTCGCACGCTCCAGCCGTCCCTCGCTTTGGCAAGGGAGAAGGAAGGAAACGGAGAGGGGAAAAGAGAGGGGGAGGGAAAGAAGGAAGCATGGAACGAAGAAGAGCAAGTAGAAATGAAAGGAAAGGCAGGCAAAAGGTGGCGAAGGAAGAAAGAAGGCCCCTTCTCCTCCCTTCCCAGGCCTCGCGCCTTCTTTCACTTTTTTTCTTTTTCTCCTTCCTTCCTTCGGCACCTTTTGCCTGCCTTTCCTTTCTACTTGCTCTTCTTCCTTCCTTCTTTCCCTCCCTCTCTTTCTTTCCCCCCTTCCGTTTCCTTCCTTCTCCCTTGCCAAAAGGAGAGAAAGAAGGACTGAACGGAAGAGAGAAGGGGGGAGGAGTTCAGTGAGGGAGAGGGGGCGTGGCCAGAGCAGGAGCAGGGATGAGGCTGGAGGCTGGAGTGGGGCTTCAGCCCCCCCCCCCGAAATTCTCAGGGTGGTCCACGAGAAGGCCTTACTGGTACATTATTTAAACTGTTATGTTTATTCATATCATGATCTGATCACCATGCTCATTATATCCCACATTCATGGGGTTATTGGGATAACAATACAAAAGGTTTGCTAGGGTAAACCCTCTTTCACCCAGTCTCAGCCCCCCGAACCAAAATCCTGGCTACAGCCCTGCTTCCCGGCTTCCTCAATTTGCTTCGCCCTCCTGGTCTTCCTCCTCCTTCGCTTCCAAGTTCCCCCCCCCTTCTTTTCTGCCTCTGGGCATATTAAGGATTCGTGCCAAGTTTGAACTACAACTGGATGTTGGTGAACTACAACTCCCAAACTCAAGGTAAATGCCCACCAAACCCCTTCAGTACTTAAGAGTTCAGTGTGCCAAGCATGGTTCAATTCCTTTGTTCCTGGATTTCAAGATGCTCTTTGATTGTGGGTTAAATATAAATTCCAGCAACTACAACTCCCAATTGTCAAGCTCTATTTTCCTCAAACTCCACCAGTGTTCTCATTTGGGCATATTCAGTATTTGTGCCAAGTTTGGTCCTGACCCAACATTGCCTGAGTCCACAGTGCTCTCTGGATGTTGGTGAACTACAACTCCCAATTGTCAAAGCTCTATTTTCCCCAACTCCACCAGTGTTCTCATTTGGGCATATTCAGTATTTGTGCCAAGTTTGGTCCTGACCCAACATTGCCTGAGTCCACAGTGCTCTCTGGATGTTGGTGAACTACAAGTCCCAAACTCAAGGTTAATGCCCACCAAACCCTTCTAGTGTTTTCTATTGGTCATGGAGTCCTGTGTGCCATGTTTGGTGTAGTTCCATCATTGGTGGAGTTGAGAATGCTCTTTAATTGCAGGTGAATTATAACTCCCAGCAACTACATCTCCCAGATGACAAAATCAATTTTTTGAGTGATGGTCACTCCTTGGGTGTTAGTGGGTGTCTTGTGGCAGCAATTTGTCCAGTGGTTTTGAGTTATGTTAATCTCTCAAATGAACATTACATTTATATAATGTATAAATTGTTCTCAAGAGTCTGGAGAACAAGCCCTATGAGGAGCGGCTTCAAGAGCTGGGCCTTAAGAGCTGGGCATGAAGGCTGAGAGGAGACATGATGAGCCATAGATAAATATGTGAGGAGAAGTCATAGGGAGGAGGGAGCAGGCTTGTTTTCTGCTGCCCTGGAGACTAGGACACAATGGAACCATGGCTTCAAACTACAAGAAAGGAGATGCCACCTGAACATGAGGAAGAACCTCCTGACTGTGAGAGTTGTTCAGCACTGGAACTCTCTGCCCTGGAGTGTGGTGGAGGTTCCTTCTTTGGGGGCTTTTAAACAGAGGCTGGATGGCCATCTGTCAGGGGTGCTTCGCATCTCCACCTGTGACATTCAACCTGACTTAGATGCACTTGTTAAAGACCAACAGAGACTTGATTTCTCTCACTGAATAAGAAACTGAATAATAGCACCAAATGAGGGGATTAAATCCAAAATGTAGGCAATGTTTTTTATTCTTTCCAGGAATAAGTGAAACTCAAAATGTGCTTTGAAGCAAATGTGACTGAAAATGACCATTAATATAATGAATCACAAATGGTACAAATGTTCACATTTTGTTAACCATTGTTTTGTAAAATTTGAGTGAATGTCATTTTTCCTATGACAACCTCTCTTTGTAATTGCCCATAACATATACTCTTATCAGTCTTATTAATATATCAAAAACGCAATTTAGTGCCTTTTTATTATTATTAAAGAAATTCAATTGATATTATGTAGAATGTAGTTCAGCCTTTAGGTGCGGCCCTCCATAATATTTTTTGGCTCTCTTGTGGCCCCTTGGAAAAAATAATTGCCCACCCCTGCCCTATAGCATACATAATATGCAATATTATAGAATAGTATTTAATAATATAGAATAAATGTAATATATAATAAAATATTTATAATATAATATACATTTTAATTTTATATATTATTTGCAATATTATTTAATGCCTGTTTAATATAAGTGTTGAGTGTATAATGTAATAGACATATATTTTAAATTAATATTTCTTTGAAATCTGCGAAACGGGGGTGCCAAAATAATGTTTTTTTTTTGGGTGCCAAAATAATGTTCGCTACCATTTAAAATGACCTTAGACCGCCCCTGGGTATTCTCAACCCTCAATCCACAAAATAAAGACACTAAAATTGTTCTACCTTACCAGGTCTAATGTATCTTCATTTTGGATTCCTTAGGCTATGTGTTTACATTATTTTATTAGTACAGTTAGAGCATTCAGAATTCTGAAATTCAAAACTGTCCATCTGAGTGGTTGAGATAGTGATACTTTTGTTTTCTTTTTTAAAAATGTTTTTTTATGTTTTCCGTGGTACAAGACCACTAATAGGGGTTGAGGGTGGGGGAGGGGGGTAGTGATTGGGGTTGGGAGCGTGAGGGTAGGGGGATATACAGTGACTTCCCGAGCGTAACACAAGAAAGTATACATTTATCAGTCCCAAAATTGTTCCGTAAGTTATTAATCCAAAATATTTGTAAATGTTGCTCTTTCCCTTATCCTGTGTTTAGAGGTCGTTTAAGTCTATTATGCATTTGAATTTCTCATTTTGCAGATAGTCTTTAAAGCACGCCCAGTACGTTTTTTGTTTTTTGTTGTTCATGTTTTGAGATATCGCTTCCATCTGAATCATGTCAAACACCTTCAGGATCCACTCTTCTATTACCGGAGTGGTATCCTTCTTCCAATGGCGTGCTAATGCAATCCGGCTGCAAGAGCTGAGCAGAAAGAACACTCTCTCCTGGTTTTTATTAAGTAGCGGGTTGGATAGTCCCAGCAGGTAATGTTGAGGGTCCATAGGGAATCGGACCTTCAGTATCTTCTCCGTTTCCTTGTGTACCACTGTCCAGTATTTATGGGAGATTTTGCACCCCCACCATTGGTGTATGTAGGTGCCAGTTTCCCTTTTACATTTCCAACATACACTGGAACTTTTGTTGTTGAATTTTGCGAGTCTCGTTGGGTGGAGGTGCCACCGATACTGCATTTTCAACCAGTTCTCTGCTATGTCGGATGATGCACTGATTTTCAGTTTGTCATTCCATACTTCCTCCCATTGTCTTAGTAGGACAGAGTGGCCCAGATCTTGGGCCCACTTCGTATGACAGTTTTTGACTTGTTCGTCTGCCGTGTCCCATCTGAGTAGTTGTTTATATAGGGCGCTGATGTTCTTTTTGTTGTTGTCTATTATCTGTTCCCAGAAGCCCGTAGTCATAAATCCGGTGGTCTTCTTGTCTGTTTTGAAGTTCTGAAATATCTGGTGGTACTGAAACCACGATAGATTGTACCCTTCTTTCTTCAGCTCCTCCATGGTCTTCAATTCCCATTTCCCTTGTACGCTCTTTAAGATGTTTTTATAAGTTGGCCAATTGGTGCTGGCGAGCTCTTTTTTATAGAAAGCCTCCAATGGAGATATCCATAGGGGTGTGGCATTGAAAAAGCCTGATTTATATCTTTCCCAGGTTTTAATCAGTGCGGCTATTATATAGTGGTGGCTGACATCCTTCTCCACTTTTCTCCTCTTGTACCAAAGGTATGCATGCCAACCGGCCCGTAGGTCATGGCCTTCTAGCGCCAACATGTTACTGTTCCTCAGAGAAACCCATTCCTTGATGGCCGTTAAGTTACAGGCCTCATAGTACAATTTAATGTTTTGTTTTCTGATGGTTCAATCAATGTACACAAACTTTGCTTCATGTAATACATTATTAACAATATGGCAAATAAAATTATAATGGGGCTATGTGTATAATTGGTATATGAAATTTTGTTAAAACTTAGTATTCCAAAATCTGATAGAGAGGAAATCTAAACCTAAAACCCTTTTAGTCTCATGAATTTTAGATAAGAAATACTAAATGTGTATTAGTATTAACTCACCTTCATGGCGCACACTTTTAATGAATTCTATAATTTCTTACAATCAGAGTATTTGTATAGTAATAAGCAACGGAATATGAAATCAGGCAATAAGACACACACTATAAGCAGTGTATGCAGTCATATTTCTTGGACAAAGACGGGTTTTAGGGATAGCTTTAGAAAAGTGTTCAGTAACATAGAGAAGCCAGGCCTCTCAACATCTTAAGGTGTGACATTTAACATTCAATAAAAATCAATAATGCCCAATAAGATGCCACATATGACAAAATAATAATTTTTACACCTTCTGACACAACAGGAATTGACCAAATAATAACTTAATTATAGCAGCTTAGGAAACAGTGATAAGCAAATCTTAAATCAAGAGCTATAGACTTTTAAATTTAAGTGTGTAGCATAAATCTCTTAAGTGAAGAATTGACCAGGAAGCCATTTTGGCAGGATAGCGCGTGTGCGGATTATGCATCTTTTACCAAATAACATATTTCTTTTTTTATTATTGAGCTGGCTCACAAATAACAGCTGTTGAAAATGTCAAATGTTAATGAGGCAGGGCAATGCAAACTTGAATTTGTGGCACTGGGCAGGGGGGTTGGGGTGGAAGTGCCGTGAGTATGCCAGTATAGACAGACTCTTATAACAACACCATCTTCCAATTCTCAGAGCACTCTGAAGACTAAAGTGCATCAGGCTGCCATTAATCCCACTTATCACTCTGACAGCTCAGTAATTACACTACTGCTATAGCCCAGGTACTGCAGTTGTAATAAAATATCAACCGCTGTGCAGGATGCATGCTGGTGAGATGTTTTATTAAACTTGGGGGGGTTGATCATCAAGTGACATTAGTGTTGACCTATTTTTTCTATTCGACAATAAATTATCCTTTGACCATGCCATAATTGATATTACAGAGTGCATTTACTGTACAAAAAAACCCAGCAAAAGGTAGAGTATTCCAAAGAACCATTGAAAGGGCCATGAAATAAAGACAGCGGAAGGGAACACCAGAACATCATTACCTGAATGATTTTAAATGATTGATTGACTGCAAAATCACAGCTATTGTTCTGCATTTAGGAGGAAACATAAGAATGATGGCTGTAAACCATAATTATACACAAATCCCCACAAACACGTCTTTTAAAAATACATTTTCTCTTCTACTTTTCAAATTGACTACACTGTTAGGTACCTGATTTTTTTAAAAAAAAAACAAGATTTTTTTTTAAAAAGACCTGTTATTCACAAAATTTTATCTTTATTGTCTTGTTCACTATTTATTTACTTATTTATTTAGACTCATAGCATCATCATACTGGAAAGGGCTATCTAATCAACCCCCTGCCATGCAAAAATGCAACACTAAAGCATTCCTGCATCCCACCCAACCTCTATTTATGGATCTTCGTTGATTGATACTAGTGCACCATCCCTGAACTGAACTATTCTACTATTTAACAGTTCTTACAGTTAATGTTTTTTTCCCCTAACATTTGGATGGAATCTTACTTTTTATTATGATACAGAGTTTTCTAGACTGGGGCAGCAGAAAACCAGCTTGGGGTCTTCTGTGCTGAAAACATGCTTATTCCATCTTCTACACAACCTCTTTTCAGATCTTCACCACTAAGAGCCCATCTATATGGGTCAGAAACCACGAATTTGACCAGCGGTTGTTCTTGGGCATCTGCATGATGCACTGGGACATCTGGTCCACAACATGAGGGAAAAAATTGTTTGATCCTGCATTAGGTAATGAGGATTTTGCCCACTCTTTGCCCACTCCCCTATCCAAATTGCATGACATATTTGTTGACATTAGCAAAAACATCAGCAATGGCCAGAAGCTATCTAAACCTGTAATTATGAAAAATTAAGGTAAGGGTGACTATCCAGTAGGCATGGGCAAACCATGGTTCTAAATTATTATAAAGTACTTACAAAACTAAAGTTCTGGTGGTGAAAACTAGGGGGCGCTGGTGCATTGTTTCAACAGTGTTGCTAAAGTGTTGGTGGTGAAAATTTCAGAACTCTAACAAAACTTTCAAAATTTTTGTTATAAATGGCAGTTTCTAATTGGTTCTGTCATAAAAAATAGACTTAAAATAGTGTAGAACTACTAAAATAATGTATAAATATTAAAATAAATACAGCGTCCCTACATTACGGTTTTTCACCTATTGCGGAAGGTACTGGAACGTAACCCCTGCAATTAGGACCGTAGCCAGGATTTTGATTTGGGGGGCTTTTTCACCTGGGAGGAAGAGGGTTACCCTAGCAAACCTTTTGTATTGTTAGGTACTGGAACATAACAGTAACCCCTGCAATAAGTGAGGGAATACTGCACTTGTCCATCTGGCCCAGTACCTTGTAATTCCTTTAGCAGCTTGCAAGATAAAATGAAGTAGATTTTATATATGCAGATTTTAATGCATATGCAATATTATTAAACTATCTTTAGAAATAAAATGCTTACAACATGACCATATAAAAACAAAAGGTAAAAGTCTGGTAGTTTGACATACGAAGAAAAACCCTTTTCTTGTAATACAGTCCATTTCTAAAGGACCTATCTTTACCTGCTGGTGGAAAAAATAGTAAGGAGGGAGACAGCCTGAGCCACCTCCCTGTTCCAGAAACCAGGATTAGCCAACAAGAAGGACCACTTTATTGTTCCTACCCTAATGCCTACAAAGGTGTTAGAAATTTTCTGAATTTTGGGGGTCATCTGGGAAGGTATGTTTTTTTGTTTAGCCTAGACCCAGGACACAAAGCTGGATTATGTTCAAACAGAAACTGGTAATTACAAAGCTTCTATAACAAGGGTGTTGTGTGCTAGAATTAGCAAAGACATGGGACAATATTGTTATCCTCACTAATATTTCATTTTTTAATGGTAGGAATTTATCTATAGTTTCTGATAAACAGATACAAGTCTCATGGATTTCTTGGAAATCTCCCTGGGATCTGATCAAGCCTCACTATAAAGTTTGTCGTGGATGGTTCACAATTTCCCCCTCATGTTGTTGCCGGTTTACTCTCTCCTTCTTTCCCTCCAATGTTTGCCTGCACAATATGGCTCTGGTGGTTTCACTCCTTCTCCCTGCAGCAACATGAACTGCTTGTAAGTTAAGTAAAGATCGCTTGAGCTTATTTGTGGGATTCATGTGGGAGAGAAACAAAATTCTTCTAACAAGGCCAGAAGGAAGACTTGACCTTGCATCTCAAGAGCAGGAAAATTCAATGGAAAAAAACTTTCACTGCAGTCAATTCTCAACCCTCTCTTCTTTTTCTCTTCTCTCAGTCCTGTGTTCTTCCTTCCTTTCTACTATTTCGCTTGCTGAAGATTTTTCTTCCTCTATTTACTTTGCCCTGTTTTTCTCCTTTCTTGCATTTTGAATACGGTCCCTAAAATCATAACCTTCTCAACTTTTTTTTTAAGCAGAGGCTTCACATTCGTATCTACACACTGATTTGCCTCTTTTTTATTGGTTTCTGTAATCTATGGTTTTTACATTGCCTTACTTTATTTCCCTAATTTTATGGCAGAGATGTATGTGGGTCAAATAAGGCAGTTATACAGTGACAGGAAGAAATGCAAGAAAGATTCCCGTATCAACAAAACCCCAATGTTGGGTGTCTAATCTGTGAGGCAAGTGAAACTTGTTAATTGTGTCAGTCACATCGCCTTTACAATAAAAAGAAATTGGCTCAGCTGCAAGAAATTCATATAGATAGATAGATAGATAGATAGATAGATAGATAGATAGATAGATAGATAGTGTTGTGCAAAACTGTGCATGTGTCTGTAATTTTATTATTTTAGTCAAGTACTTTTGATTGATTAATTTAAATTAGTCTCTTTTTTCCATAAAGGCAAAATTTATCAATTCAACGATCTCTGTAATGACATTTGAGGATTCTTCATCATTCATAACTCTGACCATTGACTTGTATAACCTTGGCCACGCCATGATGCTGTTTTGCTACACTGCTTACAAATTCAGTTCTGTGCCCCTATTTCCATCTGTGAAATGTTGGAGAGTATGTTTAAAAATCAGTTTCTTTTTTCACCAAATTTAGTTATTTATGACTGGCAGCAAGGAACAAGAAAGGATACAGCATGCAACAATATACCCTTGTGATCACTCCTGTGTGTACACACACTATATACATACATTACTAAAGAGGAATCATGTGCCACCAAAGTCTTGCTAACACAAATTCTTCAGTTTGCTTTTGAACAGAGCCACACATTGTCTACACCAGGGGTGCTCATTAGGTAGATCACGATCTACTGGTAGATCGCATAGGGCGTCCTGGTAGATCGCAGGCAGGGCGGGCGCAAGACTCAGTCTCACCCCGCAGGCTCCTGACACTGCCCAGGTGCAGAAGGAGGTTGGACTGGATGGCCCTTAGAGGTCTCCTCCTATTCTAGGAACCCATTATTGTTTTTATTATTATTATCAGAGGCTGAATGGCCATCTGTGAGGAATGCTTTGTGTTTTTCCCTTATGGCAGAAGGAGGTTGGACTGGATGGCCCTTGGAGGTCTCCTTCTACTCTAGGAACCTGTTGTTGTTACTATTAGTAGTAGTAGTAGTAGTAGCAGCAGCAGCAGCAGCAGCAGCAGAGCTTGAATGAATATTATCATCATTATTAAGAATAAATTCAGGGGCTTATTATACTCACATTTAGTTGAATTCAGTCTTAAACTATATTATATGGCTGTCACTGAAATAAATTTCCAAATATTTTGCTTTTATGGCTCTCTGAGTAGTTAGTAGGTAGATCATTTTGACTTGGTTGTTTTATAAGCAGCTCGCATGCTGAAAAAGTGTGAGCACCCCTGGTCTACACTATCTCGAATAGATACGGTGGTTTAGCTATTTGGTGGAACGACTCAGTGAAAGAGGAAGAGAGGTGGAATATAGACAAGTACAACTAACTCTATATTATTAATAAGCTCCCATATTTTGAAAAGTACTCTACAGTTCATGAAACAATACAATATTTTTAATACAGATACTTTCAAAGTTTATTTCACCTGCTTTCTAATTGTTAACTGCTTTCCAATTATGAAAACATATATATTAATTTCCAATTGGCCAAAAAGGAAATTCATGGGTGATATAGCTATCCATGGCTACTGATGATGGTGCTTATATGCTGTCCTCAGTTTCAGATGCAGTAATCTATGTGTACGAACCAACTTCTGAAAAAGATAACCAGGTTATTAGTCACACAACCTGTTTGGAGCTTCCCACAAGCTTGTTGTTGGTCACTGTTACAAACCAACAATATAAGATTAAATACTGCATATGCCATATGGTCTTATTCTCTGATCATAATAATACAGTTTTCACCTTCTTATGATCAGAGATTAAGAGCATAGAGCATATGTCAGTCAGGATGTCACTAAGGTTTGTGGAAATCATGGGGGGAATCAGTTATTTCTTATTCTCTTTCAAAAGCCCACATTGGGGGAAAAAATAAAAAAGCAGTTTGCATGTTTACATTGGAATCCTCTCAAAAGTCATTTCAATAATTAGATCTTTGCAGTCTCAACATGTACAATCTTTAATTCAACTGCAGCCTTTTCCACTGACCAAATCACACATGATGACACTTGTTACTGAGTTTCGGTTCGATCTTTCTGCAGCTCCCCATGTTCCCATATTCTCTCAAGTTTTTATCTGCAGGGCATTCTAGTTCTGAAGATGCTCTTCCCTGAGGGATTGCCTCTCACTATCCTAATTTTTGTGCACAGGAGCTAAAATCGATGGAGGTGGAGAGAAGCTACTGCAAATAATACAACCTACGGCACTGCCATAAAAACGAGCACAGAGATGTTCAATGGGGAGACCTTTTTAGTTCTGTCTAGAGACTTAAAGCTTGGGATTTTTCTGAGGAGAAATACCTGAAGAGCTAACAGTCTTTGAAAACCTACACTGAAGCTAGCCAGTTGTATCAAGAGTATAATTTTGCCAGTGATAACCTCCCTACTAAGCCCTATAGCTGTGTGGAAGAAGAAGAAAAAACTACCCTTTCCTTGGGTCATAACAGGGTAAGAAATATCACAGTTCTCATCGGAGTTCTCTCTTCGATGCATACACCTTCTAAAATACAGTTTGCACCTCCTTATTTTGGAATATATGGTTTCTCATAATAAAATATATTTGAAATATTTTATCTCACATTTTATGCTTATGTTCATTGTTTTGGGGGGGTCACATCTGGGGCAGTTCTTGGGGAACTGTATAAAATACCTCAAAGCAGACTAAATTAAATGATACATCATATAGTTTTAAAACATTCTGGAACCATTAGCGTGTATTAGCCACCTATCTGTATATCATTGTTTGGCTCATTTCAGTGCTGTGAAAACAGGACCTCTCATTTCATTGGTACCATGAATCACTAGAAGTACCTCTAATGTGCACGGAGGCTGTTTTGTGCGGTGTTTTTGAACTATCACAAATCATGTTTGCAAAGAGGTACATGACATTATTGGTTAGTGAAAAGGGTTAGTACTAATGAAGAAACGAAGGGGAAACAGCAAGTGACTTGACTGTATGATAAGGAAGCAGGTTCACACACTTCAGATATTGGTTTGTATGTTCTTATAGGAAAGGTACACTGCATTACGAGAAAGAGGGAAATGAAGACACAGTGATAAGATTTAAAAATCTGTCTATGTCAGGAAGAGGAGGCTCCTGCTCAGAATGGCAGAATCAAGAAGCCTCTGCTGAGTACCATTCTGGCCAATTATACAAGATTTCCTTAATTAGGACTGCTTCAGTTTTGGCCCATAGCCACCCTGAGTCTTTTCGGGGAGAGAGATGCGAGTTAGAAATAAATAATAATAACTATTGCAGGGTGGTGGTGGGCAGATCCCATAATGGAGGGATGCAAGAAAAAAATATGAACTAATTGTTGGGCCTGTGGCTTCAGGGGTTGTGGGTTGTGGTGGTGTGCAGGGATCTGTGTGATTTTCAGTGCAGGGCCAAGGTGATGAAACTCTGGAAAAGCAGTTAAGGGAATTTAGTTTTCTGAGAGTCCAGTGGGTGGGAATTGAGACACCTGGCTTGCTGATTCTAGCCGCAGCTGTGACTTTCCCAGGGAAAAGGGAGGGAAATGTTAGAATGTGGAGATCTTGTTATTAGCCCTGTTAAGGTTGAAATTCAGTTCCTGGTCAACTTTCGATTCTACTGCAAGCAGTTCCATGAACTCCTGGTTTCATGATTTTTTGAGCAAAACAACAGTGTGGAGTAACACAATGGTAACCAGACTGAGGGTAAATAAGTGCAATGGCAATGGAAACACTACAAAGCATTATTCAAAATATATCTATATTGATTTTGCATAGGAGAACATGCATCTATATAAACAAACATACCTATAGGATATATACACATTTAAATTACAAATAGAAATAGCGTTCCTGTGGTTAAGAAGATGGGGGGGCAGAGTACTTGCCCAGCAATGTGATAATATGAGGAAGGATCCTAGCCCGTGCAGGCTCCAGAAGATAGAAAGGAGCCGATATGCGTGTGGCGTTTGCCTGCATTCAGCTCTGGGGGCGGGCCAGATGTGCGCCCTGAGGCTCGTGGTTCCGGGCGCCGGAATAAAGTGCCGGCCTCAAGCGGAAATCCGGATAGCTAAATGGTGAAAAAAGCACACGGGAGGGGGGTCCCCAGGATCCATGAAGGGAAGGCAATGAAGCTATTGGGGAAATCCGCAAAGCATGCACTCCGGAGGGAAGCCCCGGCGTCCTCTCGCGAGGCTGGGGAAGTCTGGCGGCTCCGTCTGCAGATCAGGCGGGGCTCCGTGTTGCGCTGTAATGACGGGTGTAGATCCAGGGATATCAAAACACAGAAGGGGATGATGGGTTCTCCGAAAGGGAAGGTAGGATCCAAAGCACCAGCACAAAGAAGTCCGGTGAAGAGCACAATTGCTTGGTGGGGAAATTCCCCAAAGACAGCAAGGGAGGAGAGGCAGATGGGGCTTCTCCTTCTCTTGGAGGCTCGGTGAAAAGCTGAGCTTGCCTTTTTTGGGACTAACCTAGTTTTAAGTTCTGTTGCTTCTTAGTGGATTTATATTCAGAGACCTTACAACTGAATTAGCCTGAGGCTTTGAGAATAATTCCTGGGATTTTCTCGAATGCTTTTTGCCTTGGCTATTTTCATGTTTACTGGGGATTTTTGGAAATTGTTTACTTCGATAAATAGACTGTTATTTCCAGCCGTGGTTGTGTGAATATTTAAAGGGCCCTGGTTCACACTAAGTGTGAAAGTAGGAAAGAAGCCTTACATTATCAGTCAGAGTTCATCCAACCCAATTGTCAATTCTGACTCTCAGTTGCTCTCTAGGACTTCAATCATGACTCTTTCCTTACTGGAGACCCCTGGTAATGTAAAATGCAAATCCTGACCTGGTCTGATCCTGTTTAGCTTCTGAAATTAAATGCAATTTGACTGTGGTACAGAGACACACCTATTTCTTGAATCAGTCAGAATATTAGAACTGGGGATTATGCAATAAGAAACCTGACTGTCAGGAAATGCAAGTCAGGCAAAAGAAAACAATGACTCAATAAATGCACACTTTATGGAAAACCAAAGTTAATAAGAAGTCAATTTTAACCACAATTGTCTTCATAAGTAATGTAAGCAAACAAAAATCCAGCCAACAAAAAACAACAAAACCCAGCCAACCAAATCTATCTATTACATATAATAAAAGCCAGTGTTTGCGGGCGGTGGGTGGGTGGGCCGAGCGATGGGAGGAATATGTGCCAGCGTTTCGAATGGCTGCCACTCCGGGATTATTTGCATAAATGGCTCTGACTGGCCAGCCTCAGAACTCCAACCCTCTAAGGCAACAGACAGAGGAGATTGGTTGCCACTGAGGAAAAATTTGCATAACGGACTCTGCATGGCCAACATTCCAACATCCAAAATCTCAAAGATGCCAGAGAGTGCACTTTTTTTAAAAAAGGCTTCCTTCAGCTGATTTAACAAACTAGGCCCGCCTGATTTGGCTGGCTTCCTCTACTTGATTTTCCAGACTAGGCCACAGCCAGTAAGGCTTCCTCTACTTAATTTCCCAGACTAGGCCACAACCTGATTTGACAGTAAGGCTTCCTCTACTTGATTATCCTGACTAGGCCACAACCAGATTTGACAGTAATGCTTCCTCAACTTCATTTTCCTGACTAGGTCCACAACAATGACAGAACAAGACCAAAACTTGGCCCACAGACCCCCCCCAAGATGCACTCTAAATCTTGGTGCAGTTTGAGGTAGGATGCACCATGGATGACGGAAATTGAAGTACTTTAACTCACTTGCTGAGAGCACAGTGGCCCACACCAATGACAGATCAGGACCACACTTACCACACAGAGGCCCAATGCAATACCAAGCTTGACACACAGTGCCCCTATGACCCACTCTACATTCTACTGCTGTATGGAGAAGAGTGGGACTTGAGGTACCTCCATGGATTATGGGATTTGTAGTACTTTCAAAGCCTTCATTTCCCACAGACCACTGCAGCCCTGAACAAAGACCTAAAAAGACTACACTTGGCACCCTGTGCCCCCATGACCCAGTCTCCATCCTTCTACAGTTTACAGGAGGGTGGACCATGGATGATGGGACTTGAAGTACCAAAGACCAACCTTGGCACACAATGCCTTTCTCAAATAACCCGGGCACTGCCAGGTCCCCAAGCTAGAAAATAAATAAAACATAATAGTTAAGAAGGTTTGTAAAGCAAGTAAGTCAGGTTGCTGAGTACCAGTTGATGGGGGTGAATAAAAAGTTTTCACCTGGTACTGGAAAGCAGAGCATGGGACTCCACAGGCCTTTGGCTAGGAGGCTACAGTACAAAAAAGTAACTTTTTCCAAGATTGGGTGATGAGGGGACAGAGCAGGTCTTTCTATCCCCTTTGTATTTAGTCAAAGCCAAAGCTTTCACTTTTATTGCAGGGCACATGTAATTCATATTTCTATTTCTGAGAGGTTAAATTAAGTCACTAATCTAATGCTGTACCTTGGCAAGCAGCTGTAACTTAGTGTACTTTGTGCTGCATGTATTTGACCTGAATAACAATACATGACCAAAAATATATTATCCATGGCACATGATTATACCCTATGGTCTAGATTTTACTAATAAACTTGCCCACTGAATTCAAGCGAATCAAATTAATTTGATTACCTAAACAGAAATACTAAGGGTGTATGCATTATAATGGGTCTATCATGATACTGAAAATGAACATGACCCTAGAAAATCCAATTATTTTCCTGAACTCAGAACATTTCGTCAGTTCAAATTTCTAGAATCAAATTGTATCATTCACTGACGAGAAAGCCGTATTATAATGAATGGTGCAAAAAGTTTAAACAAGTAGGTAAATGCTAATAGTATTTCTCTTAGGTTTCACCTAATATATTTTTTCATATCTTATGAAAATGTATATACAGTTTTTTTACTTAGTACTCTTACGTGTCTGAATCCAGATCCAAAATAAACACTGAAGGTATTGAATTCCAATAAGGCATCCATATGGTCCCAGGCATGTAT
Organism: Anolis apletophallus; assembly: GCA_030556195.1. NCBI lineage: Eukaryota > Metazoa > Chordata > Lepidosauria > Squamata > Anolidae > Anolis > Anolis apletophallus. The sequence continues at coordinate 121,073,729 of JARBWK010000005.1, read as the reverse complement.
ATATATTTTTGGCAGGAGAAAAGGAAAATTACTTTTTTCCCAGTAATGGAAACATTATTCCATATTAGTGGTGAGCACCTCACTCACTTTTTATCTGATGTCATTTTTGCATGTATTCTGTGCCATTCTAACATTTGGATTACTCTGTCCTTAAAAAAATGCCTGGAATATATATTTAATCGTCAAGTGGTTTTAAAAGCATCAAAAATTCATTATTCAGTGAATTTTTAAAAAAGTTTTTAGATGAGCAGGATTCTGGCAGTATAACAATTCCAAAAATTATTATGATTGTTGTATGGCCGAAGGCTTTCATGGCCTGAATCACTGGGTTGTGATTCCGGCCATGACCTCACAACCTCTGAGGATGCCTGCCATAGATGCAGGTGAAAAAGTCAGGAGAAAATACTTCTAGAACATGGCCATACAGTCCGAAAAACCTACAACAACCTATTATGATTGTTAACTGCCATAACTAAATTTTGACCTATGGAGTCTCTATAAATGAGAAACCTTTCGGTCACGCTATTCTCAACAGCCTTGCTGAGGTCTTGCAGACTCAAAACCATGGCTTCCTTAACTGAATCCATCCAAATTTTGGACTTTATCACACAAGACAGAAAAACCGGCATTGAAGCAGGACTGTCCCCTCTGGTGACAGTCACTGTCACATGATTTCTGGCCTGTGCATTCCCTGTGCATTATCTCCTCCATGCAATTAATCTGTTTCCCTGCTGTTGACAGGAAAACCCATCAATAGTTGCCATTCCTGCAATGTTCCTATCACTTACCTTGCATGATGGGTTTGTTCTGCTTCTCTGCTGATATGCTGGCAGTGAAGTGACATCAGGAACAGGAATCTCTTCCCTTTACTATTCCCAAGCTGTTTATTAAATATTAATATAATTTCCCCTTTTCACTGAATCTAAGGCACTTTTTGAAGTTGCAATTTCTGAAGCTTTAATTTTTTGGGGAAAAATATTTCTTAGAATTTCCTCTACATGCACAATACTTTGTTTTTGTTTAACTCAGTAGTCACTTTATCTACATGTGACTTTTTTTCTAAGTCAATGGCCCCATTGGGAAACCGACGGAAGTGGGAAGCAGCACTAAGCTGAGCCAGACCAGTAAACAGTCACCTGGCTGAGAAAAAAATGTGAGGGCTGGCAGAGCCGACAGGGCTGTGGCTCTTCCTCCTCCTTTCCTGGAAAGAAGTGAATTTATTTTTAAAACCCAAATCCAGAGCCATTTGGAGCTCTCCCACCCCTCTTTGGAGGTAAGCCATTTTCTTTCTTTTTTAAAAAAAAAAGTGAATCTAAGGTACCATTGATTGTATGGCACATCCAATTTTTGAAATCCCCCAAAACATGGGAAAATGTGTGTTAGAATCAGTGAAAATTGGTGTGATGTGGTGTGATGTGATGTACAGGCAAGGAAAATTACAATTACTATTGTCATCTGCCATACATCACTAGTTTGTTCCACCATAGCTTTTTTTAAGTAAAAGACAAACACAAGGCGTTTATTGTGCCTCCTTTTCCACAGTGCTAACAAGTGTTCGTTACAGTGCTACTGCTGTTACTTTGAGAGATGTGCCACCAGTGTCAGCCTCCAATACTGCTGATGTCCAGTAGCTGTTTGGCATAGTTTGTCTGCTTCCTTAGCAAAAGCCTGGCTAATATGGGAGACCCTATAGCAGCACTGCTGCCATCAACAATGCCTCTTGCATTCAATTCCACCACTGTGGAAAGATAGTGGCATTGGCGGGCTAAAAGAAAATGCAAAACTTCTCCAAAAGGGTGGTTGAGAAAATAAAGCCTTAATTGTAATGTAAATAAACTATGGGTGCACACACCTGAGTCTAGATAGAGGCACCATATACGTTTCAAATTCAAGCAGTCCCCAAATTATGAACAATATAGGTTTTGTACATTGTTCTTAAGTTGAATTTGTTTGTAAGTTGTAACAGGTACATTTTAAGTGGAACTGTATGTACATGTGTAGATACTACTCGTATATACACACACATTTTGGACAACATAGGGAAGGGTTAACACTCCTGTGATGTTTGTTTTGCTGTCTGTGCCCCTGTTCAGAAGATTTCACCTCACTTTCTATCCCTGTGATAATTGGATTTTTAAAAAATTGGCTTGTTGATGGAAGAAAGGATTGATTATAAAGCTTCAATGGAGTCACCTTTCCCCCGTGTTAACTCTTCCAGGAGTGAATTTCTCTTCCGAGGGGTAGATTTCTCTCACTTCCTGTTGTCTCACCTCCGTTCTTAACTATGAGTCTTGTAAGTAGAATGTTTGTAACTCCAGAACTCCCTAACAGGCCCATAGCCAGAGGGAGGGAGCTAAGGGTTCAGCATTGGCAATTATATTTTTCATTGTTTTGTGTAAGGATTTTATATTGTTGTTTTAAATGTTTGTAACTTTTAATTTTTAGATTGTTATGGCATTGAATTGCTGCCATTTTGTAAGCTGCCTTGAGTCGCCAGCAGGCTGAGAAAGGCGGGATAGAAATATCGTAAATAGATAAAATAAATAAATACAACCCAACCCCCCCCCCCCACACACACACACACACACAAATGTGTCAGGTTAAAAAACTGGTTTACTCATGAATTGGTTAACCAGTTAAAACTCACAAGTAAACCAGGTTTTTTTTAACCTGACACACGGGGTGAACCCTTAACACACATACCCCCGGCTACAGACCTGCTTGTACATTTACTTATTGCCTGACATGTTATTAGTGCCATTCACTGGTGTAATTCTAATTCGCAGCTTGGGAGTGATCCTGGACTCATCGCTGAGCCTGGAACCCCAGGTCTCGGCGGTGGCCAGGGGAGGTTTTGCACAGTTAAGACTCGTGCGCAAGCTGCGCCCGTATTTTGAGAAGTCTGATCTGGCTACGGTCGTCCATGCTCTGGTCACATCTCGAATAGCTTACAACAACACACACTATGTGAGGCTGCCTTTGAAGACAGTTCGGAAATTACAATTAGTCCAATGGGCGGCAGCCAGATTACTAACTGGAGCTACATACAGGGAGCATACCACCCCCCTGTTGTGTCAGCTCCACTGGCTGCCTGTCCATTTCCGAGCTCAATTCAAAGTGCTGGTTTTGACCTTTAAAGCTCTATATGGTTCTGGCCCAGCTTACTTGTCTGAACGCATCAGCCTCTACAGCATGTCCCACCTCGTAATTTAAGATCATCCGGGGAGGCCCTGCTCTCGCTCCCGCCAACTTCTCAAATGTGGTTGGTGGGGACGAGAGAGAGGGCCTTCTCGGTGGTGGCTCCCCATCTGTGGAATGTGCTTCCAAGCGACATACGATCAACACCATCCCTCCTGGCATTCAGAAAAAAAGTGAAATCTTGGCTGTGGGACCAAGCGTTTGCACATTAGCACAATACAGCACTTTGGACTGGATTTGTAACAGCAAGTTGATGGATATGGCTCAATGCTCCTGTTATGGATGAAATACTGTTTTTAACTTAAGAGAATGTGTATGATGTGCTAATGTTAATTGTATTTTAATGTGTTTTAATGCTGTATGTTTTTGGTTTTATATTGTATTTATTATGTTGGCATCGAATTGTGCCTTTTGTTAGGCTGCTCTGATTCCCCCCTCGGGGGTAGAGAAGAGCGGGGTAGAAATCTTGGAAATAAATAAATAAATAAATAAATAAGTTATTATGGGAGTTGGGATTTTCATCCTGCCTCATGGAATGACCAATACCCCTGGCAATTCATTTTCTTCCTGTCTGCTTTCTTCCCCACATGACCATATAGTGGCTGATGGAAAGTTGGGATTACTGAGACTAAGTTTGATTATGTGATTACAGACAATTCTATAGATGTAGACCAAGAAAGGCAATTTCCTGGATCTATGTAAGGTTTTCCAGAGGTCCTAGAAAATGGCATTCTCACTGCGCTTCCATCTACAGTTATAAACACTTCTTATTTATCTGAAATGTATCATTACTTACTACATGACTCTGGAGGAGGGATACAGGATGAAGGTGATTCCTGTAGGAGGAAGATGACATATATTTCCACCATTGTAGAACTGGACTATACGTCTCCCAGTAAAGGAACTTGGCTATTATTTATAACAATTAAATGTCCTGTTATTATGGAAATTTCTCTGAACAACTTACAATAAAGTCATCTCTGATAGTGCTCCACCCTATAAAACCAGTAAATACTGACTACTTAAAAGTCTTTGTTGTTTCAAAACTGAACATGCCATAAAAAGGGAAGATATTATTTAACTAATGCACCAAATCATCTAGCAGCAGCAACTACAATGTGATTCACATCATTTCCCCTTTTTTATAATTGTGAAATGAAATTTCAGAACCAGCCCTTTCATGAACCTGTGACATATGGTTGTGAAACAGTTGCACGGCCAATTAAAACGGCACATGTTATCTCTGAGAGTGGCTGTTACTGTTATTTGCAGTTCTTGATTATTGCACTTATAACTGTGTAACTGCTGTGATTATTTTATATGCATATTAATTACAGAGTAAGATGGAAAATGCTATTTTTAGACTACCGTTTCTAAAATGTCCTCAGAGTTCTGTGTGTGTATTTTGTGTTCTGTTTTAGGCACTTTGTGCCATAAGTAAGCCACCCGAGGCAAGGTACAATAATAAAGTTGTTGTTATTGTTGTTGTTGTTAGGAGCCCCCAGTGGCACAGTGAGTTAAACAGCTGAGCTGCTGAACTTGCTGGTCGAAAGGTCACAGGTTCAAATTTGTGGAGCGCCGTGAGCTCCCACTGTTAGCCCCAGCTTCTGCCAACCTAGCAGTTTGGAAACATGCAAATGTGACTAGATAAATAGGTACCGCTTCTGTGGGAAGGTAATGACGCTCCATGCAGTCATGCCGGCCATATGAGCCGTCTCTGGACAACGCCAGCTCTTTGGCTTAGAAATGAGCATCAACTCTCAGAGTCAGACACAACTGGACTTAATGTTAGGGAAAAACCTTTAACCTTTATCTATTATTATTATTCCATCATATTGTTGTTGTTATTTATCATTAAGCAACTGGACTTTCAAAATTCCCGGACTACACGTCCATACAGACTTTTCTAATTCACATAGACAAATACCCATGCTTGTAATTTTATCTTTTTTTCCATCTCCTAACACTTGAATTATACGAGACTGTCTAAAATTAAACCTCCTCCTTGAAGTCTGATACACAGACATTAAGCAGGACTATTTTTACTTCACTTTCAGCACACCAGCCACACCAAAAATAACCTTCTTTTCAGTCTCTTTCTAACCATCTCAATAAATGCAGTAGATGGCAGAGAGATAATTCACATTGGTTTAATGTAGTCCTCAAAATGCACTCCACAGACCCTTAGCTTTCAAGCTAGAACAACAGCTGGTCTGTAATGTTCGCCCATTATGTGCATCAGGACACCCTGTGTTTGGTATGCTTTGTGATCAGCTGGTGCCAAAGCCATAGACAGGTGGCAAGGCATTAGTTTCAGGCCTTTTGAGCATGTCTGGGAGAGGGGGAGCAGAAGAGTAAAACTGAAGGACTACTGGAACATCAGTGAGCCCAAGGGTTTCCACTATCGGTAAAGCAGAAACATTTCCATTTGTTTCCGCTGATGCATGTATGAGGGTTTTTAATGCCAGACAAGCTATGAACTTCTGTGATCTTGATCAAATATAAGTCTAACTGCATATATGGAGTACATACACTACATAGTGAGTGATGATAGGTTTGTTTAAATTTGCCAAAGACTCAACAGCAGTTATGTCACTGGTGACTTACCATTAAGAAAATGTGTCATCAGCATTGGAATGTGATTTTCTCCCTTGTGCAAGGAGTGTTTCCAGAGGGTTTGAAAGAGGCTGTGGTCACTCCATTGCTGAAGAAGCCGGAATTCGATCCTACGGTCCCTTCCAATTACTGCCCAGTTTTGAATTTATCGTTCCTGGGCAAGGTGATTGAGAGAGCAGCAACAGAGCAGTTGCAGTCCTTCCTAGATGACACAACTTGGTTAGACCCCTTCTAGTCCGGCTTCCGTTCGGGGCATGGGACAGAGACGGTTCTGGCTTCGACACCAGCTAGACCAGGGCGGATCGGCGCTGCTTGTGTTATTGGACCTCACAGCAGCATTCGATACAGTCGATTATGATCTTTTGACCCACCGCCTTGCTGGGGCCGGGGTGAGGGGGACAGTTCTGAATTGGCTGTCTTCCTTCCTCCAGAACCAGCTACAGCGAGTGAGGAGAGGTGAGGTTGTTCCCCCCTACTTTGTAGGGTCCCCCAGGAGGCAATCATCTCCCCTCTGTTATTTAACATCTATGTCCGACCACTTGCTTGACTGGTACGTAGCTTTGGGCTGGAGTGTCCCCAATATGCTGATGATACCCAGCTCATCCTGGGAATGGAGGGCCGGCCCGAATCCGTACCCGATAATTTCTATCGATGCCTTGAAGCCGTTACTGGATGGCTGCGAGCCAGTAGGTTGAAGGTGAACCCGGCGAAGACGGAGATCCTGTGGCTTGGTTGTCCGTCCGATAGGGAGATCCAGCTTCCAACCCTGGACGGCGTGACGCTATGTCCGTCGTCATCAGTAAAATTCTTGGTGTCACACTTGACTCTCAACTGTCGATGGAGACACATGTCTCCACTGTCAGTTGAGTAGCATTTTTCATCTACGCCAGGCGAGGAAGCTGGCTTCCTATTTGTCCCATCACGACCTGGCCACAGTGGTCCAAGCTACGGTCATCTCAAGGTTAGACTACTGTAACGCTCTTTACATTGGCCTGCCTCTGTCGGTGATCCAGAAACTTAAGCTGGTGCAGAATGCGGCTCCCAGGGGAATGCCGGATTACTTTCAAAGTGCTGGTATTGACCTTTAAGGCCTTGAATGGTCTGGGGCCAGTGTACCTACGGGACCGCCTCATGCCATACTGTCCCACTAGAACCCTGTGCTCGGAGACAGAAAATCTCCTGGTGGTCCCAAGTCCTGAGAGTTACCATCTCACTACAACATGGAGGAGGGCTTTTTCTATCATAGCTCCTACCCTGTGGAATGTGTTGCCCTCTGAAATCCGTGCTCTTTCAAGTTTGCTGGCTTTTCGGAAGGCATGCAAGACATTATTGTTCCAACAGGCGTTTGGCTCTTAAAAACTGTCAGTCTTTTTGACATTACATTGTCCTCTTCAATGCTATCTGTATTTTATGGTTGCTGCTTTAATCATGATGGTTTTAATGTAGTTGTAAATGTTGCTGTTATTGTTGTTTTTATTGTTTGTGAGTCGCCCTGAGTTGAACGGGAGTGGCGACTGATAAATTTGAATAAATAAATAAATAAATAAATAAATTTTCTGTGTAATATTTAGACTTATGAAACTAACTGGAACATTGTGTTCAAACTTCAAGTTCCAATATCTTAAATTACCAATAGAAGTTCAGTCCTCTCTAACATTCAAAGAAATAAGAAGAAGAAGAAGAAGAAGAACTTTATTTTGTACCCCGCCTCCATCTCATCAGAGGGACATGGGGCCAAGCCTGATCAACATAGTTTAAAATGTAATACATTAAAAAGCATAACAGTATAAAACATGATTTTAGGGCATGATTTGAAGGTTACTATGATGATGAAACGGAAACCGATTTTAAGATTGTGGAGCTGAGATTTGTATTTTATAGTTTTTAACTGTTAATTTTATATGTTTTTATATGACTGTTTTTTATCTTGTGATGTATTGTATATGGCCACTTGTTGCCGCTTGTTCACCGCCTCGAGTCGCCTTCAGGCTGAGAGAGGCGGTATAGAAGCATGGCAAATAAATAAATAAATACACAATGAAGGTATCCTTCCGAAGTTAAGGATACCTGGTTGAAACCTATATGGAATATATTCTGGGTACATCATGCATACTTCTTGGAGTTCCTGGTGAACCAAAGACGGTACAGGTAGCTAGAGCTACAGAACTAGAAACAGAATGGACAGGTAACTATTTCAATTTCTGCTAATGGAAAAATAATGCATATGCATACTGAAGGTATTTATGCATGCAGACACAAACACACCTATATTATTCATATTACATTCATTATCAAGTTATTGCAACATAATTTTAAAGCATATGCAGAATTCCATAGATGAAGCTGTGTAGGAATGGTCCAAAGCACACCAAACCTATTAGTCATTTAAAACAACAACAACATCGCGTTGATGCTCACTATGAAAGTGCCACCTCTACATAGGAGATAGCTGTTACATGATATTCAATATCCTTTTAATCCTCTATAGACCTTAGACAGAATAGGTTGACAGAGCTGACAGTTTTTATTATAGCATTTCTAGTACACAATAATCTTCTTTCACCTGGTCTATTCTCCCAGAAGTGTTATAAGACTTTTGACTTATATCAAGGCATCATTCCTACTCTGCTTAGGAGAGAAGAAATTATTCCGCATGTGCTATGACCCATATGCTGTGTAATTTATTTTTTTTAAAAAAATATGGGACACCTGTTGTCTGGTTATCTTAATGTCAATGAAGCTACTTAAGGACTCAGTTTGGAGAGGGGTAGAAAGGGAGCAATACTACCACCACAAAATAATTCTGTACCAGAGAAAGACTGCCTCCTTTGTAACCTGCTTACAAAAATGTATTGCTCTTCACAAAGCACCAAACTCAAAGAACCAATTTCCAATTGTTTCCATTGACAGAAAATGTTACCTAGTCTATTACCAACATTATGAGCTATGACAAGGCCTGACATATTAGTGATCATGTAAAATAAAAACAGTATGCTCTCTATGAACAAAAAACTTAGAAAGGATTGCTTTCATTATTTCGATACAATTACCTTTCCCTGTCCAATTCAGATGATTTTGTTGAAACAGGAGGTCTCCTCCACAAAGAATCATTGCCTCTAGTTCCTCCTTGTCTTCTTCCTCTTTGAATCTTTATCACCAACAGATGCAAATGAATGTGGTCTGGATACAGTTCTTATCTATCTTTATCTGATGCCCATGCTTAACCCTATATAATTAAGTTCTTCTACCACTACTACCATAGAAATATGCAAGTTGTTTTTATAATGTGCTATTTACATGATTCTTCAAAGCGTGTTAACTATGCAAAGAAATTATCTGAGAAATGCTTTGTTGATATACCTTTTCTGTGCAGTAACATACTTTTGAGTAAAGTACACAGGACTGCAAGCAAAAGAAAAGTCCTACTGTATTTCTTTAGGTTTTTCTTTCAATCCTATGCATTTTTAGAGAGCCTTCATGATGTAGTGGTTTGAGCACTGGTCTAAGATTCTGGAAACTAGGTTCAAATCCCCATCCAGCCACTGAAATCCACTGGGAAACACTTTCTCAGCTTCAAGTGAAGGCAAAGGCAAACCCATTCCCAAATCTTGTCAAGAAGACTCAAGAAGACTCCCTCTGAGAGAGACAAACTTTGAGCAAAATGGCGGCCGACCTTGAAATCGCCAACGTAGAGACCACCAGCTTGAAGGCGGATGTCGCCGGGAAAGCTTCCTCCCAGCAACCCATCGGTCACTCTCAACGTAGACGTGGCTGCAGAGCTGGGAGGAAGCGGAGGGGGTGCCAGTCACAGAGTGCCACATCCGGCAATGACCAGAGAGTTCTACAGTGGAAGGAGTGCAGAGCGGCAGCTCTGGCTGCCCAGAAGAGCAAGCGGGCTGAAACACGGGCACCAGAAGCTGAACCAGAGGAGCATTTGAAACATAGAGTCAACCGAAGTAAACTTCAGCACCGGCGGTTTGGCCCCAGAGTTTTCTGGGGTCTGATGGCTGGGAGCTGGAGTTGGACTGGAACTTTAAACACTCCTAAAAGAGCCCAGTACGGAGTGGCGAGGGCCTCCCAAATCGTCATGGTTGAGACCCCTCCTTGCCATCCGACTGGAGTCCCCCCCCCCCATCACTTGGAGCTGTGGCCGCATTGAGGTTGCGGAATGGGCCCTTAAACCCAGACTTTAGGGCTGCTCGGTCCCTAACCTTACCTTCGGCTCCTAAACTGACTATCGATCCCACCTGATATGCAACCCTTAGTTCACCTCCACTTTCTTGTATTTATATTTAATGTTGGGTAATGTGTTGGTTTGTATTTATGCATACTATTGTCAACTGCTCCGAGCCTTCGGGGAATGGCAGTCTATAAATGTGAAGCATAAATAAATAAATAAATAAATAAATAAATAAATTTTAGGTTAGTCTTAGGATCACCACAATCCAGAAACAACTGAAGGAATGCAACAAGAATGTATTTTCCTCCAACACAGGGTTTTAGATGTAAATATACAAGCTTATTTTATTTATGAATTCTTTTTTGGGTGTCACTGTTGGAAGACAACAGATCTGTTGTTGTCTGTTGGAAGACAACAGACAAACAGATCTGGCCATACTGTTATACATTTTCTTTTGGCAAATTATTTCAGGTTACTTAGCTATGTTTAGAATCAGGGGTCAATGGAAGGACCAAGGGACAAAAAGTAACCACATTGATTAGTTCTAATAAATAGAGCCCCCAGTGGTGCACTGGGTTAAACCGCTGAGCTGCTGAACTTGTTTATCAAAAGGTTGGTGGTTCGAATCCGGAGAATGGTGTGAGCTCCCACTGTTAGTCCCAGCTTCTGCCCACATAGTTCAAAAACATGCAAATGTAAGTAGACCAATAGGTACCACTCCAGTGGGAAGGTAATGGAGCTTAATGCAGTCATGCTGGTCACATGACCTTGGAGGCGTCTATGAACAATGTTGGCTCTTTGGCTTAGAAATTGAGATGAACACCACCCTCCAGAGTCGGACACAACTAGACTTAATGGGAAGGGAAACCCTTTTGATAGATGAGAGAGTAAAATAAAACTTAAAATTGTAATAGGAGTAAACTAATGAAACTTGGCACAATAACTGTAATGATTTCCACTGACATTGAGTCTACTCTGGGGGGTAGTGCTCACCTAGTTTCTAAGCTGAAGAGCTGGTGTTGTCCATAGACATGTTGCATGCATGACTGCATGGAGTGCTGTTACCTTCCCGCAAAAGCAATACCTATTGATCTACTCACATTGGAATGTTTTTGAACTGCTAGGCTGGCAAAAGCTGGACCTAGCAGTAGGAGCTCATCCTGCTCCCCAGATTCATACCGCCAACCTTTTGGTTAGCAACTACAGCAGCTCAGCAGTTTAGCCTACTGCATCACCGGGGGGATATATAATTAATTTGAATTTCTTTAAAAAATGAAATAACATTCCGAACCTTGTGTGTAATTATCACAACAGTTTACTGCCAATCACAACGGTTTACTGCCAGTCCTTCAAAAGATGCACCAAAAATAATACAAAGGCTACAATCAAGGGAATAGTAAATGTTCTCGTAACATGAATCAATATACGACTTTGAACTATACACTGCAGTCTATATTGCCTGATAAGGTCTCCAGAACCCCACAGCCCAGCACAAATTCAATAGGGAATAATTAAAATCACTTTACCAATCTTGCACACTATTTGAATTCTTCATCAATTTTTTTTAAAAAAAACAAGGAATTGAGAGTCAGCATTAGCTGTCCTCAAATTTTTCTGGAATTGCAGTTCAGATGCATACTAACATTAGTTTATATCTCATTTCGCTGTGTACTTTTTCCCAGCTCTAGTAAGGAGACAAAGGCTTGTTGAACAGTCCGTAAAAGCAAGATAAATGAATGGCTGTCTACTTTATATTCAGGTGTAAGGCATTCCATAGGGAAATCACAAATCCTCACTGGAATCAAACAGATTTCCTCCCGCAATTGATTTGGCCATGGAGCAAATTGCCATAGGAAATCATATTAAACCTACAAACTGATCATATCCAAGGTATACTACAAGACTGCCATGTCTGATTTCCCACCCTAATCAGCTTGATACGTTGAAGCTCAAAACACAAGGACCAAAATAGCAGCATATGTCTATGCGTGTTTTAAATCAATAACTTTAGTGGCACTCCGAAGCAGCAGGAATACAATTCAATCCTCAAGGTCTTTGCATTGAGCAAAGGAAGCTCTCGGGTTATATACTTTCCTTGAAAAGGGGGGGGGGGGACTCTTCTTTATTTTAAAAGGCTTTCTTTTATTCTGAACCACCAGAATCTCAAGAATGCATGACACATTCCATATTCCAGATTAAATCAATGGGCAGTAAAATCAATGGTTTCAATTCATTGCAACGTATGAGCATCATCATCACCATCATCATCATCATTATCTTCATCATCATCAGAATGCTTTTCAATGGTATTAAAGCTAAGTGATTTTTTTTAAAAGGACCTCCATCCAATACTAACAGTAGCCTCATGCAGCATCCAAAGAAATAGCATCCCTAGGACAAGAGAACTAAATGAAATAAAGGAGCTAAAGGACAAGAGAACTAAAGGAAATTGTCTCCTTGCCAAAATAGTTTTGATGAAAGGCTGTTGAAGGCAGGCAGTATGCACCCTGTCTTAAAGCCTGACCTTCATCTATGAGCCGAATCACATAAAAGGATCTCAAACATTCTTCATCTACAGCCAGGATAAAGGTTTGATTCATATTGCCCAGAGGTGGAAATGATTTAAGCCAATTACCCTTCCATAAATATACCATCAGTTTTGAAGCTTTCAAAACTCACAAGAACAGCTGTAACTAGAAAGGGATCAACACCTTTGCACACATACACGCACACTTCCGTTTGTTTACAATATGGCCATTCAGAAACATTCATTTCATTGGACAATAGTTTGTGCCATGAACAAATTTGAAAGATTGACCGAAAATAAATAAATATCCAATACACAAAAAAAAGTTAAAGTACATTTTGGGGAAGAAGAGAATGGGGGAGAGTGAAAACGTGGCGTCTCCAAAACTCATTATTTTAATGTTCCATGCATTTCTTTATTCTTTCTTCTTAAATCACTCTGAAACATCAAATTCTTATCCCGTGCCAAAACCTAACTAGAATGTATGCAAGCTATATATTTTCATGCATCCGCGTCGACATCCCACCTCGTAATTTAAGATCATCCGAGGAGACCCTGCTCTCGCTCCCGCCAACTTCTCAAACACGGTTGGTGGGGACGAGAGAGAGGGCCTTCTCGGTGGTGGCTCCCCATCTGTGGAACGTGCTTCCAAGCGACATACGATCAACCCCATCCCTCCTGGCATTCAGGAAAAAAGTGAAATCTTGGCTATGGGACCAGGCGTTTGTACACTAGCACAATGCAGCACTTGGACTGGATTGATAATGGCAAGTTGATGGCTACGGCTCAAGGCTCCTGTTAAGGACGGAACACTGTTTTTCACTTAAGTGAATGGGTATGTTGTGCTAATGTTAATTGTATTTTAATGTATTTTAACTGCTGAATGTTTTGGTTTTTATATTGTATTTTATCATGTTTGGCATCGAATTGTGCCTTTTGTTAGGTTGCTCTGAGTCCCACCCCCCGGGGGTTGAGAAGAGCGGGGTAGAAATGCTGGAAATAAATAAATTTTACCTCTTCACAATCTGTTTGCCTCCCTCACTACCTCATATTTTATTGCAGCCAACCCTAAACATGTTTCCAGCGGTGAAGGACCAAATATGTCAATAAACCTCTTCTACTATTGAGTACAATTGCCATTCTACCTGCACAAAATTTGGGAAAGGGGGGGGGAGAGACTCATGCAAGAGGGACTGATATTGACAAATGGGATGAAAGCCAGTGGTATATTTGAATTGATTTATCAATAAATGTATTGTGTTGTCACATATTCCCCATCTGTTGTATGGAGTTAGCAACTCTTAATATATTAAATAAAGTTTCTATGTTTTGGGAACTTTGTTTCCGAAACTGAATCGATTTGTACATGACAGCAGAAGAACCTGAACCTTTTTCTGCTGTTGCAAAGTATTCAGGTGAGTAGATATCATACCAGTTTGAAAGAAAATCAAAAGATGGGAGGAACCCAAGATGTGTACAGCTGTTTCACACCACTTCGCTCCATCACATGAAATCATGGGATTTGTCATTTCTTGGGGTATTTGGCATCGTCTGCTAAAGTAGATGAGCATGCATTAAACTTCCAGACTTCCTGCCATTTTCTTTTTATACATAAGGAAGGAATACATCTCTTTTTAGAATATTATGAAAATCAGAAATAGATGGCATTTCCTTGTGTTCTCTGACATTTGTGCTGGTGTTAAAGGGGATTATTCTAGCTTTGCTTTTCTTCTTCAAAAGAAAATTATTCAAAAAGAGAAGACTGAAAAGGCTTTCCAACACAGCAATATAAATAACAGAAGGGAAACTGCAGGGGTCAGCACAGAGCAGATCAAGAAAACGGTGAACTCCTCCAGAAACCACCTTTTAAATATATGAAGGTTTTGTTTTAACCCATAAATTAAACATGGCAAAAGAACAATGGCTTTTACTAAAGAATTTCTGAGATTTCATTATTTAGATCACAAAGCTTTCTGTTGTTGCCACTTGTGACCAATTATAATGCAAAAACTGAGTAGACAATGCAGTACTTTGAGATTTTTTTTGACACCACGTGTAGTTTGAACTGTATAGGCCCCCAGCAAAGACCCCCAAGGCACTATGATAGCTAATGAGCTCCTTATTGTTCTAAGGGGGTAAGGCAGAAAGTAATTTAGAAGGAGAGATACTAGACTTTCATGATCCCCTGAATCAAAACGAACCTTTGATTAAAAATTTCTTAAAACTAGGGGAGAGGGAGTGCCTCGGTAGACCTACATTGAAACCATCTCCCTGCAAAAACCTGTGGACATATACATTCCTTCAAGTTGCCTGTGACCCATGAATTTCATAGCATTTTCTTAAGCAAGGAATACTCAAGAGGAGTTTATGCCAGTTCCTTCCCCTGAAATATAGCTACAGAATCTGGCAGTCTCCTATCCAAGTACTAGTCAAAACTGACTCTACTTAGTTTCCAAGCTCAGAAAAGATCTGGTGCCTTTAGGCTAATTTGTCATTACACCAGTGATTTTCAACCGGTGTGCTGCGGAACACTAGTGTGCCATGAGGGATCATCAGGTGTGCCGTGGGAAATTATTTTTGAACTTCAATCATATATAAACTATAAGGTGCATCTGTCCCTTTAAGAAATGGAACCATAGCACTCTCACGTCACCTAAGAAGTGATGCAAGAGTGCTATGGTCGCGCCATCCTGGATTTGCTCAGACGCAGCTAAGTAAACAAAGTGAGAGTTAGTGCTCTGGCTGCGTGTCAAGTGACAGTGGCAATTTGGGATCACAGCAAGACAAGCAAGTGACAATGATGGAGAAGTTTTTGAGAAGGGAAAATGCAAATGCCGAACAGGGCCCTGGACAAAATTATGACACATATGAAGGCCCTAATATGAGTGGTGGACAAAAGAAAAACCGGTGAGCTCGAGGCAATACAGCAAAAGCTATCTTTTATTTGGATTCACTTTCACCGGGGATGCGACCTAAATGAGTGTATAAATACATTTAAAAACATCTTAACTATAAGTATTACTGTGTTAGAGAAGACTTCCGGTTTGGGAAGCGGTGCGGGTGGACGCTCGAGAGCGAAGCTCCGTGGAGCAGAGGCCTGTGACAGAGATTGGGGTGCAAACTCTGCAAACCCGGTTGCCCTTGAAGGAAGGAGGGCAACTCAAGCTTCAGGGTCTGGGACTGCAGGGCCCCCGGGAACGGGAGAGGCCAGCGTTTCCCCTGGAAGCCTAGGATTGATCACGGCCTGAGGCGGTCGCATACCGGCAGGTAGAGACGCCACAGCACCTCACCGCCCCAGATTCCCTCTTCACATGGAATAAGAACTGTAAGTCTCTGAACTTATTTACACGAAGAAGGGATCTTCATAGAGCAGTAAAGTCAGTCCAGACGACATGAGAAGGTGCTAACAACAAGCTACACCAAATAGAGCATAGTCCCAGGAGAAGCTTTGATTTGCCTAGGAGAAGGGGCTTGGACTTAATCAGCTTACTCAGTTTATTTACCCATTCACTTACCCGAGGTCCGGGCCCAGCAGCTGAGGAGAGCGGTGGAGAGTTCATGATTAGTACTAATTAACATTATCTTCAGGGAAGCAGTCACAGCTGGCCCCACAAGGCGCGCCAGCAAAGAAAGGAGGAGGAGATCCTACTCACGGAGGAAGGAGGAAGGAGGTGCGGGAGACGAGAGAACAGAGGCGTGAGGGAAGAAACTGCAAGCAGCGCAACTAGCGCAACTAGCGCAACTTGCGCATTCAGCGTAACTAGCGCAACTACCGCAACTACCGCAACTACCGTAACCAGCAAACCTAACTACTAACGTAACCGACGCAATTGATGTAAATAGCGCGATTTACTCAGTATACGCCTTAAACGTCCCTAGACGCCCTCTAGGCGGGACAACTAGTACTATCAACGCAATTAGCTTGGAAGATTTTCTTTTAGAAGGAGCAAACACCCATGTACATAATGACTACAAGAAAGAAAATAGACAAGGACCAGAAGAATCCAATAGCTAGAAGAGACTCACTGCAGGAAGAGGTACAAATTAAAGATCAACTGAAGGAAATAATTTATGAAATGAGGAGATTGAATGACAATGTCGAAAAAGGGGCGGAGGAGCGCAGACAGTTAAAGGAAAGTCTGTTAGACTTAAGAAGAGATATGAAGAAAGACTTCCAGACTGTAAGAAAAGAAATGTTGGCCCTTTACGAGAAATTGACATACTTCAAAGGAGGGAGGAGGATACGAGAAATAAACTACACCAAGAACAAGAGAGGATGGAGGAGCTAGATAAAACTCAAAAAGAATTAGGAAGAAAAAACCTACAGCTAGAACTCTTCCAGAAAGACTTACAACTGAGAATGAGGGGAGCTCTTGAAAGCACCAGAGAGACAGCAGAGGATACGCTGAAAATTGCCATAGAAATGACAGCATCAATACTGCAGAAAGATGCGGCCTCCATTGAGGAAAGAATAGACAAAGCTTTCAGAGTGCAAACCTCTTATTCAAGGAAGAACAAATCCCCAAGGGATAGTCTGATCCAGTTTAATTCAGTCAAACTAAAAGAAGATATAATTAGAAAACACAATGAAAACCCCTATTGTTTCAAAGACCAAAAAATAGTACTTCTCCGGGAGATTCCAAAAACAATCCTGGATAACAGGAAAAAATACTATTTCCTAACCGACCTACTGAAACAAAAAGGATACAGGTTCCGGTGGGATAGACTCGAAGGACTCCAGGTCACTCTAAACAATGAGAGGTTTTGGATAAACAACAGGGAAAAGGCGGAGGCCTTTCTTCAAAAATGGAAACATCTTTTGATCCCTAAAGAACGACAGGGCTCGACGAAAAGGAATGCTAATTACAAAGCAGACCGCAATGAGGAAGAAAAACGCCAAAAATCTCCGGAAATGGACAATGGAAATAAGACTGAAAAGAGTAAAGAAGCCAAGGAGGCAAAAGACCAAAAGGGAAGAGAGGAATATACGCAGGATGACTTGGAAGCCGAGGAGGAAGAGGGAGAAGAATTGGACTTTGGCTCGGAGGGAGAGGCAGGCTCCATAGAGGACGAGGAAATCTAACACGGCATGGAGGTAAAGTGCTTTTCCCTAAATGTGAATGGACTTAACATTCCGGAAAAGAGAAAACAAACTTATCATTTCCTTAAAAAACAAAAAGCGGTAATATATGCCCTCCAGGAGACTCATGTTAAAACATCGAAAATGGACTTAATAATCAATAAGTCTCTGGGGATTATGTTTTCCTCTACGGTGGAAAAAAATGCAGAGGGGTAGCGCTCTACATTAATGCCAAGTTAAATCCTGTTTTTGAGTTTAAGGACACGGAGGGCAGAGAGGCTGCAGCCTCGGTTGGGATTAAAGGGAAAAGATTGTTGTAATGAGTTTGTATGCTCCAAATGGTCCCAAGGTCAAATTCTTTGAGTATTTAATGGAAGAAATGGCAAAAATAGAATGTGATGGCTACATAATTTTGGGGGATTTCAATGGAACAATTAACCCAAGCTTGGATAAAAATTATAATAACCCCAAAAATAAGTCAGCATCCAGCAAACTCCCAAAAGCTTTCTTTAATTTGGTAGAAACATATTCCCTCCAAGACTCCTGGCGCTTCCATAATCCCAAGGACCGGGACTTTACTTTCTTTTCAGGAAGGCGACGAACGTGGTCTAGAATAGACCTAATTCTAGTTTCTAAAAATCTAATGCTAAATAGCAAGGCAGTCAAGATACACTCAAAGCAAATATCAGACCACGCCCCCACGGAAGCAATATTAAGCTTCGGTTGTAGGAGCTTTAGCTGGAGACTAGATGATGGGCTGTTAAGGAGCGAAGAACAAATACAGAAAAATATTAATTTACTGAAGGATTTCTTTGATCTGAATGATCAACCAGAATGCACAGTAATGAACTTATGGGACACAAGTAAAGCCGTAATGAGGGGGCACTTTATTGCTCAAAAGAACTATATGGTCAAAATAAAAAAGGCAGAACTAAAAGACTTGGAGAATGAATTGGAGAATGCAGAAAAAGGACTGAAAAGAAATCCACGAGATAGGAAATTAGAAGCCAAAATAATCTCAATTAAGAAGCAGATTAATTTAATCAATATGGATCAAATTGAAAGGAAGATGAAATTTCTAAAACAAAAAATCTTTGAGAATTCAAATAAGCCAGGCAAATGGCTGGCAATACAGCTGAATAGAAGGAAACAGAAGAGTATAGTCAATAAAATAAAGAGAGGGGGGAAAGACTTAAATGAAGATAAAGAGATTTTAGAAGCATTCAGAGAATTCTATCAAGATCTTTATGCAACCAAAAAGGTGAGCAAGGAAAGGATTCAAGCATATATTAGCAAACAAGATCTGGAGAAAATAGACGAAAAAATTAGAGGGAAATTAAACTCCCCAATAACGAAGGAAGAGATTGAATTAACTATTAAAAATCTAAAGACAGGTAAGTCACCGGGCCCCGACGGGCTCACAGATCAATATTACAAGAAACTAAAGGAAGTATTAATACCATATTTAAAAAAACTTATGAACAACGTGCTGACTAATAGTAAAATCCCAAACTCCTGGGAAACAGCTAATATACTAATATTCCCGAAGGAAGGCAAAGATCCTGAATTAGTAGAAAATTATCGCCCAATTTCCCTCCTAAATCAAGACTACAAAATCTTTACTTCAATTCTTGCCAGAAGACTCAAAGAATTCTTATCCGTTTGGATATGCCCAAACCAAAATGGCTTTCTCCCACAGCGGTTCATGAAAAATAATATCAGAAATGTAATTAATATTATCGAATACCTTGACAAAAACATAGGGGTTAAAGCTGTGTTAGCCTTCATCGATGCCGAGAAGGCATTTGACCAGGTTACCTGGGAGACTATTGAGATCCTCCTCCGGGAACTGGACATGGGACATCAATTTATAAATGCCATTACTAGTATCTACAAAACTCAGAGCGCAGTGATAATAGTTAACGGGCAGAAATCAGATAAAATTAGCATCCAGCGAGGAACACGACAGGGATGCCCTCTGTCACCCTTAATTTTTAATTTCATACTTGATATACTTTTGAAGAATATAGTCAAGGATGATACTCTAAGGGGAATCTAGCTAGGACATGAAAAGTACAAGGCTTATGCCTTTGCAGATGACCTTGTCTGCATTATCCAAGACCCCAAGGAAAATATTAAGGTCTGGCTAGATAAAATAGAACAATATGGGGAGATTGCAGGCTTCAAGGTGAATAAGAAAAAATCTAAGATCTTAACAAAAAATATTGGAGGACTAGAGAAGAAAACAATAGAAGAGATGGCGGGCATGGAAATTGTTAACAAAGTTAAATATCTTGGAATTAATATCACCCCAAACAATTGCCAATTAATTAAAAATAATCATGAAAAACTTTGGGCTGACATAAAAAGAGATCTACAAAATTGGAAAACGCTGAACCTTTCTCTTTTAGGAAGGATATCAGCCATTAAAATGAAAATCTTCCCGAAGATTAATTTTATACTTCAGATGCTTCCCGTCTTAAAAAATGATCTACTTTTAAAAAGATGGCAACAGGATCTTAATAAATTCATTTGGCAAGGTAAGAAAGCCAGAATTAAGTATAAATGCTTAACAGAAAGAACAGATAAAGGTGGTCTGGGTGTCCCAGACTTACAGAAGTATTACGAGGCAAATTGTATACACAATCTTAAGATATGGGCTGAATTAAATGACAAAAACTTACTAAAACTGGAGGGTTACGATATTAAATTTGGATGGCACGCATATTTGTTTTATAATAAAATCCAACAAGATAGGGGTTTCAACAATCATATCATACGGTCCGCCTTATTCAAGGTATGGTCAAAGTTCAAGAAAAAGGTGTACGGGAAAATCCCCTTATGGGCCTCACCGGTTGAAGCTTTTAAAATCCAGAAATACGAGGGTAAGGTAGAGCCGAAATATGAGGACCTTCTAAAAAAAGAAGGGACCAATTTAAGAATGAAAGAACGAGAAGAGCTGGGGTACTGGAACTTAAATTGGTTCCAGTATGGCCAATTAGCTAAAAAATTTAAAGAAGATGATAAAATAGGATGGGAAACCCCAATCCCAGTGGGCGAAAAGATTTGGTTACACACAAAAAGAAAAAATGTGAGCCTACTGTATAAATTCTTGCTTGAAACCGATAACAAGTGTGAAAAACCAATAGAGGAATACATCCAAAGGTGGACAAAAAACTTGGGCTATAATATAGATACCGCTGAATGGGAGAGAGTCTGGAGAGTAAACCAGAAATATACGTACGCCAGCTGCCTAAAAGAAAATATATTAAAAATGTATTACAGGTGGTACCTTACCCCAAGCCTCTTAGCTAAAGTCTATAAGAATGCAAACGATGTTTGCTGGAAGTGTAAACAAGAAAGAGGAACCTTTTACCACCAGTGGTGGACCTGTAAAACAACGAAAAAATACTGGGATAGGATACATCAAACTATCCAGGAAATTCTTCAAATTAATTTTCAGAAAAAACCAGAGATATACCTTTTAAACCTAACAGCTTTTATAAAAGATAAAGAAATGGAAAAATTACTGAACTATCTTATAATTTCAGCCAGAATGTGCTTCGCCAGGCATTGGAAGCTTCCTCAAATACCAGAGGAAGATGAATGGCTAACTAAGACTGCCGAGCTAGCAGAAATGGACAAGCTCACTTATCTGCTCGGTCGGGGCCAACTAAAAGCTATAATACTACTTGGACTCCCTTTGTAAAATTTATGGCAGAAAGAAGAAATATATACCTGAAAGGTTTTCATATATGATTTAATGGGCAAACAGTTTCTTAATGCTTTGGTCGTCTGGAATAGAATTTTGTTGATTAATTAAAGATGTGAAGTCAACATCTTAATCTTCACCACTTTCTACTCCTAACTTTTCTAACTCCCCCTCTGTCCCCCTTTCCTTCCCTTTCCTTCTTACCCACTATCTTTTTCAACACTTTTAATTCTCTCATACATGGGGAGACGGAACCTGGCTTAGCCCAGAAGAGACAAAGATAAATGCTTGTAAAACTGCATATCTGGAGGTAGAGCCCTATGTATGATTTTAATGTCTGTTCGCTTTTCTTTCTGTACTTTTAAATTATAATAAAGCTTTAAAAAAAGTATTACTGTGTTAGAGTGTCATTTTGGTTGGTGGACAAGAAAGTGCTGAATTTTTCAAAATGCATCTGTGTACACTGTGTCTTCGGCCTCTTACATAAGAACATAAGAACATAAGAAGAGCCATGCTGAATCGGGCCTCAGCCC
This sequence comes from Anolis apletophallus, assembly GCA_030556195.1. Classification (NCBI taxonomy): domain Eukaryota; kingdom Metazoa; phylum Chordata; class Lepidosauria; order Squamata; family Anolidae; genus Anolis; species Anolis apletophallus. The sequence continues at coordinate 121,051,883 of JARBWK010000005.1, read as the reverse complement.
ATCTAGTCCAGCATTCTGTGTCACACAGTGGCCCACTAGTTGTACACAGGGATCTCTAGCAGAAAGGAGGGCAAAACCCTCACCTGCTCCCGACCCCCACAACCAGTACCCGGGGAAATCCTGCCTGCCTCCATCAAAACAGAGGTGGCACTTGGATGTCCATTTCAGTAACTACTGATTCCCTTGGTATCCATGAATCTGTCTAATCCTGCCTTGAAGCTGTCCAGGCTGACAGCTGTCACAACCTCCTCTGGAAGTGAGTTCCATAACCCAATGACCCTCTGGGTGAAGAAATATTTCCCTTTATTAGTCCTAACTTTCCTACCTTGGAGCTTTAGGGAGTGCCCCCTAGTCCTAGTGTTGTGTGACAGAGAAAATATTTTTTCTTTATTCGCCTTTTCTATCCCATGCATGATTTTATACACTTCGATCAAGTCACCTCTTAAACGCCGTCTTTCAAGGCTGAAAAGACCAAGGCGTTGCAACCTGATTTCATAAGGGAGCTGCTCCATCCCTTGGATCATTTTTGTTGCCCTTCTTTGTACCTTTTCCAGTTCCGTTTTATCCTCCTTGAGGTGCGGTGACCAGAATTGTACACAGTACTCCAGATGTGGCCTCACCATAGATTTGTAGAGAGGCAATACAACATTTGCTGACTTATTTTCGATTCCCTTCCTGATCATGCCAAGCATAGAATTTGCTTTTTTCACTGCTGCAGCGCACTGGGTTGACATCTTCATTGAGTTGTCCACCAAAGCCCCAAGATCCCTTTCCTGGTTTGTCTCAGAAAGCTTTGATCCCATCAGTTGATAAGTGTATTTGGGGTTCTTTGCCCCGATGTGCATGACTTTACACTTGTTTAGGTTAAAATGCATTTGCCACTTTGTTGCCCATTCACTCAATTTCGAGAGATCACTCTGGAGCTCTTTACAGTCAGTTTCATTTTTAACTACCCTGAACAGTTTAGTGTCATCTGCAAACTTTGCTACCTCACAATTTACTTCTACATCCAGATCATTTATGAATAAATTAAAAAGTAACGGTCCTAAAACTGAACCTTGGGGTACGCCACTTCTCACCTCTTTCCATCCAGAGAAGTGTCCATTTATTACCACCCTTAGCCAGGTTCCAATCCAGGAGAAGACCTGTCCCCTGATTCCATGGCTGAAGAGCTTATTTAGGAGCCTTTGGTGAGGACTTTGTCAAAAGCCTTTTGAAAGTCAAGGTAAACAATATCGACTGGGTCCCCTTTATCTATGTGTTTATTTACACCCTCAAAGAATTCTATCAAGTTAGTAAGACATGATTTGCCTTTGCAGAAACCATGTTGATTTTCCTTCAGCAATGCCTGTTCTTCTATGTGCTTAGTAATTTTTCTTTAATAATGGTTTCCATCACTTTGCCTGGAACTGAGGTTAGACTAACTGGCCTATAATTTCCTGGATCACCCCTGGATCCTTTCTTGAAGATCGGAGTTACATTTGCCTCCCTCCAGTCCTCGGGTACAGTGCCTGATCTTAGAGAAAGGTTATATATTTTGGCTAGAATTTCAGCAATGTCACACTTGAGTTCCTTAAGAACTCTGGGGTGGGTGCCATCTGGCCCTGGTGATTTGTTGACATTTAATTTAGTAAGGCATGTGAGAACATCTTCCTTGTTTATCTCTATCTGGTTTAATTCATTCAATTCCCTCCCTGAAAAAACTGACTCAGCTGCAGGCATATGTTGTCTGTCCTCCTGTGTGAAAACGGAGGCAAAGAAGTCATTTAGCCGCTCAGCAATCTCCTTGTCTTCACTTATTGTCCCTTTCTTACCATTTTCGTCAAGTGGCCCAACTGCTTTTCTAGTTGGGTTTCTGCTTCTGATGTACTTAAAGAAGTTTTTGCTGTTTTTTAAAAATATTCTTAGCTATATGTGCCTCAAAATCTCTCTTGGCTTTCCTGACGGTTGCTTTGCATTTAGTTTGCCAGAGCTTGTGTTCCTTTCTGTTCTCCTCAGTAGGAAGAGCCTTCCATTTCTTAAATGAGTTTTTCTTCTTCCCAATCACATCTTTTACTTCATTTGTAAGCCATACTGATGTCCTCTTGGACTTTCCTGGCCTCTTTCTTATTTTAGGAATGTATTTTAGTTCGGCTTGTTTTAAAGTATTTTTAAACAGTTTCCAAGCATTCTGGAGGGATTTGATTTTTTTTACTGTTCCTTTTAGTTTGTTCTTTACTATTTTTCTCATTTTGGTGAAATTTCCTTTGTGAAAATTTAAGGTCTCTGTGTTAGTTTTCACTGACAGTTTGCTATCCACACTTAAGGTGAAGGTTATTGTGTTGTGGTCACTGGTACCTATGGGCTCTGTTACAAGGACATCTTGAACGAGATCTTGTTCATTAGTTAGCACCAAGTCCAGGATCCCCTTTCCCCTGGTTGGTTCCATGACCATCTGCTCAAGGGAATAATCAGCTAGCATGTCGAGGAACCTTGTCTCTCTTTCATGCATAGAACAAGAATTTAGCCAATCTATTCGGGGATAGTTGAAGTCCCACATAATGACTAATTTATTGCTTTTTGAGGCCTGTTTAATTTCATTTTCCAGATAGCAGTCTGCCTCTGGAGTTTGGTTGGGAGGGCTATAGCAGATCCCTAATGCTAGATTAGTTTTTTGTCCAGGGACTTTTACCCACAATGTTTCTTTAGGTGAGTTTGAATTTTCTTGAAATTCTAATTCATGAGATTCTAGCTCTTCATTTATGTACAAGGCCACACCACCACCGTTTTTCCCTCTCCTGTCTTTCCTGTACAGTTTATAACCTGGATTTTTTTGTGTCCCAATTGTTTTCCTCTGTCCACCAGGTTTCTGTTATGCCAATAATATCAATATTTTTTTCTTTTGCCAAACATTCCAACTCCCTATTTTTGTTCGAAGGCTTCTAGCGTTTGCGTACAGACATTTATATTTATTGCTCTGATGCCCTTTCAACTTTGGCTGTTTATGAGAATTCGTAGAAGGCCTACCATGTCCTACCTCTTGACTATTTTCTATCTTTTCTGTTGACTCAGCCATTTGTGCGTAAATTTCATCCTCCATACTTGGCGTTTCACCCTCTCGAACCGGAAGCTGCCCAGCTCCTGTCGACTTTCCCCTAGGAATCAGTTTAAAAGCTGCTCTGAAGCCTTTTTAATATTAATTGCCAGCAGTCTGGTTCCATTTTCGTTCAAGTGTAACCCGTCCCTTTTGTAAAGGTTTGGCTTTCCCGAAGTTCCTAACAAATCTAAACCCTTCCTCTCGACACCACTGCCTCATCCACGCATTGAAGCTCCTGAGCTCTGCTTGTCTGGCTGTCCCTGCGCGTGGAACCGGTAGAATTTCCGAGAATGCTACCTTTGAGGTCCTGGACCTTAATCTTCTACCTAGCAACCTAAATTTGGCTTCCAGGACCTTCCGTTTGGCCTTCCCAATGTCATTGGTACCGACGTGTACCACGACTACTGGCTCCACCCCGGCACTATCTACCAGCCTATCTAGATGCCTCGTGATGTCCGCAACCTTTGCACCCGGCAGGCAATTTACCATGCGGTCATCACATCCATCACAAACCTAGCTTTCTATGTTCCTGACAATCGAATCGCCCACTACAAGAAGCCCCCCTCCTACCACCCGTTGAGAAGTATCCTCGGTGCAAGAGGATATGGGCACATCCTCCGAGGAAGGGCTCCCAACTAAGGGAGCCGGTCCCTCTTCCTCAGACTGATGTCCTCCCTGCCCAAGACCCCCATTTTCCAAAGCAGCTGGAGGGCTGCTCAGAACGGAGTGGGATGCTCGTCTTGGGTCCCCATGGTAGTTTCCTATCATAAAAATACTCATAACAATAAACAACTCCTCCCTTCCATAACCAATATGGTCTGTATAGAGCAGGGCAGTCCAACTTCTGCCGGCTCAAAGGCCGGACTTCTGGTGAGTGATCACCTGGGGGGCCATTCAGCCACGCCCCTGGCCACGCTGCTCCGCCCCCTCTCCCAAAGCGAACAGAACTGCTTTGGGAGAGAGGGAGACACCGCGGGGAGCCTTCCGTGGCTCCGCCCCCTCTCCCCCAGCGTCAGAACAGCTGTTCTGACACTGAGGGAGTGAGGGAGGCGCCGCGGGGGACCCCCTCCCTTCCAAGGCATCACGGCAGCCGCAGAAGCCGGCGGTTTTGCTGGCTTCAGCGGCTGCCGTGACGCTTTGGGAGAGAGGGAGGTGCCGCGGGGGGACCCCTCTCCCTTCCAAGGCATCACGGCATCCGCGGAAGCCGGCGGTTTCGCTGGCTTCCGCGGCTGCCGTGATGCTTTGGGAGAGAGGGAGGCGCCGTGGGGGACCCCCTCCCTTCCAAGGCATCACGGCAGCCGTGGAAGCCGGCGATTTCGCCGGCTTCCGCGGCTGTCGTAACGCTTTGGGAGAGAGGGAGGAGCCACTTGCGGCTCCCCATGGCTCCACCCTCCCTCCCAAAGCGTCATGCCAGCGTCAGAAGCAGGCAAACCACACGCATGCACACTTTTTTTTGGAATTTTTTTCGGGAATTTTTTTTTGGATTTTTTTTTTTTAACGGAGGAGAGGAGGGCTGCGGGCAAGGGGCTCGGGGGCCGTGTACGGGCCGTGGGCCGCCTGTTTGGCAGCCCTGGTGTAGAGCTATTCACCTGCTTGTATGGCTAGATACTGGGGATAGGAGTGTGCCAGTTCAACTAGTAGTACCATGGTTCTATTAGAGAATGCAAGGAATTAGTGAATGTGTGTGTGTCAACTATAAAATAAAATGCATGAAGCCAATTGGTCGGGCAATGCACGGGGTGATGGCTGAGCCTAGAGCTTTTGGATTCTGTTGCATTTTTGTTCAGGCTCGAGCTATGCAAGTGCACAGAGAGAAGAAGAGAGAAGCAGTGAGAAACAGACTGATTTGCTTCTTGGCTGCTAAAAGATGTTCTCTCATATGGACACAGAAAGGACCATTTTAAATCTCTCTAAAAGGGCATTATGTGAGTCTATGCAACTGATCTCATAATTGTAAATATGTTGTTCTGAATGACGAAGTGTAACCTAGGTAAACTACTTGTTCTTTACTGTTCATTTGTGTGGCATATTTCCATTCTCTGGCAAGGCAGTGTGTGGACTGATCAAATATGAACTACACATGGTTTATTTTATATTATGCCAACAGTTCTGTATCACGGGAGTTACACACATGAACAGATCATCAACTGCAAGGGGCTTTCATAGTAAATAGCAGTTTAGCGGTATGTTTTGTGGTGTGAGCACACATCATGACAGACCCTGAAGATGATCTAAAAATGAGAGCAGCTATGAAGATCCATTTTAGCATTTTATTTCTGCCTCTTTTCAACTCTACCAGGTGTGGATCTTTTGTAAAGCTAATGAGTCTTAAATGGCTAATTGTGATCATACCACCCTACTACGGAAAAGAGCCCAGTTCTTGCTCCAATCAACTAAACATCTTTTCAAAGTGTACTGCAGCTTCAGAAGCAGATAGAAGGCAGATTTGAAAAAGGAATATAAGGTATGATGTCACAACAAAGTATAAAGATAAGGACACAAAGGAAGAAGATGGGAAATGAGTCTAAATAATGGCACTCAGCCACTTCATAAGCAGTGGTCAAGTCAGTCCCCTTTTCACTGTAGTTCAACATTATAATTATTTGTCCTGTAGTGTTTGAGCAGCACTCGTGTGTCTAAAAATGCACACTAACTTTCTTAGACAGTGTCTCAAGAATTGTGAAGTCTTTTACCATGTATTAATAGAAGATTCTGTTGAAGCTTTGGAATGGAGAAATAAGCAGGGCAGTGGACACAATCACTCCTGAATGTACCCTCTCATGAAGCAGAGACAAACCAGCCTCCTGTTTTTCCAAGGAGTTGATGACAATGAAGCAAGTGAGACAGAGACTAGACAACGTTGGCAGAAAACTCTAAGCAAATCTGACCGAGAATGGGCTAAGGTAGGGGTGGGCAGCCTACGGCCCGTGGGCCAGATTCGGCCCAGCAGCCGATTCTGTCTGGCACGGGGAGAAGGGCATTGGAGGTGGGGCCAAGAGGAAGGGGTGCCGCTGCCACCATCCCATTGCAGGCTCTGTGGGGCCTGTGTCGGCAGACAGGCTGGAGGAGCGGCGGCTTTGGAGTGCCTGCCATCCCTGGAGGGGATCCGGGCCTGCAGCAGGAGCACTCCGCGACGTGTGGGGGCTTATCGCCCTGGCAACCTGGAGGAGTTGATGGTCTTCCGGGTCACCAGGGCGAACAGCCGCCTTAGATCACCGAGTGCTCCCCCCTGCAGGCCCCGATCCCATCCAGGGATGGCAGGCACTCCAAAGCCGCTGCTCCTCCGGCCTGTCTGCCGACACAAGCCCCACAGAGCCCGCGATGGGATGGCGGCAGCGGCACTCCATAGCAGGGCGATCAGCTGGGGAACGGCTGGGGGCGAGAGCGGGTGGAGGCCTGCAGCCTCCGATTGTCTGCTGCTCTGCTCTCCTCTGCTGCGGCGGCAGCTGGGTCCGCTTTGCCATCCTCTGGGCCGGGGTCAATGAGCCATTCCATCTTGGGATCCTTCCTCTCTTCAGGATGTCAGCCTTCATCTTGGTTCGCACCTTGTCTTCTTGAATTTTTTTTATTTTAGTGGTTTTTATTATTATTTTATAATAATTTTATAATAATAATATAATAAATAATATAATATGTTATATTATAATTTCAATATATTATAATGTCTATATATATGCTATAATATAATAATTATGATATTAATACTAATAATATATGAATATTTATTGATATATTAATATGTTAATATTAATGATGTGTAATATATAGTAAATATAATAAATAAATAAATAATGTAGATTAGAATGCAGTTCAGCCTTTAGGTGCGGCCCTCCATAATATTTTTTGGCTCTCGTGTGGCCCCTTGGAAAAAATAATTGCCCACCCCTGGGCTAGAGCATATTTGAAAGCCTACTCCACAGCAATGGAGGCAGCAGAGAAAATGTTCATTGCTGCCCCCATTGCATCTGCAAGGAACCATCCAGCTGAGTGGTTTCAAGTGGTCAAAGGGCTATTACATACTGGACATCTAGGAGAAATCCCTGACCATTCCGCAGCCCAGTGAGAAAAAATTGCATGACACTTAGCAGATAAAGTTGCTCAGATCTGTTCCAACTTGGATGCAGTTTTTGATACAGTTCCAGTGAATGTAATTCTGGCTCCTGTTCGTTCAGTGTTATTGGATACCTTTCAATTTGTATAGCCTGAGAATGTGGACAGGATCCTTGGAGAGGTGAGATCTACCACATGTATTCTAAATCATTGCTCTTTCTAGGTGTTCAAACAAGCCAGAGAAGGACTGGCAGAGTGGGTGAACGTGTTGGTCAATGCCTACTTGAAACAAGGCAAAATCCCAACTTGCCTAAAGGAGGCAGTTGTGAGCCCCACAATAAAAAAAACTATCCTTGAACCCCTCCATATAAGGCTATTGGTTAGTGTTCAACCTCCCCTTTTTGATATGAAATTGATTATCTACATCCATTTAAATCCGCAGGAAGCTAGACAGGGGGAGTGTGTCCCCCTGTCTTTTGACTTTTAATACCCCTGACCATGGTATCTTTCTGGGTCATCTCACTGGGATGAGACTGGCACCATTTTACAGTTACTCTGGTTCTTCCTGGAGGGCCATACACAGAAGGTGGTGCCGGGGGACTACTGTTTGAACCCCTGGCCATTGACCTGTGGGGTTCCTTAGAGTTCCATTTTGTCCCCCATGCTGTTTAACATATACATAAAACCACTAGGAGAGGTCATCCACAGTTTTGGAGTACGGTGCCACTCATATGCAGGTGACACTCAACTCTACTACTCTTTTCCACTTAAAGCCAAGGAACCTGTCTTGACCCTAAACTGATGTCTGTCACCAGTAATAGACTGGATGAGGGCAAACAAATTGTAACTTAATCCAGACAAGACAGAGGTACTCCTGATCAGTTGGAAGGCAGACCAGGGAACAGGGATTTAGTCTGTGCCGGATAGGGTCACCCCCCCCCCTCCGAAGACACAGGTTCGCAGTTTGGGGGGTCCTCCTGGACTCGGTGCTGAATCTGGAGGCCCAGGTATCGGCAGTGGCCAGGAGGGTCTTTGCACAATTAAAACTTGTGCACAAACTGTGCCCATTCCCTGAGAAGCCAGATCTGGCCACAGTGGTACATGCCTTAGTTACATCCCGTGTGGATTACTGTAACACACTGTATGTGGATCTCCTTCTGAATAGTGCTCAAAAACTTTGGTTGCTCCAAAAAGCTGCAGCTAGTTTACTAACTGAGGCTTGCTACCCCCCTGTTAGAGCAGCTTCAATGGTTGCCAGTCTGTTTCTGGACACAATTCAAAGTACCACTTATGACCTTCAAAGTCATCGATGGTTCAGGGCCAGACTATTTGGCCGACTGCATCCTCTTGTATGAACCTGCCTGGACAAACCTGTTCGCGATCTTCAGGAGATTTCCTTCTCTTATTCCCACCTCCATCTCAAGTTTGGTTGGTGGGATTAAGAGAGAGGGCCTTCTTAGTGACTGCCTCTCAACTCTGGAACTCCCTGCCCAAGGAAGCCAGAATGGCCCATTCACTGTTGTCCTGCCGATAGCAGGGTAAAGACAGGCTTTTAAAGATGTTGGTTATATAGATCAAGTCAGGTGGTGCTTTGGTGTTTAGCTTTGAATATGGATTTTAACTGTGATTTTTATATACTGTTATGCTTAATTCTATTTTATTGTTTGCATATTTGCACATTTTAAATTATGTGGTCATACTTTTAATGTAAACCACTTTGAGTCTCCTTTGGGAGAGATAAAGTGAGGTATAAATCATCATCATCATCATCATAATCATCACAGACACATTATTATGACCTTTAAATATTAAGGAAAATTACCAAGATTGGATCTAGACGCAGGGTACATCTGCACTAGTAAATTAATGCAGTCAATTATGCACCATTTTAATTGCCATGGCTCAATGCTATGGAATCTTGGGGATTGTTGTTCGGTACTGCATCAACAGTACTCCTACAAAACGACAACTCCCATGATTCCATAGCACTGCAGTATGGCAGGTATAGTGGAGGCAAACTGCATTAATTCTACAGCATAGATGCAACCCCCCCCCCCCCCCAAATCTCATTTGGTTCCCACTTACATCAATAGCTTTTAATCAATGACTTGCACTGACTTCACTGGTGCTCAGTAGCAGCTCTGCCTGGTGCAGTTTTGCCATTCTGGGCCCCAAGGGTATCTTAGCAGAGAACCTGATCATTAGAATACTAAATGATTAACATGACAATGTATTTAAATCTGAATGAGAATACATCCTTTCCTACAAATCAAATAATCTGGAAATGAGGCCTTGAAAAATTCTCAGGGTCATTTAAATGAATGGAAGATTTTCCCGGTAAAAGCACTGCATTTGCTTTCATGGTATTTCTCTTTGACTGGTGTTAATCACATGGCTGAAAGGTATTCAAAGGTGGTGTGCTAAGTTTTTACTTAGTATATTTTAATAATGTTTCAAAAGTACTTTAAATGTATTTTAAACTGCTTTGAACAATGTGCTTTTAGTAGCACTGTGGTTTAATTTTTTAAAATTTTTTTTAATAGTACATTATATTTAAAGTTTTATTTTAAATGTTGTAAACGGCTTCTTAAATTTTTTTCCAATTGCAATCCCTTTCTCCCTGAGAAATTTTTACATCACCACGGCTATATAGGTATATAAAATAGATTTAAAAATTGAACATTTACTGACAATAAATCAGCATTTGCAAGGCTCACTAAAACGGCTTGTTTTTTTTCTTCTGTTTTTTGGGAGTACAGCTGAAGCATTTTCTGTAGAGTCCACCATAAACACTGCATGCTGTTTCTAACAGATTTCTGTAAATGTGTGGCATTTGGTAATGTTTTGCTGTTCCCAAAGTTTTTGTGACCCTGAAATTGAGCTAAGGAAACCCCATTTAGGGTAGGGATCCACAACTTAAGAAGCAGTGGCTTAGAGGAAGATAGACGCGATACAAAAGGTATAATAAATTAAGAATACTTAAAGGCAATCACCCCCAATAGCACAACACTTTCTATTATCAACTACTAATATTGAGTTCTATATACATTTGAGGTGATCTTTTACACTAAAATTAATAAACTCTTTGATCTATTCAATTCTAAAATGCTACATAATATGCATATGCATGTGAGACTCCTTCTATGCTGCCATATAAAATCCAGATTACCTACTGCCCTCTCTCATCTGATCATGTCCACCATATTCCTGGTTACTAGTTGCTGAGGTTCATTTATTTACGACATTTATGCCACCTTTCTTGTTGGTTTGATACACTTTTACAATGTTTTATACACCAGATACGGCAATGCTCCCTCAGAGCCCTTTCAAATAACTAATGGAGTGAAACAAGGTTGTGTTCTTGCACCAACCCTATTTAAAGTCTTCTTCCAAAGGGCTATGGCAGATCTCGGAGAAGAAGACGGCATATATATACGCTATCATACTGATGGTGGCTTGTTCAACTTAAGCTGTCTGAGGGCTCACACTAAGAGTCTAACTATCTAGTCTGTGAGCTACATTTTGCAAAAGAAGCAGCTCTGGCGCCTAACATCCTGAGCAGCTGCAGAGCTGTTTGGGCTGGAAGTCTGCCTGAAGAAAACAGAAGTTCTCTACCAGCCCGCACCACAGGAAGAACACCATCATTCCCACGTCAGCATAGGCAAATCTGTGCTTAAGTCCATCCAGCAGTTCACCTCCCTGGGAAGCCGACACCACGATTGATAAAGAGATCGATCACAGATTAGCAAAGGCATATAGTGCATTCGGAAGTCTTCACAAAAGAGTCTGGAGTAACAAACACCTGAGGCAAAGCACCAAATTCAGTTGGTACAGAGCTATTGTACTATCTATTCTCCTTTATGGGTCTGAAACATGGATCACTTATCGCCAACACCTATGACCCCTCGAACACTTTCATCAGCTCTGTCTTCGCACAATCCTAAATATACACTGGACCGACTATGTGACTAATGTTGCTGTCCTTGAGCAAGCAGGGATCATCAGCATTGAGGTCATGCTATTGAGAACACAGCTGTGCTGGGCAGGGCATATCTCTAGAATGGAGGACCATGGCCTCCCAAAGATATTACTCTACGGTGAACTCACCACAGGTCAGCGCAAGAGAGGCACCCCAAAAAAAGAGATATAAGGATTCCCTGAAACAACATCTCAAGACCAACAATGGTCCACCCTGGCCTCACATCAGGAGACATGGAGATGCACTATCCACAATGCTACAGCCTCTTTCGAGAAGTCATGCCAAACGTGTCTCGAAGAGAAAGGACAACTAGAAAGAACCGCAACATGAAAACAACATCACCCAAGGAGACTTTCTGCAGTGCTTTCTGCAACCGAACTTGCCTATCTCGGATTGGCCTTTTAAGTCATCAACGTGCTTGAAAAAAGCATGGGATGAGTCCTTCCTGAATCTTCGTTCATAAAGAAAAGCCAAGAAGACAAAATTTTATACTTTGCCGTTCTTAATTGTTTTAATTAGATTGTTTGTTATCTTATATGTTATGCTTTTAACCATGTTTCAGCTAGTAAATGTTGTTGTATACTGGGCTAGGTCCCCATGTGAACCACTTTGAGTCCCTTCAAGGAGATGGTGGTGGAGTATAAAATAAAGTTATTATTGTTATAATATTACTTTAAACAGAATTATATGACAGTGTGAACTCATATAATCCAGTTCAAAGAAGATAATGTGAATTACCTGCTTTGATAACCTAGATTAAATGGCAGTGTAGAAGGGGTCAACGTTGTGTCAAACTGCACTAATTCTATAGTGTTGATGTACCCTTGATTGGTTGTAAGCCTCCAACTGACAGGCAATCATTCTTTTTAACAAGGGCTATGTTAATGCTCACAGTAAGCACTGAATAGAAAAACACCATAAATTATATCCATTTACTTTGCAGAAAATATGCTATAGATATTTCTTTAAAATGAGCATTTGGAAGCACTAGAGCTCTTAATACAGAACAAAAAGCACACTATAGCTTTGGGATAACCAACTTGTACACTGTTTGCTGCTTGTCGTTAGTGATGGTGCTGAACCACATAATGGGGATGGGTAGTTCAAAATACTAATTGTTTAAGAGCACCATCTGGGTTTTTTGTCTTTTCTTTTAAACCAGACAGAAAGTTTAGTTTGGTTAGTCATGGAAGGTTTCCTCTGATGCTGCAAGCCCTCTCCAGCCCTTTCCGTGTTATGAATTGCATTCAGCTAAACATAAATCTCATTTCAGATGTTCTTTTTTAACATACGAAAGGGGAAGAACTGGCACAAATATTCTCAGATGTCCTCCAGAGTGAAGCTGCTTCTACACAACCATGTGATCTGGATCAAAATGTGAATTATAGCGATCCGGTTCACTTCTGAGTGCCTACAAAAGCACCACAGGAACTGGCTAGAAGATGCAACGGAGTCCACATAGATCCAAAGATTGCAGGATTTTTCCTACCTCATCTCAGAGACACACTTATAAAAGCAGGTTGTCAACACTTGACTGAAAGCAGAGCAAGTCAAGGCAGTGAAATTGAGCATTCCCATGGGAATGCTGTACTCTCCTTGGAAAGGTTTGTTTACCTTTCAGCTGAACTGTGTTTCTGGTTTCCCTCTCCAACTACTCCAGCATTAACACTGTTTGCATGAGCACCCTGCATTTGGTATTCAGCTTTTTCCTGAGCAGAGATTATACACAGGAGGACTTCAGTGGCCTTAGTGGCTTGATCCAGAATTTATGATAAGTTTTTTTTATCACATTATTTCTGACTGGATTCATATTGGGGACGGGGACACTTTCTAGATGAGTCAATTTTGAGCTAACTTCAAGTCAGATTTTAGTACCTGTGTACAGGCCCGGATTATCGTTTTGTGGCACCCTAGGCCACACTCTGTAAATGCCGCCCCCAGGAGGGGCATTTGAGGGGGCGGGGCCGCTTACGGGGGGCGCCGCCTGCCCGGGCTAGGGAGAAGGAGCCGGGGGGAGTCCCGCCACCCCTAGGGCATCCGACGTGGCTTCCCCCCGCCGCCTCCTCACTCGCACGGGCGCCCCTCCTTCCTTAACTGAAGGAAGGAGCGGCCCCCACCCGCGCAAGCAAGAAGGTGGCGGGGGAAGCCACGTCAGACGCCCTAGGGGCGGCGGGACGTCCCCTGGCTCCTTCTCATTCGCGCAGGCGGGCGCTGCTCCTTCCTTCAGTGAAGGAAGGAGGGGCGGAGCTGGCGCAAGGGAGAAGGAGCCGGGGGGAGTCCCACCCCTAGGGCGTCTGACATGGCTTCCCCCTGCCGCCTCCTCGCTCGCACGGTCACCCCTCCTTCCTTCACTGAAGGAAGAGGTGGCGCCCGCCCGCGCGAGCGAGGAGGCAGCAGGGGAAGCCACATCAGATGTCCTAGGGGCGGCAGGACTTCCCCCAGCTCCTTTTCGCTGGCTCCTTCTCACTGCACAGGCGCAGAAGCGCCCAAAGATCGGATTTTTTTAAAAAAAATCAATTTTGGGGCTCCGGATCTGCTGCCCCCCAATAGCTGCCAGCCTAGGCCATGGCCTAGGGTGGCCTTATGGGTAATCTGGGCCTGCCTGTGTAAAGGGCCCTTAGACTCCAGAAAATCATCACAGACTCTCATAATCCAAGATGAGAAAAGGGGTGAGGAGCTTTCCTAATAGTTGAACATCTAATGACTATTTTCCTCAAGGAGATTTGTCTACTGCCTACTCTGATGCTTTACAGGAATCAAGACAAAATAGCTACATTTATTTATTTATCTATTTATTTATGAATTTTAAACTCTTCATTTTATTGTTCAGTTCAAATGCAACATTTAGCCATCTCCTCTTTTATGGTGTTTCACAATAACTTTATTACTGCAATAAACCAGTCTCTACCATTAGAAAATAAACAAGCGTAAAGTGAATAAATAGTCTTGGGAAATCTTAACATTGTGTGCAAACTGTAAAAAAAAGATGTATCTTCAATAAGGAAAGTAGTCAGGATTAGTGCTTCTAAGAGAGTTAGAGCAGCTGTTTCCTTGTAGACGCATCTAGACCAGTCGTTTTCAAAGTATGTCCCCTGGAGCCCTTGGGGCTCTGCGAAGCATACTGGGGAGTTCTACATTTTCCTCCTCCTCCCACCAAAGCCTTTTTCATTGCCTCCCTTAACCCCCCCCCCCCAATTGGAATAACACATTTTTTTAAACCAGGTCATTGTGGTAGTAATAGGGATGTGCAAAAATTTGGATGCAAGTCGTAACTGTTTCAAAAAAATCCATACTTACGACCTTATATGCGAATCTAGAACTGCTGTTAATAAAGGGCTAATATTGATGCAAACAACAACCAAACATTTTTGGGGTTAAGTGAAAAGAATTCTAGCATAGTACCATTGACCAGCCCCAGAAGTGTCCCCGTTGGAGCAAGTGGGCGAATAACAAAACTTTTTTTTGTTAAAAAATGAACTTTGTATTAGAAATTAAACAAACCACCTTACTAATTTTGCAAGACACTTTAGAAACAAAAGGGGGTTGCCCAAATTTTGTAAATACAAATGAAGTGGAGTTTTTGGCATTTTGCACATATCTAGTAGATAAGAATATATTTAGCTGTTTCACCCATACCTAAATTATAGCATAGGATTTATCCTTGAAAAATGTTGGCAGTAGAGTGTTAAAATGAGCCAACAAGAAGGTTCTATGATATTTAGGGACCTCTAGGACCAGGCATGTAGCTGGGGGATTAGGGGGCTTAACCCCCCCCCCAAAAAATCATCAGGGTGGTCCGCGAGAAGTCCTTACTAGTACATTATTTAAACTGTTATGTTTATTTATATCATGATCTGATCACCATGCTCATTATATCCCACATTCATGGGGTTAATGGGGTAACAATACAAATGGTTTGGTAGGATAGTCCCTCTTTTACTCAGACTCAGCCCCTCCCGAATCAAACTCAGCCCTCCCCAAATCAAAATCCTGGCTACGGCCCTGTCTAGAACATAAAGATAATTGACCAAGGCAAAAACGGTGCTTGGTCTGTTACTTGTTTAGTACAGCGGAGGTTTAGTACAGCGGTTAAAACAATAACAGCTGCTTCAATCCGAACGTTCCAAGTTTGAGACCCTGGGCTGGCCTTGGGCAGCCAGCTGTAAGCCTAACACACGTTAGCAGTCAAAAGCAGTCAGCGAGTAGAGAAATAAGGTACCGCATAGCGGGGGAGATCTTTTAAAGACTTTATAACACCAATTAAAAAATAATGAAGATCGATTGCCGGAGGAAGCTCCAGAGGGCAGGCAGGCTCTCCGCCATAAGGAGGAGGAAGCAAGGTGTATGTAGCAATAGCACCCCCCGTGACGCAGTGGAGCAACAGCACCCAGTAGAGCAACAGCACCCTGATGGCGCAATGGAGCATCAGCACCCGGAGATGTAATCTGGAAGACCATGTTCCACCAGGAAAAAGATCCTCCTATTATATGTTGTTGTCTGTCTTGTATGTCAATACTAACGGCAGGGATTGTCTGCTCGTATATGTTCTGTAATCCGCTCTGAGTCCCCTTCGGGGTGAGAAGAGCGGAATATAAATGAAGAGTATTATTATTGTTTCAGCTTTATATTTTAGTATTTGCTGTGTAAGTTATATTGAAAGTCTTTCTGCTGTAAAACCTGTTATTTACATCAATAAAGCATTTCACGAACTTGTGTAGATTATCCCTAAAAACTTTTTAAAGCCAAAACATAATAAGGTATTATTATTTTCTTCCCAAAACATCACAGCAGTATTCCTTTTATTTGAACTAAGATAATTTTCTGCATAGTAATAGTAGAGTGGGTTTCATCTGCATGGATAAAACTGGACAACTTACTTTCATTTTGAATAATTTTGCTTACTTTATTACTAGCCAAACGTAACCACATAAATGGTGATCTCCCACAACACCGGTAATTTATTGGATGCTGTATTAAATAAAATTCAGTAAAATTAGCACCAACATTAAACAGGTACTTTACAAATAATCGTTACATCAATTAGATAAAAGGGCAACAACAAAAATCAATAAAATAGTAGAATCTTAAGAAACATATATTTATTTGACTACTCAAGGGGCAAGTTTATATTGACTGCTTCAACTGGGGGGAGGAAGAAGGCCGACATGGTAGTCTACCCTCACTTACCCGCAAGGGGAGGGGGGAGGGTGTCCAAAGTTTCCTTCTATTGAATGACCAGCCATGGAGCAACCCAGTTATTGAATTATTTTTTATTTATTTTATTATTTTTATTTTATTATTTCAATTTCTTATTTAAAAGCGCCCATTCAACACAATCTAGTGCTATTATCGCCCTCTGAGACCTTGGCAACTCACAAATCATTAAAAGCATTTAGAGATAATTAAAAACACAGTAAAAACACTATACAACACAATCCATAGTGACATATCAGAACATGGTTGGATGTCGAAATTACCCATGGGGCTGGGGCATTTTGCCCTAGAGAAGGCTGAGGAGGTAGAAAAGACCCTTTCCCTCAACTGCACCTGCATCGGACTGCTCTCCCCATCTGTTTCAGATTTAACCCAAGTTAAGTAGGGTATAGGTCAAATAATGAAACTCAACTTTCTATGTTTGGTCTTGTTTTTCCATAGCTGGCCATAGCTGGCTGGGAGTGGCAGCGAATAAGTTCGAATAAATAAATAAATAAATAAATAAATAATAGAAACTGGCTCTTTCACTCAAATTCCAGTGTTTTCCTATATCTGCAGACTTAAAAATGTCCTTAGTTCTCTTAAAACATCTGGCAAACTCTTACCTCTTTTTCATTAAATTTGTTTTTAAAGTCCATACTTGCAATATGCTACCCATGCTATAGTCGGGACTGAGGGTCTTTCAATGCACTGAGGGCTTTCAAAATTCAAACTACAACACAAAGCTAGGGCCATTTCTTCCCAGAAAACATAATGATATTGTAAACATCTGTATGTTCACTCAAAAAGTAAATTCTAATTCCTGGTAAATGTGCACTTGATTGCACCATTCCAGTGAAGTTTCTTTCAAGGCTACTCTGATGTTAATCCCACTAAGTTTATTGAAGGTTACTCCCTGGTAAATAGATTCTGGATAAACTGCTTTTACTTTAACCATGGCATTAAATACAATGAACCTTTGTGTTGTGTGCACCATCTGGTTAAAATGAAAGTAAGTTAGTCCATTAATATCACTTGGATTTCAGTTGTTCATTAAGTCCATGCATATTGCAAAAGACGACAAAACGTAATCTAGGCAGTTACACAGACACATGCAGAGTATTAAATACATTAATCTGTATAAAACATTAGCTTCTCTTTCTGCACAGTCCGCAGTAACCTTATTTACTTCATCCAAAAATGGGAGGGTAGATAAATAAAAATACAAATGGAGCTTAAGTGACCCAAAATAGATAAGAACTGTGTTCAGATTGAGCAAAAACTATAGCATCATTTATGTAACAGATAGACAGAAATAGTCTAATGCATGGTGTGACACCTTTGTAGTGGACTTTAAGGGAAAGTAGCTCATATTCACTCAGAAACTATTATTGCAGTCTTAGGAAGATTCCAATGCACCATATGATCTGGGTTTTTCAGGCTGTATGGCCACGTTCCAGAAGCATTCTCTCCTGACATTTTGCCTGCATCTATGTCAAGCAACCTCAGAGGTTGTGAGGTCACAATCTCTGGGGATGCCTGCTATAGATGCAGGCAAAATATTATTATTGTATTTTGACAGCTATCAAAGTATATTGTGCTGGCTTCTGATTGGCTCAGAAACTATCTAGCTAGCATCTACTCTCTGGGTGGTCCAGGGTGCCATCCAACATTATTGCTGGTTGGTTCTTGCTGCAATGGGAAACTTCAATATGCTATCATTGGATTGTTTTGGAGAGTATGTCCATTTATTGATCCACCCCTGAGAGGAGAGCAATTGGAAAGGAATGCAGTGTGGCAATTGATAATGGCTTTACTGTTCTGGCTCCTATGGCTACAATGGGGTTAGTCCAGATAAACAATGGCTGCTTTAGGGTAACGGCCATATCAATGGGTGTCACAAGGATGAGTCTGGTTGGGGGCATAGGAGAAGAATTGTTACCATAGATATCACAGATCATATCTGGTCAAACAGGAAAAGAACCCAGGGGTCTCTGACGCAACCCCATTGTGTGTTCTCCTTCAGAGTTCCAGTTAATTGTAAAAGAATTGAGATAATAGGGGAAATCATTTACTGGAGTCCAAGATGTGGTAAAGAAACATTCCAAAGAAACTAATTAATGGATACTATAGAACAAAATGGGAAAGACAAAACAGGTACACTGTATATCCCTATACAGCATTGCCTTGTAATTTATAATTTGAGATCCAGTTTTTCAATAATAAAGTCAACCGCCCACATTCATTGAAATTAGGAACACAGGATCTCCACAAAAGTGTGTGTGTGTGGGGGGGGGGGGGGTTGCAAATAAAAGAAAACACTGCTGTTGCTGTTTTACCCGAGAGAACATTTCTTAGGAAAACTCTAAGTGTTCCAGCAGAACTCTGTGGTCAGCTTCCACTGGAAGTTAACCACAGAATTGCAATGGAAGACCTAGAGTTTTGCTAGAGATAACATTTTAGTAAAATCCACAAAAGTCAAACAATTAATGGGGATTGATGTATGTTTCCCTTTTGGGACAAGGTGCTTAAGTATGTGATACCTGGGTTATCTTAATGAAATAAATTAGATGGACCTACTTCAATCTAGGTTCAGATCATGACACAGCAATCAAATGACCTTAGTTCCCCCTCAATGGATTGTCACCCTGTCATGGTAAAGGAGCTTGCATGTTCCAATGAACATGCGGGTGTAACCATCTGAGTCATGAGGGGTCATAGGTGAGGTTCCGGACTGAGCACAATCCGGAGACCTGAATACCTCAACAGCAGATCAGGTAGGAAACAACATGGTACAATTGCTGTGAGAGTGGAAGAAGGCTGCAACAGACTGAGAAGCCACCGTCGCCATGTTACCCATGTCACTGGTTGGGACCCTCACTCTGTGAAGACTGTGTGTTGATCAGCTATGCACCGACCTCTACACATTAAAAAAACCCTCACACACAGGCATCTTCCAAGAAAAATAAAACCAAACCAACGAGGCAAGAATGAAGGGCGCAAGGGAGAAACGTGCCAAGAGGAAGGCGCATCAAGCCAACCCTGACCAGAAGTGCCTTCCACCTGGAAGCCAATGTCCTCAGTGTAGAAGAACATGCAGGTCAAGAATAGGGCTCCACAATCACATACGTATCCACTGCCAAGACACTGCACTTGGAAGGCCATCAGACTCAGACAACGAGGGATCTCCTAAATAAGCAAGGCCTTAGTTACGTCTATTGTGAATACTATGATGACCTACTTTAGATAAAAGACACAGAGAGTGCTCTGTCTTTCAGTGGCCTTTGATCTTTCAGTGGCCTTTGATATTCTGGTTATGGTATCCTATGGACTGACTCAACTGAATTGTAACAGAAAATAATACGTTCCAAGGGATCTACCCCTATCTGAAAGACCAGCTTCAGATAATAACTTTAGGAGATTCCCATTCAGCTACTCAATCATTGACTATATGGTAAGAGCGGGTCCATCTCACTCCCATGGTGTTCTATATCTGATCCATGAAGCTTATGGAGAAGCTATAAGAAATTTGGAGACAGGATGCTATCAGTACAATGCCCAATTGCACAAGGCGTCCCACTCTTAAATAAATTATTTTTCACCAGGAAACAAAAGGAGAGGAAATGCATCTAGGCACCTACAGAGCCTCAGTTTACTGATGGTATCCAGTTCTACTTTTTCTTGTCATCAGTCAACTGAAGCTCTGCAGATGCCTGAATGCAATTTCCTCCTCTTCTGTTTCCTGGTGAAAATTATGTATTTAAGAGTGGAAAGTCCTGGGCAATTAGATTTGATACTACATTCAAGCCAAAACAAGTAATTTTTTATCTATGTACTGTACTATTCAACATATTTGTTGGTTTTTGTTGTTGTTTTTGACTGAATGAAATCAGATGGCATTCGAATCCCAAGAAAATTGGCACTTAGGATTCACTTCATGGTGCCTATCCAACAGTTTTGCACCATGCATCTAGAGATTCCCATGGCTCTCTTTCTCAACATTAGTAGTGCTGCAGCTATGACACTAATAAAGTTAAAATAGTAATGCAAATGAACCTAAAAATAAATGATTAAAAAGATCATTAAAGCTGACTTAGTTGAGAGTAATAAGTATGTAAACAACCAGCAAGTTAGTAACATATTTTTAATAACAGTAAGACTTTAGTAATATTTTTGAAATATCAGGAAGATTCCAATAAATATAGCAGTATGTGCTATCTGTTATGGATGCTTATATTAAACATAGTACACAGTTACATCATCAAATATGGACTTTTATCACATTTTTGTCTCATTGCAATTGCATTGTTTAAGGAAACTGCAGCATACCATTACTAAATCGATGTTTTTTATATCTCGGTGCAATTGCAATTTGACAATATGAATTCCTATGTTCAGTCTTCTAGAAGCCTTGCTTCCCTTCTATGTATGCTCTACCAAGTGTATGTGCACTGCATTGGTTTTTTTCTAACTTTTTTAAACAGTTGTTCTGTCACGCAGTTTGGGCACTCTCATAAAACTTTCCTCTGCTTTGCAATACAAGGACTGCAACGAAGGAAATTATTGTACAGGGAAGTGTGGTGGAACAATAAGGGTGGCTTCATTGATGCCCCCCCAAATGAAAAGATTCAATCCAATAATGATCTAAGTATAATGCAACTACAGGAGAGACACAATACTGTGCAATAAGTCCCATCAAAGAGTTCTCTGCTCTTATTATTCTGATCTCTTATCCCAATATACAAGTACTTGTGAATTTAATTCCACTAAACTGAGCAGCATGTGCAGCAAAAAATTTCAAATTCTGAGGAAAACGAATTACAAATAGATTACACATCTGTTATAATAATTTACTCAAAACCTTTAAAAAAACTCTTTTACAAGGAATCACCAGGACTGTGGCGCACCTGGCTGGGTGTCGGCTGCATTAAGATCACTACTCACCAAAAGGTCATGCGTTCAATGCCAGCCCGGGTCAGAGTGAGTTTCCGACCAATTGTGTAGCTTGTTGTCGACCTTTGCAACCCGATAGACAGTTGCATCTGTCAAGTAGGAAATTTAGGTACCGCCTATGTGTGGGGAGGCTAATTTAACTAATTTACAAGGCCATAAAAAAAATCTCCAGCAAAGCATGCGGGAAATGCAAAAGTACTTCATCAGTGTCACAGATGAATGGTGAAGCGACAGCTCCCCTGGTGGCCAGAAAAGTGGAATGCTAAATAGCCTCTGACTGTCTGTCTATATGTGTTGTATGTCTATGGCATTGAATATTGCCATGTATGTGTGCATTGTAATCCGCCCTGAGTCCCCTGCGGGGTGAGAAGGGCGGAAAATAAATACTGTAAATACATGAACAAATCATTTGATGATCCAGAATGCTATATAGATGGGGCAGGATATGAAATGGCCCCAATGCCCTTCCTGGTCTTGGAAGCTAAGCATGATCAGCCCTATTAGTACTTATATGGGAGAATGCCAATGAATGCCAGGGCTGCAGGCTATATTTCAAAGGCAGTAACTGGTAAACCACCTCTGAGCATTCCTTGCCCGAGAAAAAACTTACAAAATGCATAAAGTCACTGTAAGTCAAAAGAGAACTTGAAGGCAACATGCAGACACAATTTGAGGTGGAGGGAAGTATTAAGAAATTGCTGTGGAACTCAGCAAAAGGGGAGGTATGGAGTTGGAAGAAAGAAGAAAATCAGACATTTGTGTTTCCTTTTAAAACTCAGGAAGAGTAAGAAAGCTTATGCAGATAAGCAAGCATCATGCATGCAAGATAACAAGCCGTTTGGGTTAATTACTGTTTTGTTGCAAGACTACCCAAATTTTAATCAACAGAACTGTATTCTTACACAGATTGCAAAGAAGGGGCATCTGTGGAAGCTATTGCCATTTTTAACTCCTCGGGCTC
The DNA here is from genome assembly GCA_030556195.1 of Anolis apletophallus. Taxonomy (NCBI): domain Eukaryota; kingdom Metazoa; phylum Chordata; class Lepidosauria; order Squamata; family Anolidae; genus Anolis; species Anolis apletophallus. The sequence goes on along the minus strand of JARBWK010000005.1, from coordinate 121,029,671 downwards.
TGCAACACCTGGAAAAACCACAGGAAAGAAATCATGCTTCCTTTCTTAAATTACTGTGGCATCTGTCAGCTCAGAAGGAGGTATTTGATACTGACGTATAGAGCAACAAGCATTATACTGCAACAAGCATCGTACAACGAAATCATTCCCTTCTTTCTGGCACGTTCTATCAAAACACGTAAGAAAAACTTTGAAAACAAACAAATAAATTATGTTAGAATGTATGGGAGTTTCCCCCATTGGTCCGATTATTTTACCCTCTTGCCTGTTACTCTAATGGTGGTGGATCAGATGCCTTAGAAAGCTCACAATCTGCCTAAAGACAAAGGAGGAGATAACCAAGCAATTCAAAATGTTCTCCTGGCTTCAGCATTTACAAATTAAAGAATATTGGAACAAAGATAAAGTGACAGGTTTTGCAGGAAAATATACTTTTTATGAAAAAGTGGTGAAATTAGAGAGAAAAAATATTACGAATATTTACAATAGACTATTGGAATGGGCTACGGAAAATGAAACAGTAAAAGAATGTATGATAACTTGGGCAAGAAATATAGGAAGAACAATAAAAAATAAAAAAATGGGAACAAATTTGGCAAAAGAAAATAAAATATACATATGCCACAGATATCAAAGAGAATTGGTATAAAATGTTCTATAGATGGTATATAACCCCACATAAGTTAGGATTAATGTATAAAACTGTGAATAATAATTGCTGGAAATGTGGAAAAGAGGTGGGAACATTCTACCACACTTGGTGGACTTGCCCAAAAGTGAATTTGTTCTGGAAGAAAATTCATGAGTTATGTGAAAAAATACTGAAGATAAATATAATTATGAAACCAGAATATATGGCGTTTTGTGTTACAGTGATGGGAGTCGCCAGCCCCACCACTGGGTCCACACATTGAATATTGTCTGGCCCACATGTATTGGTGCTTGTGCGGTCTATCACGTACCGCCTGGGATTCACAGTATTCCCTTGTGAGACCAATAAACTATTTTGATATTTTTGTATCAGTGTGTACCAAGATCTGTTTTATTTTGAATCTACCGCTGCGTCTGCCCATCGTTTCCCGGGGCAGCACCAGGACACCGTGAGCCTCCTTGTCCAGTGTCTAGGTTGGGATATTTTCCCGATGGGGCCCAGGTCGCACCCCTAGCCCCTTGGCCACATCTTCACCCCCGTGGATGGCATCGGCTTGGAAACGCTGCATACGGTTGGTCCTCCATTCGGGTGCATTGGCACTTTAAATCCAGCGACACCACATCCACAGTTCCGGGTACGCCATCACGCACCACGGAGACACGCCGGACGACGTCTACGTAGACCACGCCGTCCACGTCATCGATGGTGGGCTGCTGACGTCGGGATACGTATACGTCCTACATCATCAGAGCACACCGTGTTTACTTTCCACGGCTGCTGCGGGAGATGCTACAAAGATGCTTCCACTTCTGCTGATTACAGCATCGCACTCCACACAGTGCCGGCCCTCCTGCCCTCCCGGTCTCGTTGATCCACCTGGTTTGCTTCTGGCAGGACCCCCTCCCCCCGCCCCAGTTTTGGCGCAGGGAATCCAGAACGGTATTTGGACCCTGGTGGTGGACATTACATTTGTTATTCACTATACTGTTACCCGTATTTTCCATCCTGTTGGGGTTTTAAGACAGCATTCCCATAAGGGTTATATTTCGATTTGGGGGATTTGGGATGGCCTTGTTCCGTCCCATTGACCTAGCTCATTAGGATATTTTTCCTGTGAGTGGCACAGGAGGTTACACACCCGTCCTCCAGCTGTTGTCCCCGGCACGGTGAGAGATAGCAGCCGTCATGCATGTCTTTATTAGATAACTGTTACTGATACGTTTGCATTGATTATAGTTTAGCTCAGCTTATTGTGTGTTACAGTATCTCGGGCAAGTACCCGCGTGTGTTGTGTTAACAACAGAAGAATGGCTGAATATGGTAGAGGAAATAAAAGAAATGGACAAATTAACATTTGCCTTGAAAATATCATATGGAAGGCCCATAAAGAATACAGATTGGAAACGTTATGAAGAATTTAAGGGAAATTTAAAAATAGACAATTAAGTTATCTGAGTAGTTTTTTCCAATTGATCAAGAGTAAAGAAGAAAATGAAGGGAAGGAACAAATTGAGAAGTCAATTTTGAAAGAATTGGACAAAACTAAAGAAAAATAGATTAAAAAACGTCAGAATGATTATTTGGAAGTCATAGTTCCCCCTACCCTTACCCAACTTTCTGAATTTATTCCTATTTTTTCAACTTTCCTGATCCTGTTCCCAATTTTCCTTGTCTATACCTTTCCCCAGTCATTTAGATAGGATGTATTTTATGTATATCTGGAAAAATCATTAAAATTCTTACATATATAAAAAAGAAAGCTCACAATCAATACATGAATGGGCAATGTTGCTTGCTTGCACCCAGAATCTGGTAATCACTCGGCATACACTGAATGTGGGAGCCCCATTTTAGGCTACAAAAAAGATTTCTAAGCTTACCATTATTACTAGAAAGATATGTTTACATTATTTGTGCCTGCAAGCAAACAAATAACACTGCAGTTATACACAAAAATATGCATACTTATGTTATCATTGCATCTGGTGCATGTTTCTCACCCCTAGTCTCCACACATTTCTGTTGCAATACAATTCTCTTACAGTGTCATCCTTGGAAGCAGTAACAAACCATTTGATGACCTACCATGGATTATCAAGACTAGATATGAAAAACTGGGTAAGGCCACTTTATTGACCTAATGATTTACATTGTGATAATCCTGGAAGACACAACATGGAAGGGGACAAACTGATGCAGGCTCACATGAAGCTAAGTCTTCCCTAAGGCAAAATCTGGCCAGCAATGTGTTGGAAGACAATTATTTATTTATTTATTTGCATCATTTATATTCCATCCTTCTCACCCCACAGGGGACTCAGGGCAGATTACAATGTGCATATACAGGCAAACATTCAATGCCATAGACACACAACATTAGACAGACACTCAGAGGCTATTTAACATCATCATCACCACCATCATCAATTTCTCACTTATTAATCGCCCTCCATTTAAAATGCTCCAGGTGATTTACATAAAACAGATTGGATAAAAACATATAGACTGCATTAAACATTAAAAGCTCTACTAAAAAGCCAGGTCTTGAGTGCTTGAGCAAAGGGCCGCAAGTCATGCATGGCCCTCATGTGGGGAGGCAAAGAGTTCCACAAGATGGGGGCAGAGATGGAGAAGGCCCTATGTCTTGTGCTCTCGAGACGTAATTCCCTGGGGCCTGGAACATACAGTAAGTTTAGTTGGAGGAGTCGTGATGACCACTGGCGGCGAAGAGGGGAGAGGCGGTCTCTAAGATATGCTGGCCCCTGACCATAAAGCGCCTTAAAGGTCAGAACCAACAACTTAAACAGGGCCCGGAATTCCTCTGGAAGCCAGTGCAAATGCAGCAGAGTTGGAGTTCTGTGGCATCTCAACTGTGTTTTTGCAAGTAGCCTGGCTGCCGCGTTCTGAATAATGCGGATCCTCCAAGTAGTCGACAGGGGAAGGCCAACATACAAGGCGTTACAATAGTTCAGTCTGGATGTAACCGTTGCATGGATAATTGTAGCCAAGGCTTCCTCTGAAAGAACATGCCAGCTTCTGGCCACCAGGGGGAACTGTTGTATTCCTTCATTCTTTGCATACTTCCTGGAGATTTTTATGGCCTCATAAATCAGTTAAATTAGCCTCCCCACAAAATGGTACCTAAATTTCCCAGCCAGCTGCGCCACAGTCCTGGACTGTGTACAGTCCAATACATTTTTAAAAAAGAAATCTTCACAAATTTCCTGTGTGGCTTTGTTATCCCCTGAGGTATGATTCCAGGCTCTACTGTGGATATGCTCAAGTTCCATTATATGAAATGACATCCTGTATATAAAAAGGGAAACAACTTAAACAAGTTCAGAGAGAGCCAAAGCATCTTTAAAATGGCTGTAGACTACTGCAGGGTTTACCCATACATCAGCAAAATGCTCAATTTTCTGCAAAATCAAAATTCGCATTTTGGGATTTTAAAAAAAATAGTTTCACACTGTTGAATCCATAAAGGAAGAACCCATGGATATGGTGGACTGATTGCCTAAACAAACCTGCCGGAATATTAAGTTCCTTGGGGAGGACTTTCCCTTGTCCCACCACCATCACAGTCTTATTCAGTGGGAAATGGGAAGGAGCCTTCTGAGTGGGTGCTCTCAACCTTTGTACTTTGTATCCTTCCACAAGAAACCAAGCTAAACTTATTTCTGCACAATTTCCACCCATCAGAAACATCTGAAATGGTTCCTTTATACATGCAAGAAAACAATAAGCAAAGATTTATATCCCTAATGTAGGTCAATACAAAATTGTGCAGAACTGTAACAGAAAAGAGAAGTGAGAACATGACAATGTCATCTTCTAAGACCTCTGGAAGACTCTTGGTGATTCTGCAACATCATGTGACAGCTATCATGAAGTAGCTGGATGAGCTTTGGTTCTCCTTTCCTGAACAACACAGCCATGCAGTGGCATAGGGAGGCTGGCCATAAGAAAGCAACACGTCTCTGTGGGAATAAGACTTTTACCCACTCCCAGTACCTTCAACAATTGCAGTTTTTAAGGAGAAACATGAATAAACTATACAATTTCTCATGTAGAAAAAAACTATTCTACTTTAAACTGCTAATGTACTTTACAAGAAGGAGAAAAATGAAGGTTCTCCACCCCCACCCTCAACCCAAAAATAATGATATAATCTACACTTTTTTCTTAACAGTGCTCTATACAGTGTTTCCCAACCTTTTTTTGGAGCCGCGGCACACTTTTTACATTTCCAAAACTCACCACCAACCAAAATGACACAAAATGACACTCTAACACAGTAATGCGTATAGTTAATATGTTTTGAAATGTATTTATACACTCCGTGTTAAACCTGGGCTTGTTTCGATGAACACAACATAGATATCCTGGCAGGAATGGCAGAAAGACACACACGTCCCACACAGAACTCCCATAACCAAGAGAAAATACTATAAGAGTTTGGTGGGCATTGACCTTGGGTTTTGGAGTTGTAGTTCACCTATATCCAGAGAGCACTGTGGACTCAAACAATGTTGGATCAGGACCAAACTTGGCATGAGTACTCAATATGCCCAAATAGGAACGCAGATGGAGTTCAGGGGAAATAGACCTTGCCATTTGGGAGTTGTAGTTGCTGGGATTTATAGTTCCCCTACAACCAAAGAGCATTCTGAACCCCACCAATGGTAGAACTGGGTCAAACTTCCCACGCAGAACCCCCAGGAGGCAAGAGGAGGTCTCTACTTGGGGAAAGGAAGGCGGGCCTTCCCAATGCATGGAGAGGGAGAGACCAAGTAGACAACGGGAAGGGAGGGGGGTGGTTGTAATTTTGTGCCTTTATTGAAGTACGTTTCTTAGGGTTTTTATACTTCAACACACTAGACTCTCCCCCCGCCCCTCCTGGAGGTTCCAATTTCCCACGGCACACCTGATGATCACTCACGGCACACTAGTGTGCCCTGGCACACTGGTTGGGAAACACTGCTCTATTATTTTGAATCTTGCATTTTACAACCCAATTCAAATAAAGAACAAAAATAATTACTTTTCTCCCAAATCTGGCATGATGTTCCAACAGTAGTCACATATGTCAGTCGAAACTTCTCGTGGTTGCTTTCCGACTACAAAAATGGAGGAGATTAAGTATTGAGCAGATGGGCTTCTATATTTGGCTTGCTAGAGCACTTATTGTCTATCCATTTGTTTGGTCAGTGTTGTAACGGAGCCAGCCTTCACAGGGATGAAGCACTAGCACATATTATTATCTCATCTGCCTATCCCATCAAACTTCTTTGCTTCCTTTCATGCTTAGTATCTAAGGCAAAAATGAATTACCAAAGTAATGACATATGGTTTTGAGTGATGTGATGCAATGCATTTCGTACTGGTCTTAAGTGAGTATTTATTTATTTATTTCCAACATTTCTACTCCGCTCTTCTCAACCCCAGAGGGGGGACTCAGAGCAGCCTAACAAAAGGCACAATTGGATGCCCACACAGTAAAATACAATATAAAAACCAAAAACATTCAGCATTAAAATACATTAAAATACAATTAACATTAAAACATCGCACACATTCACTTAAGTTAAAAACAGTGTTCCGTCCATAACAGGGGCATTGAGCCATATCTATCAACTTGCCCTTACAAATCCAGTCCAAAATGCTGCATTGTGCTCATGCGCAAACGCTTGGTCCCACAGCCAGGACTTCACTCCTTTCCTGAATGCCAGGAGGGATGTGGTCGATTGTATGTTGCTTGGGAGCACGTTCCACAGAGGGGGAGCCACCACCGAGAAGGCCCTATCTCTCGTCTCCACCAACCGCATTTGAGAAGTTGGCGGGAGTGAGAGCAGGGCCTCCCCGGACGATCTTAAATTACGAGATGGGACGCAGGGGCTGATGCGTTCAGACAAATAAGCTGGGCCAGAACCATATAGAGCTTTAAAGGTCAAAACCAGCACTTTGAATTGAGCTTGGAAATGGACAGGCAGCCAGTGGAGCTGACACAACAGGGGGGTGGTATGCTCCCTGTATGTAGCTCCGGTTAGTAATCTGGCTGCCGCCCGTTGGACTAATTGTAATTTCTGAACTGTCTTCAAAGGCAGCCTCATGTAGAGTGCATTGCAGTGATCTATTTGGGATGTGACCAGAGCATGGACCACCATAGCCAGATCAGACTTCCCAAGGTACGGGCGCAGCTGTAATAAAGAGTAATAAAGATCCATTGGATTTAGAAACGGTTCCAGTGTAGATTAAAACTGCTAGACCTGTTCCTGATACTGTTCAGTCCAGCTGCTTAAATTGTGAGACAAAATGTATTGCTATATCTCTGGATATATCTTTTTTTTGGGGGGGGGGATACATTTTCTACAATTGCAGTTAAGTTAGAAATAAGTAAAACTGTCATTCACATATACTGCAAACCTGATATTGGGGTGGGCAAGTTAACAGCTACTGTGATGTTGTTCTAAAGTAATTATTATCAGAGGTCTCTTCTGAAGCATTGATTATGCCTCCGACCCCTGTGATTCATGCTTGCTGGCACTGTGCCGACAAAATGTAGATATAACAGGGGAAAAGATGCAATTATGTTTTAAGGTAACATTATAATGTGATGAAATAAAATGCATCCTACAATTCTGGATTCATCACAATGTATCCAAAATATAGCCCTATTGTAACTCCAGCTATAGTATCACATAATAGTTAATGAAGCAGTCTATTTGAAACATGCAGATGAAGAAAACAAGTTCTGTTTTTTATAACAAAAATGCTGTTGTCTTGCTCTTTCGCTCTGTGCCCACCCATCACAGTCCATTCTCTGGAGGCACCGTAAAACAACCCAGTATTAACAGGCAAAGAGCTCAATATATACATTAAACATTATTTGCTTACTTCATGTCCTTGGTCACTTTGATTTATAAAGGGACAAGAAACATTTTCTAAATTGCATTGTATAAAAAGGAGGGAAGAAAGCATTCAAATACTCAGAGATGGACAAAGGTTTTCACTTGTGTCAAGATGCAAGAAAGCGAAAGGTTAAAACTGTTTCTATCTGTGAAGAAAAATGTTATATTTACATACAGTATGTCATCTGAGCTGTATACCAGCAACAACTGATAACCTTCAGATGGATCCACGAAGGTTGCATTTTCAGAAAAACTAATAAAGCTGGGGCTTTTTGTTGACTGATATAGTATTTATTTATTTGTCACGTTTCTATACCTCCCCTCTCAGCCCGAAGGCGACTCGGGATGGTTTACACAGGCAGTCTCTGCCCTCAATACAACACAAACAACACAGCAAAAAACCAAACAAAACCCATATAATAAAAAATTAACAATTAAAAACATACAATTACAGTCTCAGCGTCATGTTGAAATCAGTTTCCATCGCATATTCGTCATTCCATATATCTCATTAAGCCTTCTATTTCATCAGCAAATGCCTGCTCAAATAGCCAGGTCTTGACTTTCTTGTGAAATGTCAGGAGGAAGGGGGCCGATCTGATGTCTTTAGGGAGGGCGTTCCAAAGCCAAGGAGCCACCACTGAAAAGGCCCTGTCTCTCGTCCCCGCCAGTTGCGCCTGCGAAGAAGGCGGGACCAAGAGCAGGGCCTCTCCAGATGATCTTAAACATCTCAATGGTTCATAGGGAGAGATGCGTTCGAACAGGTAAGTTGGACCCGTATCCATGGGATTAGTGCCCCTGATTTCACTTACCCGAGTCTGAAAAAAAGTTATATACATTTTTGTGGTCCTTCAGCACAATACTATGGTATGCTTCTGCTGGAGACTGGCCATAGAGTCACACTATAGGACCTAGAAGTGCTGGAATGATGTTATTTTAAGATATTTTCTATGTCCTCCAGGATGATTCTATGGTAGGCTTCCATCGGAAGTCATTCATTTAAATAGGATTTCACATTATCTGCAATTTCATGTTTCCATAGTAGGTCCAGGAACACATTCCCTGCAGATATGGTGGTCAAACCATCCTGGAATGAGAATGATCCTGGATTTTGTCTAAATGGGGGAAAGCCCAAGGGGAATAATGTGAACCTTATATAAGGTACTCAAAGAAAATGGTCTAACATTTCCAAATGTAAAAAGATTACACAATGATCTGGAAGGAAGGAAGGAAGGAAGGAAGGATGGAAGGAGGGAGGAAGGAAGGAAGGAAGGAAGGAAGGAAGGAAGGAAGGAAGGAAGGAAGGAAGGAAGGAAGGAAGGAAGGAAGGAAGGAAGGAAGGAAAACTAGAGGAGCACAAGTTGGTTGTCTGACACATTGATAAAACAAATTAAAAGAAGGCATAGCTAAATCTTGGGTAAGAACTTCAGTTAAGTATAGTATACATTTAAACACCAGTTGTTTCCAGGTTTACCAGCCCCAAGCACAACTATACTATAACAAAGAGGTAGAAACATTTATTTAACTGATATGACATTGTGGGGAAATAATTATTTGGTAGAATTTGGTGGAACTAAGAAAGTATAATATGGAAGAGAAGTGATCATAAATTTAGAATGACAACCTTTAAGACAGATCATACCATTAAAATGTTTTTAAAAAATGCAATTCACAAACTTGCAACTTTTATATTGTAATTCAAGTGAGACCCAAGTTCAAATTCTAATCAAATAAATTATATGTACAAAATATATTGCAAATGATCTTTTCATGAGGAATTTGCTCATGTATCTAGAACAGGGGTGCTCACACTTTTTCAGCATGCGAGCTACTTATAAAACAACCAAGTCAAAATGATCTACCTACCCACTACAAAAATGTGAAACATATAACACAATATCTGTTTTGAACTGGATTTTCTGAGTCCACACTGCCATATAATCTGATTCAAAGCAGATAACATGGGATTTTATTCAACTGTGTGGAAAGAACCTCAGATCCTATTTTACAGTTGACACACATAGACTGATTTCTTACTACTGGACGGAATTGACTGAGCCTTTCTCCCGCCCTGCCTGTGATCTACCAGGAGGCCCTACGCAATCTACCAGTAGATCGCGAGCTACCTAATGAGCACCCCTGACCTAGATGCTACAGGTAATAATAATAATATAAGAAAACTTTATTTATATACTGTCCTGTCTCCCCAAAGAGACTCAGGGCGGTGAACAACAAAGTCGGCCAACAACCAATGCTGTGCAAAAGAAAAACATAAACAAATAACCATCCCATGCAAAACCCTCACAGATCCATATTTAAACCAAAAAATAAGACTCATTATATAACATTTACCATTCCATTGTAATCCATCAAAAAAACAGAAGAGTCAGACCAGCGAAATATGTTTAAAATTTAAAATCATGAGTGATAAAATTAACTATAAAGTTAACTACTGCCAGCAGCCAGGGTGAGTAGTCCATATAACATACTGAGTAATGCTGCTTATTTTTAAAACCTCTATTAGGATGGCATTAGGATGGCATAGGTAAGTCAAGTGTCTCAATGGGCTGGGATGGTGCTCTATCCAGACACGTTAATAGTTGGTGGCATTAATAAGTTAATGTTAATAATACCTATCCCTCCCACAGTATCCCCCTTATAGAATTTCTTTACCTATTAGATTTCCTTTTTCCTTATTTCTTTTTATTTGTATCACAATACATTAAAACCAATAAAAATCATTTTAAAAAATAAGTTAACATTAATAAGTTAATTCCACTTATAAGACAGATCATGTTTATAAACTAAAAATGTTTAACCAAGTTCTGCTTCAAATGAATCTATTGTCAGAGAACGCACTAACAGTAACAAGGAAAAGCATATTTAATATTGTCCATAGCAAGCAAAAAACAAGATGTCCCACCAAGCTCCACACCACAACACTAAAACTAGAAGCTGACTGGACCAGTGACAAAATATCTTCCATTGTCCCTGAAGGTGGCAGCAGAAGACAGATTCCACATCACAGACATGGAAGCTGGTGTCTTCTGTGTCAATGGAAAACAGAAGCCAGATTTTACCCCAAAGTTTGGATTTAAATCCAGAGCATTCTGAATGCACCACTGACATGGAAACTGCTGCCTACCACTGGCACTGACAGTTTCCATGCAAAGCCCGTGTTTTGTTTCATGCTCTCAGATAGATGCTGCCAGAGATGGCTGTCCCATTTGTCTAATGGTAAACAGGCACAAACACAATCGGACTGTATCAAAATCTATAATAATCTATAATAAAGTGTACATACGTGTACCTCTGGGTTGACGAATAACAGGATAAATATTCGCAAGAACCAAAGTATACAAGGGGACTTGCGTAGGAACAATAAGGAGTCCACAATATCAAAATCCGTATCTTCATAGAAGTCCCAATTCGTGGTGGAAAAGTCCGTAAATAGTGTCCATAATGGAAAGGTCCAAGTCCATTGGTTCCAGTAAAGTCATACCTAGATGGTAAATAAATTTGTAAATCCAAAGTAGGGATAAGGTACAGTCCAAAAGGATCGGGAAATGTAGGTTCTCCAATGGGAAAGATTCCAGGATGCGGAGACTGCAAATTGGCGTCTCCTAAAGCGGGATACGGTTGCACGACACGCCAACGTGTCGCTTGGATTTAGGAGACGCCGATTTGCAGTCTCCGCGTCCTGGAATCTTTCCCTACATTTCCCGATCCTTTTGGACTGTACCTTATCCCTATTTTGGATTGACAAATTTATTTACCATCTGGGTGTGACTTTACTGGAACCAATGGACTTGGACCTTTCCATTATGGACACTATTTACGGACTTTTCCACCACGAATTGGAACTTCTATGAAGATACGGACTTTGATATTGTGGACTCCTTATTGTTCCTACGCAAGTCCCCTTGTATACTTTAGTTCTTGGGAATATTTATCCTGTTATTCGTCAACCCAGAGGTACACGTATGTACACTTTATTATAGATTATTATAGATTTTGATACAGTCCGATTGTGTTTGTGCCTGTTTACCATTGCATCGCTATAGCCCAGCTCTTTGTTTTCACCATTTGTCTAATAACAAGGCTAGCCTTAGTTATAAAGATGGAATTCTTTTATTGTTTGGAGATTTGTCTTCAGGACTGCCCCCAAATTCACACACAAACAAACATACCATCCTCAGTTGCTACAAAGCATTTATCAATGACTGTATGAAGGATTGGAGCTTATTGTTTATTTAGTTGGGGTAGGTTTGCAATGTAGCCTATCTAGTATTTACCAATAGCTGCTGTTTTGCTCTGCTATGAAATGTTTCCTTCTTTATTTTAGATTACATTATTTATAATGCTAGCTGTTTTAAATAGAGTCAGGGAGGACAACAGATATTTTAAAACTACCAGGCAAGGGCGAGCCTTTTTGCAATACACCACGAGAACCTGCTGAGTCCATTGGTCTGCTGTTGGTTGAAACCCTCTATTTTTGGCCCAGTGTGAGCCATTTCTGTTAACCATAAGGCCCCTGCAATCTGTCCAGTTGTTTATTATATGTGTGGTTATATCATGTTTCATATTCCGCAGTGAGACTTTGGTATTGATTGAGCCCTCTGGGCTCACTACACATATAAATACATTATAAATAAATGAAGCACAAAGAGAAGAACAAGAAGACTGTATGATATGAGTCTCTACAGTATATTGGGAAAAATATGGGATAAAAGTAAGGTAAATAAATAAACATGTGATGCATTAACTATATATACCATATTTCTTCAATCTAAGGTACTATCAATTGTAAGATGCAAACTAATTTCAGTACCACCAACAGAAAAAATCTCTGTCTCTCTCTCTCTCTCTCTCTCTCTCTCTCTCTCTCTCTCTCTCTACACACACACACACACACACACACACACACACATAATAGTAAGAAACACCCCATTGTTTGAGATGTTTAGAGAAGGAAAAGAAACATGTCTTGGAATAGAAGAAATATAGTACATATATATATATACTAAAGACTAATGTACACTATATGTTAATGATTTCATATATGTATATGTGTGTGTGAATCTCCCTCCCCCCCTCTTTTTCATCTTTAAAAGAGGGGTTGTATTATATTTCTTTTAAACCTATGCCTTTAAAAGAAAGTAGCACATCTTTTCAAGCAGTTTTAGAGAAGCCAAAGACATTTTTCAATCTCTCATTTTCAATAAAATATTTTTCCCTGGTTGAACAGATTGATAGCATAAAAAGCACTTTTAACAGAGGAAAAGGTCAAAATGGACATTTCCAAGGATACAAGTTAGATATTGTATGCGGCAGACATATCTATTTCTATTTAGTATGATATGAAGCACTTTAAGACATTGTTTTGGTGTGACGTGTGGTACATTATTCATTTTGAAAGGATGCTTAGAGTGGTATTTTACAAATGGAAGGAAATAACTACTTTCACATACATTTGTGATTCAAAGCCTTCATTTAAGCAATGACACCCATCCATCAACACTATCCTGATGCTGCATATGCCATACATATAGGGAGAGGATGGGAGAAACCTACATATGCAACCATGTGGTTATAGTACATCGGAATTTCACAGATATTGTTAATACATCTCTGCAAGAGAAATAAGAGCAAGAGAGATGACATTTCAAAAGAGGTCAGTGTAAACTGATTGCAGTGACGGGTGCCCACTTTGCCCTTTAAATCTTTGGGCAACTTGCCTCAACACAAAAGGAACAAAAGCTATTTAGTGTATTGGCTTCCATATAAATTATTTGATCACAGACAATATTTACCTTCTGGTGCATTTATCATAGCATTTCTTTTATTGATTCTTGGAATTAAGATATAAATGTTCCCTTTAGCTAATTGTTCTGTCTTGTATATTTGTGCTTTACTTTCTGGGACAATAATACCAGTGTTGGCTTGAGGGGACAGCTTATGCTTACTTATCCGAATGCATCAGCCTCTATGTCCCACCTCGTAATTTAAGATCATCTGGGGAGGCCTTGCTCTCACTCCCACCAACTTCTCAAACGCGGTTGGTGGGGATGAGAGAGAGGGCCTTCTCGGTGGTGGCTCCCCTTCTGTGGAACGCGCTTCTAAGCGACATATGATCAACCCCATCCCTCCTAGCATTCAGGAAAAAAGTGAAATCTTGGCTGTGGGACCAGGCATTTGCACATTAGCACAATGCAGCACTTTGGACTGGATTTGTTATGGCAAGTTGATAGATATGGCTCAATGCTCCTGTTATGGATGGAATACTGTTTAACTTAAGTGAATGTGTGTGATGTTTTAATGTTAATTTTATTTTAATGTATTTTAATGCTGAATGTTTTTGGTTTTATATTGTATTTTATTGTGTTGGCATCGAATTGTGCCTTTTGTTAGGCTGCTCTGAGTCCCCCCTCGGGGGTTGAGAAGAGTGGGGCAGAAATGTTGGAAATATAAATAGATAGATAGATAGATAGATAGATAGATAAATGCTGCCTCCAGCAGCCTCCAACAAAGAAATGTTCTGATGGTTTGTGGCTCCAACTTCCTTCAAAAGTAGGACTGTAGATAGTTTAGCATCTTGACAATCATTCCAAAACAAAGTCAAAAACAGAAAAACAAAGCACAGACATTAAATCAGGTGATGTGAAGATATCAAGTGGACTGTTTATGTCACTGGGTTCAGTAGAATAACCATAGCCTTGGGTTTCTTTGAATGTTAAAGTGAACCTTAAACTAAGAAAAGTAAGACACAAGGCAACAGCCTGTTCATAGATCCACAGATCTTAAATTCTCCTCCTTTTTCCGTCCCAGATTAATAGTACAACTGACTTTTCTAGTGGATGGAAATTTCAGAAAAACACAGAAGTATTAGTAAGCAAGTTTCTTATTTCTCACTGAATTATTAATTTTCTAGAGAGTTGTAGCAGATGAGTTTCCCAGACTGAATTCTGAAGGAGAAGAGCAAGCATAAAAGTCACAGAAGAGCTGTGTTCCAAAACTGGAACACAGACTTGCAGCATGAGCTCACCAAACTTGTACTCCAATGTGAATAACTACAAAGTTATCCAACAGCAATGAGCAGCAAATCAGCAAGAGAGTGCACAGTAGAACCATCCCAAAAATATTTTTACAGATTTAATATTGCCACTTCTGTACAATCTTGAATATGAGCTCAAGGAACCAAGTTGAGGGAAAATTACCCAAATAATCAACTTTAAATATCAACCGGATATCTTATTGAAATTGTGTGTGTGCTCGCATGTATAGATGGGTCTGTCTGTAGATGATACGTTCCTCGAAAATTCAGAAACTCAAACAGCCTGTGAGCATTGCTAAGATGGAAAATATCCATATAGAATTTACATCTCAGCCATGTAAGTGCCTTTTAAAAGTGTGTGTGAGAGAGGGAGGGAGGCACAGAGATAAAACATGCTTAGTCTGATCTGAATTGCTGTAGTGTTCTTGTTAAAAACCACCATCTGTCAGAGATTATCCTATTTTACACGGAGGAACATGCATTAATTATTAATCCTATTCCTCGTAGAAATGTACTCACACAAGATCAGGACCGTCCTTGGCATGAAAGCAGCATTAGTGGTCTTAGCAGGTAGTCTCTGTATGGGACTGGGAATGGATCCCTAGAGTGCTCTCAAGCAGATGAGCTCTGTCAGGGTCAGCCCACCAGCCATGTGGCAGGAGCTGTATTCTGTAAATGGCATGCAGGAAACAAATGTTGCTTGATTTCTCACCATCGCAGACCCATTCTGTTGCCAACTAAGGAAACCTCAGGAGCACTACAGAAACCAGTTTAAAATTAAAAATGGGGTGGGGTAAGAGGACCTTAGTTCTGAGTGTACTCTAGTAAGCCTGTTGAAGTCAACAAAGAACCTGTACATCAAATACGTGCCCAGTATGATCGTATGTTTTGCCTTTGATCCTTGCAGGATCAGACTTTCCAGCTGTAAATAACAGTCACTATCAATTGGCATGCTATCCTATTTTGTGCATGATTTGAGGGCTCAGATCCACCCAGCTTTTCTCACCTTTTCTTTTGTGTGCTAGAGGAACTGATCAAAAGTTTCAGTGATTTCAGTTTGAAATTATGGTTTTTCATAAATTACTAAATACTGACACTATTATTGGGAAAACTAAAAAGCACTGAATACATCATGCAATCTTAACAAAAGGAAGAACAAGCTGCCTCGATCCCCAATGGAAAACTACTCTTTCCTTTGGGCAGCAAGAACAAGTCCTCGCAAGATCAACAACCAACCAGTGGCCAAGAAGAGAGAGTTCTGCCTAACAGCACCCTGGCATGCAGAAAGTAGTGTTGGAGATGTTTTGTAGCCACTGCTAAATGAAACTCACACTTCTTCCATAGTGATATCCTTTCCTAGCCATCCAAAGCATTTTTTTATTTTAATAATATAATATCTAGCAGATAGGGGTGGATATCTCCAGCCGTAATACTTTGAAATCCGTATTTAAAATTTACGAAATAATTTTTCGTATTTAAAATTATTTTGACCCTATATCGACCCTCGGCATCCAACCCGGAAGTGACATTTCAAAATCGATGCCCGTGATCGTCATTTCTGTAAAGGGCACGTTTTAGGTGACATTTCAAAAGGTGGCGGGATGGCTCGCATCCACACCTTCCTTCCTTCCCCCACCACCTCAGAGGCATCCCACGTTAAATATAATGCAGGATGCTTCTGAGGTGGTGGGGGAAGGAAGGGGTGTGTGTGGATGCCTTGCATTCACACCTCCCTTCCTTTCCCCACCACCTCAGAGGCATCCCGTGTTAAATATAATGTGGGATGCTTCTGAGGTGGTGGGGGAAGGAAGGGGTGTGTGTGGATGCCTTACATCCACACCTGCCTTCCTTTCACCACCATCTCAGAGGCATCCTGGGTTAAATTTAATCTGCAATGCTTCTGAGCTGGAGGGGGGAGGGAGGGAGGGAAGAGGGGAGGGCTTGCTCTCCATTCTTCCCTCCCAGCTGGCATAATTTGTTATTATTTGTTATTAATTACGTCTTAATTACGAAATTTACTTAAAAATTTTTGGAATAATTTCTATAACGACCCAGTAAAGGAAATTTCCCCCCACATGAGTTTAGAATCAATTTTTTTATGGATCAACCACCCCTACTAGCAGAGTAAGGTCATTGTGCCACTGCTGTAATAAAACATATAAGAGCCAGAAATTGTTTGAACCTATTGCAAAATCACCCAGAGTTCTTCTTACAGATCCAGATCTATCTTCTAATCTATCTTGTGTCTCCATCTCCGTAATGCCCCTATTGTTTAAAATTGACCTTGGATATGCTGCGTAAAGAAGCATAAGCAAGGAAATTGGAAAGGGAACAGTTGAGCAACTCTCCTTCAATGAGATATATGGGGAAATATAGCCATTTTCCATTAAAGAGATGAACAACTTATTGCTTTATACATTATAATGCCAGCCCCAGCATAGCTTGGGATCACCTCTTCCCACACATTCCTCGGGGGTTCTTCTGCAGGTTCTCTTCAATTGCCAAGTAGAATAGGAGGACCAGAGAGTATACGACATACATGTGTTTTTTTCTTTACTAGCTGTGCTTTGTCTTTGGAATAGCCTCTGCAGAGTGAGTTGCCTTGTGTTCACTTTCTTATCAATTTGGTGCCAGAAATCTTTTGATTTTTCCCAAACCTTTTAAAAATGTGTTGGCTAACATGATGTTAATGTGGCTTCTTAGTGTTTTATCCTGCTGCCATGCTGTTTATTGAATACTTTTATGATTATTTTATTAGCCCCCTCCCCAAGTATAGAAATGTATTAAGTTATTAAATACTTAATTAATTAAGAATCTCAGTAGAGGTATAAAAGAAGCTCATCTGGCTTGCACATATTTTGGTGTGACATTTCTTGCAAAATCCAAAACAATCCTCATGCAGTGGGCCATGTAAAATCTGCAAAGAAGGAAAAAATGCCCAAAGATACTTATGCTGCAGGAATGAAGGGGGAACTAGACTGGTGGGAAGGCATTTCTACATCAAAGGTAGCACAGAAGGCCACCAAGGGTGGGTCCGCAGTGCTGAAATAAAGAGGAGGGGTAGCTATGGAGGCCAGAGCAAGAAACACAACTGGGCACCCTAATGTCCTATGAGAAGAGCTGGTGTGTCTTTAAAATATTGCAGACATCAGCAGCAGATCAAGGAGCATTCTGACTCCTAGTTGTGTGACAGTAACAACAACTCTGTTGTTTTCCCTTAAACTAGGCCAGGAAAGAATGTTTCAAAGAAAGACAAAAAAGGACTTTTGTGTGAAGGGGCTGGTGAGATTATGGTGATTATCACAAAACCCTAGAAACACACTTTTAGTTGAGGGGTATTGGAAGATCCTGATCTTTCGTTCTTAGCATAATCCATCTAGAAAAAAAGAAACTCAACAGCAACAAAGTCATGAAGTATTGCATCCTTCTGCCTTCCCCAAATACATGTTTATCACTGTAGAGCAGGGGTGCTCATTAGTTAGATCGTGATCTACTGGTAGATCGCGTAGGGCATCCTGGTAGATCACAGGCAGGGCGGAAGGAAGGCTCAGTCCCGCCCCGCAGGCTCCCGACACCGCCCAGGTGCAGGAGGAGGTTGGACTGGATGGCCCTTGGAGGTCTCCTCCTATTCTAGGAACCAATTGTTGTTGTTGTTGTTATTATTATTATCATCAGAGGCTGAATGGCCATCTGTGAGGAATGATTTGATTGTGTTTTCCCTTATGGCAGAAGGAGGTTGGACTGGATGGCCCTTGGAGGTCTCCTTCTACTCTAGGAACCTATTGTTGTTGTTACTATTACTATTATTATTAGTAGTAGCAGAGGCTGAATGAATATTATCATCATTATTATTATGAATAAATTCAGGGGCTTATTATACTCACATTTAGTTGAATTTAGTCTTAAAATGTATTATATGGCTCTCACTGAAATAAATTTCCAAATATTTTGCTTTCATGGCTCTCTGAGTAGTGGGTACATTTTGACTTGGTTGATTTATAAGTAGCTCGCATGCTGAAAAAGTGTGAGCACCCTTGTTGTAGAGGGTACTACACACCTCTTCTCCATTAGATATCATGGGTGGACATATTTTAGGTTGGTTCTCACCTGTTTAGGCAAGTCTATTCTTTAATCCATCCATATTAACTCTTGCTTTTCCTTTTTTTTCTCATGACCATACATATATTTTGAACCAAGTGCCAAAAGATGATACTCAAAGGAATGGAATTGACAGGAGTGGAGGGGGAGGATAATGAAGACTACGTTTGGAGAACCGTGTTTTACAATACGGGAAAATGTAATTTTTATACACACAAAGAAAGACCCATGCAAAATTGCAGGAAATGGACAAGAAACAATTTTTGCAAGGATAAGTTAAGAAGCCTTAGGATAGGCTACTGAATTGCTTTCCTCCTGAAAATGACTAAGCTATTATGAATAGCTAAGGCTGTGTTATGAGGATTGAATGAAAAGTAATGCCTCCACCTTCGTTACTTGGGTTTAGATGGGCATATTTTAATAAATCAAACAAAGAAATAATCCTTAGAATGTGCTCTTTAGCTACCACCAGGCATGTAGCCGGGGGGCCTTGGGGCTTCACCCCCCAATTCTTAGGATGGTCTTTGCTGGTACATTATTTAAACTGTTATGTTTATTCATATCATGATCTGACCACCATGATCAATATATCCCATATACATGGGGATATTGGGATAACAATACAAAAGGTTTGCTAGGGTAGACCCTCTCTCACTCAGACTCAGCCCCCCCCCCTGAATCAAATTCAGCCCCTCCCGAATCAAAATCCTGGCTACGGCCCTGACTACCACTATTCACTTTTCCACATAATCACCAGACAACTGGAATACATTTCTGCCAATGATGAACACATTTTCTGAAGCCATCACAGAAGACGTCGACACTCTGTTTCCGACAATCTGTTTAGGAAAAATTAGGACTAATAAAGGGAAATATTTCTTCACCCAGAGGGTCATCTCTCACTTCCATGTCTTCAGCCTCAGGCAGGATTAGACAGATAATTGTATGAAAAGGACATTCTGCCACCTCGGAGTTGGTTGAGGTAGGCAGGATTTCCTGGGTACTCTTCTTTCTGCTTGAGATCCCCGTGTACAACTGGTGGGCCACTGTGTGATACAGAATGCTGGACTAGATGGGCTGAGGTCCGATTCAGCATGGCTCTTATGTTCTTATAATTATGTCCTCGCATATCTTCTTTCACTATCGAGAACAGATGGAAGTTAGACGTTGCTAAATCTGGACTGTATGGAGGGTGTCGTACGATGGTGAAATCCAGTCTCTGAAGTTCTGCTTTGTACCCATCATGCACAGATCTTCCAATAGCCAAGAAAAGCAATAATGTGACCCACATGTTCTTGTGAAATGCCGATTATGCTTGAAATTTCTCTCTGAGTGATATAACGATTATCCTGAATCAATCTGTCAACCTTTTGCTTGTGAAACTCAGTGGTTGCTGTCACAGGATGTCCAACTCTTTTTTTGTTACACAAGTAAGATGTTCCCACCTCAACATCTTTAAACTTACTCACCCAACAACACACAGTACTCACATCAACACAATCACCATAAAACAGTTTGCATTATCTGATGAATCTCCTTTGGGGTGACACCTTCTCTTGTCAAGAATTCAATGTCTGCATTGACCGACTGTCTGCAGGGTTCCATACTTTGCACATTAACCACACAACCGTTCAATGCTAAGGCTTCCTGCCAAGATGGAACTATAGAGGAGAGTCTACTGAACAAGCCAGTAGGTGCTGCATACCAGTACTGCCGTCTGTTGAGGAGTTACGAAGGTGGAGGCACCTTGTATATTTTAAACTTATTCAAAAACGAAGAGGTTTCAGCTATGTCAAATAGACTCCTTAATGGTGAAGAATGTTGTTGTTGGATTGTTGTAGGTTTTTCACAGTTAAGACTCGTGCACCAGCTGTGCCCGTACCTTGGGAAAGTCTGATCGGGCTACGGTCGTCCACGCTCTGGTCACATCCCAAATAGATTACTGCAACGCACTCTACGTGGGGCTGCCTTTGAAGACAGTTCAGAAATTACAACTAGTCCAACGGGCGGCAGCCAGATTACTAACTGGAGCTACATACAGGGAGCATACCACCCCCCTGTTGTGTCAGTTCCACTGGCTGCCTGTCCAATTCCAAGCTCAATTCAAAGTGCTGGTTTTGACCTTTAAAGCTCTATACGGTTCTGGCCCAGCTTACTTGTCCGAATGCGTCAGCCTCTATGTTCCACCTCGTAATTTAAGATCATCCGGGGAGGCCTTGCTCTCGTTCCTGCCAACTTCTCAAACGCGGTTGGTGGGGACGAGAGAGAGAGCCTTCTCGGTGATGGCTCCCCGTCTGTAGAACGCGCTTCCAAGTGACATACGATCAGCCCCATCCCTCCTGGCATTCAGGAAAAAAGTGAAATCTTGGCTGTGGGACCAGGCGTTTGCACATTACCACAATGCAGCACTTTGGACTGGATTTGTAATGGCAAGTTGAGGGATATGGCTCAATGCTCCTGCTATGGATGAAATGTTGTCTTAACTTAAGAGAATGTGTATGATGTATTAATGTTAATTGTATTTTAATGTATTTTAATGCTGTTTGTTTTTGGTTTTATATTGTATTTTATTATGTTGGCATTGAATTGTGCCTTTTGTTAGGCCGCTTTGAGTCCCCCCTCGGGGGTAGAGAAAAGCGGGGTAGAAATGTCGGAAATAAATAAATAAATAAATTTTCAGGCTGTATGGCCAAGTTGTAGAAGCATTCTCTCCTGACGTTTATGGCAGGCATCCTCAGAGGTTGTGGCAGCACATGCCATCCAAGAGTCGCAAAAATTTAATTAGATGGTGATGACAGAACTGACGATGGATAGTGATGGTGATGATTTTGATTGAACAAGGATTAACATTATGCTTATCATCATTCTGAACACACTAAGATTTTTGCAGTTAGTAAAAGAATACTAGACAATTAATAGCTGCTCTCTTAAAATGACATAAACTAGCACGAGTGTGTGTTTTAATAATGACTATTCATGACCTCTTTTATTCTGAAATTTGACTATTTCTGTGCAGGGAGTCTCTGTAAGAATACCTTTTGTTCTTGCCAGCATGCTACCTCTGGAAATAACCCAAGAACAGCAGTACCCTGGATTTTCTACTAATTTCAAGCTTCTAATTTGATGCTTTCAGATTCAAATATCATGAAGAACACATTTTCATTTTGCATATATTTTATTGCTTTTTTTGTAAAAGTTTTGCTTACGTTTGGAAAGAAAACTGCAGTGTGGCAAAAATGGGAATGGAGAAAGAGAAAGAGAATAGAAACAAACACATCCCAACACCTATAAGGATGACATGCTTTTATTTGCGAAGTTGCCTCAAAAGTCATAATTACACTGTAACTCCATGGGAACAATGGTAATTTCACAGCAGTTCATGTTGCTGTTATCACCCTACATCCTGATAACTATGAAATTAATTTGTGGCAGAGCTGTATATGTCAGCCATAAGCTGTTCCCTAGGTAACATTATGCTACCATAGAAAAGGAATTTGGTGGAGTATAATCAGTTGCAGCAGACCATACATGAAGGCAGCTTTGCTACGCATGCATACGCAACAATAATTTGGGTACCAGGGAAGATTACTGCCACACATTCATATTCTACAACACTTCATGGCCACATATAGGGAGACACTTGGAACACGTTAGTTCACTGACTAAGCGCACATACTCTACCTTCGAATACAAATGCTGAAAGTTTTTTCCGCCATTTCCCTTACTGTTAACATACTTCACAATAATCTGACTTCCACTGGCTTAAAAGAAACATGTTTCACCATCATCCAACTTCCACTGACTAAAAAGCCAAAGGGTTGTTTTCCCTTATATTTTAATTTTAATTTACTCAATATTAATATGTCATAGTAATACATTTTATTTTAGCATATGTATTTTATGTAAGTATCCAAACCCTGCAACAAATTCAGAACTGTTCAAAATATATTTTGGTAGTTAAAAGAAGGCTGCATCATTATTTCATATTTGTGTATGTACACAACTATCAAACAAATATAGTCTCATGTAATTATGAAAGTCGGTGTGAGGTATTCTGTTCCGATAGCATCGTCATCGTCATCACCATCACCATCATCATCATAATGCCTTTCAGTACTGTTCCATTATCCGGGTGGAGACAACAAGGGCACTAGAGAAATAAGGATAGACCATTTAAATGGGGGGAGCTGGAGAGAGTTCCCCTGTTTTTCCTGGTTATTTCCCCTCCCCACTTCTCATATTATAAATGAGGGTTGTTTCCATGATGGGGACATGGGTAGGAGGAATAACAGGAAAACAGGGAACTGGTTTTACTACTTCAACCCACCTTCCACCCCCATAAAAAGGAATATCCTTCTCTCTCTAGCACCCCCTTCTGGCCTCCGCCCAGATAATGGAATAGTACCTCCCTTGCTTTCAGATTAGGACCCAAGGTGGCTTACAAGAATGCTAGGCCAAGAAAATGTGGAAAATGGATAATATAAAAATTAACATATGATTAAATGAAGAACTCTGTTAAAAACGTAAATGTTTCCCCTTGATATTAAGTCTAATCATGTCCGACTCTTGGGTGGAGGGTGTTCATCTCTATTTCTAAGCCAATGAGCCAGTATTGTCTGTAGACACCTTCGAGGTCATGTGACCTGCATGACTTCATGGAGCACCGTTACCTTCCCGCAGAAGTGGTACCTATTGATCTACTCACATATGCATATTTTCGAACTGCTAGATTGGCAGAAGCTGAGGCTAACTGTGGGAGCTCATCCCACTCCCTGGATTCAAACCACCAACCTTTCAGTCAGGAGGTTCATTAGGTGCGCCACCAGGGGCTCCCTAAATATTCTGTTCCATTAGATGTTTAAAGCGTTCAATTATATAAACACATAACAATAAAGTTTTAAACACAGCAACCCCTCCATGATAAATGATTTTCCACAACCACTTAATAATAACATGACTGTCTAAATAAAAAATCTTTGCCTGCCAGTGAAAAGAGAATGGAGAGGCAGTCAGCTTAGCTTCCCATGGAAGTGAATTCCATAACCTGGGAGCAACCACTGAGAAGGCTCTCTCCTTTGTCTTTATTAGCCATAAATGAAATCCGTATACTGGACATGAAATGATGAGACTTTTTGATCAGCAGGGTTAGTGTCATTTACCATCTTGTGCCTTCAGAGCATAATTGCACACCACATAGTAGATGTGGGGATCAAGAAATACATTTTCACAGAAGAATGGTAGGTTGCATACCTGTGACCATGTTCCTTTGAGTGGATCTCTGTGACCTGTCAGTATTCAGTCCTGCCAGCATAAGGGTTTATTTAACCCACTGCACACATGTGGAGTGTCTGCGCCTGCACAGGCTATAACGGAAACTTTCTGTAGCACAGCAGTTCTCGTTTGTGCCGTGGGAACGAATCCTCAGTGCTCCGCCACGTCTCATCTGAATAGGTGTGAAGCGGAGGGGACCACAAGCTGAGTTAGCTGTGGTCATCAAGCCTTGCTTTGCCTTGCCTTGCCTTGTTTCCTGAACCGCATCGGTTGCGGAGCCTTGCCCTGGTTTCCTGATCCGCATCGGTTGCGGAGCCTTGCCAAGCTTTTTGCCTATTTGCTACGTTATCTTGACATTGATACTTCAAGCCTTTTGGATTATTTCATATTCTATTGGACTATATTCTTTGGAACTGTTTTTACATTCAATAAAGTAGTTAGCCTTTACTCTGTCTCTGTGTGTGTGATTAAGGGGCCGGCCAAGTCTGTGCATCGTGACACTTTCCCAAGTTTAAACTGCAAGTTTTGGTGGTAACCCTGCCCAGTCCCCTCGCAGGGCATAAAAGGCACCCTGCACTGACCCTCTGCGGTTCCTACGCCGCAAAGGCAGCGAGAAAGTAGGAGGTTTGTCATAGGGGAGGCTAGGCGGGTTTGTGTGAATTCATCGAGTTCCACTCGAAGAAACATGGTCACAGATATGTAACCCACCATTTTTCTTCATGGACTCTGTGAATGCACACATGTGGAGACTAGCAAGTTAAGGTCCTGGAGGCAGGAATGGCAAACCAACAAGCTTATAAGGGCCAAACATATGATTTATTCAGGTGGACCAATAAAAAGAGTGAGTACAGTAAACAAGGCCCAAGAGTTCAAAATGGTTATTTATTTATTTCGGGATTTTACCCCGCTCTTCTCAACCCCCAAGGGGGTACTCAGAGCGGCTTACAGTACGGCACAATTCGATGCCCACATAATAACAATATAAACCCCAAAACACTTCAACAATTAAAATACATTAAAAATACATTAAAATACCACTACATTAGCACCATACACATTCACTCTGGATTAAAACAATGTTCAGTCCATAAAACATTAGCCATAATCACCCACTTTCATTAAAAACCAATCTAAAATGCTGCCTTGTGCTGGTGTACGAATGCCTGGTTCCACAGCCAGGATTTTACTTTTTTCCTGAAGGCCAGGAGGGATGTGGTGGATCGTACATCAATAGGAAGCGCATTCCACAGGCAGGGAGCCACCACCGAGAAGGCCCTATCCCTCGTCCCCACCAGCCTCATCTGAGACGTAGGCGGGAGCGAGAGCAGGGCCTCCCCAGATGATCTTAGATTACGAGGTGGGACATAGCGGCTGATGCATTCGGACAAGTAAGCTGGGCCAGAACCGTATAGAGCTTTAAAGGTCAAAACCAGCACTTTGAATTGAGCCCGGAATTGGACAGGCAGCCAGTGGAGCTGACACAACAGGGGGGTGGTATGCTCCCTGTATGTAGCTCCCGTTAGCAATCTGGCTGCCGCCCGCTGGACTAATTGCAATTTCCGAACTTTCTTCAAAGGCAGCCCCACGTAGAGTGTATTGCAGTAATCTATTCGGGATGTGACTAGAGCGTGGACGACCGTAGCCAGATCAGACTTCCCAAGGTACGGGCGCAGCTGGCGCACAAGTCTTAACTGGTTCAAGTAAAAAAAAACTCCCTTCTACAAATCATTGAGAAGGCACGTACAATAAAGGAGGACCAGCAGCAAAGTGACTGGGATTACTTCAACCTCAATAGAAAAAGCACAGTTGGATATCACGACATTGTGAACAGACAACATTGGATACACATATAATAAACGTTGCATAAGTCAGAATACTATATATTCAAATGCAATGGCACACAGCACAGGTTAGGACACTGCAACAGAGAAACAAAACATGACAAACCCCATGTCCATGGGGAGAAATTTAAAGGAATACCATATCAGAGCAGACCGTATGGTACCGACAGTAAGGGTGATGTACAGGATCGAATGTCCAACCGGATAGCCCCAAGTAATATGGTCTATTGGGAGCAAGAAGCAAGCACAGACTTTCAAAAGGCTTTGTCCTTCCTGGTCCTAGTGTCCAGTCTATAATGAGAAACAAAACTCAGCAGATTGGACCAAATAGCTGCCTTACAGATAGAGTCCAACGATATGCTTTTAAGGAAAGCGGTTAACACCGCTACTGCCCTCGTTGACCAGATAGACACCAATGGAGGCGGCAGCTGATGGGCAAGTTTGTAACAAAGTTCAATCATTGAAGCAATCCAATTGGAGAGACGCTGGGACAAGATAGGGAGTCCCAGCCTATCAGGAGCATAGGCCACAAACAGCCTCGGAGACCGACAAGCCTGAGAGGTTCTGTACCGGTAAAACAGGAGGGCTTGGTGAACATCAAGAAGATGTAGTCTTCTATTGGGGGAGGAAGACGGACTCCAGAAAAAAGTCTGGAAGAATGATGTTCTCGTTGACATGGAAGGAGGAGACCACCTTCGGTAAGAAGGAGATGTCCATCCAGAGGACCACACGATCAGAATGGAATGGCAGGTAAGGCTCATCAACCCGCAGGGCGGCCAGCTCGGATGGTCGCTGGGCAGAGGTGATCGCGACAAGGAAGGCAACTTTCCATGAGAGAAGACGGAGGTTCACCATCACCATCGGCTCGAAGGGTGATGCTGTCAGGCGGGAGAGGATGAGCTCGAGGCTTCAGCCCGGCGTCGGGGGATGCACCGGCGGGTGTAGGTTGGTGTATACCTTCAGGAAGGTCCTCACCAGAAGGTAGTGGAAAGGGGATTCTCCACCCATGAGATGGCTGCTAGATATGACTTGAGCGATGACAAGGACAGGTTCTTGTCAGCATGGGAGAGAAGAAAATCCAGGGTCGTCGGTATCAAAGGTGGAAAGGCGTGCTCACCTCGAGACTGAAGAACTCCCACTGTCTCCGGTACAGTCAGTTGAGACGGTGGTCCAAGTAGAGCAACGGGTGGCTCCAGTACAGACCTCTGAGGATGCCTGCCATAGATGTAGGTGAAACATCAGGAGAAAATACCTCTGGCCATACAGCCCAAAAAACCTACAACAACCCAGTGATTCTGGTCATGAAAGCCTTCGACAACACATACCTACTGTTTATTGGCTTATCATTTATGTACACTTAAGAATGTATTATACTTATAATTTATTATCCTTCCTTCCTTCAAGAACCCTGACACCATTCTAAGTAGATTCTTTGTATCTTAAAGATTAAGATATAAAGTATCTTTACCAATTTTCTCTATTACATTTTTTCACCCTAAAGGAAATAGTACCAGCAGGACATGTTTCTGTATGTGTGCAATTTCATTTCATTTTATTTTGACTAAATTTTCTGCAACCAAAAAAATATTTTGTATTTAATGGCTTTTGTACATTTTTTGAAAATAAATGCCAAAATAATACCCAATCCCTTGTTTAAAAATACATAAATTCTCTCACCACCTTCCAGCTTTTGAATTTTTCCATTCTCAAAAGTAACAATGAAATAGGTTGATATTTGCATTACTGTTCTGCTTATATATAGTCCCCAATAAAAAATAATCAAAAATAAAATCATTTCGGCAACAGTTTGATCCTTTCTTTCATATTTCATTGCTAGACACACATTTGTGGATAAAACCACTATTATTCATAGCAGGCTAGAAGAGATATTTTATTCCTTTTTAATATAGACCCTGTTTCTCTCTGATCTGCAGCACCAGACTGTTAAAGCTATATTTGGGCAGCATTAGAAACTAGGATTACACTCTACTCTTTCTCTTTGCCCGTGTCTGTCAGGAAGCGGTAGAAGCAATAGCTGCATTTGTTATACATACAGATTCAGAGGCTTTGCTGGGGATTTTGCTGGTGAGTAAAAGCAACATCTCAATGTCAGTGGCTGTGCTAGTCATCAAAGAAATCCAAGGTGTTGAACAGTCACTCTGATCCACTATATCCAGGGATGAACAAGTTTTGTCATTCTTCCTTTCTGATCTTTATCTTTGACTGATCTGCCTTTTGTGATTGTTACCACAAGGCATTGCCCTAAGACCCCTGACAATGTTCAAATAATGTCTTTTTGCCCCAAAATCCCAAAACAAATCTTTTGGAGTGAGGTTTTAATATGAGGTGTGAGATCTTTCATTAGCTAGTGATAGCCACATCCAAAAGGATGTGGATTACAGTAGAAATAGGGTAATGCCACAAGTTAAGCTATATTGTTGTTTCCTATGAAAATTGAGTACCCCTGTTCAGTTTATTATGGTATCATTGGGCACTTCTAAGCCTCTTTTCAATTTCTCATATCTCACAAGCAGTGGTTTACCACTTACAATTATAGTTTATTTTTCCTAGATGAGCCTGGGTCCTCAAATCAACGCAAGCTCCCATTCAAGGACACAAGTACAATAGATGAATCTAATAATGGTTATTATTTTTGAAGTACTGACTCTAGAAATACTGCTCTATAAAAATGGGAAAATTGATCTTTAACTTTTACCTGGCTCCATAATGTTGCTAAAAGTTACACTCTTTAATGATGATCTTGGAGTGAATCCCTGTTGCAACAGCCATAGCATAAGTGATATACTTTAATTCCTCTAAAACAAAGCTGTGGTACAATCAAAAATGATGATAGATGAGTTTTCAACCAGTCGTCAGTATTTCCTTTTCAAGAATGGTCTTATGACAAGTAGTGGTGATTTAAACTCAAGACTTTCTTGAAAGACAATAATAATTATAATAATTACAACTTTTGTCCTAGTTTCATGACAAAAACAACTGGCATTGCCATGGTACTTGACTGAAATCTGATAAGGGTATCACCTGTTGGTTCTAGTGGACAATTCAGTGGCATTCAATAACTTCAACCATGAAACAGTGATCAAGCTGTGATGAGGGGATGTGATCAATATTTATTTATTTACTTACTTACTTACTTTATTTATATTCTGTTCTTCTCACCCCAAAGGGGACTCAGAGTGGATTACCGGTACACATACTTAGCAGACAATCCCTGCCGTTTTCCACATACACACATATAGACGAACAGAGGCAAACTCTGGTCACCAGGGGGAGCTGACACACTCCTCATCTCTCAGCGTTCCCAGCGTCCCTTGTTGTTCCTTCCACTTTTTTCAGCATTCCTGGAGTTCTTTTTAATGGCCTCATAATTCAGTCAAAATTTGCCTCCCCACTTAATGTGGTACCTTTATCTCCTGCTTGACAGCGGCAACTGTCTTTCGGGCTGCAAAGGTCGGTAGAAGGCTACACTTAAAAGTTGAGCACCCACCTCGACCCGGGCAGGCCTTGAACTCATGATCTACTGGTCAGAGAGATCTTATGCAGCTAACACTTAGCCAGTTGCCCCACATTCCCAGTGCAGATATGAGACCTGAAGGTTTTTGAAATTGTGACTCTGA
The DNA here is from genome assembly GCA_030556195.1 of Anolis apletophallus. NCBI lineage: Eukaryota > Metazoa > Chordata > Lepidosauria > Squamata > Anolidae > Anolis > Anolis apletophallus. Next base: position 121,000,206 of record JARBWK010000005.1, on the reverse strand, counting down.
TGGCTTACTATTCCCAGAAGGTGGTATTGGGAAATGACGTTGAATGACTACTGACCTTTGAGATTCTTCAGAGATCTCTTGTGTCCACTGTGATTTTTAAAATATCTACATGAAGTCACAGGTAGAGAGCATGATATAATCTTTTATCCCAACTATTTTTTTTAGATTTAATTTTCCCTACTTTTTTTAAAAAAAAGCTGTATAAGTCTTGAGCTACTATTTGCAGTGAGAAGTTGGTCACTGGCTAGAAAATAAAGCTCAATTCAGACAGTTGTTTCTCTTCTTGTAGGAAACAACTTTGTCAACAGTGACCTTAACCCCCTCTAACTTAGATTGTTGAAGTGTGCATGACATGGGACTATCCTGCATCTTTCAAAACTGCAACTGGTGCAAAACTGAACAACCAGATTGCTTTTCTAGGATGTTCTTTGTAGATCATATGCCACTGGTCTTATACAACAGCTTCTGGTTTTATTTTCAGGTCCAGTTTAAGGAGAGCAACTTCTCTTTATTGTAGTTATAAAATATAGCTTCAAGTTATCTTCCATTATAAATGCTTCTTGGCAAGATTTACTTGTCACTGCCCCGCTCTAAAGCTGAAATAATGTGACTTCCCTCCATGGCTGAATTGAGACTCAGATCTTGGTTTCCTGGTATATAGACCAACACTCAGACCATTACAGCATGCTGGCTCGCTGGCTGTGCTTCTAACATATGAGACTTTGACTAGTCGCCACAATATGGTCCCACTAGAAACCTATTGGTAATTTCTGATCTTCATTGGATGTCTTATTATATGTCTTACCACCATGGAAATTTTGTATAGTGTTAAATTTGGCAGGGCTTTTTCTCTGTGAGGATGTTGATCTAAGGTGACCTTAGATTGCAAGCCATTTGCAGTATTGTTATGTTCTGTCTAGTTTTAAAACGGATGTTTGTTCTCAGATTTGTTTTAAGAGTACTATATTTATCTGTTAACGTTTGCCTTTCTTACGGCTTTACTGTTACATAACACTGGGGTGAAGCAGCTTTTGAACAGTTCAGCATGTAAACACTAAATAAATAAAACAGAGATGTAGGTTGGGTATACCTTTTGGATTTAGATTTGGTTTTGGATTTTTTTTAAAAAATTCTGAAATATCTGTATTTGCATATAATGAGATATCTCTCAAATGGACCCAAATTGAAACACAAAATTTATGCTTCATATAAGTTTATACATGACCTGAAAGTGATTATTAATACAAAAAGATCCCTGACTCCTGGTCTAGTTCCTTGTTCCCATATATTCTTGGGACATCGCAGGATCTGTTAATAATCTTGTGAATGAAACAACGTTTGTACACATTGAACCATTACAAAGCAAAATTGTCGCTATCTCATCCACCCATGTGGGCAATTTCAGTTTTTGGAGGGTTTTTTTAATTTCAGCATTCCAGTTAATGTTGTTGTTGTGGTGGTGATGATGTTTATTTAATTTATACCTTCTTTTTTCTTTTAACAAGGAGACTCAAACCTATATAGCACAGTTCAACATCCACATCCAGAAATGGCTATCTTTCAAGCAATTGCTCTCTCCTGAAACAGGGGAGATAAAAAAAATACCTAAGGGTGGCTTCCAGGAACTGAGGATGAGCATAAATGCCACAAATGCATACTTCTCCAATCCAGCTAAAGCAATGAGGGGGGTCATGCAATGAGTTTTAAAATGTGTGAATTGCTCGGGTATTTGGACCCAGTTCATTTGGACATTTGTTAGTAGGTACTTGCCAAAGCCTTTCATCCTTTCTACATTCTTTCAGTAATACATATCCATACCGAAACCAGTCAGACCAGAGCTAAATTTGCCCTTCATAAAGATCTGCATTTCCAGAGACAGGCAGCTTTCCTGTCAAGCCATTCTACATGGGATTTCATTTATAGATATGAAATAAATAAATGATGGAAAGGGAAAGAAATGTTATTTGTTGTTAGAAATTATGTGATACTCCCATCTCCTGTGATGTCCCAAGAATATATGGGAACAAGGAACTAGACCAGGAGTCAGGGATCTTTTTGACTCAGGGAGCCAAGAAAGCAAAATATTTGGAAATTTATTTCAGTGAGAGCCATATAATACAGTATATAAAATGTATTTTAAGACTGAATTCAAGTAATATGTGAGCATATATGTACATACTATGAGAAAAGGATTCCCCAGGCAGAATGACGGGACACTTTAGACCTGGCTCTGCAAAAGGCATGCTCAGGACTCTGGGAAGGAAGAGAAGACAGAAGGAAGGGGGAAAGAAAGAAAGAAAGAAAGAAAGAAAGAAAGAAAGACAGAGGAAATAAAGGAGGGAGGGGGAGAGGAAGAAAGAAAAGAAGAACGAACTATGGAAAAGGAAGAAAAGAAAAGCAGGAGAGAGACGAAGGGGAAAAGAAGGAAATGGAAAGGGAGGAAAGGAAAGGGTGGGAAAAAGAAAGGAAAGGGAGTGAGGAAAAAGTAAAATAATGAAGGGAAAAGAAGAAAAGAAAGAAGGGGAGAGAGATAGAAGTGAAAAGAAAGAAAGGAGAAGGAAAGGGAGACTTGAGGAAAAGGAAAAGAAGAGGAAGGAGGAGGGAGGGAGGGAGAGAGAATGGAGGAAAGAACGAAGGGGAGAGAGGGAGGGAAAAGGAAGGAGAGAAGGAGAAAGAAAGGGTGAAGGGGGAGAAAGAAAGGAAGGAAGAGGGAGAATGGAGAACGTGTCTCTCCTCCCTGCTGCATGCTGGGAAATCGAGGCCTGGGCTGCTCTGGAGAGCCAGATGCAATCATGAAAAGAGCCACATCTGGCTCCAGAGCCATAGGTTCCCTACCCCTGAACTAGACAAAGATAGAGCAATTTACTTATGCCATGATCCTACAAATAGTTTTATTATTCTCAATATTCTAGCCCAAATTTATTTAATAGCCATAGTACCCAAATTTTCAATTCTAGATTGGGATTGTTTGTATGAATCTATGCCATGCACTAAAAATTGAAAGCATATTCAAATACACGAGTTTGGGAATGAGAAAGATTTTTGAAAGTCCAAAGACCCTGACAAAGAGAAGCCTCTTAAAGCCCCCTAATAATCAAGAACTGCCCCCCAGTTCTTGAGTAGACTCAAGGACATTCTCATTCCCCACTGAATTACCTACTGTATCTCCTTCCCCGCCTCCAAGCTGAGAGATCAGCAGGGAAGCCTAGGTTCTGGAATCCAGTGTACAATCTCCAACATTATGAATAGCCTGACAAAATACCGGCTACAGACTTGTGATGCTCACTTGACTTCCTCCTCTGGTATCTTGTGGGGCAGGCAAGAGAGGAAGCCAGGCGAACAGTATAGAAAGCTATATGATGCCCTTTATTGCCTGTCTTTTCTCCAAACATCCTTTCAATGTGATATGGGACATGAGAGGGTTTCGGTTGCCAGAGACTTTATCTCTCCACTACTGGCAGTAGGAAAAATATTTGTTCTATTCTATGAGAATGAATAGGTTAAAACAACATATCTTCACCTTGTACTGAAGTCAGTCAGTCAGTTAGTTAGACCTTGCATTGAAGTTCTCCTCATATATCACTGCCAATGTAGCTAGAAAGTCAGCATGGTTTAGTGCCAATCTAAGACTGCATAGATAAAGGTTGAGCTCGTGCATAAATCTTGAGGCTTATAAGGTTGCCATGAGGATAAAGTGGTGGAAAGGTGGAAAAATAATGTACACTACCTAGCACTCACTTCAGGAATATCGGGATATAAATGTAATACAGTAAATTAATCAATGAATAAAACTGACATGTTACTTAATCTCTTTGACCATGCTTTAGTATCCACAGCTACAGTTTAAGTGGATTCTTGAATTACTTGATCAGACACCTGGGGAGTCCATACAAGTTTGCATTGGATGTTCAATCCCTTTGCATGAGGGTACCTAAGGATCAAGATTCTTGCTATTTATTTATCATGTCAGGAGCAAACCAAACAGTTGTGTTGTATTTTTTAATAAAAAAATAGAGTTTGCAAATTTGGCATTCTATTAAATATCCTTTGACCAGTAGCTGGCCACTTGGAGTGCCTCTGGTGTGGCTGTGAGAAGGTCCTCCATTGTGCATGTGGCAGGGCTCAGGTTGCATTGTAATAGGTGTTCTGTGGTTTGCTCTTCTCCATACTTGCATATTGTGGATTCCACTTTGTAGCCCCATTTCTTAAGGTTGGCTCTGCATCTTGTGGTGCCAGAGCACAGTCTGTTCAGCACCTTCCAAGTCGCCCAGTTTTCTGTGTGCCCAGGAGGGAATCTCACATTTGGTATCAGCCATTGATTGAGTTTATGGGTTTTAGCCTGCCACTTTTAGACTCTCTCTTGCTGAGGTGTTCCAGCGGGTGTCTCTGTAGATCTTAGAAAACTATTTCTTGATTTAAGTTGTTAGTATGCTGGCTGATATCCAAACAGGGGATGGGTTGAAGATGTCCCTGCTTTGGTCCTTTCACTATTGGTTGTTACTTCCCGGTGGATGTCAGGTGGTGAAATACCGGCTAAACAGTGTAATTTCTCCAACGATGTAGGACGCAGGCACTCCATGATAATGCAGCATGTCTCATTAAGAGCCAAATCCACAATTTTAGCGTGGTGAGATGTGTTCCACATTGGGAATGCATACTCGGTAACAACCAGAAGATTCTTGCTAACTTCCCTGCTTGTTTGTCTAACCCAGTGTTTCCCAACATAAGAACATAAGAACATAAGAAGAGCCATGCTGAATCGGGCCTCAGCCCATCTAGTCCAGCATTCTGTGTCACACAGTGGCCCACTAGTTGTACACAGGGATCTCTAGCAGAAAGGAGGGCAAAACCCTCACCTGCTCCCCGACCCCCACAACCAGTACCCGGGAAATCCTGCCTGCCTCCATCAACACAGAGGTGGCACTTGGATGTCCATTTCAGTAGCTACTGATTCCCTTGGTATCCATGAATCTGTCTAATCCTGCCTTGAAGCTGTCCAGGCTGACCGCTGTCACAACCTCCTCTGGGAGTGAGTTCCATAACCCCATGACCCTCTGGGGGAAGAAATATTTCCCGTTCTTAGTCCTAACTTTCCTACCTTGGAGCTTTAGGGAGTGCCCCCTAGTCCTAGTGTTGTGTGACAGAGAAAATATTTTTCTCTATTCACCCTTTCTATCCCATGCATGATTTTATACACTTCGATCAAGTCACCTCTTAAACGCCGTCTTTCAAGGCTGAAAAGACCAAGGCGTTGCAACCTGATTTCGTAAGGGAGCTGCTCCATCCCTTGGATCATTCTTGTTGCCCTTTTCTGTACCTTTTCCAGTTCCGTTATATCCTTCTTGAGGTGCGGTGACCAGAATTGCGGTGACTAGTGTGCCGTGAGCGATCATCAGGTGTGCCATGAGAAATTGGCACTCTCGCCCCTCCTAGTAGCCCCCTCACAGGTTTCCAAAAAACAGATTGAACCTCTCGGCTTGGGGTTTTGTTTTTTTTACTATTTTACTGGATTTTTAAGAGTCCCCCCTGGAACTGTTTATAACAGCTTCATGACATCCATAGTTAACTGGAAGCAAGTTTCACTCAGGGTGAAATTTCACAAAGGTCTGGAGAACAAGCTCTATGAGGAGCGGCTTGAAGAGCTGGGCATGTTTAGCCTGAAGAAGAGAAGGCTGAGGAAAGACATGATAGCCATGTATAAATATGTGAGAGGAAGTCATATATATGTTGTGTTCATCGAAACAGGCCCAGGTTTCACACTGAGTGTATAAATACATTTTAAAACATATTAACTATATGTATTACTGTGTTAGAGTGTCATTTTGTGTCATTTTGGTTGGTGGTGTGCCCCAGGATTTTGTAAATGTAAAAGACGTGCCCCGGGTTGAAAAACACTGGTCTAAGCAACTTGGTTACTGCATTTTAGAGAGTGGTAACTCCTTAAAAGTTTTAACTCAACCACCTGCTGAGGTTCCAGGATATCCAGGAACCAGTGTCAGTATAACTGACTTCAAGGGCACCTAAAGTCTGTGAAGCGTTGGGGGTTTACCTCCTATGGGTTCCTTGATGTTGTAGTCTTTAGGTCACAGACAGAATATTCAGAGAAACTGACATCTCAAAATATTCTGCCCAGCACTGCCACAGCATGCTTGTTAGTACAGGTATCACTGTAACAGGGAGAATTATTTAGCTTTCTTACCAAATACCTTTCTGTTTCACTGTCATGAAGATTTTTCTTTTAATTGACTGTTTTCCCCTTCTATCCCGTCATACTCTTTTTATCCCTGATATAAGACAATTCCAACCAGCCTTATGCTAAGAGCATGAAATCGCAAGATCATCACAGTAATTCAGTGTTACAAAGAAGTGTCATTCCTGTTGTGCCGTCCAATTACAAAATAGTAAAGCAGGGATAGAGCACAGCAATGCTGTTTTTTTCTATTTGTTTCGGTAAGTTTAGCACAGCAGGAAATGTGGCATTCTCCCTAGATAATGTGTCAAAACCGCAGTTAGAATTTAAGTGCAAATGGAAGTTATCTTAAAGGCTTCATATGTAGGCTAATAACCTCAGTTGCTTAAATGAGATAATTATACCTTACATAATATATTTTACTTCAAGGATTGTGTATCTTCATTTTAATAAAATAATAATTTGCTCTGGAAAAATATAACCTGTAAATGGGCTCCCTTATGTGAATGCTGCACTGTAACACTAACATGTCTCTACGTGCTCTGCATTATTTGTGTACAGATACAAGGCTTGGTTCTAGCTTTCTCTCCCCTCTCTCAAGATGCCTTAGTTAAAAAACAGGCTGGCTCCCAAGCTGCAACACAAGTGATTGAATGGTTTGGTGCTGAAAATCCATCAGCTTGACAGACTGTGCTGTCAATATTTAGAAACACCACCATGAAGCAGCACATGGAGGACAGGGCACCTCTCTGGGCCCTGGAAGGTACACAACGCTAAACAGTCACATGCAGTAAAAGACTGCACCAAAAGGAACAAAAACTCCCTAGATTCCATGCCAAGAACACTCACATTAGACATTAAAATAAATGACAGAAAACACACATATGCACAAACACATACACTTGTTTTGCATAAATCTACCCCATATTTATTTATTTTTATTCTCCCATCAGTCCCAAGTTTTTAAATATACAGTGAGCAAGGATGTGGATGACACATATTCATTATAGATATTATTGTCTGCTTTAGAATTACCTCCTTTTATTAATTTTTTAAAAGAACAACAAGGTAGCTATCCAACTATCACTACCCATACAACCCTATATTGCTTAGGGCAGTTATTTTCAACCTTTTTTGATCCGCGGCACATTTTTTACATTTGCAAAATCTTGGGGTACACCACCAACCAAAATGACAAAAAATGACAGTCTAATTGTCATTTTACTGGCACCCTCCCCCCGGTGATGCTGCTGCTTTCGCCAAACCCCCCTCCCGCCCCCCCCCCCCGGAGGCCTACGTGCAGGAGGCCCGTCACCGTCCTGCAGGGGAGGGCTGAGCTGAGTGGCCGAAGCGCAGGCGGGCTCAGCTGAGCAGGACAAATAGGAATTGAGCACACAGGGTGACTCCGAGCCTCAGAACAAACTGCGGAGGAGGCTCGCAGCCGATGCCACCCCTGGGCTCAGTCCCCCCAGGGGTGCCTCTCCCCCTCTCCGCATCCCTTCGGCTTCCCTGCTGTTGTCTTGGGGCCATATCAAGAAGGAACCAAGCTAGGCTGTGGAGCTGCACATCACGGCCGCTGCTCTGCTCTGCAGCAAACCCGGAACCCAGCCAGGAGAGGCCAGGAGATGAGGGGTTGCTCCCCTTCCCCAGCACAGAGGGGCTAGACTTGAAATGAGGCTTTCCTGGCCGAAGCAGCAATGCCAGCCAGCCTGGCTGCAGTCAGGAGAGCCCTCGGCATCCAGAACTTTCCTCCCTCCCTCTTCTCTCTCTCCTTCCCTCTTCCTCCCTCCCTGTGCGCCAAGGGCAGGAGGAGCCACAGGTAGGGAGGGAAGGAAGGAGGGAAGGAAGGAAGGAAGGGAAGGAGAGAGAGAGGAGGGAGGGAGAAAAGTTCTGGATGCCGAGGGCTCTCCCTGACTGCAGCCAGGCTGGCTGGCATTGCTGCTTCGGCCAGGAAAGCTCATTTCCGCTGCCTCTCGTTTCCTGCTAGGCTTTCTCTCTCTCTCTCTCTCTCTCTCTCCCCCCCCCCTCTCTCTCCACTGTAATTTCCCACGGCACACCTGATGATCTCTCACAGCACACTGGTTGGGAAACACTGGCTTAGGGAATGGAATATGTATCTCCACATGTAAGCCTGCCTCCGAACTACCGTTGTATTTCAAGGCTCTGCTCTGCCCACTGGCACCAAAGCAGGTACAACCTGTGAGGAGCCAGAAAAGGTCAACCATAATAAAATTAGAAAAAGTGACAGACTATTATTCAGTATGAAGCAACACTGAATAAGGCTGTTATTGTAGCCCTTTAAATCATTTCCAACTTCTAGCATCCTTAAGTTGAACCTAACACAGGCTTCAGAGAAGAGAATGTCTGTATAAATACTTTCTCTGAAGCTGACAGAGTGTGACCTCCACAAGGTAATGCAATGTTTTTCTATGGCTGAGCAGGAATTTGAACCCTGGTCTCCAGAGTTGTAATCTAGCACTCAAACCATTACATCAACAGACTCCTGTGAGGAAAAATTGGTCCTTTGGATTACCTGACCCCAACTCATTATTTAAAGCTTACAACTAATGTGTGGTTCTACATAATTACTATCTAGAATTATACATCATTCCTACCAAATTTACTATCTAGAATTTTGCTGTATACTAGATAGTGTGGAGCCCCAGGTAGTGCAGTGGGCTAAACTGCTGAGCTGAACTTGCTGACCGAAAGGTCAGTGATTCAAATCCGGAGAGCGGGTTAAGCTTCTGCTGTTAGCCCCAGCTTCTGCCAACCTAGCAGTTCAAAAAAATGCAAGTGTGAGTAGATTAATAGGTACCACTTAGGCAGGAACTGGTGCTCCATACATTCATGCTGGCCACATGACCTTGGAAGCAGCTATGGACAATGCCAACTCTTCGGCTTAGAAATGGAGATGAGCACCACCCCCAAGAGTCAGACTCAACTAGACTTAATGTCAAAACCTTTACATTAGATCAGGGGTGCTCATTAGGTAGATCGCGATCTACTGGTATATCGCGTAGGGCGTCCTGGTAGATTGCAGGCAGGGCGGGAGGAAGGCTCAGTCCTGCCCCGCAGGCTCCTGATGCCGCCCAAGTGCTGCCGATCCTGGGTTATCTGAGGTCCTTTCCACACAGTTGAATAAAATCCCATGTTATCTGCTTTGAATCAGATTATATGGCAGTGTGAACTCAGAAAACCCAGTTCAAAGCAGATATTGTGTTATATGTTTCACATTTTTGTAATGGGTAGGTAGATCATTTTGACTTGGTTGTTTTATAAGTAGCTCGCATGCTGAAAAAGTGTGAGCACCCCTGCCTTAGATAAGTGTGTTGGCAGATGGGAAGGACAACCCTTAATTATTGTTGCTTTAGAGTGAAACGGTTGGATAAAATCCCACTGAGATAGGGAGAAATTGTTACTCAGTACTCCAAGCCAGAGGTGTTTTTACATTAACATGTTCTGAAGTCTGAAAATATAATGAATGAATTATTGTGTATGATGGAAGCATGATCACTGGACACTGGATGATTAAGACAATGTGTGTTCAAAGCCTTCTGAAAGCTCTTAGGGCGTGTGTCAGGTACAAGTAAAGTTGAGAAACAGCATCTAGAAATCATTACATGCAAAATAAGTGGGTCCTGTGTTCATGCCAATTCAAAGACAGGCAATCTAGAGGTAAGAAAGCAGTAAATTGAATGCTTACCCAGCCCAGTCCAGGGAAAAACAAGCAGATATTCTTATGTCATGAGAGGAAGGGAAGGAAGCCTTTATACAGACATCAACATTTCACTGTAGAATAGTGAGAAACATCATTTAATAATGCCCAGGGCCAAAAAGGATTGCAAATGAAGAAACAGTGCTTGAAACCTTTGAACTGCCAATCACAGAAAACATTATTTACCAAATAATCCATGAAACAAATAGAGCAATAGAGTCAGTATTCAGGGCAGACACTGGAGGGACCCCTATCAAAGTCAAGTTGATAGGGACAAATATAGCTGGGGGAAGACATTGGCCTACTGCTCTTGCCAAGATGTATTATGGACCACAGGAAGACTTGAATGATAGTAGGATCCAGACTTAGAGCACTGTGGTAGCTCTAATGAATTTTTAGGCACTTAAAATATATTTCAGATTCAACAATAATGAAACCAGAGTAATGTAGAAAGTCATTGATAAACATGGGATATGGGGAAAATGAATGCTGAACAACTCTGGCAATGGTACACTAGGGACATATATAGCCACTGACAAACAGCTGGGTGAGTTCAGAGGTAAAGGCCCATTCAAGTAACAATAAACCAGTAACAGTTGGCATAAAAGTTGATGGTGCTGAAATACTCACCCATTACATCTTTTGAAGGAAAATGTTTACCTGTCCAAACAGCTTGGTACACTGCAGGAAGCCCAAAATGGTTACGGCAGGATAACAAAATGTAGTGAGAGACTTTTCTTAAACCAGTATAAAATTGGCAAATTTGCTAACCATAGAATTAACACTTCAAAAGAATATTTATTTATTTATTTATTTGCGATATTTGTATACCACCATTCTCCACCCCGAAGGGAACTCAAGGCAGTTCACAGTATTGGCAACAATTCAATACCCTCGTTAAAAACAGTATAAAACATCCAATTGACCCTCCCCTGATAAAACATTAAACATTATTAAACACATCACATAAAATAACACCACATATCACACAGAGACAGAGCTGTATGCTATATTGCCCATGCATTACTCGCCTACATCTCTAACCCTGACAACTTCTTTTTTCTACAAACAATTCCTTCTACTCTTCAAAACCCAAAAGTTACAAAGGCATTTGGGTTGTGGTGGGAGGGGGGTTCACAAAAAGTCCATATGAGGTTTCCAGTCACTAATAACCTTTCTCTGATCAAACAAGAGGATCTTTCAATGTTTGCTAAGTCTATCAGTTTCAGTAGCCACTCCTTCATAGTAGGCTATACTGATTACATCTAAAGAACCCATTTGTGTATTTTGTTTTCTTTCTTGAATATTTTTTCAAAATAAATTTTCCATTTTTGCCCATCTTGCTGCCAATCATGTATTGAAGAAATCTTCCATAGGTTTTCTCCACTTTGGTATCCAAATAAACAGTTCAGTTTTAGTTGAATATTAATATTTTAAATCTTTTGCATCAGCATGTATATTAATATCCAATAGCTTATTATTTTTTATGTGTCCATTACATAGACTAAAATGCCCTTCTTCGGAACAGTGAAGATTCTTATTAGTCCAGGATTCTTCTTATCAGAGTTTTTGCAAAGCTCAAAAATACATTTTCACTAAGAAAATTCAACAAAGGCTACATTCAGCAAAGGACAAGGGATCCTCTCACTTCTGCAGGAGTCTACCGTATACCATGCAGCTGCGGACAAGTCTACATAGGGACCGCCAAACACAGCGGCCAAACACGAATCAAGGAACATGAAAGGCACTGCAGACTACTTCAACTAGAGAAGTCAGCCATAACAGAGCACCTGATGAACCAACCTGGACACAGCATGTTATTTGAGAACACAGAAATGCTGGACCACTCTCACAACCACCATGTCAGGCTACACAGAGAAGCCATTGAAATCCATAAGCATGTGGACAATTTTATTTTTTTACAAATTTTTATTAAAGTTTTCTACAACAGAATGCAAAGGAAAAGAGAAAACAACAAAATCCCATTATCACAACCGCCTCCCTCTACATTCTCCATCCGCACTCCATCCGAGTCATCAAAAAGAGGGGGGGAAAGATAAAAAGAGAAAAAAAGATTAAAAGGACAGAATAAAACTAGACTAAAAATTAAGAAAAAAAAGAATTGAAAATAAATTTAAAAAAATAAAAAAATATTTGGACTTCCGCTCTTTCTTCTTAAGCTAATATTTTAAATTGTATACCTAAATTCATAATTTTTCTCTCCTTTGTAAATCAGAAAAGAAATATAGGAATATATAATTTAAGATCATCCATTTTTTTCTATTTCTATTATTGTCATTTTCATTACATTTATATTTTTATTTTTCAAATAGTCCTCAAAAACCTTCCAGTCCATTCCTTTCGTACCCATACCATTGTTTTGTCTTAACCAAAAGGTCAATTCGTCCATATCTTTTATTTCCAGTATTTTGTCCATCCATAGTGTCTTCGAAGGTATCTTATCTTGCTACCAGAGTTTGGCCAAACTAATTCTGGCTTCCGTTGTGAAGTATGTGAAAAAATTTTCAGTAATGACATTTTTGAAAACATTAGCTTCAAACAATCCTAATAAATACATTTCTGGCTTCATTGGGAAGTGAATATTTAGGATTTTCATGCATTCTGTATGTATCATTTTCCAGAAATTTACTGTTTTATCACAAGACCCCCATAAATGGTAGAAGGAACCTTCATGTATTTTACATTTCCAACACTTTACTATCCATATTTTTATAAATTATTCCTATTTTTTTTGGTGTTATATACCAGCGGTGTAACATTTTTAGCCAATTTTCTTGTAAGACCATGGCATAAGTATATTTTATTCTTTTTTTCCAAATTTGTTCCCATTCTCTCAAGTGAATTGTTCTGCCAATGTTTAGTGACCATTTAATCATAGAGTTTTTAATCTCCTCCGTTTTTGTTGCTCAACTGATAAGTTTATTGCATATAATAGTAATGATTTTTCTCCCCCCCCCTTTAATATTTTATCCCATGTGGACAATTTTAACATTAAGGAGGAAACCATGAAAATGAACAAAATCTGGCTACCAGCATTTTAAAAAATCCTCTAAAATTATAACAGTAAAACAACACTGAAACACAGGGGAACTCCAGAGAGGAAACTATCAGGGACAACTAATCACCTCCCAACAAAAGATTCCCCCAGGCACTAAGAAGCCACACCTAAAAACTGCCAAGCCATCAAATGCTAATCAAGGTGACCAATTGAAACATTCTCACCTACTTCCAACAGACAAGAGTTCTTTCTCCCACCCTAGACATTCCACAGATATATAAACCCAAATTTCCTAGTTTCCAACAGACCTCACAACCTCTGAGGATGCCTGCCATAGATGCAGGCAAAACGTCAGGAGAGAATGCTTCTAGAACATGGCCATGCAGCCCAAAAAACCTACAACAGGGGTGCTCATTACATAGATCGTGATCTACTGGTAGATCGCGTAGGGCGTCCTGGTAGATTGCAGACAGGGCTGGAGGAAGGCTCAGTCCCACCCCGCAGGCTCCCGACGCCATCCAGATGCAGAAGGAGGTTGGACTGATGGCCCCTGGAGGTCTCCTCCTATTCTAGGAATTCATCGTTATTATTATTATTATTATTTTCAGAGGCTGAATGGGCATATGTGAGGAATGCTTTGATTGTGTTTTTACCTTATGGCAGAAGGAGGTTGGACTGGATTGCCCTTGGACGTCTCCTTCTACTCTAGGAACCTGTTATTGTTGTTGTTGCTATTATTATTAGTAGTAGCCGAGGCTGAATGAATATTATCATCATTATTATTATTATGAATAAATTCAGGGGCTTATTATACTCCCATTTAGTTGAATTCAGTCTTAAAACATATTATATGGCTCTCACTGAAATAAATTTCCAAATATTTTGCTTTCATGGCTCTCTGAGTAGTGGGTAGGGAGATCATTTTGATTTGGTTGTTTTATAAGTAGCTCACATGCTGAAAAAGTGTGAGCACCCCTGACCTACAACAACCCATTTTTCAATTTGTTTCAAATATCCCTTTCATCTCTACTAGACACAGTCAAAACAATGAAGTCATTTCCTATCTAGTTTTGCATTCATTTGTCGTCCTCTCTCTCTCTCTCTCTCTCTCTCTCTCTCTCTCTCTCTCTCTTTGTGGCACAGTGGGTTAAACCCCTGTGCTGACAGGACTGAAGACTGACAGGTTAGAGGTTCGAATCCAGTGACAGTGCAGATGAGCTCCTTCTATCAACTCCAGCTCCCCATGTGGGGGCATGTGAGAAACCTCCAACAAGGATGGTAATACATCAAAACATCTGGTCATCCCCTGGGCAACGTCCTTGCAGACAGCCAATTATTTCACATCAGAAGCGATTTGCAATTTCTCAAGTCGCTCCTGACACAACTGAAAGAGAGTGAGGGGGAAGGGAGAGAGAGAGAGAGAGAAACACAACAATGGCTGTGCTTAGCCACACCCACCTCATCCCTCCTTGCATTGCTGCGGGAGGGAAAGCATGAGATTTTAAAACATTTAGTCTTTACCAAAGTTGCTTAATGGTTGTGAAAATTAAAATAATCTTGGAAAACATCCAAACATTATGGAATATTTCCAGGGGGAAAAGGTAAGTGATTCAAATTCGGATCCCCCACCACCACCATTCCTGCGTGGTTCAAAACTGCTTTGGAAGTCAAAATTCAGAAGTTTTTTCCAACTTTCAGGATCTTCCGAATGAACCTATCCAACCCTATGCCCCAGACATCATGTTGTTGGCTATGCAGAGTAGACTACTGTAGAAGCTGTATTCCAACAAGATTAGCTCTGGTCCTTACACCTTGCATCCGAATTCTGGAAATTCACCCCAAGGAACTGAAGCAAGGAACTGGCTTACAGGAAATGCAACTCCAAATAATGAAGATCTCTTTCACATATTGCAATTTTCAAGGAAAAGGTATCTCCAGGGATAGTATCTCCTTCTTAACTCTGCATAGTTGGAATATGCCATGTACTACTCTCTTTGCCATCAGGTGGAGACTATTCACTCAATTATATGTTACACCAGTGTTTCCCAACCAGTGTGCTGGGGCACACTAGTGTGCCGTGAGTGATCATCAGGTGTGCCATGGGAGATTGGAACCTCCGGGGGGGGGGGGGGGGAGTCTAGTGTGTTGAAATATAAAAACCCTAAGAAACCTACCTTGATAATGGCACAAAATTACAAACACCCCCTCCCCACCCGTTGTCTATTTGGTCTCTCTCTCTACATGCATTGGGAAGGCCCGCCTCCCTTTCCCCAAGTAGAGACCTCCTCTTGCCTCCTGGGGGATCTGTGTGGGAAGTTTGGCCCAGTTCTATCATTGGTGGGGTTCAGAATGCTCTTTGATTGTAGGGGAACTATAAATCCCAGCAACTACAACTCTCAAATGTCAAGGTCCATTTCCCCTGAACTCCATCTGCGTTCATATTTGGGCATATTGAGTATTCATGCCAAGTTTGGTCCTGATCCAACATTGTTTGAGTCCACAGTGCTCTCTGGATATAGGTGAACTACAACTCCAAAACCCAAGGTCAATGCCCACCAAACTCTTATAGCATTTTCTCTTGGTTATGGGAGTTCTGTGTGGGAAGTTTGTGTCTTTCTGCTATTCTTGCCAGGATATCTATGTTGAGTTCATTGAAACAGGCCTAGGTTTCACACTGAATGTATGAATACATTTAAAAAACATATTGACTATATGTATTACTGTATTAGAGTGTCATTTTGTGTCATTTTGGTTGGTGGTGTGCCCCAGGATTTTGCAAATGTAAAAAGTGTGCCGCGGCTCAAAAAAGGTTGGGAAACACTGTGTTAGGCCATCAACAATGGATGCTTATGTTAAACACAGTAAATGTAGTATATAGTAAGACTACCAAGGAAATAAAACTTTCTTCATAACTTGATCATTCTACACTTTATGCATTCAGTTCAAATTTAGCCTTACTTTTAAAACATAGATGGGGAACAAATGACTCTCCAAATGCTTTTGGATGCAACCTCCATCATCTTTTATGACTGACTATACTTATTATACTGTAACTTCAAGAGGGCCATAACTGCTCTGTCCTACTTGAAGTAACCCCAAGTAGCATTTTTAAGTATAAATGCAAAGAGGGAGGGTATAGAAGGGAAATGAGAGAATAAAAAAGAAATGTAGGTAGCCATATGTCAGATGCTGTATACATTTTCTTGCAACTGATGTATGTAAAATACATGTTAAAGCACTGCTAAAACAGTAACAGCTTTGGACTACTGAATATTTATTTTTTCATCATTGAAAATAAGACTTTTACCTTTCCAAACCTGAAGTAAAAGCGTATAGGATCTGAATATTTTGGCCATCACCTAAATTCCAGGTTGCAAGTTTCAAAGCATAGAAGCATCTATAAACATTTTGTACCATTTTTTTCTGAGTTAGTACATCCCATCAAAGATTAGTGACCATTGAGGATCTCCACATCAACATCTACATTACACAATCAACACTGAGCTGAAATCGATTCTTCCAAAAAAAAGGAAAAACCATTTAAAAAGAATCCAATACAACCCAAACTGGCTGAATCTCTGTCTTTGTACAAAAATTGGTGCAGAAACCAAAGCCCCCTTTATTTGTAGAAAGGAGGGGGAAGGCTTTCCCATTTTCACCAACTAGTTCATAGTTTAGGTTGGGGAGGTGTCCTACGACTTGGCCATGGTGGTCCACGCTCTGGTTACATCCCATATAGATTACTGCAATGCTCTCTACGTGGGGTTGCCTTTGAAGACTGTTCGGAAGCTGCAACTAGTCCAACGGACAGCACCCAGGTTGATAAGAGGAGCGACATTCAGAGAGCGTACAACTCCTCTGTTGTGCCAGCTCCACTGGCTGCCAGTTTGCTACCGGGCACAATTGAAAGTGCTGGCTTTAGCCTTTAAAGCCCTAAATGGTTCGGGTCCAACGTACCTGCCCGAATGCATCTCTCCCTATGAACCATCGAGATGTTTAAGATCATCTGGAGAGGCCCTGCTCTAGGTCCCGCCTTCTTCGCAGGCGCGACTGGCGGGGACGAGAGACAGGGCCTTTTCAGTGGTGGCTCCTCGGATTTGGAACGCCCTCCCTAGAGACATCAGATCGGCCTCCTCCCTCCTGACATTTCGCAAGAAAGTCAAGACCTGGCTGTTTGAGCAGGCATTTGCTGATGAAATGTAACAGTTTAATTAGATATATGGAATGACGACGATGTGATGGAAACTGATTTCATCATGATGCTGAAATTGTAGTTGTAGGTTTTGTATTGTTAATTTTGTTGTTATATAGGGTTTTGTTTGTTTGTTTGATTGCTTGTGTTGTATTGAGGGCAGAGACTACCTTGTGTAAACCGTCCCGAGTCGCCTTCGGGCTGAGAGGGGCGGTATAGAAATGTGACAAATAAATAAATAAATAAATATTTGACCATCCCATTCCTTTCTTCTCTATTAGAGTAGTAACTGAGGGAACGCACTTGTCAAATAGTCATTGCAGGATGTGGATGCAATAATTTAAAAGCATCAAATACATTATTTATTAACAATACAACAAAACTAATTAGTAAACATGTAAATATTGAAAATAAATAAATGATTATAAACATTCAAAAACCACACAAAAAGCTTCACCCTTTAACAAGCAAAAAGCAAAAAGTTCCTATATTTGACAATGTTAGAGCAGTGCTTGGATTTTTAACGTTCAGTGCTTGAATTTTCTTCACAGTAAATTAACTTATTGTTGGCATTACTCAGTAGGACATTACTTGATAAGTTGTTTTCCAAGGAGAAAAAAAAATCTAAAAACCCTACTCTCAACTAGGGGACTGAAATATGGAATTAAGAGATTAACTTTTAGCACCTGACTTTTCAAAATATTGCTTTTAGCTAATCCTAACAAAATTAAAATGTTGATTTCAATAAGATGCAGTTAATAAAAAGAGTATTTCTTTTTTATATTTCTTCCAGTAGCCCAAAGTTAGGTAAGCAGACATTTAATGGCATACTAATGCAATGGGTAAGGATTTGCTACAGAATGTGTCTTTGCAAATAGTTAGGACAAAATTTTGATTCTTAAAATACAGGAAAATATTGTGCAGGTATATGACGTAAGTCAGCAGGTGACTTAAACCAGTGTTTCCCAACCAGTGTGCCATGGCACACTAGTGTGCAGTGAGCGATCATCAGATGTACCATGGGAAATTGGAACCTCCAATACCCGTTCTTCCTCCTCCTGCCGAACACTTTTTCTTCTCCACTCAGGTTCCCTTCTTCCCAGCCTCCCTTTGCTCGCTTTGCCTCACTTTGCTCTGGGGCGAGTCTGCACAGTAGCACCCGCACGGGTAATGTCTTCCTCCCTCCCCCCTCCCCTCCTGAACACGCTCACGCTGCCACCTCGGATCAAAATGGAGGCAGAAGCAGCAGTGTTGAAAAAAAAAGTAAGTGTTTGGCAGGAGGAGGAATAAAGGGTGCAAAGGGGAAGGGGGTGGAAGAGGTCTCTGTTACAGCTACATTAATACAAAAGTAATTAATTATTGATGTGTTCCCAAATGTGAGTTCTGGTGTAAACCTTTACTTATTTCACTTTGTAAAAAAGAATATAAAATATTCCTGCACAAAACATATTACTACACAAACCCACAGATTACTGCACATACTATTTACAGATGAGAACTTTCCCGAAATATCAGTATCATCCTACCTAGTAAGAACTAAACTCACTATACTATCTGCAACACTGCTCTGACTTCCTCCCATCTCCTCCTCCCAATTAATTCCTGAAACAGAAAGGATTGCTAACTGATAAGAAGGTGGTGTTTCCTCCTCTCTTTCCCCCAAGTTCTACACAAAATGCTATGCCAATTCTCGCAATCACCTCTTCCAAAATTAAATACATTAGGGGAGAGAATGAAACCTCTCTCCATGTGCAGTGACTAGAAAGGAGTGGAGAGTACGATTTTTTGTTGCTGCTTTCAGAAAAGGGCACAGAGCTAGAAGGTTAAATGAGATTATTCTCCCACAGTTTCTACCACATCAGTTTCAGAAATGGCTAAAACTATAACCATCTTTAAGCTACAGTGTGGGTTACCTAAGTGTTTCTCAACCTTTTTTGAGCTGTGGCACACTTTTAACATTAAAAAAATCCGGGGGCACACCACCAACCAAAATGACACAAAATGACACTCTAACACAGTAAAGAACGGCTGGGGGATGGTGGCCTGCTGGGAGCAGTTGCTGGGAGTGCCGAAGCCGGGGGAGGAGCCAGGCCGTGCCATGCCCCGCCCCCTCCCCCCGGCTTCAGTTCTCCCACAACTTCGCCAGCCTTGAGGGGGCAGTGCCAAGCCAGCATTGTGCTGGCTCTGCCACTGCTGGCTTGGCACTGCCCCCTCAAGGCTGGCAAAGCTGTGTGAGCGCTGAAGCCGGGTGGGGGGGGGCATGCCCTTCCCCCTCCCCCGGCTTCAGCTCTCCCAGAGGAGAAGCATGAGGGGTGGACAGGATTCAGTGGGCGGGGCTCCTCCTCTGCGCGGCTTCAGCGAGCGAGGGGCGAGAGTCATGGTGGGAGTCATGGCAGATTGGAGGCTGGCTGGGGAAATGGCCGAAGGAGGCGGTGCCCCCGGCCCTTCGTCTTTTTCTTCGCCGCCGCCCAGCCCCTCCTCCTCCTCCCCCAAGCAGCAGGAGTTCGGCAGGAGGAGAGGGGAAGGAAGGGGATCAGAGAGCTTTTCTCACAGCACACCTGATGATCGCTCACGGCACACTAGTGTGCCACGGCACACTGGTTGAGAAACACTGACCTAACTAATATGTAAGATTTGAGTTTAGGAAAAAAAGCTGGTGTGATATATCTTGGATAAAGTTGTGGATTGAAATCAACCAGACCCGTGTTCAAACACATTACCAACTCATTTGTGTAGTATGAATGTGAAGAAAGACATTTTTTTAATCCTTAATGAGAAAGAGCTATACCTGAAACAGGAAGAAGAAGAAAAGACGGGGAAATGAGTGTTTGTACATTTTGTGATAATTTTTTTGCAAAAAAAAATTTGCACCGTTATCTGGGGTTTTTCTTGCATTCAAGAATAAAATAAGTGAAGATTGACACTGGTAGCACAGTGGTCACTGCCAGAAAGCACAAGACATTTTCAGTCTAACTTGCCCCACAGGATTGTCCTGAAGATAAAATGGAATGATGCTTGGTTACACTGCATGCCCTTAACTCCACAGAATAAACAGAGGAGCTTTAAAATGTAAATAAAATACAACAAATTCAGAAGCCCCACGGGGTTTTATTTCTCTACAACAACAACAACAAAATTGTTTGCCTTGCATACACATGCAGATACTAACAAATTCCAAGATAATTATACTATAAACAGAGCCACTATTAAGAAGCAATAAGGCTTCTGCTAAGTTTGGAGGCACATCCAGTGACACGCCAAACACTAATATCAAGGAAATTCCAGCCTGCACGGATCCAGTTTTTATGATCAACTTAGATACTATCATCTACATGACTAGTTAATGAAGTGAGTCTAGGCTTAGCTCATACGACCACCTATTCCTAGTCTATGTATATAATAAAAGTCAGTGTTTGCGGAGGAAGGACAGGATGTGCGTAGGAATATGTGGCAGCGTTTTGATTGGTGCCACTGTGGGATTATTTGCATAATGCCTCTGATTGGCCAACCACCAACATCCCACCACTCCAAGGAGGCAGAGAGGAGATTGGTTGTTACTGAGGGAGAATTTACATCCGGACTCTTGATTGGCCAGTGTGACGATCTCGGTCACCTAAATTGACTTAATTGACACTCCCGGTAGACTGCCACCAACCTAATGGGTCATTAGGATTTACTTTACAATTAAAACTCTAATTAAATGAAGTGTCTGTAGCGTTTGGCCCTTGAAACAACCCACCATCAAGAATGTACACTGAGGAGACCGAAAGATGACTGAGGCTTCTTTTAAAAGTTAATAATAACAAGATTTAGTAACTACAAACGAGGCTATTAAATAGGCACAGATCGTATTGGTTCTACTAAGAGGCAACTAGCGTACGGTTACAGCAATGATAAACTAAGAACAGCGTGATGGTTGCAGGATCAATATATATGCTAGAGCGTAGAGGTTTCTGACTATAAAAGGCTATTATTACTTCTTAAGATGGTTCGTTCAGTTCCACAGACAGTACTAGGACTTGTCTCCCAACTCCCAACTAATAGGTCCACTAGCTGGTTGTTGTTCTAAAATTCTGGAACATCTAAACACTTAGATCGTTCCCTGAGTCTGGCTACTACTGGGTTACTCGTAACCCACACAGTCTAAGAGTCCAACTACCTGTCACTCTATCTCCAGAGATGACCAGGTATCCCAACTGCCTATCACAAGAACAGTTCTAAATGGCACTCTTCCAACAAGCGTTCCCACTAGAATGACTACTGGACCTAAGGGCGGTCAGAACTGAGTCGTGACTCCCACTAGTCCAGCCTATTCCTACGTGGTGAATTGCTTGACAGACTGTCAGTCTCTATTGCCAAGGCTCTGGTGATACTCCCCCAGAAACCTTGCTCAAGACTGCCTCAGGCGTAGATGCTGAATCTACAGCCTGACTCTAAACAGCAGAGGCTGGAGATGTGTGTCTGCACAGCCTCGCTCTAAACTCCAAACTGAAACTTTCTCTGACAGGACTTCTACTCTGCCAGCTCCAACTCCTCCCCTTCTACTCTAGCCAATCACAGCCTCTACTGTAGCTAGGCACAAGCCTGCAAGGCCACGCCCCCTTGCTCTGGCTTCCCTTCCCTTAATGGTTGCTGGCTGCAGCCACCTCTCCAAGATGGATGCCAGCTCGACCAAAACAGGATTTCTAAACCCCTTCTAAGCAGGCCTCGGCCCTGCTTAAGGCAGGTGAGTCCTTACAGCCAGCCACCTCCAACATTCTGACACTCTTAGGAAGCAGAGAGAGAAAAGGAAAGGCCCTCAGGCTCTCAGGAATGGGTCCCACATTGGCACACAGAGCACCCATGACTCACTCTGCATCCTACTGTAGTTTGGGGAAGGGCGTGCCATGGATGATGGGACTTGCAGTACCTTCACTCAATTCCTGAAAACAATGCAACCCTCATCCAATGACCAATACAGAGCAAATGTGGCACACAGAGCCCCCATGACCCCACTCTACATCCTGGTGATGTTTGGAGTACAACGGACCAGGGATGATGGGACTTGAAGTACCTCTACACATTCCTTAAACTGCTGCAACCCTCATCCAATGACTGATCAGGACCAAACTTGCCACACAGAGGCCCCATGACCCACTCTACATACTGGTGCTGTTAGCAGGAGGATGGAAATTTTTGTTAAATGGGTGGTTGACAATGTTAAATTGGTGGACTGAAGACTGCAGCAAAATGTGCTATAACACATTGTCCCTCACGCAAAGACTAAGTTTTTGCAGTTTAAGAAACTTTTGCCATTTTTTAAAATGATAAAACCAATTCGGAAATGACATTTATCACACAGGAACAAAAACGATAATTTATTGGAACTTTGACTGGCTACAGAAGGGCAAAACTCTCTAATGCTGAGCAGTGCACTGAATTCTGGGTACTGTAGATTAAAGCAGGGCCTTTTGAATTCTCTGGCATAAGGCTCCTCTCTTCCCAAACTACATTTCCCAAAGTTATGTGCTGTTCCCAGAAAGCACTACTCCCTCTTTTCCCAGCTCCTAATGATGAGACTCCATTAATTTACAGAGGAAAGGTAAGGCCCTAAGGCAGCCTTTTTTGGCTTTGCTTTCAGGTTTGCTTCCTTGCATTGGATATGAAACTGACTTTGGGAGCCTTCTGGGAATTACAAAACTAAAATGAAAAAGTATGGGATAAGTACGCCCGTCGCCCTTAGTAAAGAGTCTGGGGGTCAAATTGGACCCTCTGCTGACGATGGAGGTGCAAGCCTCCGCCGTCAGCAGATCTGCTTTCTTCCATCTGCGACAGGCTAGGCGGCTGGCACCATACCTCACCAAGAGGGACCTGGCTACGGTGATCCAGGCAACGGTCATCTCGAGGCTTGACTACTGTAACGCCCTCTACATGGGCCTACCTTTGGCAGTTATCCGGAAACTTAAGCTAGTGCAGAATGCTGCAGCTAGACTCCTGGCAGGAGTACCAGCCAGGAGCCATATCACCCCCATCTTGCAGCAACTGCACTGGCTGCCTGCCGAGTTCCGGGTCACTTTCAAAGTGTTGGTTTTAACCTTCAAGGCCCTACATGGTCTGGGGCCAGTGTACTTGCGGGACCGTCTGCTCCTGTATGTTCCCCAGAGATCACTCCGGTCAGAAGAGCAGAACCTGCTACATGTCCCCCCTATCAGGTATTTTTACTTATCATCAACCAGACAGAGAGCCTTTTCCATCATAGCACCCAGCCTGTGGAATGCCTTGCCAGTGGAAGTTTGGATGATAAACGAGCTGCTGGCTTTCTGGAAAGCTTGTAGGACAGCCTTATTCTGGCAAGCATTCAATGTTTAAAATGTTATGCCAAACTGTAAGCCATCAGAAACTCTGTTGATGCCTTAATGGTTTTATTGTTTTAGTGTGTGTTTTATATCTTGTGGTTTTTGTAAACCACCCCGAGCCAACTCGAAAAGGGTGGTATATAAATTGAAACAATAAATAAATAAGTTTCGATTTCTAAATGTTTGGGGCGAGCCACGCCCACATATCGGATATTGCCTCATAAGTACAAATTTAACAGATTTTATCTGAATTACAAGAACTAATGAAAAAATGCACACCTCACACACACACACACACACACACACACACATATAGCAGGTATAACATGCAATTAAATTTTACATCACATATCCACACACATAGTCTGAACATTGTAATTCTTTCTTTTTTAAAAAAAAAAGGATTTAATTCCCCTATTGATTTTATTTTGTAGTCTATTTTATAGAGTAGACTATAATAATTTGAGGTATATGCTTTTCTTGATTTCGGTTTTTGGAACAAAGCAACTCTGTAATTTGTCTGCAAGCTGAGACATAGTTCAATGGGTATTTTTCACAGAATTCAATAGAAGTTTATAACTGCCAGTTCTGACCATGTATAATGTGTAACCTTAGGTCAGTTAAAATTAAAGAATTTTGCTTTATTTGAGACAGGTGATTGAAGGAAAGTTCAAGGGAAATCTCTCTCTCTCTCTCTCTCTCTCTCTCTCTCTCTCTCTCTCTCTCTCTCTCTCCTCTCTTGTAACCCTTCACTCTCTAGGGAGAAAGGCTTGCCCTCTGATTCATCTTTTGCAGCTCACAAACTAAATTAAAATTCCCAAATGAAACAAAAAACCTCCAGAAATTACAGATGAAATCCTGGACAATAAGAGTACAAAACCCACTAAGCCTACACAATCTCATAAGCCCATATCAAAGTTGGAAAAACAACTCAACGTAAATATTATTTGTCAATGGTGACATAAAGTACACTATTTTATGAAATATCAATCTTTCAATCAGGTTCAAAACAAAACTTTTATGGGCTTCTTGATTTATGTTTTAAATATATTTAAGGCAGCACAATAACTTTCTAAAGCTCTGGAGATACCCTCGATTGTCGAATTCAGTGACAAGATATTCCCCATGAGTCATTCTGCAATAGAAACCAAGTGGCTCTCTAGCTCAAAGTTATGCTGATTATGGGGTTTTATTGTGTGCTGTTCTGAAATAGTAAATGAAAACAAGAACACAGAGATTCTAGGACTTGCATGGTATAACTGGCAGCCAGAGCACTAGGCAAAGCAAAGTCTATTACAAATTGCATATCTAATGCTAATGGAAGTCAACATTTTAACTTGCCCATTGTCTTGATCACATCCTATTTTCCCTCCATCTACTATAAATTATACAAGATATACAATTTATATCAATTCTATCAATATTATACAAGATATACAATTATATCAATATTTATATCAATGAAAACAAGTAATGATCGACTGGGCCCAAGACCTGGGGCATTCAATATTACTGCAAGAATGGGAGTCCATCTGGAGAAAAATCATTAAATATTTAGGTTCAACTACCACAGCGGAAAATTGGTACAAGATGTACTTCCGATGGCATTTAACCCCCCAGAAACTGGCAAAATACTACAAAAATACAAGCAACAAGTGTTGGAAGTGCAAGAACCAGCCAGGGTCATTCTTCCACTGCTGGTGGTCCTGCCCAAAAATTCAGAAATTCTGGAAACTAATTCATACACATACACAGAAAATATGGGAGGAAAATTTTGACCTAAAACCAGACTATTACCTACTTAATCTAACAGATGAGAAGATTGACCGAAAAAAGATAAACTTCTATACTTCATAGCGGCAGCAGCTAGAATAGTACTAGTGAGAAATTGGAAAAAAGAGGACACCCCACAGATAGAGGACTGGATAGCTAAACTATATGAACTAATGGAATTACCGTATTTTTCGCACCATAAGACGCAGTTTTTTTCCTCCCAAAGTAGGGAGAAAAATCAGCCGCGTCTTATGGAGTGAAGATGCAGGCAGGGGGTAGGCGCTGGAGCAGAGGGGAGCGGCAATATACTCACGCTATATTTGCCCCCGGCGGCTCCCGGCGGCTCCCGGCTGCGCCCGCCCATGCCCAGACTCCCGCCGCTGTGTCGTCGCAGCCAGCCGGCGGCGCAGAGGAACAGCGGAAGAGGGACTCACGGGGCGGCCTCGCTGCTCACGGACCCGAGGAGGAGGGGGGAGGCCACGAGGCGGCCCCCACGGAGATGCAGCGGCAGCAGCAGCCGCAGCAGCAGCAGCAGCGGGCCCCGTGAAGTCAGAGGCGCATCTTCGTGACGTCACGAAGATGCGCCTCTGCGAGGAGGCCTCGCTGGCGCGCCGGCTGTAAACGCCCGAAGAGAGGCCGCAGGGAGGGAGGGAAGGAGGAAGAGGCCCTGCGGAGGCGCTGCGGCTCTTCCTCCTTCCCTCCCTCCCTGCGGCCTCTCTTTCGGGCGTATTTACAGCGCGCGGCCGGCGAGGCCTTCCTCCTCGGCAGAGGTGCATCTTCGTGACATCACGAAGATGCGCCTCTGACTTTGGGCCCTTCCGCTGCTGCTGCTGCTGCTGCATCTCCGTGGGGGCCGCCCTCGTGGCCTCCCCCCTCCTCCTACTCGGGTCCGTGAGCAGCGAGGCCGCCCCATGAGTCCCCTCTTCCGCCCCGTTCCTCCGCGCCTGCCAAAGCCAATGGGAAGGCTGCTTTTGGAGCACCCGGAGCTTCTATTTGAGGGACAACATCTCTACTTGCCACAGTTCAATGCTATGCAATGGGATTTTTAATTTGGTGAGGTATCCTTTGGCACAAATGGCTCGAGGCCTTGTAAAACTACAACCCCCATGATTCCATAGCATTGAGCCAAGGCATTACAAAGTGGATTGTTTTCACAGGGGGTTGGATTAGATGGCCCTCGTGGCCTCCCCCCTCCTCCTGCTCCTCCTCAAGTCCACTTTTTGGCTCAAAATAATTTTTTTCTATTTTCCTCCTCTAAAATCTAGGTGCGTCTTATCAGCAGGTGCGTCTTATGGTGCGAAAAATACGGTAGATGAATTGAATAGCCTGGTCAATGATCAAAGTATTAAAAACAGAACTGATTGGCAACCTTTAAAACGTTACCTGAAGTCATTAAAGATATAACTACAAGGTCACACAGTTAGGAAATCGGAAGCTGGAATGTAGACAATGGGAAAGAATTGTTTCAAGTGTGACAATATTTTCCTCACGGACCGAACTGGAAGATTATTCCTCTATCCTTATTTCAAACTTCACTATATATCCTTTCTTCTCTCTTTGTAGCACACCAGTTCTCATTTGTGCCTGGGGAACTAGGAATTGCACCGGGGGTTCGATTAGCATTAGGGCCTGCGCCAGTACAGTTAGATTCTGAAGAGGATTTGGAAGGGTTAACTGAAGAGGAGCTTTCCCTCACTGGGCCTCCTTCGCCTGTTGAGAGCTTGGCGTGGGATGAAGGTTGGCCGGAGCCCTATGAAGAACACCAGGTGCAAATGGAGTCGAGTGATAGTGGGAGTTATGAACACCCGGGAGGAATAGGTTCACAAGAATTGCTAAGTGAAAACATGGAACAAAGCGGCTGGGAAGATTCTAAGGAGGACAGCTCTCATGCTGATAGAGGCCCAGCTGCTGAGAGGCAAGGTCGAACCTTTGATAGGAGAAGTAGCATTGAGTCTGGAAGAAGGGGATGGCACCGCAGCCTAGACAGGCCGAGGTCCGTCAGCAAGGATTGGAGACGACAAGGCCTAGAGCGTCGGGGACCTCGGCCGAGAGATTAAGTATAGCATCCGTGGGAATCTATCGCCAGTGCTTCGGCCACGTCTTTTCTGAATAGGCGTGTTAGCGAAGTGGACCGACGGAGCCGAGCCGGCTCGTGGTCGCCAAGTTTGCCTTGCATTCACCTTGCCTTGTTCCTGTTCCCGCATTGCCTTGCGGAGCCTTGCTCAAGCCTTGCATTAGTCTTTGGATTGTTTTGCCAAGCTGTTTTGGACCTTGCTGTTTCCAGCTTTGATTTGCATTTACCTTTTCTATGGACAATCTACCTTTTGGACTGTTTTTATATTCAATAAAGTAGTTAGCCTTCAGCCCGTCTCTCTGTGTGTGATTAAGGGGCCGGTCAAGTCTGTGCATTGTGACACTCTTCCACTCTACACACCCCTACCCCTCTACTCTTCCCATCTTCCCTTTTCCCCTGGCCTTCCTCTTCCCTTCTTGCTCTTTTCCTTTGTTAATTGTATTTTACCTAAGTATAAAACTTCAATAAAAACAATTAAAATATATATATTTATATCAATGAAGGAATAGGATCAAATTTAAAAAGTGCTGAAGCTTATATGTTCAAAAGAATCCTGTTTGAACCTTATTTTTTAGAAATGAGTTTTGCCTGAAACATTAGTAAGATATTACCCAGCCAATCACTGCCAACAAAATTCTGTTTGATGAACCAGTAGTATGAGGGTGGGTCAATAAGTCCGTGACCTTTTGAATTTCCCACCTCTTAACTGAAAGGGCAACACTGCTCCTGTAAACAGGCATCTGTCAGTTGACTCCTGTCAAAATTTTAACAGTTTGTGTTTGACAGCCATTGATAGCAGACTACTACGTGATTTGAGGAGAAAATGGGAAAAAGTGAATTCCATGTGCTCATTAAGCATTATTTTTTGCGGAAAAACCCACTCAAACCAAGGCTAACCTTGATAAATACTATGGGGACTCTGCACCATCAATTTCAATGGTAAAAAGTGGTTTACTGAATTTTGTTGTGGCCCTACAAGCACGGAAGATGCCGAACGTTCTGGACGCCCAGTTGAGGTCTCTACACCCGAAACAATTGAAAACATTCACGATATGGTGTTGGCCAATCGGAGATTGAAAGTGCGAGAGATTGTGGAAGCCATAGGCATCTCACATGGCTCACTGGTTTCAATTTTAAATGATCACTTGGGTATGAGAAAGCTTTCCACAAGATGGGTGCCGCGTTTGCTCACAATTGACCACAAACGCAATCGTGTGACAATTTCGCGGGAGTGTTTGGCGTTGTTCAATTGCAATATGGATGAGTTTTTGTGCTGTTTTATAACCGTTGACGAAATGTGGATCCGCCACAACACACCAGAGACCAAACAGCAGTCAAAACAGTGGGTTTCTCGGGATGAATCGGCACCAAAGAAGGCCAAGGTGGGTTTGTCAGCCAATAAAGTAATGGCAATGGTTTTTTGGGATGCACGTGGTATAATCCACATTGACTACCTTCAAAGGGGTAAAACAATCAATGGTGAATATTATGCCAACGTATTGGGTCGATTTAATGAGGATTTAAAAAAAAAAGAATGACTGCATTTGGACAAGAAAAAAGTTCTTTTGCACCAGGACTATGCAAGGGTGCACACATGTGCAGTTGCCATGGCAACAATCCATGAATTGAGATACAAATTGCTCCCTTATCTGCCCTATTCTCCGGATTTAGCAGCGAGTGACTATATCTTGTTTCCAAACCTGAAGAAATGACTCGGCGGAAAGAGATTTGACTCCAACAATGAAATCATCTCACAAACAAGTACCTATTTTGATGGCCTCGACAAATCTTATTTTTTGGAAGGGATAAAAAATGGAGAAACGTTGGACAAAGTGTATAGAGCTCAAAGGAGACTACGTTGAAAAATAAAAGGATTTTTTATCCAAAAACCTGTGTTTCATTCAAAAAGTCAGTGATTTATTGACCCGCCCTCGTATATCTCAACATAGAGCTGCCTTTTAAGCTTCTACATGGCATAGCCATATTGGCCTTCCCATATATTCAACCCCCTCTACTTACAAGAGAGTGTGCCTATATTTGCTTTCCTCTCCTTCAACAACAATGTATGGAAAGAGTAGCTGAGCCTGGAACCTCAGGTTTTGGAAGTGACCAGGGGAGCATTCAAACAATTAAAACTTGTGAATCAGCTACACCTATATCTTTGGAAGTCAGACTTGGCCATGGTAGTCCATGCTCTCGTTACATCTTGAATAGACTATTGCAACCTGCTCTAGGTGCGGTTGCCTTTGAAGACTGTTTGAAAGCTTCAAGTAGTTCAACAAGCAGCAGCCAGGTTGGTCACTGGAGCAGCATACAGGGAGCATACACACCCCCCCCCCAAATTGTATTAGCTCCAGTGGCTGCTAGTTTACTACTGGGCAGAATTCAAAATGCTGGCTTTGATCTATAAATCCGAACGCATCTCTCCCTATGAACCATTGAGATGTTTAAGATCATCTGGAGAGGCCCTGCTCTCGGTCCCACCTTCTTTGCAGGTGCGACTGGCGGGGACGAGAGACAGGGCCTTTTCAGTGGTGGCTCCTCTGCTTTGGAACGCCCTCCCTAGAGACATCAGATCGGCCTCCTCCCTCCTGACATTTCGCAAGAAAGTCAAGACCTGGCTGTTTGAGCAGGCATTTGCTGATGAAATGTAACGGTTTAATTAGATATATGGAATGACGACGATGTGACGGAAACTGATTTCAACATGACGCCGAGACTGCAATTGTATGTTTTTAATTGTTAAGTTGTTGTTATATGATTATTTTGGGTTTTTTTTTTTGCTTGGGTTGTATTGAGGGCAGAGACTGCCTTGTGTAAACCGTCCCGAGTCGCCTTTGAGCTGAGAGGGGCGGTATAGAAACGTGACAAAAAAATAAATAAATCCTTAATCAGTTCCAATCCAGCTTACCTGTCCAAACACATTTCCCTTTATGTGCCAGCTAGAATACAAAAAACTGCCAGGGAGGTCCTGCTCTCAATCCTGCTGCCTTCACAGGCGCAATTGGTAGGGACGGGAGACATGGTTTTTTCGATGGTCACCCCTTGGCTGTGGAACTCTGTCCCCAGCAAGTTTAGATCAGCTCACTCCCTCCTAGCATTTAGGAAACAACTCAAGACTTCAATATTCAAGCAGATATTCGGCGAATGACAGAAATATGGAAATATGGAAGTAGCTAAGACATCAGGATTGATCCAAGGCCTTGATTATAGAATATCTGAAAAAAGATAATATCGAATGGACAATAAGAGTTTGAGATTGTTCAGATTAGAAAAAGGAATCTCGATAATGATTGAAATTATGGAGAAAAGAACGAATAAGGAATACCTTTGGGGGGAAGGGGAGGGACGTACAGATTTATGTGAGTTGGTGTAACAATGTAAACAAGGCAGATTGTCTTGTTTGTATGTCTGAAATGTGATGTTCAATGTTTTGATGTTTTAATAATTTGGAAACTTAATAAAACTTTTTTTTTTTTAAAAAAAGGATTGATGCAAGGCCTAAATGCTTTATGTTGTGTCTGTGATTGCTGTTAAAGTTTTATAGTTTTAATTATTCTAATCTATTGTTATTTTTGTTAATTTGAAACGTGATGTTTGTACAAATGAGGCATTTAATTTTACCACTGATTATGTTGTGAACCGCTTTGAGTCCCTCCAGGGGTGAGAAAAGAAATATATAAATGTGCTGGTCTGTGACCGTAATAATGTTTTGATTGATTGAAATGCAGTAAATATATAAATTTCATGTCATGAACGAGAGGGACAAACTGTTCTTAGCAAAGCTGCCTTTTTCCTGGCTACAGAAATGTATGACAGTGGAACACCTTTATAAGAGCGCATCCTTCTACAGGTACTTCCAGGATGAGAAAGCAGCCCTATTCTTGGATAGGGCTAAAGTGCCCCAGAATGTGCATATTCCTGCCAGACTTTCACATCTAGCATTAGAGCCCCAGGCTTTTGCAGAACATTGTGATTCTAAGGATCCATCTATCTATCTATCTACTATGTATATAATAAAAGTCAGTGTTTGCGAGCGGTGGGTGGTACGGTGGGAGGAATATGTGCCAGCGTTTCGATTGGCTGCCACTGTGAGATTATTTGCATAAACGGCTCTGATTGGCCAGCCTTAGATCTCCAACATTCTATGGCCCCAGACAGAGAGGATTGGCTGCCACTGAAATGGTATTTGCATAAAGGACTCCAATTGGCCAACCACATTCCAACATTCTAAAGTGACTCAGAGGGAAAAGGAAAGGCCTCAGGCAGTCAGCCACTGCGGCCCCCAGCAATGACGGATCAGGACCAAACTTGGCAAACAGGGGACCAATGGCCCACTTAACAACCTGTTGTGGTTTAGGGCAGGATGCGCCACGAATGATGGTATTTGCAGAACCTTCACATCATTCACTTCCCAAACAACACTGTAGCCCCTATAAATCACAGACCAGGCCCAAATTTGACAGCAAGGCTTCCTCAAATTGATTTTCCTGACTAGGCCCCCAACAATGACAGAACAAGTCCAAACTTGGCACACAGACCCCCCCCCCCCAGATGCACCCTACAACCTGGTGCAGTTTGAGGGAAGATGGACCATGGATGATGGGACTTGCAGTACTTTAATTCACTTCCTTAGTGCACTGTGGCCCACACCAATGACGAATCAGGCCCAAACATGGCACACAGAGGCCCAATGGCCCACTTTACAAAACTGCTGCGGTTTATGGCACGATGGCTTACAAATGATGGGATTTGCAATACCTTCACCCAATACATTTCCCACAGAACATTGCAGCCCCTACACATCAGAGACCAGGCCCAAACTTGGCACACAGAGTACCCATGACCCACTCTACATCCTGGTGCAGTTTTGAGTGGGACTGACCATGGATGATGGGAGGTGAAGTACCTTCACTCACTTTCTGAGACTGCTGCAACCCTCATCCAATGACTTATCAAGACCACACTTGGCACACAGAGCCCCCATGAACCACTCTATATCCTGGTGCAGTTTGGAGAATGGGAACCATGGATGATGGGACTTCCAGTACCTTCCCTCACTTCCAGAGACCACTGCAACCCTCATCCAGAGAATGATCAAGACCAAATGTGACACACACAGCCCCCATGACCCACTCTACATTCTGGTGCTGTTTGGAGGGGGATGGACCATGGCCAATGGGACTTGCAGTACCTTCACTAAGTTTCTGAGACCACTGCAAGGCACATAAACATCTAATAGGAACCAACCTTGGCACACAATGCCTTCCTCAAATAACTCGGGCAGGGCCGGGTCCTCAGCTAGTACAATATAATTACTACAGCTTGACACCACTTTATCTGCCATGGCTCAGTGCAATGGAGTTGTACTTTGGTGAAAGTTGGTGCCTTACAAAACTAGAAATCCAAGGATTCCATAACATTGTGTCATGGCACTTAAAGTGGCATCAAACTATATTAATTCTAAGGTTCAGAGACCTGAGGAATATGGGAAGCAATAGAGTTCCTCTTCCCTCTTGACACTCATCCTCTTTTTGGAAAAGGCCACTTTCTCAGCAAGGATCATCACTGACAAATAACAGCTATAAGACCTTCATTAAAAGATATGAAGATTTTAGGTAGTCTATGGTGATCATTATAGCTGTAACTGGATAAATTTATCCCATAGGATGTAATCCTATGATTATGCTCTTAATCATTAGTTATGAACTGCTAAGGAGGTTTAAGTAGTTTAAAACCTTAAGAAAACTGAATTCCAATTGGAATGTGCAAAGCATATAATTTTATTTCCACAGCATTCTTTATTGCTTCAACTTGGTGTAGTGATTTGACGGTTGGACTAAGATGTTTTTCTTTCTACCCCTCTCCTACCAAAAAAGTACAAATTTATTCATCTTAATGACAGGCTGTTTCTTGAAAGCAATTCAATTCAATAGTGCCAGCAAGATGAGAAAAGACAATGCCTGCCCAGCTAAGGGTACATCTGTCCTGTAGAATTAATTCAGTTTGACATCACTTTAACTGTCATTGGCCTTCTCTGTCAAAGGGGGTTGCTGTCTCACCAAACTACAACTCCTAGGGTTCCATAGCAGTGAGCCATTGCAGTTAAGTAAGTCAAACTGTATTAATCCTACCATGTAGATGCACCCTCATATATTTCTTTATTTATTTTTCTATGGGAAGACACATTAGGCCAAAAAGTGTGGTTCTGTTAAGTCTGTGTATGTCTATACATTTATATCCTTATCCCTTCCTACTATGTGATTTAGATTAGATTCCCAGTAGACCTCCCGTCCAACCAATGAGTACACTTGGATCTCATTTACCTAAAGAAAGTATTTTGTGCACAAACTAGAATGCTCTCAGCACAGAAAAAAGAAAGGGGATAGTTGCCTTCTTCTTTGGGAACCAACATCCCCAGATGTTATATCTATAATCTCAGGTGCTTTTATGTGTCATATCATGTTTCCCCAAAAATAAGACATACCCATAAAATAAACCGTAGCAGGATTTCTAAGCATTTTCACAATATAAGCCATACCCCGAAAATAAGGCATAGTGAAATATCACTGATTCCTTTGAATATAAGGGATGCTGTAGGGCAGGGGTGCTCACACTTTTTCAACATGCGAGCTACTTATAAAACAACCAAGTCAAAATGATCTACCGACCCACTACAAAAAAATGTGAAACATATAACACATCTGCTTTGAACTGGGTTTTCTGAGTCCACACTGCCATATAATCTGATTCAAAGCAGATAACATGGGATTTTATTCAACTTGTGTGGAAAGGACCTCAGATAACCCAGGGCCGGCAGCACTTGGGCGGCGTTGGGAGTCTGCGGGGTGGGACCGAGTGAGCACCCCTGCTGTAGGGCTTTTGCGAAGATCATACAGACAACCAAAGTCATATTTGGTCCCATTTTCCATGCCTCTGACAAAGGGAAAAAAATTCTCCAGGTCACACCTGGGCAACCTATGGCCCGCGGGCCGGATACGACCTGGCAGCCGATTCTGTCCGGCCTGGGAAGAAGGGCGTTGGGGGCGAGGCCAAGAGGAAGGGGTGCTGCTGCCGCCATCCCATCGCGGGGTGTGGGGCCTGTGTCGGCAGACAGCCTGCCACTCCAGAGAACAATTGGGGGAGTGGCGGCTTTGGAGTGCCTGCCATCCCGGGAGGCGATCCGGGCCTGCAGTGGGAGCAGTTGACGACCTGTGGCGGCTGATCGCCCTGGCAACCCGGAAGACTTGATCGTCTTCCGGTTCGCCAGGGCAATCACTCACTGCAGCTCACCGACTGCTCCCACTGCAGGCCTGGATCGCCTGCTGGGATGGCAGGCACTCCAAAGCCGGGATGGCAGGTACCCCATGGCAGGGCGATCAGCTTGGGAACGACTGAGGCGAGAGCGGGCGGAGGATCGTCTGCTGCTCTGCTTTGCTCTGCTGCGGCAGCAGGTGGATCCATTGGGCCATTCCATCTTGGGATCCTTCCTCTATTTAGGATGTCAGCCTCTATCTTGGTTCGAACCTTGTCTCCTTGAATTTCATTTTATTTTAGTGGTTTTTATTATTATTTTATAATAATGTTATAACAATATAGTAATATAATAAATAATATAATATGTTATATTATATTATAATTTCAATATATGATAATGTCTATATATATAATATAATATAATAATTATGATATTAATACTAATAATATATGAATATTTCTTGATATATTAATATGTTAATATCAATGATGTGTAATATATAGTAAATATAGTAAATAAATAAATAAATAAATTATGTAGATTAGAATGTTGTTCAGCCTTTAGGTGCGGCCCTCCATAATATTTTTTGGATCTTGTGTGGCCCCTTGGAAAAAATAATTGCCCACCCCTGCTCTAGGTCCTTCTAATGTGGAATTCCTCCTTGTTGTATTTACTCAGATGATAAAAACTACACATATAGCTAATTTTGGCAGAGCTTTTACTAATGAAGTCTGCCATTTGGATATAAAATCTCGGTTTTGCTGCAACTTGATCATTTGATCTGTTTAGTTTTGCTTATATTTGTATTTACAGATTTCATACCTCTTAATTTTATCCTAACAAAAGACCAAAAGCCTGTTTAAAGTTCTTGTGCTTTTTTTTCGGAAACAGTTTCAAGTCTACATTGAACAGAACACTGATTTAGAAAGATGTCAGATAAACAAATAGCGTATTCTCAAGTCAACTGTAACCGAAGAACTGCTGCTTTTACACAAGAAAACCTGCACACTGTCCATAATGCAAAACCAGCTGAAAATGATGTTTTGAAGGGAAAACATAATCATTATTGTGTAAGGACCAAAAAAGCCTTTCCAACTTTGCACTCTAATTGACTTCAGGGATGTGTTTGCATCCGGCTAGTGTTGGTCTGCAGCAAAGTGCAGATATCTCCTTTAGATAGAGCAGTGTTTCCGAACCAGTGTGCCGTGGCACACTAGTGTGCTGTGAGTGATCATCAGGCGTGCCGTGGGAAATTGGCCTTCTTCCCCCTCCTAGCAGCTCTTTTTCCCTCTTTCAGCACTGGGTGGAGGGAGGAGGGAGGCAGTGAAAGAGGCCACGCAGATCTATGAAACGTATAGACTCTATACGTTTCGTATATCTGTGTGGCCTCTTTCGCTGCCTTACCTCCTCCCTCCGCGAAAGCAGAGCACTGAGCGGAAGTGATTAAGTCGGCATTTTCGTGTTGGCTTGGATTTCTCGCAAGAACAGCCAAAGTCGGAAGCTCCATGTTGGTGAATTGGACAAACCTGGGAGCTTCGGGAGGCTGAAGCATTCACAGGTTTCCAAGCAACAAATTGAGTCTCTTCGCTTGGAAATGTTGGGTTTTTTTTAAAAAAACTATTTTACTGGATTTTTCAAGAGTTGCCTCCCCACAAGGAACAGTTTATAACAGCTTCATGACATCCATAGTTAACTGGAAGCAAGTTTCACTCAGGATGAAATTTCACAAGGGCCTGGAGAACAAGCCCTATGAGGAACAGCTTGAAGAGCTGGGCATGTTTAGCCTGGAGAAGAGAAGGCTGAGAGAAGACATGATAGCCATGTATAAGTATGTGAGAGGAAGTCATATATATGTTGTGTTCATCGAAACAGGCCCAGGTTTCACACTGAGTGTATAAATACATTTAAAAACATATTAACTATATGTATTACTGTGTTAGGGTGTCATTTTGTGTCATTTTGGTTGGTGGTGTGCCCCAGGATTTTGTAAATGTAAAAAATGTGCCGTGGCTCAAAAAGGTTGAAAAACACTAAGATAGAGAAGGAAAAGGATTAAAAAGGAAACTTGGTACAGTGAAGTATTAAGACTTTATAGTAAACATTGGTGAAGTGGGATGGGAATACAGGCATCAATTCTGTTCCAATTCATGAGGCAAGTACACATGAAATACCGTGTCCATCTGTGGTTCACAGATAAATAGAGACAAGAAACAACTCCAGTAAGAGTGACAACTAAAAAACATTGAGACTCTGGTTGAACACATGTGTTATACTTACCATATGAATGGGAGCCATTGAAGCCTATTTCAAGGGGAAGACCTGGGATTCCACTTTAACACTTAGTTTGCAATATAGCTCCAGAGCCCCTAGCAGTGTTTCCCAACCAGTGTGCCGTGAGCGATCATCAGGTGTGCCGTGGGAAATTGAGAGTTCAATATGCCAAGTTTGGTTCAATTCCATTGTTGCAAGAGTTCAGGATGCTCTTTGATTGTGTGTTAACTATAAATCCTGGAAACTGTAACTTCCAAATGTCAAGGTCTATTTTCCCCAAACTCCATCTGTGTTCACATTTGGACATATTGAGAGTTCAATATGCCAAGTTTGGTCCTGATCCAACATTGTTTCAGTCCACAGTGCTCTCGGGATATATGTGAACTACAACTCCAAAACCCAAGGGGTTCTGTGTGGGAAGTTTGATTCCATTCCATCATTGGTGGAGTTCAGAATGCTCTTTGATTGCGGGTGAACTATAACTCCCAGCTGTTGAGCAAGACCTTCGTGTATGTCTTTCTGCCATTCCTGCCAGGATAACTATGTTGTGTTCATCAAAACAGGCCCAGGTTTCACACTGAGTGTATAAATACATTTAAAAACATATTAACTATATGTATTACTGTGTTAGAGTGTCAGTTTGTGTCATTTTGGTTGGTGGTGTGCCCCAGGATTTTGCAAATGTAAAAAATGTGCCGTGGCTCAAAAAAGGTTGGGAAACACTCCCCTAGAGAACCAACTGTAAACATTTGCAATGGTATATTTGCTTAATAGCTTCGTACTGTTGCCATAGAATCCCGGTATTACTTCCACTAGAAGTATAACCCATCCCAAGTCCTGGGACTTAAGTTCATAAAAAAGGATTGCGTGAAGAACTGGCTAATAAAAGTAGGAAATACAGGAACACACTCTCCCTTTGAAAGGAGGAGGTCGTTCATTTTAACTTACAGTAGTATAATCCCATTAAAGTCTAATAGAAAAAGAAATTACACAGGCTGCTATATTGGGAAAATTAAACACAAATGAGAAGCAAACAGCCTTAGTTATTTTTTTTCTAAGGAAAAGAAAGAAATTGTTGTTCAATTTTCTTAATACTTGCACAGTTTAGATGAACATTTTTTTACTCATTCCCACGGTTTATTATAAATATAAAACAAGGCGCCCCCTTAAGCGTTTTTAGTAACAAATTAAACATTTACGTTTTTAGTGTGCAGGGAGGCTTAGCGTATGCGAAGCTTCAAAACCGAAGTACAGCCTCAAGGGAAGCTGCTCCGCTGACAAATTAATACCTCAGAGAATAGAGCTGAATGGTGGCAATGAACTCATTTGTTCCCCCAATAATGAAGAATGACTCTTTCTTTACCACATCTGTGACTGTTGCTATGGTGACCCAGGCTTACCTCATTGCTTCTCGGAGGGCTCCGCGCTCTCCAAGAGTCGTGTGCTTGATGTCATCAAAATTATTTTCCAGCCTCTCGCAGCTCTGCAATAACAACAATAATAGTAATGACAACAATAACAATAATAGGAATAATACAAAAGACAATTCCAATTCCAAGTTGGCTAAAACGCACCATTCCAGTTGGATAAATTATCGTTTCCTCTCGGTGTAAACATAGCTGATTATATTGATTATGTATTCATACGTATTACTCATTTTTGCCTTTAATTGCATAAGAGTAATTAAAAATGACACTATGAACTCAGCCATAAAGTACACATGAAGCTTATGATATGGTTGCCATGACAATCCTCTTATCAACATTTTATAATGTGAGAGATAACATTTCTTCCTGTCTGCTTTCCTTGCCCTCCTCTTCCGATCTGAGAAGGAAGAACAACTGCATTTGTGCTCAATACCTAACCGTAGAAGGGGGTGCATTCAGAAAGATCTGCCAAAGTCACATATGTTTACAGTTTGGAAAGGAAATAGTCTGTATATGAACATGAATCGGGTTTCGAAATCATAGGATAAACAAGTACACAAAGGGGAAGGAAGAGTCTAGTGGCATGTGAAAAGGTGGTTTGGGAAGCACTGCTGCCAATTAACACAAACATGGAGAACTACACTCAATAAATTGTGTATAGTCGGCTCTCTGTATCTTCTGATTCTGTATCCATGGATTAAATCATCCATAGCTACAAAAAAAAAATTCCAAATGGAAAACTTTGATTTTGTCCTTTTATACCAACTGCTGTTTTGAGCCCATACTAACAGGTCAGAGTACAGATGATGCAGCTGTGTTGAGACTGCATCAGCTCAGGTGGACCTTACCATCCATGTTGCAGCTGCCATTTCCAGAAAGCTATAGAGCAGGGGTGCTCACACTTTTTCAACATGCGAGCTACTTATAATAAAACCAAGTCATAAACATCTACCTACCTTCTCAAGGTTGGAGAGGGGAGGGGTGGAGCTTGGCGCGGCCTGGCTCCGCCCCCCCTCTGGCTTCTGCTCTACCAGCAGCTTCTCCAGGCTTGAGGATGGCCATGCCAAGCCAGCCTTGTTCTAGCTATGACACCACTGGCTTGGCATTGCCATCCTCAAGCCTGGAGAAGCTGCTGGGAGCTCCAAAGCCACAGAGTAGGGGGTGGGGCTTGGCGTGGCCTGGCTCCGCCCCCCTCTGGCTTCTGCTCTACCAGCAGCTTCTCCAGGCTTGAGGATGGCAGTGCCAAGCCAGCCTTGTGCTAGCTATGCCACCACTGGCTTGGCATTGCCATCCTCAAGCCTGGAGAAGCTTGGTGCGGCCTGGCTCAACCCCCCTCTGAGAAGCGCCCCATCCTGGGATCGACCTCCTTCGGTCCTGGGATCGACTGGTTGATCACGATTGACTTCCTGGGCAGCCCTGCTGTAGAGCAATATGTGAGCTCCTGGTCATGTGGAGACCTCTGCTGAAATTAAAATGAGGGGCTCTCAATTGCCAGGAGCTCACATGAAGCTCAGTGGCCATCTGAAAAAGGTGTTGGCACTGCCACCATTCTCAGGTGGCCACAGAGTTTAATGTGAGCTCCTGCACTTATGAGCACTGGGAAAGTGGTGCCAACATGTTCCATGTGGACAGCTGACCAGTCCAAATCTGACCTGATCCTCTTGTCCACACTTCACCAAAGTGCCATCGGTTTGCTCCAGAGCACCCTCTACTTTTCTTAACATGGGGCTAAATTGGATTAACACAGTTTTATCCTGCATGAACTTCATGGAGACAGCCAGGATCTAACTCATAGTGAGTATGGGTTATATTGCACACTAGCATATCTACCCAGAGTTTCCAGGGAATGCATTTTTTGGTTCATAAAATCATAAAAGTTCTCAGCACAGATGAACTAAGATCAATTATTTTCTCCATGCCTAAGAAATACACTACTCTGAATATAGTATTCTGTTAAGAACTGAATTATTACTGAAGTTGTATCTTCTTGGATCCTTTCTCCCTTCTCCATCTTGCTTCCATCCTTACCGGTCCCTCTGAGAAGGCCTTCCTTAGAACATCTCCAGGGCAATGCTCTGTCAGGGACTCCTAGAGTATCTACCTGCTTATTATTTAACCCTTTTGCACTGATCACCTCTTCCTCTGAGGTAGCCTTTCTATCTATATACTACCCTCTTGTGGTTGCATCTGAGCTTCATGGTGTGAGGTTCATGGGCCACCAATGCAGTTCATTTTAAAAATAAGGCAGAAAACAAAAGGGGTGGATTGTTTAGTTTATACGCCACCAGCTTTTAAAATTGGATAATAAAAAGTATGTGTACCATGTTTGATCCAGATCCATGAAGCCTTTGTGGTACAAACATACAGATATGCATACATATACTGTATATTTTCACAGATAGATAGATAGATAGATAGATAGATAGATAGATAGATGAGTCCAATCTCTCTCCTGGATTTAAAATAGCATAGGTAGGACTATGATAAATTGCACCCAAAGAGAGTGTGAGTGCATTTGAGTACTTTTTTAAAAAAAATGGGGAGACAGGAACTGAGGACCATAGCTGCTATTTTCCCACTTCTAATTTAATTCATTGTTATTGGTAGATTTGAACGATTGGGGTTTTTTGTGTGTGTTTTGTTTGCCTCTCCACCCAAAATAATGTGGCCAAAACTGGTTAATGTGTGTACTAGGGCCCTATCTACACTGCCATATAAAATCCAAATTATCTGCTTTGACCTATATTATATAGCAGTGTAGCAAATATAATCCAGTTCAATGCAGATAATCTGGATTTAATATGGCAGTATAGATCAGGTCTGAGTTAACACACTGAGGGTTATATTTGCTCCTTGTCTCAGATGGTAAAATATCTTAGGTTTACCTGGCCTCCACCAGCCACCTGAAAACATATTGCAGCTCTCCAACAAGTTCTATCTATAGCTTGAAAATATAGAAAAATAGCTCATTGCCCATTAAATGTTATGAGTGTCATGCTATCTATTGTTTATGAATGAGTAACATATTATTATTAACTATTAACTTTACATTTCTAAATTATTTTAATTGTTTTAACATATCGGACTGTTTGTTATGCCATTAGTCTAAATTATTTCTTACTTTTATTACAAGTTAACTGGTTTTATTGTGCATCGCCATAAGACTATATGCTACATGGAGAGATATTTTAATCCTTTCCAATCCTATCTGATTTGTCATCAATCCACTCCTCTTGGGCTTCACACAAATCTACCATTTGCCAAAATATACAATCCAGTATATTTCTGGCTGAAT
This sequence comes from Anolis apletophallus, assembly GCA_030556195.1. Taxonomy (NCBI): domain Eukaryota; kingdom Metazoa; phylum Chordata; class Lepidosauria; order Squamata; family Anolidae; genus Anolis; species Anolis apletophallus. The sequence goes on along the minus strand of JARBWK010000005.1, from coordinate 120,958,654 downwards.
AGCTTAACCCTTGATTCATGCCATTGAGTACTAGATCTGCCCAAGGGCTGCTTGTGGTCTCTTGGTATCCAGTTCGTTAGTCAACGTACCTATTGGTTGTCTTCTGTTCATGCTATATACCCTGCACATCTTCTTTTTGCTTCATAGATTTCATTGACTACATCAGTGATTTTCAACCTTTTTTGAGCCGCTGCACATTTTTTACATTTACAAAATCCTAGGGCACACCACCAACCAAAATGAGACAAAATGACACTCTGTCATTTTATTAAGTGTCACCCTCCCCCCTCGTGATGCCGCTGCTCCCGCCGGCCCCCCCGCCCCCCCCCCCGGAGACCCATGTGCAAGAGGCCCATCACCATCCCGTGGGGGAGGGCTGCGCTGAGTGGCTGAAGTGCACGCGGGCTCGGCTGAGCAGGACAAATAGGAATTGAGCACACTGGGTGGCTCCGAGCCTTGGGAAAAAATGTGGCGGGCCAGATCAGGAAGGAACCAAGCTGAGCATCCCGGCCTCTGCTCTGCAGCAAACCCGGAGCCCAGCCAGGAGAGGCCAAGAGATGAGGGGTTGCTCCCCTTCCCCAGCGCGGAGGGGCTAGAGGGCAGAAAGCCTCGCCTCGAGCCTCTGGGAGTGGGGTTGTACGGTGGCAGACTCCTCCTCCCTCTCCTCCTCCTTGCTGCTGGAGGGGAGGAGGGCAGAAGAGCGTCCAGGAGCCAAGAAGCAGGAGGAGCCGCAGCCCGGGCAGGTAGCCCTTGGCATACTGAGGGAGGGAAGGAAGGAAGGAAGGGAATGGGAGAGAGAGGAGGGAGGAAAGTTCTGGATGCCGAGGGCTCTCCCTGAATGCAGCCAGGATGGCTGGCATTGCTGCTTCGGCCAGGAAAGCCTCATTTCCGCTGCCTGAAGTTTCCTGCTAGGCTATCTCTCTCCTCTCTACACTGTAATTTCCCACGGCACATCTGATAATCTCTCATGGCACACTAGTGTTCCATGGCACACTGGTTGAAAATCACTGGACTACATCACATACCCCAGTTCTTTTTTGCTGACTTATCTCTTATTGTCACACCACACATCCTTCTTTCCATTGCTCTCTGAGTCACTGCCACTTTTATTTTGAAAACCAAAGTCAAAATATTTTAATCAGCAAACAAAAATATTTTAAAAATTCACCATATCCCTTAATGTTTAGGAGCATAATATGTAAATGCTCACTATTTCTAAAAAAAATGTAATGTTTCTGGAAAATTATTGAAAAAAATGTTGTCCCCTTTTGTATATAGACAGTGTTAGGAATGTTCTGGGATTAATTGGACTGACCAACAGAAAGAAAACTTCTTCACAACCATTTAATTTTTTCAATCAAGAAACATCCATTACATTTCCTTTTAAATAAATCTTCCAGCTTGCTTTTTATGATACATGATAATGTTTAGACTCATGGTCCAATATGTATATTTAATGTGTTCCATCTAGAAGAGGATGGTGCAAATATATTTACATAATGTCACCCACACTGCCAATCCTGCAACCATTTCCTAATGATGCCCTGTCTGTAGCTATTGTGAAATTATGACAGATAGCTTAGTTCTTTAAAAGACAAACATGAATGAAAAATAATTACCCAAGCTGCTTTATATTGCTTTATTAAAAAGGCCTTATCAACTTGTCCAGCTAACGTCAAAATTAGCTTGTTATAACTTTTGAGATAATGCTACAGACATTTTAATATACACTATTAAACTTCATGCTACTCTACTGACACTGCTAAGACGTAATTACCAAATCAGCAAAGGGTATTTGAAGCAAGCCTGTGTAAAAAGCTCTTTTCTTTCATCCAGTTTTCAAGGAATCTGCAAGGCCATTTCTTTTAAATAAATACATATGTACGTAAAGCACACATTAAGGCTATCCTCTATTTAGACTCATGTCTAAATATTCTGCTTTTTTATGTCTCCCATCTCAAGATTCACATGTCCAAAAGTAACCTTTGCTTTTCTGTGCCTTCAACCCATTTCTGATTTTTGGAGAAGCTAACAAAGTGTTTTCTTGGCAAGATTTACTCAAAGAAAGTTTCCTTTGCTTGAGATCGAGAGTGTGTGACATACCTGAAGGTATAACTTTATGGACACTTTTATTGCAAGGGGGTGTGAATTAGCTCCAATGTGGTTGCACAACCCATGGAGCAGATTCACATTAATATAGGCCAAGGTTTTGAACTGTACTAACAGAAGTCATTGGTTGCTTTGAATTTTCCTTGAAAATCTAGAGCAGGGGTGCTCATTAGGTAGATTGCGATCTACTGTATATTGCATATGGCGTCCTGGTAGATCGCAGGCAGGGCGGGAGGAAGGCTCAGTCCCACCCTGCAGGCTTCCGACACCGCCCAGGTGCAGGAGGAGGTTGGACTGGATGGCCCTTGGAGGTCTCCTCCTATTCTAGGAACCCATAGTTATTATTATTATCAGAGGCTGAATGGCCACCTGTGAGGAATGCTTTGATTGTGTTTTTCCCTTATGGCAGAAGGAGGTTGGACTGGATGGCCCTTGGAGGTCTCCTTCTACTCTAGGAACCTGTTGTTGTTGTTGTTAGTAGTAGTAGTAGTAGTAGTAGTAGTAGCAGAGGCTGAATGAATATTATCATCATCATTATTATGAATAAATTCAGGGGCTTATTATACTCACATTTAGTTGAATTCAGTCTTAAAATATATTGTATGGCTCTCACTGAAATAAATTTCCAAATATTTTGCTTTTATGGCTCTCTGAGTAGTGGGTAGGTAGATCATTTTGACTTGGTTGTAAGTAGCTCGCATGCTGAAAAAGTGTGAACACCCCTGATCTAGAGTAAACACTATTGTGTAATTCCTCTTTCCCATTGCTTTCTCACTCCAGCTGTTGCCACTATAAGTTCTGAGTGGTGAGCAGCACTATTTCCATGCCAAGTGGGGATTGCAAAGATCAGAATGACAGGGCAAAGATAAAGGGTAAGATCAAGTGGTGCAGAACCAGTGCCAGTGCCACTTGGCCATGCGGCCACCATCCAGCCATTAGGCCAACTCAGGGGCATGCAATGCAGATGCCAGTCAGTCTCAATGGTCTCTTGGCGCTGTGAGCTGTGATCTCCAGGAAACACTTATAGGACTGCCCCATTCTGGATCAGTATTGCCTTTTGTGAGAAGTGAAGATACACTTTAAGGTCACCAAGTGGATTTCTATGTCTGAGTGAGGATTTGAACTCTGGTCCTTCAGAATCGTAGGGTACCTCTGCACTATTGGATTAATGAAGTTTGGCACCTCTTCAACCACCATGGCTCAATGCGATGGAATCATGGGAATTGTTGTTTTACAAGATCTTTAGCCTCCTGGTGCTGGTGCCTTATTGACTACAACTTCCATTATTCCCCTGCAATGAGCTGTGGTTATTAAAGCAGTGTCAAACTTTAATCCAGCAATGTATATGCACTCAAATCACCACACTACAGTGGCTCTCAGAAATAATCCTGCAAAATGCTAAAGTTAAAAAAAAGCTATCGCATCCTCAAATTTATTGGAGGAAACATTTATTGGAGGAAAGAAAAACTTCCCTAGAAGAAAATGATAGAGTCACATTTTCAAAACAAAGTATTGGCAAGCTGTTCTGAAGCTTCAAAAGTGGATGTCCTGCCTCCAATAGACCTTCTGCAATACACATGACTATTCAAAGTGGCAGATGGGGAAATGCTATTTTTAAATCCTTAGATTTAAAATTGTATTCCAACTCTTCCAGGTGTCATAACTTAGATGCTAATAAGGTTGTATTATCCAGACGTAGGCAAGCATTAAAGTCTCCTGTAACAATTAAATTAGATTTCGGGAAGTGCAATTCTAACATTACTATATATTGTTGCAATTCCTCCCAAATGCAGTTTAGCTCTTCTCTTTTGGGGCTGGGGGAATATGTACATTAACCAGTAGTTGTATAGGCCCATATTCTATGTGACAAGCCATAGCTATATGGCTGCAATTGTCAACTGGTTTGAATTTGGCCTCAAGAGAAGTAGAAAGTAGTCATGGTTAGGTCCAGTGGGAATCTTTGTAATTTGGATTAAATTCAGATCAAATTCCTTTTTTAAGTGATTTTGAAGCGATTTGGGAACCCAGAAGTATTCTTGCCATTTCAAAGCCACTGTCACCATTTTTGTTCCGACTCAGGAAGTGAATCAGAAAAGACCCAGCATTTGAAGGGGTCTTGCTTGCTTCCAGCCAATGAGGGGAAATTATGTGGGGAGGAGAGGGGTTTTAGCATAGCAATATAGACACACTTATTCCAAACAATGGAAATGTAACAACCAAAAACACCAAGGTAGCTTCTATTATCTCATAACATCACATGTATTAGCAATGTAAATTCATAATGTCAATGCATTCATTTTCACACAACGCCAGGTAGAGCCGATATACATCACCGGGGAAGACTGGGAATCATGGAAAGGTTCTTCAAGGGTGGGGGGGTGTCAAGACCAGGAGGAAAGTTCAACAGGAGATGTAGTCCATAGTCCAGTGGTCTGCACACCCCAAATACAAACAATAATGCCCAGGCGATTCCACAGCGTTTGTTGCCTCCAAAGTAGGCTCCCGGAGGCGTGTCAAACAGGGGCCGCAACGGTCTGGCCCGAAACCACCCTCCACGGGCTTCCTCAAGCGGCAAATGACGGTTTGGCAAGGCGCTTTGCAAGGGAACAACTAGGTTGGGAACAAATTGGGGAAACCAGCTGGAAGCAGGCCTCTTGCCTGCGAGGCTTCCTTGTGTGTGGGGAGGGAAGTAGAGCAGGGCAGGGCAGGGCAGCTAGGAGAAGTGTTCTTCTCTTGCCTGCCAATGCCAATTTTCCTTTTTGAAGCAGTGATTTTAACTTTCAACTTACCTCAATCCCCTTTGGGTTACACTTTGGATTTTGGGATCCCAGAAAGTCCCTTTGGACTTTGGAAAGGCCATTTTCTGCTAATAATTTCCTTGGGGAACCACACCATACCACTTTGGAGCCTCCTTTGTCTGCTTTGGGCTTCACGTTGTACTTTTGGAAACTAGAAATCTCCTAATCTAATCATTTCTTTGAGGAAACACAAAATACCACTTTGCAGCCCCCTTTGTCTGCTTTGGGTTACATGTTGTACTTTTGGAAACTAGAAATCTCCTATAATCTGCTAATAATTTCTACCACTGTGGCAAGTTTTGTCAGTAGCGGTCTAAAAATGAGGGAAAGGGAGTCCCCCAAGTTTTGCCTGTCCCATTTGCAGTTTTTCACACATTGCACAATCGTGCCTGCCATTAACAAAGCGATTTGGAAATTTCTGAAATCACTTCGGAATCAAATCTCTAGCACCCCCTACATCCAAAACGAGTTTTGAACCATTTTTTCCTTGATCAAACATGCTTAGTAGACAGTAGAATGGCCAAGTTTGCTTTTGGTTGCCCTCCACCTTTTTCCATTGTTGCAATTGAGTCAATTATAGTATATCCATTAAAATCTAAAGGCCCTTTACTCCACATCCCTTGTAACAAAATCACATCAAAATTCCTCAAAAATATACACATCCCTGCCTCTTTACTTCTGGTCTGCCACCCTGCTATGTTCCAGGATAGACAATTCGAGTTACATGATATTGTTTGCAAGGTTTTCAGTTTTGGAACTGTTGGAGGTTGCAAAATGCACAACAACATGGTCAATCTACGGTTGTGTTTAATAAGCTAGGATCAGTACCTGGAATAATGACCACTCATATTTATGCATCTGTTAAAGATTAACAAAAAAATCTGTTAAAGATTCCATCTAAAGCAAATGATTTAAAGTTTAGGGAGCCAGAAACCTAACTCAAATATTGCAGCAGCACCTGACCTCTCCGGCACTAGGACTTTGTTCTTCCATCTTATTGATGTCAATAATCAACTATTTTTTGAGGCACTGCCGCCCACCCTCAGAGCCTCTCCGACTCTATCTGGATTCCGGCCAGCCTTGAAGACCTGGCTCTTCCGCCTAGCGTTCGGGACTGGCTCGGTACCCTGGACTACCTGAGCCACCCCTCCTGTTCATATTCCATGTTTTTAAACTGTTGTACATTGTTCACCCTAGGGTTTTAACTGTTGTAAGTCGCCCGGAGCACCGCCGGTGGAGGGCGACTCACAAATATTAAAGTATTATTATTATTATGTAAGGACAAAAATTTGACTCCCCACCACAGAGGAAAATATTTCAGCAACTTCCCCAAACTATTCTGTACAGAAGCACACACTCTTTTGCAAAAATAAATGCAGCTTTACGCCAAAAAAACACAGTGTTTGAGGAAAATGCTGCCACCTGAAATGCATACTTCTTTACACAAATACGCTATCTATTTTGGACAAAACCTACCATTTCCCCAAAAAGGCGTGTTTCTGAAAACTTTTATTCTGGTACTCTTCTTTGCACAAAAGCTATCTTTTGTACAAAAGAATCATGTGCAGAAACACATGTTGGTGGGTTTGGTGCAAAACTATTTTTTGTGTGCAAAATCCCCCCAAAAAATTTGAGTATGTAAACATCAGGCAAAAACTTTTTTTAAAAGTCTTCCTTCTGTGTTTATCTTGCGGTCTCCGTTTGTCTTTGGAAAAGGTGTAACCACTAATACACTTTCCGTCTCTGCTCTACATCACCTTTTCCACAGGCCCTCCAAAATCACTAGTGTAGATTTTGGGAGAAGATAGTGGTAATCTGTAACTGAGGGATCCGCTGATGGAAGAATTTCCATTAATGAAATAATCCAGATAGACCTGGGTCACTGAGACTTTGTAACTGGATCTCCAATAAGCATACATGCAAATATCTGTAACAATATTTCAGTCCAGGCACATCTTGATGTCACAACACTATGCAATTTCCTTGTCTACCTGTCACTGGACATGAAACATGGGCAGGAGAACACAACACATTGTGACGTCAGTAGCTAAACAAGTTATGGAGGGGACAAGGATCTCAATGACAGCCACATATTTATCATCACGTCTAGTTTTGCCCTATGACATTTGCAAAACAAAAAGATTAAAAGTAATTAATTCCCAGCTCTTAGCAGCAATTAAAGTAGAAAATGACAACACAAGCAGGGAGCAGCCGGGGGCTTTGAGGGAGGGAGGAGAAAATATCCTTATGGCTTTCTGCCAAACTATTTCCTGTGGGTCTTGATAAGGTCTCAAAAGTTTCAACTGTGATGGACTAATTATACAGTATTTATATCTTATCTCTTTTAACAGTTGTGTAATGCTGTATGATACCAAACCAAACAACTCAAGGAGGTTTACAACAGCAAGGCAAATATAAAGAGACACAGTGGCAAAGTCAGAAGTATAAAGGGATTGGAGAAGGTCAGTCGACATTATAGTCTGCAGGCAGGAGAATGAACACAATGTCACTGTTGGGTATTAAAAGAACATCTATTACAGGTAGTCAGATGTAAATTGAAATTAAAAAAGCATTTTATTTGGAGGTGTAGAAATGCAGTCTACAAGAAGCATCAGATACCAATGGCCTGAAAAAAAGGAAATGTTTGCACTGACTGAAAATGTCCCATGTATGTCGGTTGTAGGCTTGTGACTGGTTGCATCCACATGGTATAATTATAGCACGTTGATGCCACATTGACTGCCATAGCATTATGCTACAGAATTCTAGAATTTGTAGTTTGGGGATAAACTTACCTTTTCCTGGGCCCTTCCACACAGCCATATAACCCAGAATAGCAAGGCAGATAATCCATAATATCTGCTCTGAATTGGGTTATTTGAGTCCACACGACCATATAATCCAGTTCAAAGCAAATAATTTGGAATTTTATACAGCTGTGTGGAAGGGGCCCCTGTCAGAGAGGTTTGGTGTCACAACAACCCACAAATCTATGATTCCACACAATGGAGCCACGGCGGTTCGAATGGTGTCACAGTGCATTATTTCTACAATGTAGATGCACTCTAGGATATATTTCTGCCAAAAGCAAAAAAATAAATAAATGGGAGCTTAGATGACCAAAACAGAAATTTCTACCATAGCCAAACAGATTCAGATCAACAGGCAAAAGGCAAATAACCTTCAATCATAAAATAAGGTATAGGAATTAAGGAACCATGCCTGTGGTGCACACACATACTGACATGCCCATTTTTTGGCTTTCTACATTCAGACCACATAGCATCCTGTAAAACATCTCTCCTAAGGTATGAAGTTTAAATCCAATCAATGAAGTTGTTTTGTGTGTGTATGCTTGTTTGCTTGCTCGTCTGCCTGCACACTTTCCCTGGCCCCATCTACACTGCCATATAAAGCAGTTTGAAACTGTATTATATGGTATGTATAGACTCTTATAATGCAGTAAAACTGCATTGAATTGCACTATATATGACTCTGACCATATAATGCAGTTTCAAACTGTTTTATATGGCAGTGTAGATGGGACCCCGTCTCTTTCCCAATATTAAAACAAAAGCCAAAGCCCAGTCATAACAGTACTATAAAACATCATCACCTATTATTCCTCGTGAAAGATATAATTAATATAAAACAATGTGAAAACATTTAAAACTGAAAAATGTAAATGAAAGTACAGTAGACTCTCAGTAAACTGGCACTCATTGGGATTGGGAGATGCCAGATAAATGTAGTTTCTGGTTGCTTTAGAATTGCTTTTAAAAATAGGCCTAATGCTATAACCCATACTATATCATACCATAAACTCTGTATGGACTTGATATTAATATTCAAAGATATTAATTAACAGCAAGTAAAACCACATAAAGACAAACTTAACTTAATGTAACATAGTTTTACCATATTATTTTAAGTATTTTTAAAATTAATAAAATAACATTTTTATTTTCATTTAAACTATTATTTCTTCACATGTTTTGCCAGTTGCTTAAAAGTTTGACTGCTTGAGTTCCAGTTAACTGAGTGTCTACTGTATTATTGTGCCCAGCTATCAACTTGTCTTTTGTACTCAAAGGTGGGTCTATTGTACATTGAAAGTAATCAGAACAGCACAAAGCTTGATGGTAAAGGAAAGCAGAGAGGGGACAACTCAGTCCCCAGTGGAAGAGAGTTAAATGTCTTGGAAGCAACTTCCAAAGAGGTTCTCTCCCTAGTCTACACCAACAGTCCTCACAAAAGTGGTGGGATCAAGAGAAAACACTTAACTAAAAAAAAACCACAGTCTTTTGGATAGTATGACCCTGGGATGTATAGGGCTTTAACTCATAATTTCCACTTTGAATTGTGTCTGGTAACATATTAGCAATCAGTACTAGTTACAAAGGGGATGTTTATGTTCCCTGAAGCCAATCCCAGTCAGCATGCTTGTCACATTATTTTGGACCCACTAAAGTTTCCAAAAGGCTTCCAGGGGCAGCCCCACAAAGAGTGTTTTATAATAATCCAAGCAGCATTTTCCACCCCCTGCCTAAATCAGTTACCTCCAGTAACAGATATAGTTGATACATCTGCTCCTCTACTGTAGAAATGCACTCTCAACCACTGCTAAAACTTGGGTCTCCGGCTTAGGGCTGTATCCAAGTAGCAAATGTGAGATTGCTTGAGGAAAGTAATACCACCCAACATATTTGTTGTTGTTTATTCGTTCAGTCACTTCCGACTCTTCGTGACCTCATGGACCAGCCCATGACAAAGCTCCCTGTCGGCCGTGGCCACCCCCAGCTCCTTCAGAGTCAAGTCAGTCACTTCAAGGATACCATCCATCCATCTTGCTCTTGGAGTTGAGTTCAAGGCCCTTGCTCTTTGGCCCATTTTCCTTCCACTTTCCCCAGCATCATTGTCTTCCCTAAGCTTTCCTGTCTTCTCAACATATACTGAATCCCTATTCTCTGATATACTTTTCAACTGATCAAAAGCATCTCTGCTGTGTCTAGATTAGGCTGTCTTTTTGTAACTCTCATTCAGTTCCTAGAATCTGCTCCTCTTGCCATAACAATATCTAGTTATAATAGTGGAATGTAATTCAATTGATCCACACTTAACATGATGAAAAATCATGGGTCATGTTCCCCAGGCCTTCATTCTATAACTAAAGTACACACTAAAATTAATCTCCAGTTTTGCTAGTGTAAAGAATTTCCACACTATCCCTTATCCTGTAATAAAACCGCTGTTGAAGAAACCATCACTGGACCCCACTCAATTTGTCAACTATTGGCCTGCTTCCAATCTCCCCTTTTTGGGCAAAGTCCTGGAACATGTGGTAGCCTCATAACTCCATGTATTCTTGGAAGACACTGATTTTCTGGATCTGGCAAGTTAGGCTTTAGACTGGGACATGGAACTGAGACAGCCTTGGTTGCTTTAGTTGATTATCTACGCCAGGAGCTAGATGGGGGAGTGTGTCCCTGTTGGTTCTGCTGGACCTCTTAGTGGCCTTCAATACCATTGACCATGATATCCTTCTTGAACACCTTGCCAGAATGGGCCTAGGAGGCACTGTTCTACAGTTGCTCCAGTCCTTTCTGGAAGGTCGCACACAGAAAGTGTTACTGGGGGACTACTGTTCAACCCCACAACCATTGTCTTGTGGAGTTCCTCAGGGTTCAATATTGTCTCCCATGTTTTTTAACATCTACATGAAGCAGCTGGGGGAGATAATCCAGAGTTTTTTGGGGGGAGATGTCACCTGTACGCAGATGATGTCCAACTCTGTCACTCCTTCCCACCTGCTACTAAGGAGGCTGTTCAAATCCTGAACCAATGCTTAGCCGCTGTGATGATCTGGATGAGGGCAAACAAATTGAAACAGAGGTACTCCTGGTCATTCATAAGGCCAAACGGGGCATATGGTTACATCCTGTGTTGGATGGGGTTACACTCCCCCTGAAGACGCAGGCTCGCAGCTTGGGTGTGGTCCTGGACTCATCGCTAAGCCTGGAACACCAGGTTTCGGCAGTGACCAGGGGAGCATTTGCACAGTTAAAACTTGTGTGTCAGCTGCGTTCATACCTTGGGAAGTCTGACTTGGCCACGGTAGTCCAAACTCTGGTTACATCCCGTATAGACTACTGTAACGTGCTCTAGGTGGGGTTGCCTTTGAAGACTGTCCAGAAGTTTCAAATGGTACAACAAATGGCAGCCAGATTGCTAACAGGAGCAGCACTCAGGGAGCGTACAACTCCTCTGTTGCGCCAGCTCCACTGGCTGCCAGTTTGCTACCGGGCACAATTCAAAGTACTGGCTTTAGCCTATAAAGCCCTTAATGGTTCTGGCCCAACTTACATGTTTGAACGCATCTCCTCTTATGAACCATCCAGGACCTTAAGATCATCTGGGGAGGCCCTGCTCTCGTAACCACCTTCGTCACAAGTACGTTTGGCAGAGACGAGAGACAGCCTTCTCGGTGGTGGCCCCTCGGCTATGGAGCGCCCTCCCTATAGATATTAGATCGGCCACCTCCCTTTTAACATTCCAGAAACAAGTCAAGATGTGGCTTTTTCAACAAACGTTTCCAAATGCAGAGTAACTGACATAGGAAAGTGGAATGACGACAATGAGACCGGACAACGTTTTTAACAAGGAGGCACTATGAATTTATATTTTATTGATTTGTTTAGTTTTTATTATATGATATGTTTTTAATTGTATTTAGGATATTGTAAGCATTGAATTTTACCCGGTTAACCACCTTGAGTCGCCTACGGGAGGAGAAAGGCGGTATGCAAATGCAGTAAATAAATAAATAAATATTGTTGATCCTCACCTTACAAAGAGTTTGCAGGCTATAACAGTTTGAGTGATTCAGCTAATTTCCAGCTCTAATGCATTCAAAGGGAGCTCTATCATTGCTTGTTTGTCTCAGCAGGTCTCACTGTAATCTGAGATCTTAAAAACACAAGGCACAATGCTAATCTTATTAATCCTGTAGGAGCTTCTTCCATTACCATCTTAACTACAGACAAGAGCTTAATGACATCTCAAATCAGTGCCCCCACCATTACTCATCTCACTCTCTGTATTTTAGCTTTATGGAAAGGGATAAACAGTCCTGCATGTTACAACTATTCCAGTCATCAGCACAAAAGGGCCAGTGTACATAATCTTACCACATACTGTTTACGGTTGTGGTCATATTGGTTATTGACAAAAGTGTCACAATGACAGGAATAAAATTGTCATGGGTGCTGTGAGCAATGGGGAGGGATGGCTAGAAAGGAAAATGGAAATATGTACTAATTTCTTCTTGAAAGAAGCAATAAGCAATCCTTAGCAACGTTCACCTGCTGCAAAAAATTATTCAAAAACTTTTCACAGTTCAGAACTTATTCTATGGAAATTCACCCTTTTGTGCAGAAAACACAATTTCCAGCACAGAAAACAACTTTCAATGGCCAAAAATATTTTATACACAGAAGGTAATATTTCTGCATAGCAAAATGCTGTGAAAGACTATCAGAAATACTGTATCACCTGATATAAATGCAGGCCCGGATTAACACTTTTTTGCGCCCTAAGACACACTTTGGAATTACGCCCCCCCACACACACACACACCACTCAGGCCCACACTTGGCTGGCTTTCGCCATGGTGCCTCCGGAGCAGAAGAGAAAAGCAAGTAGGCACCATCCCGCCACCTCCAAGGTCCCCATGCATAACCACCAGCTGGTTCTCCTCCATACATCACTCCATATCACTCCAAAAAAGGCCTCTCAAAGTGGGGTAACAGAGGCCACATCTACACTGCTCACTTTGGTTAGTGTAACGCCAGATCAGCTCAATGGTAGCCAAATTCTGGATAGAGCTGACCTGGGATAATGTGGGGCAAGCCCATCTTAAGACAGCACTGCACAGAATTCTGAGTAAACCTCAACTTTGGGCCTATCAGAACAGTTGTACCAGAATGAAATGGAACCATACTTAACTGTCACCACTACCATCCTATGCACTCAGGAGGCCCAGAGACACAGGGAGGCAATCACTCCCCCCCCCCATCCCCGGCCATCCATGTTTTGTCCTACTTGTCAGCTGTTGCCTGTCATGACATATGGGGGGTAAAGAAAGAAGATTCCTCCTCTTCTCACTCACCCGTCCTGCAGTGCCCTGTTGCATGTCCAATATAATTGCATGTGATGGCCAACACACAGGATCAACATCACTGCAGGTGATGATATGGAGGGCAGGAGGAGGAACAGGATATGGAGGGTGGGGGGGGACTGACAGGAAGGGTGGTCAACCAGCAGTGCTGAATCGTTTTTAGCACCACTGGGCAGTGAGTACTCCCACTGCCAGATTAGCCCTTTGTAGATTCGCCCAATGTATTCCATGAGAAATGGCAATGTGAGTGTGATTCTGTCAATTCCACTGCCCCTTTCAGCAATTTCTGGTCAAATTTTAAGGAGAAGGAAGAACTACTTAGCTAGTAAGGGTGGCATATAAAAATAGTAAATAAATAAATAAATAATAGTATGGTTTGCATTCACTCTGTATTTACAAAATGTTTTATCAACCTGTTCCAACTGAACATCTATTGGAACAAATGTAATAAGTATTATATACATACTAGTCTATGACACTAATAGCAATTTTATACATATTAGTTTATTATGCTAATAACAATGAAAAATGAAGATACAATAAAACTATATTCCATTCTATATGTATAAAACTATCTAGAAATAGGAAATAATTTTGGTATTAATGGGTACTTTCCAATTCCTAGTTTTCTGGAAAGGGAAAGAGATATGGAACAGCTCTATATCGTATCAACAATGGCATTCATTTGTATTTGGGTATTCTTGTCATGATCCAATGGATGGGAAAGCATTTCAGCTGCTGATCTTTGTTACATTTTAAATATTTTTCCGATTGTATTTTTAAAAAACAAATTAACACTAGTTTAACACAGTCTAACACAAGTCAATACAAAAGAGTTCAAACAATCTCATACTGTGCAGTATATTCATCCTATTATTGTAATTTAATTTTCCATAGTTGCTAAATCGCAGTTGAAAAATGATTCTACACTCTAAATCAGTCAAGTCATAGACCAGAATGTATTACCAAATATATCCTTAGAGCACACAAAAAAGTCATACATGTTCAGAGTACACATGCCTGTCAGGTTGGGGGTTTTTTTGGCAAATGTGTTTCAGATAAATTGGACTCACACAAAACTCTCTAAAAGGGGAAATTTACTGAACATGCAGCAAGCAAGATATACATAACAGTTGCATTGGGGAATAGCATGCAATACATATAGAATTGAGCATTATTTGCTCTGGGAAGGTGAGATACTAAGCATGCACAAGCTTGCAAGGCTGCAAAGTATTGAGATTAAATAGCTGGGATTACTAAAAGGAGGGAGAGATGAAAGAAAAAAGTGGTTCAAATGTTAGGGCAATATAATACTTTCCCCAATACACACAAACACACACACACCATAGAAAAAGAAGGTAGTCTAGAGCAGTGTTTCCCAACCTTTTTCGAGCCGCGGCACACTTTTAACATTAAAAAAATCCGGGGGCACACCACCAACCAAAATGACACTCTAACACAGTAAAGAACGGCTGGGGGAGGTGACCTGCTGGGAGCAGCTGCTGGGAGTGCGAAGCTGGGGAGGGAGAAGCCAGGCGCGCCATGCCCCGCCCCTCCACACGGCTTCAGTTCTCCCACAGCTTTGCCAGCCTTGAGGGGGCAGTGCCAAGCCAGCGGTGGCAGAGCCAGCACAATGCTGGCTTGGCACTGCCCCTTCAAGGCTGGCAAAGCTGTGGGAGCTCTGAAGCTGGGGGAGGGGCAGAGCCAGGCCGTGCCATGCCCCGCCCCACCCCTACCCCCCGGCTTCAGTTCTCCCACAAAGGGGAAGCATGAGCAGTGGATGGGCTTCAGTAGGCGGGGCTCCTCCTCCGCGCGGCTTCAGCGAGCAGGGGTGAGAGTCGTGGCGGGAGTCATGACAGATTGGAGGCTGGCTGGGGAAACGGCCGAAGGAGGCAGTGCCCCGGCCCCTTCTTCTTTTTCTTCACCGCCACTCGGCCCTTCCTCCTCCTCTCCCAAGCAGCAGGAGTTCGGCAGGAGGAGGGGGGAAGGAAGGGGGCAGAGAGCTTTTCTCGCGGCACACCTGATGATCGCTCACGGCACACTAGTGTGCCACGGCACACTGGTTGAGAAACACTGGTCTAGAGGAAATAAAATTGATTGGGGAAATACTCCTTGAAAGATAGATGTCAGAGATGTAAGAAGTTTCTTGAGGCCATTCCATACCAGGGGCGGTCTAAGGTAATTTTAAATGGTAGGCCAACATTATTTTGGTCCCCCCCCCCAAAACATTATTTTGCCGCCCCCATGTAAAACAAATTTACAATTATAATATCACAATACCATTAGTAGTATTATATTGTATCAATGTATATACAATATATTATACCATACTCATACTATATTATATCATAATTATACTACATTACAATATAATTATATTATAATATATTGACATGATAATATAATGTAACATTCTATTATATTATTATTATAAAATAATAAAATTATTTATTTAAATAAAATTATCCTCTACTAAATATTTTCATTACTCCTATAAAACTCAAATAACCCAAAATAAAGTAAAATAAAATATTATATATTACTATTTTGTACAATACCACTATACTGCAATATTGTTTGTAATATTACATGTAATATAAAATATATCATTATTCTATTGTTATATTGTATTTGTATTATATTGTATGACAATATTAAGCAGAACTGTATAATAATCAACAAGAAATGCAATGTAAATGCATCAAAATCAGAATATATTACCTATCACCCGACTCATAATTCATAGGAGTCTCCCATGAGTCCAAAATTAGGATCCCAATGTAAATGTAAATAGAAAAAAAGGCAAAATGTTCAAATGAGGTCGAATACAGGCAGCACGGCCTGGGCTGGGCAAACTTGGGCCCGCCCTCCCTCCTTCTAAGTGTTTTGGCCTCCAACTCCCACAACTCCTCATAGCCTCAGGCCCCTCAGGTCTAGACAGAAATAGAGCCGAAGAAAGGAAGGAGGGAGAGAAGAGGTCACAGAGGAGGAGGAGGAAAGCCCTTCATTCATTCCTTCACTTACACTTCCTTCACTGATTCTTTTCTCCTTTCCTGCAAACGCACGCGGGCGGAGACAAAGGGAGGGGAAGCACTCCCTGCCTGCCCGATAGGGAGTGCTTTGCTTACAGGCTTCTGTGCAAGGGAGCTACTGGGCATGCATGGAGGTTTTCGCGCATGTGCAGTTGCTCCTGCGCTCAACTTCAGCTCCAGAGCAACTGCGCCTGCGTGAAAACCTCCGTGCCCAGAAGCGGCGTTGGAGCGCACAAAGCCGGGGTCAAAAAGCAGGCAGCTGCAGCACTTTCTGAGGAACATCGGCATGGCCAGGATGGCGCCCCCTTCCCAGATGGCGCCCTAGGCGGCCGCCTACTTGGCCTATCTTGTAGGACCGCCCCTGTTCCATACAGCCCTATATCCCAGAATATGAAGGCTGAAAATCCCATATTATCTGAGTGTGGACTCAGATAACCCAGTTCAAAGCAGATATTGTGGGATTTTCTGCCTTGATATTCTGGGATATAGGGCTGTGTGGAAGGCTCCTTGGTCCTCTTGGGATATTACAAAATCAAGGACAAGATAATTGTGGTTCTCTGTGTCTTAAGAAAAAGAATGAGATTTTCTGGTCAAAACTCAAAATTCTGATGGTCTCTAAGAGTGTCTTCAAATGAGAAATGTCTAAGTTAGGCAGTGATTTCAGCAGAAGAAAACAAAGCCAGATCAGCAATATTAGTCAAATTCAAATTAGTCAGTATTAGTCAAATTCTCCACAAAGCAGACAAATTGAGTTATTGGTTCATGTAGACCAGTGATTTTCAACCACTGTGCCGCAGAACACTAGTGTGCCGTGAGAGATCATCAGGTGTGCCGTGGGAAATTATTTACAAACTTCATTCATATATATACTATAAGGCACATCTGTCCCTTTAAGAAATGGAACCATAGCACTCTCGCGTCACCTAAAAAGTGACTTGACACAGATGAAGGCCCTAATATGAGTGGTGGACAAAAGGAAAGGACATGACTTTATTTTTTTTAAAAAAATTATTGAGGTTTTTACACTTGTTGGGGAGTGTGGGACTGCGGAAAGGAAGGGGAGGTGGGGGTGAGGAGGGCATGGGGGTCTGGGGAGGGAGACTGGGGGAGGAAAGGAAGGGGGGGGTGGCGGGGTACAACCAGGGCATGCAAGGAGTCAGGGGGTGGGAGGCGGGTGGCGTGGAGAGGTGTAGCCAGGGGAGGTATGGGGGAGAAAAGAGGAGAGGGAGGGGTTGAGGGCAGTCTCTAGGGGGAGCGGTGACCTTTCTTTTCTAATACTGTCTCTGAGTTTCTGGAAGGGTCTTCTCCTTTCTTGATTGTTGTTTGTCTTTGGTCTCCTGCTGAAGGAGTCTAATTGAGGGGTTCGCTTCGCCTGTCAGATCGTTCCCCTGGGTTCTTTCTCCTAGCTTTTAAAGTCCTTCAAATACTTGCTGAGGGAAGCCATGACCATTGTCCGTTCCTTGTCTTTTAATGCCGCCGAATCTGTCCCTTTTGTTTCCTTGGCCCCCTTCCTAGCCGTTCTCTTTGGGAGCTTCTAGACTTTCATCATCCACCTCTGGGGCCTCACAACTCGGAAGGCTATAATGTGAGTCCCTCCTTGAAGAGTAAGGGCAACTTGCCTTTAAAATTTTCTTCCTTCTTTGTTGTGCTACTCTCATCCAGCTTCTCTTTTTGTTGGACTGTACCCCAGTCTTTTTTTCTTTATTTGTGTCTGCATACAGGGTAGGGCTTTTAGGTATTGTAACAACCTCTTGGCTTCTTTCTTCTTCTCCTTTTTGGGGAGCATAGACCTCAGGGTTCTTAGTCGTCAGTCTTGTAGCTTCCAGTGGAGCTTCTACATAGTTTTTAGAATAAGATTCTCTTTCTTCCGACACTACTTGCTGTCTTGTAACCTCCTCCGCTCCCTTTTCCAACCTTTCCTATGTTGCTGTATTTTTTCCCTTATCCTGGAGTACTACTTTTCCATCCTCAGAAATGTTTCTCAGCCCTGGCTTTGTAGGAATCTCTTTTTGGATTGATTCTACCCTTGCATTTTGGAAATGTTCCTGGATCGTTTTGAATTGTTTTTCTTGTCGGGTCATCACTATTTCAATCTTCTGAAGGCACCCATCTTGTGCTTCTCCTAATTTTCGTAGTGCTTTGAGGATGTCCTTTAAGGTTACTTCTTCATCTTCTAGTCTCCTTCCTTGCATTATCTCCTGTTCTTTTGCTCCTGTGTTCAAATCATTTAGTGCTGACATGTTCTATTTCCCTGATCCCTGCTTAGCTATTGTAGATGGGACCTTTCCCTTTTCCAAGATGGTGCTCCCGCCAAAAAGGCTCTTCTTCTTCCCTGCTTCTTGGACTAGGAGGATTCGTCCGCCATTTTGGTGCCCACTGAATCTTTTCGTTGTCTTGCGGGTTTTCGCTCCCTGTACTTACAGCCTCCTTCGGTCTTGCCTCTTCCTCTCCTCCGCCCTCTGCTTGCGGGGGGGGGAGGCCGGGCTGGGCCGGCAGTGAGTGCGGGTCGCCACCCGCTGCCTGCTTCTCGGCTTGCTTGCCGCAATGGCGACGGTCCGGGCCCACTCGATCTCTCCCTCTTGAGGGGGGGATCTTTGGGACCGTCGGACCTCACCCGCTGGCTTCCCGCTCCCTTTGGATGCTTCTGTCCGTGTGGGAGGGGGGGTGTAATCGCCCTCCAGCCAGAAAAGCAGGCGGCACTCCAGGGAGCCTTAGAGTGCCCGTCCTGCCGCCATCTTCGCCCGGCCAACTCCTCAAGACATGACTTTAAAGGAGCAAAGGGAACTCATTGAACTGAAACAAGATCGTAGTTTAAAGCTAAAATTTGCGGATCCCCCTTTGGACAGTTTTTGGTTATCTGTTGCCAGGGAATTCCCCCTTTTGGCCAACAAAGCTATTTTGACATTGCTCCCGTTTTCAACCACATATCTGTGTGAGATGAGCTTCTCAAGCTTGACTGCGATAAAAACTAAAAGTAGAGAGAGACTGACAGCTGTTGAGCAAGAGCTCTGTGTGTGTCTTTCTACCATTCCTGCCAGGATATCAATTTTGTGTTCATCAAAACAGGCCCAGGTTTCACACTAAGTGAGTGTATAAATACATTGAAAAACATATTAACTATATGTATTACTGTGTTAGAGTGTCATTTTGTGTCATTTTGGTTGGTGGTGTGCCCCAGGATTTTGTAAATGTAAAAAATGTGCCACGGCTCAAAAAAGATTGAAAATCACTGATGTAGACTACAATCCAGGGAATGAATTCTTTGGAATGAGGATTCTTTCCCTGGAATCTATCTCTGGTGGGAAAAATTAGTAAGACATCAGCAAGGTCTGAAACAAAGGAACTTCTTCAGACCAAAGGTGCACATCTGGACTTCCTGAAATACATCACCCAATAGTTGGATTGACAAGATGTACTAATGTCTCGAACGCCTACTTAAGAAAGGCATCTGAGACATATTAAATCTATCACCTTTGCTCCAAAGGTGACATTTTTATAAGTAGCTAAAGCAATCATGGTTGGTTTTATTCAGAATGTGATGGTAGATCACCAGATAATACCAGGGATTGCTGTGAAAAAAAACTGTCCCTGAAACCCTTGAGAAGCACTGCCAGACAAAGCTGTCAGTTTGGGGCTAAACAGTCCAGGGATCTGATTCGGCTTTCTATGCTTCTATATTACTACTAAGTTACAGTTATAACTTGCTTTCCTATTTTTGAAGGTGGTGCACTTTGAGAAATAATACATAATATTCATGGTGCTTTATATGTTGCTGTTTAATGTAGGCTGCTTCATAGCTAACTTTTAAAGGCATTGAGGATGGGAACTTTAATTCAGAATGCCTAATTTGAATTTCAAGAAGGCACCATCTGTCTCAGCAATGCACCACAACACGCCACTGTAAATTTAGAAAATGCTTGTGAAAATGTAAGCCTCACAAGTCATCCTCTTAAAAATCTCACACTCTAAAAGACAATTACCATCTTCTAAAGAGGATTTTCAATTCATCAAGAAGTGTGCTCTTCCCCCTGCTTTTATTGATCTGCTTATTGATATTTGAATGCTAGACATGATAATCACTCGTTATTCTGGGAAGTCTTTGGATTATTTAATCAGCAGAAAAACTTTACCAACAACTGCCTTGTGTTTTATAAACCGGCAGCAAAATTATAACAGAAATTTAAACTGTAATATATTGCTGCAAGGATAATTATTAAGGGAAAACACAGCTGACATTTTCTGATTTATGCACACAATCAGAGATGGAGTCCAAGGACTGTGACATAATTATCTTCATGCTAACCATTTTTGTAAATCTCTCGACAGAATTTTAGCTAATTTTAAAATGCCTTCTGAAGATTAGCTCTTAAAATTGTTGGGGAAAATAACACAACTTATTAGCAAGGGTATAATTGTAAACCTTCCAAATACTCATTGTGAATATCATTTAGACAGTAACTCCTGCTTCAGCAGCTGGTAGGAAAGACTCCAGTTTATGGAATCTTGAAACAACAGAGGGGAATCTAATTAAACAGGATTACATGCCAAACAAAAATTATTTAAAAAAACTAAACCAACAACCAGACTGATAGATCATTATTATGAATGTGAAAAAAAATCTTCTAGCTTTCCTCTCTCATGCAGACCTATGTAACCATGACAATGGAAGTGTTATTCTCCATAAAATCTGAACTTTGACTGACTTCCTTTCTGTTCAAAAATCCAGAAAGACTCCCAATAATGAAAACAGGATAAGAATGTACACATTTCAAAAAATGGAGGACATTGCAAATTGTGAACACAGCTACACAGGAATTCCCCTCCCATTCTCTTACCAGAGTAGCATCTGGAAGCATGAGACCATGTAGCCACTAGCCATGGCCAATAGTGGGCATCCGGCTGGAAGAGAGGGCAACAGCAGTCCTTTATGAAAAGCTTTTGGGAGGAAAAATGTCTCTAAATCAGGGGTGCTCATTAGGTAGATCGCGATCTACTGGTAGATCGTGTAGGGCGTCCTGGTAGATCGCAGGCAGGGGGGGAGGAAGGCTCAGTCCTGCCCCGCAGGCTCCCACCCAGGTGCAGAAGGAGGTTGGACTGGATGGCCCTTGGAGGTCTCCTCCTATTTTAGGAATTCATTGTTGTTATTATTAGTATTACTTTCAGAGGCTGAATGGCCATCTGTGAGGAATGCTTTGATTATGTTTTTCCCTTATGGCAGAAGGAGGTTAGACTGGATGGCCCTTGGAGGTCTCCTTCTACTCTAGGAACCTGTTGTTGTTGTTGTTACTACTACTATTAGTAGTAGTAGTAGAGGCTGAATGAATATTATCATCATTATTATTATGAATAAATTCAGGGGCTTATTATACTCACATTTAGTTGAATTCAGTCTTAATATATATTATATGGCTCTCACTGAAATAAATTTCCAAATAATTTGCTTTCATGGCCCTCTGAGTAGTGGGTAGGTAGATCATTTTGACTTGGTTGTTTTATAAGTAGCTCGCATGCTGAAAAAGTGTGAGCACCCCTGCTCTAAATCATAAGAAGATCATTCCGTTCAGGCAGGCCAACACAACCAGCAAATAATATCGGCCATAAGCAGTCACTAGAGGTGTGATGTTTCCCCAGTTTCCCAGCCTGTTAGGGAGGTAAAGTTGTTTGGCGTTGTCAAACAACTTGTGGGTCAAAAATGCATGACCCATTTGGACATGGTGGATCATCAGTCATTTTGGATTGCATTTTGCATTCATTAAAAACAGTCCAGGCTTTAGAACTCCCCCTTTCTTCCCTCAGGCTAGAAGAAATGGCTGCAGGCCATCATTTTTGAACCCTGCCAGGGATTTGTGTATAGCCCTGCCTTAGATGTTAGCTCACTAACCCCTTGTGTGGAGACTGTGAGCATAAAAAACATTCAGACACCACAGCTGCCTTGATTTCGCATGCCCTACATCAGACAACAACCCTGCTGAGATGACAGAGCAATACCTAAAAAGGAGGACCGTTTTACAGGATCACACTAATACATTCTGATACACATATTGCCGTGTCTAGTTTAAGCTGCATTCAACAGCATTGCCCTCTTCTTTCTCTGTCTTGTTCTGACTTTAGCACCCCTCTTCCTTCCAGACTTGTCTATTCCACAGGATTCTAGGTAGACTAAAGAAAGGTGGGGGAATCTAATTTGAGGAAAATATTCTATTTACACCAGCAGTTGTAAAGACAGACAGAATCATTTTTCCCCTTTTCCTAAGACTGCATTAATTTCTTTAGCTTGAGACAGGCCGCATTAAACTCCAGCAGTTAAAATAAAATCGCAATTTATAATGTATGACTATGCTTTTCCAAAACAATTTTTGCTCTGTATTATATATTCATTTTTTTGTGGACAGGCTGCTGAAACTGTAGAAAATGTCAGAATAACCCAAATCTATGTCTGTGTATATCTATATCCGTATGTAGTCCATATATTAAGTTCATTTTCAGGAGATATTTACCATGTTATTAAACCACATATACTAACAATATATGAAATTTTCACTCAGGTATTTTAGTTTTTGCTTTAGACTAGAAAACACACAGGGTGGGAATCTATCCAAATCATATTTCACAGGGATTTTTCCATCAATGTCTGCATCTTGTCCCAATATACTGGTGCTTTGGTGATCACTTTATGGTTTGTTTTTTTATTTTACTGTTAGGTTCCAGCCAATATTGGATCACATAATGGATGTGAGGATATTATAGTACCATATATCCAATCAGATGCAGCTACCTTGAGACATGACATTGATCTTACTGTGAAAGAGGAGGGAATACTCAGCTGTTACGAAACAGAAGAAATACATTGGAGCTAGTAAATAAAGAGTATTCCTGGTAACTTTGGATTACTTTAAAATTATTTTAAATGCACTTAAAAAGTACAAGAAAAGCAAAATGCACCCCCCCCCCCTCTCAGCGACATTTTAGGAATGAAGAGTAGACCTGGCTAGTTTGTTTTTGAAAAGTAAAAAAGTGGCATCAAAACAGTACAAGCCATATCAGTCATAAAACTATTTTTAAAATGGCATTGTGCCCTCATAACCACCAAAGCAATATGTTACCGGTAGAGGCATTGCTTATAATATATTACTTCTACACTTTGAGAGAAAATGAACCATGTGCACTGCAATGGCTAAATAGAGGGAGAGTAAGAGAAAGCATAAGGACATGTATGAAAAGAGACCAAGTATTCAGGGATGAAATTTCTTGCTCGGGGGTTTAACAATCCTAAACTCAACACTGTGGTAGAAATACAGAATTAGCACAATGGATCTTCCCCTGCAGCCTTTGGTACTCTAAATACTGGCTCTAAAGGATTTTCTAGCTCTCTAGAGCAGGCATGTACTCACAGTTCAATTGAAAAGTGCATTGGTCTTCTATCAAATGTTGGATCTTGCCCATACAATCTATCTCAGTCCCTCATTGTGTATGTGTGTGGTTTTGTACATGGCTGTCTAGTTCAGTGCTCCTCAACCTTCCTAATGCCACACCCCTTAATACAGTTCCTCATGTTGTGGTCACCCCCAACCATAACATTGTTTTCATTGCTACTTCTAATTTTGCTAGTGTCGTGAATTGTAATGTGAATATCTGATATGCATGATGTATTTTTATTCATTGAACCAAATTTGGCACAAATACCCAATAAGCTCAAATTTGAATACTGATGGGGTTGGGGGAGGGATTGATTTTGTCATTTGGGAGTTGCAGTTGCTGTCATTTATACTTTACCTAAAATCAAAGATAATTCTAAACTCCACCATTGATGGAATTGAATCAAACTTGGCACACAGAACTCCCATGACCAACAGAAAATACTGGAAGGGTTTGGTGGGCACTGGCCTTGAGTTTTGGAGTTGTAGTTCACCTACATCCAGAGAGCACTGTGGACTCAAATAATGATGGATCAGGACCAAACTTGGCACTAATACTCAATATGCCCAAATGTGAACACCGGTGGAGTTTGGGGAAAATAGACTTGACATTTGGGAGTTGTAGTTGCTAGGATTTATTGTTCACCTTTAATCAAAGAGCATTTTGAACTCCACCAACAATAGAATTGGTCCAAACTTCCCACACAAAACTCCTACAACCAACAGAAAATACTATTTTTTCTGATGGTCTTTGGCGAGCCTTCTGACACCCAGGCTGAGAAACGCTGTCTTAGTTTAACAACAGAATACATAAAAGAAAAGCAAGGGGAAATATGTCTGTTCAACCATATCCTTTCCCTATTCACAGACCTAGTTTTGAAACTAACCTAGGTCTCTCCATTGGGCATCTGTCCATGTAAGGTCACAACAACATTAGTCTTCCTTTCTTTCTCTCCTCCCAGTAACATTTGCTAACAAAAATGTAAAATGAAGTCATTGCTTTGCATGTCTTCCCAGTCCACAAAAGCAGTTGGTGAGGTGAGGCACAAATAATGCATGATGCCATATCACATATTTTATATTGATGGATACGAATGACAGACAGAGAGTCAAGGAAGAAAGAGAGGACCAAAAAGAGGATCCACAGGTGTGCAGCCATGGTCATGCCACATAATCTGCTTCAGCCTTACACTGTAGCTTCAATTACCAGACATACAGTGGTCAAATTCTCAAACGATGAGAAACTTCACATAACTTCACAGTATCTACAATTTATCTGAAATTTCACATAGCATGAATATTCATCATTGTTTTTTAAAATTATGTGTACTTATTAGAGTACGAATGTATGCATATATCTTATCAACCTCAACAGATCTAAATAATGACTGGTTTGCATAGAGAAGCAGTTAGGATTTTTTGCTCTCAGATATTGGGTTACAATTGCTAGCAAAGTCATTCAAGCCTTAAAAACCACCAAGAGGGTTCAGCCTGATATGGAATCACATGCTTACTTGGTTATTTTAGAAAACAACAACATGGAAAATTGTTATATTTTGTCTTCTAATATAATCTGATGAAGCATTCCAGGAACCATAGCCAGGGCAAATCTCCTTCATAGATGTATGTGTATAAAGGGTCCAAAACAGGAATAGAGGTATACACTGACGCATATGTGCATGCACACACAGACACACACACAGTCCTAGGTAATATATAATCTTTAGGATGGAACTACATTTTATGTACATTTTTGCAGTTTTTCATTTACTATAGCTTTCAACAGTCTGGTATTCTGCTCTTTAGCTCCCATAATACCATGTCATTGGTCATGATAGTCAGGTTTAATGGGAGCTACAATCCAAAACATCTCAAGGGCACCAAATTG
Source organism: Anolis apletophallus (assembly GCA_030556195.1). Taxonomy (NCBI): domain Eukaryota; kingdom Metazoa; phylum Chordata; class Lepidosauria; order Squamata; family Anolidae; genus Anolis; species Anolis apletophallus. The sequence goes on along the minus strand of JARBWK010000005.1, from coordinate 120,933,236 downwards.
ACCGAAGCTGCAATACTCTGCTGTCCTAATGTATCATGAGAAAATTACTCTCACAGAATTTGAGACAATATTTATTCCCACCCTCATGCACATCTATGATAATGCACTGCTTTTTTGGGTTTCATTGCCTCCTTAGGGTTGGCCAATGTAGCCAGTAAGAACAGAAACCACAAACATTTTAATTCATTAAGTAACCAATTATTTTCTGTTAGTGCACCAGACTAACTCTCTAATGCCAAAGACTAAACCATCATAGGTATAATGCTAGGTGGATTGTTTGCTATTGACTTTCCTGACTTGGAATTATGGATGCAATTGTTCATTAAGTTTCTTTTTAAAGGAAGTAATTAGTACTATTAGGCACCATTTTCAAATAATTTTCACAATTCAATGCTTATTCTGCACAAAAATTGCACAATATTTTTTACAAAAGAAAAAGAAAATTTTTGTGCAGACAACTGCATGTTCTGCACAGAAAATGTTTCCCACACAAATAATCTCTTAATGCAGACATATTATTCCCCATGAATAAAATGTGTCTTCTTCAGAAAATGTTTTGTAATCAAATCAAGCCTGTGAGAGTTCTGTACAAAATAAATCCCAATTACAGAATTTTCTGCATAAGGAATATTTCTATGCAGAAAATTGCATTTTCTGTGGTAAACAACTATATGTGAATTGAGAATCAGCCTAAACTGCAAAGATTCTTATCATTCCAGGATTCCTCTCATCAGGGTTTCTCAAGCTACAAGAAACCATGTATTTCTGATTTTTTGGAATATTTCCAAATATTTTTCTATCTCCATTTCAAAGGCGCAGTTGGCTAAGTGGCACAGTTGGCTAAGTGTCAGCTACATAAGATCTCTCTGACCAGTAGGTCATGAGTTTGAGGCCTGCCCGAGTCAAGGTGGGTGCTCGACCTTTAAGTGTAGCCTGCTGTCGACCTTTGCAGCCCGAAAGACAGTTGCATCTGTCAAGTAGGAGATAAAGGTACCACATTAAGTGGGAAGGCAAATTTTGACTGAATTATGAGGCCATTAAAGAACTCCAGGAATGCTGAGGAATGCGGAAGGAACAACAAGGGACGCTGGGAATGCTGAGAGATGAGGAGTGTGTCAGCTCCCCCTGATGGCCAGAGTTTGCCTCTGTTTGTCTATATGTGTGTATGTGGAAACAGCAAGGATTGTCTGCTAAGAATGTGTATCTGTAATCCGCTCTGAATCCCCTTCGGGGTGAGAAGAGCGGAATATAAATAAAGTGTATTATTATTATTATTATTATTAAAGGCACATTATTTTGAGAAGATGATATTTCTGAGACTTTAATGTCTGTGTTTATCCAAGCTTCACAAATTTGTTGTGGTTTGAAGTCAAAAAAATTATAGAATATATTCCATAGTGGATGATTTGTGATAGGTGTCAATAAAAGTATTTCTTCCCTAGTCTGAGATTAAGAATCAATTTTATTAGTTTGATTTTACAAAGATCACAAGTTTGTATCCTGAAAATTCCTACGTTCAAATCAGACATAAACTTAATGTTGGGCCCAGGGAAGGTAGTATTCTCTACATTTCAGGCATCCATTGATATAAAACAAACCAAGGATCATTTTTAAATATTACTGAGATATGAAGATTACTATGAGTGCATTAAACACACTAGACCAATTATTTTGTTTGTTTGTTTTGACTGGCTACTGAATAAAATGTAGAAAAGCATAACATTAACATTTCAACTAAGATCTATGGATTCTCTATTCCATGTGGATTTCCTATTTGGCTACAACACTTTCTGTACTCAGCCACAGAATGCATTTATAAAAGCAGCCCCATAGCGGAAAACATTTATGTTTGAATCAACCCATGCCCTCGCAGCTTTTTGTTGAGCAATTCTATTCTTTTGTCTATGGGCACGTTTCAAATTAAATATTCGTCTGTAGCATTAATGCAAAATGCAAAGAATCCTACTTCTGTTCAAACTCTGTTGACAGCAGAAAGAAAAGAGGGAACAGAATGTGATCCAGCTGGGACCACCACAACAGATAATATTGATATAGTGAAGATGAGACAGACAAGGCTGAAAGGAGCAGTGGGACCACTCTCAAAACATAACAAATAGAGTGCAAGAGAGCCAGGAGTTTGTATTGAGGGAGCAAAGAGTAAAACAGCACTGATGTGTCAAGACAGCACACCACAGTGGGAGCAATGTATTACAAGAAAGCGGGAGGCTGGAAATTCTGTTACAGGCTTCATTTTTAGGATGTTTGATTGTATAATGGGGACGTAAAACTCCGGCTATTATTAACAAGATGTTTCTGTTAATTCCTGCTTTCAAGTAATATATGAACAAATGTATTCCTTTTCTGGTTATTTGTATGTATTTATTAACTTCAGTTCTGCTCATGTGTGTTTTAAGTGTCTTGTGGGTATAATATGGAGGGGAAATGGGTGAGGCAAAATTGCTCCTCATGTCCTCTAAACAATTTTGGATGCACTGAGGCAAAATATTTCTTTTACCAAAAAATGTTTTTAAAAATTTAGGACAGTGAATAACTGTGGTGCTGTGAACCTGCAAAGGGCCAAGTAGCTCATCGGTCCTTAGCAGTCCGTATCCTATTTATTTATTTATTTATTTATTTATTTATTTATTTGCCATGCTTCTATACCGCCTCTCTCAGCCTGAAGGCGACTTGAGGCGGTGAACAAGCGGCAGCAAGTGCCCACATACAATACATCACAAGATAAAAACAGTCATATAAAAACATATAAAATTAACAGTTAAAAACTACAAAATACAAATCTCAGCTCCACAATCTTAAAATCAGTTTCCGTTTCGTCGTCATAGTAATCCTTGGTCTCGATCAAAGTTCGTCTGCGAATGTTCGCTCGAAAAGCCAAGTCTTGACTTTCTTGCGAAATGTCAGGAGGGAGGGGGCCGATCTGATGTCACTAGGAAGGGAGTTCCAAAGCTGAGGAGCCACTACTGAGAAGGCCCTGTCTCTCGTCCCTGCCAGGCGCGCCTGCAAAGCAGGCGAGACCGAGAGCAGGGCCTCTCCGGATGATCTTAAGCGTCTTGGTGGTTCATAGGGAGAGATGTGTTCGGACAGGTAAGTTGGACCAGAACTGTTTAGAGCTTTAAAGGCCAAAACCAGCACTTTGAATTGTGCCCGGTAGCAAACTGGTAGCCAGTGGAGCTGGCACAACAGGGTAGTTGTATGCTCCCTGAGTGCCGCTCCTGTTGTCAACCTAGCTGCTGTCCATTGGACCAATTGAAGCTTCTGAGCAGTCTTCAAAGGCAGCCCCACGTAGAGAGGGTTGCAGTAATCTATACGGGATGTAACCAGAGCATGGACTACCGTGGCCAAGTCAGACTTCCCAAGGTACGGGCACAGCTGGCGCACAAGTTTTAATTGTGGAAATGCTCCCCTGGTCACCGCCGAAACCTGTATATAGTATCCTACTATATAGAAAGATCATTTCAGTACAATGCATTTGTAGCAGGTCATTATGATATAATGCATTCTATGGCAAAGGAATAAGCAATAATAGTCAAGAACCAAAGAGACATGTGCATAATAACCTGACATTTGTTCAAATTGTTCTTCCTGTGCAGAACAAGGACATCTCTGATAGCTTAAAAGCAATAGAAAATATTCCTTTCAGTGCTAATCAATAGCACATATGCTGAATCTGAATCAATCTTTTCCCTTTTAACTTGTAGACGAAAGGTAAGGTAATGATAAACCCCATACACGATTATATTCACCTTTTCTCAATCCTAGCTCCCATCGCCACTTCTCCTGTTTCTTATTACCTGAGTGAGTACCATTGTCTTCTTTTGCTGATTTTTCTAAAAAGCCTAGACATTATATTCTTTTTACTGAACAGAAATTATACCAGCCTTTGTGGGAACCATATACATTAAATGAAATTTTGGAACATTTGTTGGGTGGCACTATGTATTACCAACCCTGCAGGAAATTCAAAAAATAATCTTGTGTGGGAACACTACCTTCTAAATAAATGAATGTTTTTATATCAATCATCTTTAAATTGTCAAATGGGCATTTTGTGGTGCCACCAAAAATGTTGGCCATGAGCATATTTAGCTTAGCCCCCAAACACCAATAAATAAACTGTTTCCAGACCATGTTCACCAACTCAGCACATGAATCAAAGCTAGTGCTTATTTTTAGGGGAACTGGAGACTCATGGCAGAGAAACAAAATTCCTCCAGGTGAAGTGTGAATATATTTATCACAGCCCTAGCCAAATACCAAATGAGAAAGGTCCTTTCCAAAGGGATTACACAATGCAATAAGCGTACTTGGCAATCTACTGCCAGAGTCTGAGGCATGCGCTGGAACTATCAGAAAATATGTTTTCCCAGATGGATGATGCCGTCCAGCTGAAAAACTGCTCCTCTACCCTAAAATCAAAAGAACCTCCATTTGCCAAGTACGAATGACCCCCCCCCTCCTCAACACAGACATTTGTTCTCATTTCACTGGTTTAGTCTAACTGGGAAAATGCAGACACCCATGTCTTTCTCCTGAGAAAGGGCAGCTTGATGTTTCACACAATTTACTCCTATTGCTTCCAGTAGGCATGAGAAAAAAGTTATGAAAATGAAATGATTCGTAAGAAATTCGTAAGAAATGCTACTTTTGAGTATTTCCGCATCTGGAACGCCAACCAGGAAGTGGACTTTCTTTATAGAACTTCGGGGGCCAGGATTTTCTTAAGTGTCGTTATTAGGTCGTAAGGGGGGGGGGCACCCTCCTTCTCTCTCACCACCCTCCCGCCTCCCTTGCCAATAAGTATTATGGCAAGGCAAGCCCTAAACTCGCTCCTTCTTTCGGCTGGAAGCCTGGAAAAAAATGTAAACAGAGAGGTTTACTCAGAGTAAATCTGCAAAGGAGGGCACTTTGGATGAAGTGCCCTCCTTGTGGATTTACTTCTGAGTAAACCTCTCTGTTTACATTTTTCCAGGCTTCCCTGCCTCTCCTGCCTGCCAGGATCTAAAGCATCAAAGAGTATTGGGGTGAGAAACCAACCTAATGTATAATAGAATGAATGCTACTGTAAGTGCCTAATATTATAAGTAATCCAACTGGTCATATACCTACATTCCATGCACATGCAATAATACAGCAGTAATAACAATGGGTATAAGAAGAGGTAAAATTCAAACCGAAGTATTCTGACTGTGGTCCCTCCTCAAGCGGTGCAAACTGCAAAAGGCTCTTCTCTATGAGCCCGGGAAAAGCCAACAGCGTTTGCTGCCTGGGTGCACACACATACATATTCTTGGGGGATTTGCTGCAGAATCTTCTCTATGAGCCCGGGATTCTGCAGCAAATCCCCCCAAAGAATATGTATGTGTGTGTGCACCCAGGCAGCAAACACTGTGCCCGGGGTTTTGGCTTTCCCGGGCTCATAGAGAAGAGCCTTTTGCAGTTTGCACCTCTTGAGGAGGGACCACAGTCAGAATACTTCGGTTTGAATTTTACCTCTTCTTATACCCATTGTTATTACTGCTGTATTATTGCATGTGCATGGAATGTAGGTATATGACCAGCCTGGGCAAACTTGGGCCCTCGCTCCCTCAGGATCGGGGTGAGAGAGAGGCAGCGAGGAGTGAGGAGGGGCTCCTCCTCCTTTTTTCTGCTGCTTCCAAGAATAGAATACCCCCTCCCTCCCTCCCTCCTTCCCTCCCTCCTTCCTATTTGGAGAGTCCCATCTAGAATTCAGTGTGATTTATTCAAGTTTTGGCCTACAACTCCCAGAAATCCCAGCCAATTTACCAGCTGTTAGGATTTCTGGGAGTTGTATGACAAAACCATCTGTTATGCGCATGCGCTGGCATACAAACCACTAACGAATTTCGTTAGTAATTAAGTTACATTTTAGAATTTTTGGAAATTTTTTTGTAAGTCTTTCAATTACTAATAAAAAAAATCCCCCCCTCCCAATTTGATTTTAGAATCACGATTTTGGGGTTCGAAACTATGCCTAGCTTCCAGCATGGGAACGTGAAATGGTGAAGCTGCTTGTTCTTAAATTTGAAAATAATGAAAGGCAGCAGAAATATGTTCTGGCTGTGTTCTGAAGGGATCTCGTTGGTCTTCCCCAGCACCCAAATCCTACTGGTTTACTGGTATTACATTGCTCTCTCTGCTCTTTCCAAAGCTGTCCTCCATTCTGCCTCCTTTCTCCACTGATCTTATACTCCTTCCCTTCATGCACATGTCTTATGACCAACATGATTTCCTTGTGGGAAAGGAGGGGGGGAGTTCACTTCAAATGCTTCTTCTGAAGCCTTTCTGGCTTCAAACTCTATACTGCCATCACACCTTGCATTATTTAGGAGTCTTCCGCAGGATACAGAAGACGCTCAACAAAGGTTTCCACCCGGCTTCAGTTTGTATTTGAAAGGGGGATTCTGGGGCTGACAGCATCAGAGTCTACTACACTCTCTGTATGCATTTCAAGTGCTTTTGTTCCAACTCTTCCTATACACAATGTGGGTGTAATATTGAAAATATGGCAGAAAAATATAGCAATATATATATAATACATCCAAATATTCATTGTTGTTATGTGTCTTGAAATTGACTTTGGCTTAAGGGGACACAACTGAATCTGTCTTGGCATGACAGATTCAGAGCAACTTTGCAACTGCCTTTCTAAGGGTAATGACTTACCCAAAGCCACCTAATAAGTGTTCCTTCCTGAACAGGGATTCAAACCCTGGCCTGAAGTCCTAGTTCAACGTTCAAACTGCACTCGCTCAATCAGATACACAAGTACGACTACCCTATATTTTCTGTAAGGCAATTTTGTTTTGATTCTTGGCAGTGGGGGTGGGTTGAGGTAAGATGAGCCTATATGAAATACTACTAGCTCCTTGCATTCTTTTGATGATGAGGCACATTAATGGAGAATAGGTATATCAGTTCCCTTTATTATAGGTAAAACTAAATAACATTACCACATCAAAAAACACACAAGAGAAAACTAGATGCTTTCTTTGGTCAAAATCCTCTTGTTACCTACTAGGCTTGTTTTATCCAAAATGGTTAAAAACCTGTTTCGGATCTGGGAGGCGCTGGTGGTTCGGACATAAAGTCAATTCCGATTTTCACAGAAAAAAAAGTTCAAAACTTCAGAGACTTCCAAATCCTTCGTTAATGGTTTCAAAGTGTTATTTCCTGTTTCATTGGGTGGCCTTTACTTTGAAAAGACTTTGTTTTATTCCAGAAAAGGAGGGAAGCAAAGAAAAGAAATCCATCCAAACTGGGTTAAACATGGCTCTCGCCCCAGGACTGACGCGGGAGGGAAAGGAAATACATCCAAACTGGATTAAGGACTGATGCGGGAGAGAAGGAAATACATCAAAACAGGGTTAAATATGGCTCTCACCCAGGACTGACATGGGAGGGAAAGGAAATACATCCAAACTGGGTTAAACATGGCTCTTGCCCCAGGACTGATGCAGGAGGGAAGGAAATACATCAAAACAGGGTTAAATATGGCTCTCACCCAAGACTGACATGGGAGGGAAAGGAAACAAAGGGAATCCATCCACACTGGTTTGAAAAGCTGAATCATTTCTGACTCACTTACTGATTCGTAAGAGAAATGACAGAAAAAGCTTCGAAATGGCAAGGATACTTCAGAGTTCTCAAATCGCTTCAAAATCGCTTAAAATGAAATTTGATCCAAATTAAGAAGATTGCGACCCAACCTATTTATGCCTATTACCTACCTGTTGAGTCTCTATTCAAAAACTGATTCAAGGGTCTATACTACATGAATACAATTTATGTGCTTCTAGTCTTACACCTGCCCCCAGAATACTGGTTTGGTCTTTGAATCCAGCAAGGGATTTGAAAATCCATTTCATTTTCGTTTTGCAAATCCCAGTTGCATTTTCTTCCCACCCTTGTTTTCTATCACGTTGCAACATGTTGTTTTCTTCCCACATTGAATTCCATGCTATTTTAATGCATTTTTACTTAATTTGCACATTTATTTGCTTAATCTACCTAATGTATGCAACTCATGCACATTGACTAAAGCACATTTCTACAAACTTCTTTCCCAATCATACGCTGTTTGCATTTTGAAATATGCACACACTTACATGTATACTTTAATTCTCAAAAAACCCCTGTAAGATTTATAAATTGCAAAGGCTCAAAACAATGGGTACATTTTCTCACCAAAAGCTTTCAGAGGTGCAAAAAAGTATCTGTAGAGGCCTTTAAGAAGAGGCTACTTGGTCAAGACAAAGAATTGTTCCCTAGATCCAACTGGACTCTTAAGTGACCTTTTAAGAACAAAAGAACATAAGAAGAGCCATGCTGAATCGGACCTCAGCCCATCTAGTCCAGCATTCTGTATCACACAGTGGCCCACCAGTTGTACACGGGGATCTTGAGCAGAAGGGAGGGCAGAACCCTAACCTGCTCCCGACCCCCCACAACCAGTACCCAGGGAAATCCTGCCTACCTCAACCAACTCCGAGGTGGCACTTGAATGTCCTTTTCAGTAACTACCAATACACTTGGTATCCATGAATCTGTCTAATCCAGCCTTGAAGTTGTTCAGGCTGACAGCTGTCACAACCTCTTCTGGAAGTGAGTTCCATAACCCAATGACCCTCTGGGTGAAGAAATATTTCCCTTTATTAGTCCTAATTTTCCTACCTTGGAGCTACAGGGAGTGCCCTCTAGTCCTAGTGTTTTGTGACAAAGAAAATGATTTTTCTTTATTCACCTTTTCTATCCCATGCATGATTTTATACACTTCGATCAAGTCACCTCTTAGACGCCGTCTTTCAAGGCTGAAAAGACCAAGGCGTTGCAACCTGATTTCATAAGGGAGCCGCTCCATCCCTTGGATCATTCTTGTTGCCCTTTTCTGTACCTTTTCCAGTTCCGTTATATCCTTCTTAAGGTGCGGAGACCAGAATTGTACACAGTACTCCAAATGTGGCCTTACCATAGGTTTGTAGAAAGTACATAGTCAGTGTAATTACCTTAATCTAGCTAGTATCAAGATGTTTTTGATTATGGCTCCTAAATTCCTTCACCATTAGTCATGCTGATATGGGATGATGGGTGGGTGCTGATATTTGAAACATTTGGGGAGCACCAGGTTGCAGGATATTGCTATCATGCACATTTCTTATGTATTAATAAGACATGTAATCTTTGGAAATGAAACTTGGCAGCTCCATTTCTAACATGATGACATCTCTATGCTAGGACAGATGGCTTTCGTTGGAAAAGAATGAAATTATTTCTTAAAAGATCCACACTACCAAACATTAGTGATGCATTTTTGATACAGTATAAAGGTTCTCCCTTCAAACCGGATTCTTCAGGGGTGTCTGGTTCTACTTTTATACAAAGAAAATATGCAGTCAGAATGAGTTGGCCATTAATATTATTTATTTATTTATAGTTCACATTTATAGACTGCCACTACCCAAAGGCTTGGAGTGGTTTACAAAGTATAAACACACAACTAAAAGCAAAGAAGTACAGCAATAGACAGCACAATAAAGACATACATAATACACAAAATCAGAACGGCCAGTGATATTCAATTGGAGTCTGTTGAGGGCTCAGTTTGCTACAGGTACCCAGAAAAGGGGAAAGAGCCGGGCTTGGTGGGGTATTCGCTGGTTTGGCCAGCGGGCGATAATGCGGTGCCATCGGCGGTTCGCTTGGGACTGGTAGAATAGATAGAGTTCCCAGAGGTCGAATAGGGCCTGATGGAATTTTCAGACCATTAATATTATCTTTGAGAGAATGGGAGGGGAGCGATCTCCCTTCAAACTTAGCCATATTCTGCCTTCCTAGTGGGGTATTGTTCTGGTTCCCCTGTGAGGCTGGAGACAGGGATCTTTTCCAGCACCCAAAACCCACCCCCCAAAAGGTTCATGATTTAAATGTCTTTTGTGTCCTTCGAGGCCTGCGGGGGCCATCTCTGTCCTTCTTAGGCTTCTCGGTTTGCAGACCTTTGAAGCTTTTATTGCCAGGAAAAGCGCTTGCTAAGTCCCTCCCTCGTCCAGGCGGGCTTCTGAGCGCTCCTGGACTTCCGCGTACCTGTGTGCCTTCTGCGCTTGCGCTGTGGTCTGGCACTCGACTGTAACGGAAGAGAAGACGGTGATGTGTGGGTGATGTCTTCCTTCTCCTTGGCATATTCAAGGACATGCACCATCTTGGGAATTCCCTCGCACAGCTGCTTCTCTACGAGGGAGAGGCAGTGGCGACGGTGCCGATCCACCGGTTGCTGCTGTCCCACAGCTGCCTTCGGATCCCTTCCCAGGATTGCCGAGACGTCCAATGGCTGAATTGGCAACAGGCCTCCTGGTGTGGGGATATGTCTGTCCACTTTCGGCTTGCGACTGCTAGACCATGGACAAGGTCTGGCCGAGCCACCATCAAATGGGCAGTCCTTTCCAAAGAAACAATCATGTACAAGTGAGTCTTGTGTGTCCTCCTCCAAGTCCAGGCAAACTGGCTCCGGTTCAGATCTCAGTCCTAAGTCGCACATTCTATCCGATGGAAATGCTTCCGGGTCCAGTCTCCAGACCCCTGCATCCGTTTGCAAATAGATATTATTTAGAATATGATGGTTGTATTTTCACTCCCAGGGAAAATAGCACTGCTCAGTCTCTCTGCTCTGTTCATAGGGTTAAGTTGGGGTTTATGGAAGAAGAAATATCCATATGTAAGCCATACAGATGACACCATTTGACTAGCAGAAAATACAAAAACACTTGGAAAGAACAGTGATCAAAGCCAAGGAAGAAACTGCCAAAGCAAAGTTTCAGCACAATATTAAGAAAGTAAAATACTGACCAGAGATGTTCTGGATAACTCTAAATGGTGAAGACATGAATGTGGTTGTTAAAAATTTATTCCTTGACTCAGTCAGAGAACCAGAAGAGCAACTCTGAAGATCCTCAAATGTGAAGGCATATCATCAAGTCAAAATCATCCAAGGCAGTGGCATCTCCCCTGTTAGGATATCAGCCAGCATACCAATGCCTTAAATCAAGAAATAGTTTTCTAAGATCTACAAAGATACTCACAGGAACACCTCAGCAAGTGAGAGTCTAAAAGTGGCAGGCTAAAACCCGGAACCTCAAGACATAGCTGATACCGAATGAGAGACTCCCCCTGGGCACACAGAAGACTGGATAACTTGAAAGGCGCTAAACAGATTGCGCTCTGGCACCACAAGATGCAGAGCCAACCTTAAGATATGGGGCCACAAAGTGGAGTCCATTACATGCAAGTTTGGAGAAGAGCAACCACCTATTACAATGTAGTCTGAGCACAATGCACAATGAACAACCTTCTTATAGCAATACCAGAGGCACTCCAGAAAGCTAAAACCTTCAGTTTGCAAGACCTGAGCAGGGTTATTGATAACTAGGTGGTGTTGAGATATCTCATACATAGAGTTGCCATAACTCAAAGTTGATATAAGAAAGAGAGTGAAAGAGCACAGTTGCTTGAGATTGGGGCCATTAGGATATGCACTATATGTCAGGGACATGCATTCACACATATTTTTAGACAGTGTGTAAATAATTCTCAAGAGTACCTATTCTCAAGGGCTATATACTATTGTCTACAAAATGAAACTTTATGTTTTTTTCCACAATTTTTTTTCTGACTTCCCATTTATTACAGAAAAATATATGAAGAGATAAAGTTAGGATCATTGAATAGTAGCAGAAGGAGATGTCTACTCGGAGTCACCCTTAACTTCCTGGCTGTAAGAATAGGCAATATATAAAGAGTGTGAAAATAAGTCAGTCCCATTATTTCCCACCAGTCTTCAATTGGGAAAACAAAGCTTCAGATTGGAATCGCAAATAAGTCTAAGGAAAGAAATTCACTCTACCACAAGTAGACCTGTCAGAGTCAGAATAACTCAGAGTTGTGGAAGGGAGAAAATTGTTCTTCCAGCTTTTGGTTACATTTAACATTCTGGGGAGGAGAAACCCATGCCAACTTAAGCAGCAAGACTGGAAGACAGACAACCAGAACAGAACCCCTTTGTCTTCTTTGCTTTTTTTCTTGTGTTTTTCCTTGTTCTCTATTTTTTCGTGGACAGAAGCCCAGCGTACTTGTCATTCCACTTTGCTCTGCCGGCAGCAATCCTTATAAGCCTCCAGTATGAGCAAAGAGAAACAACCAAGTGTGCTCCAAAGTATCCTGCTGCTATTAAGAGCTTGTGCTTGATTTAAAAAGCTCAGTCATGAAGTGGCTGAGCAAGAAATGGAGAGTGAAGCATAAGCTTCTTCTGCAGATTAGCCACTCTTAAAAAGAGATTGGGCAAACAAAGAGCTGTGCCATCAAAAATCAAAAAGAATGGGCATCACCTGATTTTTCTCAAGGCGGTAAAACTTAAATTCTGCTGTGCTGATTATTTGTTTGTTCTTTGTGAACATTCCCAGTCCCTGGCTTTTATTATTATCATTATTATTTATTATTTATGGTATTTGTACCCCGTAGCTTCTCACCCCCGCAGGGGCTCAGCATGGCTTACATTTGCAGCACTACAGGCCGCAACACTACAATCTGTATATATATAATAAAAAAGAATGTTCGTATGTATGTGGGTTTGTGGGTTTGTAGATATGTGCTAGCTTTCTTATTGGGTGCCAGTGAGGGAGTATTTGCATAACGCCTTTAATTGGCCAGCCAACACGAACATTCCGACACTGTAAACTGCCAGAGGGGCATAAGGCAAAGGCCTGAGGCAGTCAGGCATGGTGGCAGTTTAAGTCCAAAACACTTTGCGCGCCCCAACAATGACAGTACAACATCAAACTTGCCACACAGAACCCCCAAGACCCACTCTACATCCTGCTGCAGTTTGAGGGATGATGGGACTTGAAGTACTTTAACTCACATCCTTAGAGCATTGTGGCCCACACCACACATGGCACACAGAGGCCCAATGGCCCACGAATGATGGGATTTGCAGTACCTTCACCCAATTCACTTCCCACAGAACATTGAAACCCCTACAAATCACAAACCAGGCCCAAAATTGACAGTAAGGTTTCATTAACTTGATTTTCCTGACTAGGCATCAGTTATTGGGATGCTGTTTAAGGTCTGAATTGACAGTAAGGCAATCCAGTACATCCACTCATTTCCCAAGCCCGCTGTGACCCTCATCCAGTGACTGATCAGGACCAAACTTGGCACACAAAGCCCCCATGACCCACTTTACATCCTGCTGCATTTTGGAGGAGGGTCAACCACGGATGATGGGACTTGAAGTACCTTTACAAATTTCCCGAGACTGCTGCAACCCTCATCCAATGACTGATCAAGACCAAACTTGGCACACCATTAAAAACCACTGCATACAACAATGAGTGTCAATCCAGTCAAATCCAAAGGTACAATTTACATCTGCTGCCCAAAGGCCTGGTCCCAGAACCACGACTTTAGCTTTTTTCTAAAAGTGAGGAAAGATGGAGTCGATCTTATTTCATTTGGGAGTGCGTGCCATAGGCGAGGGGCCACCGCCGAGAAGGCCCTGTCTCTCTTCCACCAGCCGCATTTGCGATGCTGGCAGGAGCAAGAGCAGGGCCTCCCCAGATGATCTTAGACTGTGAGATGGGACATAGAGGCAGATATTTTCGGACAAGTAAGCTGGGCCAGAATCATATAGAGCTTTATAGGTCAATACCAGCACTTTGAATTGGGCTTGGAGATGGACAGGCAACCAGTGGAGCTGACACAGCAGGGGGGTGCTATGCTCCCTGTATGACGCCCCAGGTAGTATTCTGGCTGGCGCCCGTTGGACCAACTGAAGTTTCCAAACCGTTTTCAAAGGCAGCCCCACGTAGAGTGTGTTGCAGTAGTCTATTCAGGATGTAACCAGAGCGTGGACCACCGTGGCCAAGTCAGACTTCCCAAGGTACGGGCGCAGCTGGCGCACACGTTTTAATTGTGAAAAAGCTCTCCCAGCCACCGCCGAGACCTGGGGTTCCAGACTCAGCGATGAGTCCAGGATCACTCCCAGACTGCTAACCTGCGTCTTCAGGGGGAGTGTAACCCCATCCAACACAGGCTGTAACCCTATGCCCTGTTCAGCCTTTCAACTGACCAGGAGGACCTCTGTCTTGTCTGGATTCAATTTCAATTTTCTAGCCCTCATCCAGTCAAACACAACAGCCAAGCACCGGTTCAAGGTCTGGACAGCCTCCTTAGTAACAGGTGGGAAGGAGTGACAGATTTGGACATAATCTGTGTACAGATAACATCTTACTCCGAAACTCCCCCAACGGCTTCGTGTTATTTTACACCCAATAACAGGAAAAATATATGTGGCCTCTTTACATTTTCTGTGGTTATGGCTGGCACTGATAAAAGGGACTTTTTAGTTTTGAAATCAAGGACCTCTTCACGGGCCGTGCTGTTACGGCAGTAATTGGCATTGAAAGGGAAGGTATGTGAGGTGGCTTGTGGCACCCCGCATGCCCTTCCTCTTCCCCTCATCACATGGAGAGGATGGACAGGGTGCTTTGGTACCCTTTCCCTCCCTTTATCAGAAGGCAGAAAGGGCGACAATGTGTCTTCCTTTCCTCCATTACATGAAGGAATGGGGAAGAAAGTGAGGGTAGCTCTGTTGGAGTTATCCAAAATACACCTTCCTCCCCGTAGTCGAGGAGGAAGCACCTTTAGGTCCTTTCCTTCAGCTTTGGGAGGAAAGTGGGCAGGGCTTGCCGTGCATCGTGTGATGTCGCACAGTAGGCCCTGTCCTTACCGCAAAGCAAAGCAGCAAAATGGGGCAAAAATGCCCCATGTGAAGAGGTGGTAAGACTGAAACTGAAAAAAAATAGGCTGCCTATTGAGTTGTACTGAAATCCATCAAACCTCCTCAATTTGAAGCTTTTTCTTGCTTTCCATTGTGATATCTGGAGCTGTTGAAAGCATTCCAGGCACCAGAAATGAACTAACATAGGTACACTTGAAAATTATTTACACACTGTCTAAAAACATGTGTGCATGCATGCCCCTGACATAAAGTGCACACTCTCACCCCAATCTCAAGCAACTGTGCCTTTTCACTCTCTTTTTTATGTATTCAAGCATAAGTGTGTGCCACAGGAAGAAACCAAGCATGAAGACATTTCCTACTTTTAAAAAAAACCAAAAGCTGTCTTACTGCTATGTGAGATTACATGGCTTTTTGCAATTTTTTTGTCAGTACTTTTTCGCATTTTGGAGGTTTTTTGCGCAAATTTTGCATACACCTTTTTATTATTGAAATACTTTTAGGTGCCATAAAACATTTTCAAACACTTGCACAATTTTTTTCACTCCAAAAGAAATCCAGAATGTAGATAAAAGGAAGCTGTGCTTTTTCACTCTCACATGGGGCAAATAATCTCACAGAAGTTGCCTTTTTTCCCCTGGGTCTAAGTTTCTCTGTGTTTTTTCTTCTTCTCAAGGATGAGGAAACAGTATTCAGATATGATACTAAACCATAAATATGATACTAAACATTCCACCAGCTTTCTCTCTTCTCTTGTTCTGCCAAAAGATTATCAGAAACTTCCATGTCCAGTTTAATTATATTTAAAAATGCTGTTAAAACCCTAAAAAGGGAAAGTTTTCCTCCAGTCCATGAGTCTAATCCTATAGATGTTTCTCATCCAAGGTGCAACTTTTTTCCCTTGTCTTTGTTTTTTATTATTATTATTATTATTACTATTATTATTATAAAATAGTATTTATTGAAAATTTTCAAAATATCTTACATAGAAAAACAAACTTTCCATATAATATACATAACATAACATTTCAAAACAAAACAAATACACAAAGACAAATGAATATCCACTAACTAACACCTATATATATATGTTATCTTGACTAACTCGCTTTAGACCCTTCACCTACTGGTGCTGGGTGTTCCTTTCACATAATTCTTCTAGAATATATGCTTAATTCTTATAATCACAAAACAAATATACTGTATATATATCCATAACTAAGCGAGTTAGTCTACAACCTAACCTATATTGAGAGATAAGCCTAAAACGAACAATCCCGATTAAATTCCGGTCGCCATTCGTTGGTTTTCTTTATCTAGCGGCACGTTTCTTCCCTTTCATCTTATACAATTCATCTTAAACAATGGATGTTCCTGTATTGTAATGAAGAAAAAGAACTTAGCTAAATCTATACTATTTGTTTATAAGCATCTAACAGACTTAATCAAGTTTCACATTTATCTTACATTCATCCTTATCTTTGACCAGTCACTCTTTACTATTTTATCTTTTTCTCTAGCCCTAATTTTCTCTGTAAGCCAGTCCATATGAATTATTTCTAGTATTTTACTCTGCCATTCTTCCTTTGATGGTGATTTTTCAGATTTCCAATATTTCACCAGAAGTAGCTTGGCCGCCGTAGTAGCAATTATAAAAAATCTTTCTATCCATATTTTGCAGGGGTTTCTGGAGATCCATTATCTCTAATAGGAAAAGGTCTGGTTTTCTTTCAATTTCAGCTTTAATTTTTTTAAATTTCTTTTTTAATTAACTTCCAGAATTTTTTCGCTTTGGGACAAGACCACCATATATGGAAAAGGGTGCCTCTTTTTTCATCACAGTTCCAACATTTTGGATTTAAATTTTTGTATATTTTGGCCAATCTTTCTGGTGGTAAATGCCACTTATAGATTATTTTTATCCAGTTTTTCTGGTATGAAAATCCGGACATTTCCCTCACATTGTTTTTCCCTTGTCTTTGGACAATATACTATGTAAAGCCCAAGAAGGGTTTATACTGAAATTAGTTCTTGACTGCAGTCAGGCATGTAGCCAGGGGGGGGGGCTAAGGGGGCTTCAGCCCCCCCCAATTCTCAGGGTGATCCGCGAAAAGGCCTTACTGCTACATTATTTAAACTGTTACGTGCATTTAAATCATGATCTGATCACCATGCTCATTATATCCCACATTAATGGGGTTATTGGGATAACAATACAAAAGGTTTGCTAGGGTAGACCCTCTTCCACCCAGTCTCAGCCCCCCCGAACCAAACTCAGCCCCCCCGGAATCAAAATCCTGGCTACGGCCCTGACTGCAGTCATAAAGATTTTGCATAGAATAGGAATTCTGCTTTGCAGTTCAGGACAGCTTTGCAGAGGGCATTACCATAGAATAGGAGGTATGGTTTGCAGATTAGAAAAGCCTATTATAAGACAGATGCTTTGATCAGATTGAAAAGGGATAAATGCCTCAAAACTACATCTCCTGGATGTAGGTTACAATTAATTTATATGTGAACTAAAAATGTCCACATTCCTCTACAAGGCTGCACCAGAGCAAAAGAGTGAGAGTTCCTTAGTACTGTCTAGAAAGAATACATATCTCTATATTAGTAGTGGTGACCGTATGTCCTTAGAGGATATATGCAACCCCAGTCCAAGTTTGTGTCCCTCAAATGTCTTGATACTCAAGGCCTCTTCAGCACCCTGCTTTTCTATGTTTTATGGGAATTTATTTATTTATTTATTGTGTCAGAAGCAAACCAAGGGTACATTTGTAAAGTTTTTTTAAAAAAAAAACAGAGTTTAAAAACTTGGCATTATACTAAATGCCCATTGACCAGTAGGTGGCCAATTGAAGTGCCTCTGGTGTTGCTGTAAGAAGGTCCTCCATTGTGCATGTAGCAGGGCTCAGACTGCATTGTAATAGGTAGTCTGTGGTTTGCTCTTCTCCAAATTTGCATGTTGTGGACTCCACATTGTGCATCTCATGATGCCAGAGCACAGTCTGTTCAGCACCTTCCAAGTCGTGTACCCAGGGGGAGGAGTCTCTCATTTGGCTTGAGGTTCTGAGTTTTGGCCTGCCACTTTTGGACTCTTGCTTGCTGAGGTGTTCCTGTGAGTATCTCTGTAGATCTTAGAGAGCTATTTCTTGATTTAAGGCATTAGCGTGTTGGCTGATATTCAAACAGGAGATGGGCCAGAGATGTCACAGCTTGGTCCTTTCATTATTGGCTGCTACTTCCCAGCGGATGCCAGGTAGGGCAATATAATTTCTCCATTGGTATAGGGCATAGACTTCCTGTGATAATGCGGCATGTCTCATTAAGAGCCACTGTTTTAGCATAGTGAGATGTGTTCCACACTGGGCATACGTAGTTAGCAGAGTAGCAAAGCGCAAGGACAGATGTTTTCACTAAATCTGGTTGTGTTCCCCAAGGTGTGCCAGTCAGATCTCGTATGATATTGTTTCTAGCACCCACTTTTTGCTTGATATTCAAGCAGTGCTTCTTTTAAGTCAGAGCATGGTCCAGGGTGACTCCGAGGTATTTGTGTGTGCTGCAATGTTCCAGTGGGATTGCTTTCCAGGAAATCCTCAGCACTTGAGGATCTGTTCTTAAAATGAAAAGCACACGACTGTGTTTTAGATGGATTAGGAAGCAGCTGGTTTTCACTGTAATAGACAGTAAGAGTACCCGGAGCTTCAGAGAACTTCTGTTCAACCATCTCAAAGTTCCCTGCTTGAGCACGATCGTCAGCATAGATGAAACTCTCTGTCCCTTCTGACAGTGGCTGGTCATTTGTGTAAATGTTGAACATTGATGGAGCAGGCACACTCCACTGAGGTAGGCTGTTCTTCTGTTTTTGCCATCTGCTTCTTTGGCCCTGGAACTCAACAAAAAAGCTCCTGTTTTGTAGCAGATTTCCTATGAGGCGGATGAGGTGGTAATCCTTTGTGATATACATTTTTCTCAAAATGAAAAGCACACATACAGCCGCATCAATTTTAGCTCCCCCCACACACCCCAAAAGGTTGAAATCAATTGAGAATACAGAAATACAAGCTATATGTGTAATTTAGGGTGTGTCGCTATCATATTTTCAACTGATGTTTAGCCAACAAATGCAGCAGTGCACCAGTTGGAGATGGGAGCGAAAACTGGTCATATTCACAGTTGCTCACATCCACCATACTTACATTGGAGTTCTTGTAGAAAAAGAAATACTTGTCAGAGTCAATAACAAGAAATGTATGCCCAATTCTCCTACATATATCTACCTCCAAGGATAAATGAAATCAAAACTTATAAATTCTGCAAAACAACTATCAAAAGACAAGCTTCTCCATACTACTGAAATGAACTAAAAGCACTTGGGAGTTGAAAATGATACCTTTGCTTTTCCCTCCCCTGCATACGTAGGTGCTACAACAAAGTTATGTGAATAAAATTCTGTTTATTTTGCAATTCCAACTTTAAAGAGAAAAAAAGACCCTCAAACATTACTATTCCTAACTGGATTTATCTAAATTTTTATAGTCAATTGTGAATTCAAACCTAACGTATTAGTCGTTCAAGCTTTAATCTAAGCAGAGTCAATAAACACTTTCAACTATACATACAACCAAGGGAAATACAAACAGCTTGGAAAGTGTTGCAGATAATCAAAAGAATTTAGTTTGTTCTTAAAGCTTTTGAATCAAATCCTCAGAGAGCAGAAGAACCTACAGTTCCCATCGACTTCAGATGCAGTATAAATGGAAGCTGAACAGGCAAGCTGAGCAAAATTCCTCCTTCAAAAACACAACAATCCCTTACTTAGAAAAACAGTTGTGTTGGCACCATTTTGTCAACCTTGCTGACTAAGCAAATTTAACATAAGATTTTAGCATATGTGAGTCAATCTTTATTATTGTACATTACTTTATTTGGGAAAAACATATTTATTCTAACAATGGTAATCAGATCTTGGAAAAGCTCTTTTTGAAATATTTTGTATTTATTTTATTTATGTGTTCGATTTCTTGGCCACCACTCCCAGGTGGCTCGGGGCGGCTCACAATTCAAACAATAGATAATACAGTAAAACATTAAAAACATTAAAACATTACACATTAGGACAACAAGACATTAATACAGTGCTTGACTAGAGATTACTAAGCTAAATCAACTTGGTTTGAACCAGTTTAGAGTGTAAAAGCCTGCCGGAACAGCCAGGTCTTACAGGCTTTCTGGAAAGCCAAAAGGTCGCAAAGCGACCTGATCTCTGGTGGTAAAGAGTTCCATAATGTAGGGGCAATAATGGAGAATGCCCTCTTTCTCGTTGAGGTGAGGCGGTAGACTTTGGCACTCGGGATGAGGAGTAGATCTTATTTATTTTATTTATTTATTAATCGGGCTTCTATGCCGCCACTCCCTGGGGAGGCTCGGGGCGGCTCACAGGAGCCATGCAGGCACAATAAAAACAATATAAAGCACAACAATAGTTAAAATACAACAGATTAAAAATACAGAATAAGAATGGATTAAAAATCTGTAGTGCGACGCTTCACCACAGGTAACAATAAAAGCAACGGGCAACACAGGGCAAGGCCTACAGATTAAAGGCCTGCTGAAAAAGGTAGGTCTTGTAGGCCCGCCTAAAGGGGAGCAAGTCCTGAATAGTGCGTGTTTCTGCCAGGAGGGCGTTCCAGAGCGTAGGCGCAATGACAGAGAACGCCCTCCTGCGGGTAGCTGTCAGTCTTGCGAGCTTCACCGAGGGGACGTCTAAGAGGTTGGCGTCTTCTGACCGCAGTGATCTCATAGGGCAATAGGGGGAGAGACGGTCCCTCAAGTACGTTGGCCCCAAGCCGTGCAAGGCCTTAAAGGTAAGAACCAACACTTTGAAGGTGATCCGGTGCTCAATTGGCAGCCAGTGCAGGTCCTGCAAAGTGGGTGTTATGTGACTACCTGCTGGTGTCCCAGACAGGAGTCGGGTGGCAGAATTCTGCACCAGCCTGAGCTTCCGGGTCACCAATAAAGGAAGGCCAACGTAGACTGTGTTGCAGTAGTCCAGTCTCGAGATGACCATGGCTTGGACCACCGTGGCCAGGTCATTCCGGGATAGATAGGGGGCCAGCCGCCTCGCCTGTCTAAGGTGGAAAAAAGCTACCTTGCTGGCCATGGAGACCTGAGTCTCCATGGTCAGCTGGGAATCCAAGTGGACCCCCAAGCTCTTTACTAAAGGCGATGGGCATAGCGCCACACTGTCCAGGGTCGGAAGCTGGACATCCCCATCACCCGGACGGCCTAGCCACAAGATCTCCGTCTTCGCAGGATTCACCCTCAACCTACTGGCTTGCAGCCATCCAGTAACGGCTTTGAGGCACCGCTGGAAATTATCAGGGACGGATCCAGGCCTGCCCTCCATCCTCAGAATGAGCTGAGTGTCATCAGCGTACTGGTGGCACTCAAGCCCAAAACGCCGCACCAGCCGTGCAAGCGGCTGCATGTAGATGCTAAATAACAGAAGGGAGAGAATGGCCCCCTGAGGAACTTCGCAAACTAATGGGGAGCCCTCGGAGACCACCTCACCCCTCCTCACTCGCTGAGACCGATGGTGGAGGAAGGAGGTCAGCCATTTCAGGACTGTCCCCCTCACTCCAGCCATGGCCAGGCGGAGGTCAAAAGATTGATCTTCTGACCTGAGTGATCTCATTGGACAATATGGGATAAGGCGGTCCCTCAGGTACACTGGCCCCAGACCATACAAGGCCTTGAAAGTCAAGACTAACACTTTGAAGGTGATCCGGAATTCAACGGGCAGCCAGTGCAGTTCTTGCAGAATAGGCATAATGTGATGGCTCATAGGGGTGCCTGTGAGCACCCAGGCTGCAGCGTTCTGCACCAGCTTAAGTTTCCGGATTACTGACAAAGATAGGCCAATGTAAAGAGTGTTACAGTAGTCTAACCTTGAGATGACCGTAGCTTGGATCACCAAGGCTAGGTCACGTTGAGACAAGTAGGGGGCCAAATTCTGAGCCTGGTGGAGGTGGAAGAACACAATCTGGCTAACCATGGAGATGTGAGTCTCCATGGAAAGTCGGGTGTCCAAATGGACTCCAAGGCTTTTTACTGCTGACGACGGGCATAGAGCCATGCCGTCCAGGGTTGGAAGTTGGAGGTCCCCACTGCCTGGGCAACCCAGCCAAAGCATATCCATCCGCTGGATTCACCTTCAAGCTATTGGCTCGCAGCCATCCAGTAACGGCTTTGAGGCAGAGATGGAAATTATCGGGTACAGAGTAGGGCTGGCCTTTCATCCTCAGAATGAGCTGAGTGTCATCAGCATACTGATGACACTCAAGCCCAAAGCTGCGTACCAGCTGGGCAAGTGGTTGCATGTAGATGTTAAATAATAGAAGGGAAAGAATGGCCTCCTGGGGAGCCCCACAAATCAGGGGGGAACCCCCAGAGACCACCTCGCCCCTCCTCACTTGCTGTGTCCAGTTTCGGAAAAAGGAGGACAGCCAGTTCAGAGCCGTCCCCCTCACTCTGGCCCCGGCAAGACGGTGAGTCAAAAGATCGTAATCGGATGTATCAAACGCTGCTGTGAGGTCCAATAACACAAGCAGCGCCAATCCGCCTTGATCCGGGTGGCAACACAGCTGGTCTGTGATGGAGACCAGAACTGTCTCTGTCCCATGCCCCGAATGGAAGCCGGACTGGAAGGGGTCAAGCCAAGTTGTGTCTTCTAGGAAATATCTGCAAGGGATAAAAGAGCAACGCATGCCTTGGCTCAACCTTATGCACTTTATATACATATACTGTATAAAATACCATGTTTTTATACATATACATCACACATATACATTAGTTATTTCTAGAACCATGATGTGTATTTTGGCCTAAGGAGATCTGACTCTAGCAACACCATAATGTTAAGCATGAGGGGTTGATAGGGCTCTATGGTTCCTCTTTGGATCCAATGATTGAGGAAAGAGGACATTAAGAGGCAAGGCTGGCAACATGATGAACCATGTCTTATCCTTTGTTGGCTGCATAGTACAAGGTTTATTCTGTTTGGAACCTGCAAACCTTATGAGCATTGATTGGGCCCCCACAAGTCTCATAGATGGCCATTAAGCCTCCACAGGTTTTGCAGACCCAAAGTTGGTCTCCACAGGCTTTGGACATCCAACCTTATATGATGCAGATATCTAAAACACTATATGTTTACTCATTCATACCATGATTGATGAAAGAGGACATCAAAAAGCAAGTTTGGCTCTTTTGTCCTTTAAATATGGCCCTAAAGGCATTTCAAATATATTCACAACAATATTTTATTGCACATTTTCCACAAATTGAGCAGCAGTTCTTTTTGCATTTCAGCATTCAAACTACTCAAAAGAAGTGTAGCCCAGTTCACAGTGTCAGATGCCATAGTACTTCTCTCCAGTGCCTCCAATCATTAACTGAATAGCTGTGATTTAAAAGGCCAAGAATTTATGAAACTAGCATTCTATATATGCACCTCTGATTCCTATTAAACTACGCTAATGATTATAAAGAGATTTGTTTTGCAATGCATACAATCTTCTTAAAGGAAAATGTCTAGTGCCAAACAGAAACATGGTGGCTGTGGTGGATCAGCAGATTAAACTGTTAAGCTGCAGAACTTGCTGACCAGAAGGGCGGTGATTCGGATTCATGAGATGGGGTGAGCTCCCATGGTTAGCCCCAGTTTCTGCCAACCTAGCAGTTCAAAAACATCCAAATGTGAGCAGATCAGTATTTCCCAACCAGTGTGCCGTGGCACACTAGTGTGCCATGAGCAATCATCAGGTGTGCCATGGGAAATTGGAACCTCCAATATCCTTTCTTCCCCCTCCTGCTGAACACTTTTTCTTCTTCACTCGGGCTCCCTTCTTCCCAGCCTCACTTTGCTCACACTGCCACTTCTGGGGGAGGGAGGAAGACATGACCCATGCGGGCACTACTGCTCAGACCCGCCCCACGTCTTCCTTCCTCCTCTCCACAGAGCTCTCTGGATATAGGTGAACTACAACTCCAAAACTCAAGGTCAATGCCCACCAAACTCTTATAGTATTTTTTCTTGGTTATGGTAGTTCTGTGTGGGAAGTTTGATTCCATTCCATCATTGGTGGAGTTCAGAATGCTCTTTGATTGCGGGTGAACTATAACTCCCAGCTGTTGAGCAAGACCTTTGTGTGTCTTTCTGCCATTCCTGCCAGGATATCTATGTTGTGTTCATCGAAACAGGCCCAGGTTTCACACCAAGTGAGTGTATAAATACATTTAAAAACATATTAACTGTATGTATTACTGTGTTAGAGTGTCATTTTGTGTCATTTGGTTGGTGGTGTGCTCCAGGATTTTGTAAATGTAAAAAATGTGCCGCAGCTCAAAAAAGGTTGAAAAACACCGCAATAAGTACTGCCTTGTTGGGAATATAACGGCACTCCATGCAGTCATGCCAGCCACATGATCTAGGAGGCATCTATGGACAACGCGGCTCTTCAGCCTAGAAATGGAGATGAGCACCACCCTCCAGAGTTGGACTCGACTAGACTTAATGTCAAGAGGAAATCTTTACCTTTAAACAGCAACAAATTAGTATTTTTTTCCTCAAAATATGAGACAAACCTTGTCAGGCACATTTGTTTTTTTAAAAATCTAGCATATTTGATAGAAATCCAAACCTGAACCCTTTTGGGTGACATGTTAGTCTTGTGGTATGGCACTCTGTGTACGTTGGATCACTGTCAAAATAGAACAAGCCTCACTTTCCTTCCAAAATGGCTAACTTGCCCATTCTGATTCATGACCATTGCTGATACAACAGGGAAAATGGGGTCCTTCATTTATATAATGGTGCCTCAATTCATCCCTATTTGCTTCACAAACCTTTGGGAATATTCTCAAAACATTTAGAGTTGATTCAGTGTCGCTGTCAATGTTTGAGAAAGTCTGTAAAAGCATTAGACATGGTTTAATTGGAATGTTTCGGAGACAAATGGACATCTGAATGACTTCATCCAAGAAAAGAACATCAGTACACTTCCAGATCTAAAAGTTCTTATAAGAAATCACTGAAAAAAATCAATAAAAAAATAATGAAAGCTAAGGCTAACAAGTAACAACTATCACAGAAAATATATAGGGAAAGAGAAGGAGGAATTACACTATGTAACATGATTTTTGTTACTGGGTTATAAATGTCATTTCTTAATTGGTTCTATCATAAAAACATGGGAAAGGTTTATTAGACTGCAAAATCTTTGGGTTTTTTTTGGGACATCCTACAGCACATTTTGCTATAATTTTTCTGTGAATATTTCATAGAGTCTCAAACAATTCAACATAGTTTGTGGCAACCACAAAAATGAAGTTTCTGGAGTATAGCAACTACTTTCTAAGTAAATACTGCACAACTAGACAGAAAATAACACTTTCAAATTAGGAACAGAAAAGCACATTGTAGACACCCATCCCTGCTGAAGCACAATAACAATCCTGAATGGAGACTACTAAAATGATGCAAGGGAATGGCTGGTTGCAGGGGACTAGGTGAACTCCTGAATTGGGTAATTGATTACCTCTGCTGCAAACTATAACTTTCTCTTTTTTCATCATGTATGCCTCCGATGCGCTGATGGGTATCTCTCTTGGAAATGGGGGGAGGCCCTGTGAAGCAGTCTGAAATCAGATTCAGTGATAAATGTAATCTCTTTCCTGACCACAAACTGGTTCCAGGCATGGCAATCTAATCACTTACTTAGTGAAGCAGGTTCCTTCCAAACCCGCTACAAGCTGCATCATAGGGCCAGTGTAGAAAGTAGGGATGGATATCTCCGGTCATTATCCTTAGAAAACCGTTATTATTTCGTATTAAAATCAATTTAGACCCTAATTCGACCCGCGGCCAGCAGCCAGGAAGTGACGTTTCTAAATCGAAACTGGGTCTGCCATTTCCGTAAAGGGTGCGTTATTATGTCGTTTTTATTTCCGCCCTTCATTACCTTTAACCCGCGTTGGTTCTCAGCTGATGAGGGAACGTGGAGGGCAGCACCTCCACACTCCCTCGCCTGCTGACAAGCAACGCGGGTTAAAGGTAACACGCGTTGCTTGTCAGCTGGTGAGGGAGCGTGGAGGCGCCCTCCACATTCCCTCACCAGCCGACAAGCAACACGGGATACCTTTAACCCGCATTGGTTCTCAGCTGGAGAGGGAGCGTGGAGGGCATGCACTCCATCCCTCCTCGCCTGCTGAGAATCAACCCGCGTTAGAAATATTGCGGGTTGATTCTGAGCTGGTGAGGGGGCGTGGAGGTGGGCATCCCCTGCGCATGCGTGGCACCAATAACGAAATAATAACAAATTTCGTAATTAAATACAAATCAATTTTGAAATTTTCCCCAAAAAATTCAGGACATTTTCTATTTCGAAACAACAGCGGCTCCCCCCCCCCCCAAGTTTAGAAACAATTTTTAATGGATCAACCAGCCCTAATAGAAAGGGCCTTTTTTTCCCTTTCAGATTAGAAAAGAATTGCATCCCAAGATCTGTAATTGATTTCCATTAGATCAGCAAGTATATTTTATTCCCAATTGCACTCCCCAGCTTTTAACTGGAAGTGCTTATGCCATCCCTGCCTTTGACCAGTTGAATCCAGATGACACCAACACTGACTTATTCAATATAGTTTTACTCATCTATTTAAAGTGCCACGGCCTGGAACTTGGCTTATTTTCATTCAAATGGTTTCCACGTTACATGATACAGCGTGAACTTTGCTTTGGGCTATGAGTAAAAATTCTTTGTTATGCCCATATTAGTCCAGGACACCGCTTTTTCAACTACTTTATACTGTATTGGATTGGTTCCCAATTGGTATATGTGATTTGGAATTTTCTTTTGCAACCGGCACAGTGCAGGCCCCCAGGTGTCATATTTTTCTGGAACATCACAAGTTGAAGGGATTCACTCACATGCCTCTCATTCCTGGACAGTCTGAGGGTACAAGTGAAGAGGTTTTGTTCCACATCAAACCCCTATGAGAGTGCTAACCAGTGTCACTGGGAGAACCTGGTGGGCATTTTCAGGTTCCCTTCAGAAGTCATGATGCCTTGTAGAGACTTCCATTTCTAGTTTAGAGGTGAGAAGCATGGTAAACCCAAGTTATTTCGACCTTCCAGAACAGTGGTTCTCAATCTATGGTTCCCCAGGTGTTTTGGCCTTCAACTCCCAGAAATCCCAGACAGTTTACCAGCTGTTAGGATTTCTGGGAGTTGAAGGCCAAAACATCTGGGGACCCACAGGTTGAGAACCACATGTCCCATCCTGCTATTGTGTCAGGGAAACCTAATCAACAAAAAGTTATGACCATTATGACACTGTTGTCCAGCACCATACCTCAAGATGGGAGAACAACTGCTTAGCAACAGCTATGACCACATCCCCTTCCTACCCAAGAAATCACTAACATTGAAATTATAATAGATAGAATTAACCAGGAGAATTGTACTGTGTGGGAAGACCGAGACATCCAGTCAGTGCTGGCACTGAAAACATATTCACAAATTCTGAATTCTTTAAGTTTCTGATTTTTGCACCATGATTTAGTTTATGAATCTAAAATTTTCTGGTTATGTATGTGTAGATCCCACAAGTTCGACCTCTGGCCTACCACAAGTTGGGTTTTACCCCTCCCCCCACCTGTTGTTTTTTTCTATATTTTCACAAGTAGGTTAATGCAATGAATGGCATAATCAAATGTTTATTCCATCTGGAAATTGAACTTTGACTGCACTTAGATGCAATCTTCTCATTTCTGCAAAACGTGAGTATGAGGAAATGGTAACTCACTTGCTCACTTGCATATTTTCCAAAAGCTGCCTCTTCCATTTGGCTTACTTTAAGTCTGCTAAACCTTTGTTGCTAGATTCCAATTCTCATCAGTTCCAGGTAGCTCTCTATGTGGGGCTGCCTTTGAAGACTGCTTGGCAGCTTCAATTGGTCCAATGGACAGAAGCCAGGTTGATAACAGGAGTGGCACTCAGGGAGCGTACAACTCCCCTGTTGTGCCAGCTCCACTGGCTATCAGTTTGCTACCGGGCACAATTCAAAGTGCTGGTTTTGGCCTTTAAAGCTCTAAACGGTTCTGGTCCAACTTACTTGTCCGAACACATCTCTCTCTCTCTCTCTCTCTACGAACCATCAAGATGCTTAAGATCATCCGGAGAGGCCCTGCTCTCGGTCCTGCCTGCTTCGCAGGCGTGTCTGCAGGGACAAGAGACAGGGCCTTCTCAGTGGTGGCTCCTCGGCTTTGGAACTCCCTTTCTATTGACATCAGATCGGCCCCCTCCCTCCTGACATTTCGTAAGAAAGTCAAGACTTGGCTGTTCGAGCAAGCATTCACAGACGAACTTTAATTAATCAAGATCAAAGGATTAGTATGACGACGAAACGGAAACCAATTTTAAGATTGTAAGGTGAGATTTGTATTTTGTAGTTTTAACTGTTAATTTATATGGTTTTATATAACTGTTTTTATCTTATTATGATGTGTTGTATATGGGCACTTGTTGCCGCTTGTTCACCGCCTCAAGTCGCCTTCGGGCTGAGAGAGGCGGTATAGAAGCATAGCAAATAAGAAATAAATAAATAGCATTGCAATGGTGGTGAAAGTAATATAATGATGTCTAGTAATCATGAATGTCTTCAAAATTGAACACTGGTAGAATTGCTCCCATCAAACTTCTGTTTGTTTATCCATTTGGATAATCACATGATGCTTGTATAAATCAGAAAAGTTACTTTTCTGAAAGACATCTCCCAGAATTCCACAGGCCATGATGATTGCCGAAAATCTGGAAGCTTTATTCAATAAAGTAACGTTTTAAATCTCTGCTTTAGAGCATTCCTGGCTTGCACTCAATTAAGAATACATGCAGTATCCTGATAGAATATTTTTCCAAAGGCTGCCAGAAACAGATGTGGTACTTACTGAGCAGCTTTTATCCGCATTCCTTTTCCAGTGCTGTTTTTCATGTTTTCTTGCTGCAGTTGAGTTCAAAGATGCATGAGTTTGTTTGCGGGGGTTTAAAGCTAGGATACTCTGCAGATGGAGAAAAAGATATTTTCTTTTTAAAAGCAGAAGTTCAAAGTTCGGAATGAAGCAACTGAATATTCTCATTTATATTCTTACTTATCAAATTACTGAAGTGTATCACTTGAACACATTTTATTAAAAAGTAGAAACACAGCTCTGTGTGTATATAAAGATTAAAAGTAAGCAAGCAACCAGCCCGTCTGCCTAGTCTTTTCTCCTACAGAACCTGTGAATCTGGATTCTTCAATATTCAGAGGGTACAGATTTTGTTTGCCACAGAAATTATGTCTTGCCTAGATATTATTGTTCTACAACTATTTCCATTTCGGGTTCTGAACTATTAGATAAATCTATATGAAATGTGGCATCTCTAGCAGAACTGTGATCACTCTCATGTTAAGTTGACCCAGAGCAGGGGTGCCCACACTTTTTCAGCATGCGAGCTACTTTTAAAGGAAGCAAGTCACAAATATCTACCTGCGAGTGTTCCCCTCGCTATGCGCGCGCTCCCCTCACTGCCGTTTTCCGCCCACGCGGTGCTTTTACTGCCCACTGGGCATTGTGGGAAGGAAGGAGAATGAGGTGGGGCCTCTGGAGGCCCCGCCTCACACTTTGCCCTGCCTCTCTCGCTGGCAGCAGAGGTTGCACGGCTGCTTCCGGACAAGAGAGAGGCAGGGTGGAGCGCAAGGCGCTCCCTCCGGAGGCCCCACCTCGTGCTTCCTCCTTCCTGCAATGCCCCGCAGGCGGAAGAAGCACCGCAAGAGCAGAAGCCAGCAGCAGGAGCGCGAGTGTGCGCAGAGTGTGCACGCGCATGGCAGGAGCGCCCCATCCGGCTGGTGAGGCCCGAAGATCACTGGAAGAGGGCCGAAGATTTACTAGTAGCTCGCGATCTACCTAATGAGCACCCCTGACCCAGAGTAATGGCTGGATGCAGAAGTTGTGGTACAAATTCAGTAATGTGTCATATGATCTCCCTGTTGAGTAATTACAAAAAGGAAAGAAATAAAAATGCAAATCAGCAACAACAGCAGTAGCAGATCGGAAACCCCTTGAGCATAGCAGTAAAACAGGTGAACTTCAGTAATACAGGATCAGAGTCAAGTTTTATGAGTTATAAAATACTTGGTACTGTTCCATTATCCTGGAGGAGGCCACAAGGAGGTGCTAGAGGCCACAAGGAGGTGCTAAATTTTATAGGGGGGGGGGTGTAGGAGGATAACAATTTTTACTGTTTTCACTGGTTATCCCCCCCCCCCTCCCATATCATAAACTAGAGTTGTTTCCACGACAGGAGACAGGGCCGTAGCCAGGATTTTGATTCGGGGCTGAGTTTGGTTCGGGGGGCTGAGACTGGGTGGAAGAGGGTCTACCCTGGCAAACCTTTTGTATTGTTATTCCAATAACCCCATTAATGTGGGATATAATGAGCATGGTGATCAGATCATGATATGAATAAACATAACAGTTTAAATCAGTCTTTCTCAACCAGTGTGCCGTGACGGACCTCCTGCTGTGCCGCGAGAAAAGCTCTCTGCCCCCCCTTCCTCCCCCCTCCTGCCGAATTCCTGCTGCTTGGGGGAGGAGGAAGGGCCGGGCAGTGGCGAAGAAAAAGAAGAAGGGACTGGGGCGCCGCCTCCTTCGGCCATTTCCCCAGCCAGCCTCCAATCCACCATGACTCTCGCCCCTCGCTCGCTGAAGCCGCGTGGAGGAGCCCCGCCCACTGAAGCCCGTCCACCGCTCATGCTCCTCCTCTGTAGGAGAGCTGAAGCTGGGGGGAGGGGGCGGGGCATGGCGCGGCCTGTAGGAGAGCTGAAGCTGGGGGGGGGGTGGGGCATGGCGCGGCCTGTAGGAGAGCTGAAGCTGGGGGGAGGGGCGGGGCATGGCGCGGCCTGTAGGAGAGCTGAAGCTGGGGGGAGGGGGTGGGGCATGGTGCGGCCTGGCTCTGCCCCCTCCCCCGGCTTCGGCACTCCCAGCAGCTGCTCCAGCCTTGAGGGGACAGTGCCAAGCCAGCATTGTGCTGGCTCTGGCACCGCTGGCTTGGCACTGCCCCCTCAAGGCTGGAGCAGCTGCTGGGAGAGGTAAAGCTGGGGGTAGGGGGCGGGGCATGGCACAGCC
The DNA here is from genome assembly GCA_030556195.1 of Anolis apletophallus. NCBI lineage: Eukaryota > Metazoa > Chordata > Lepidosauria > Squamata > Anolidae > Anolis > Anolis apletophallus. The sequence continues at coordinate 120,902,176 of JARBWK010000005.1, read as the reverse complement.
TGGCTCCGCCCCTCCCCGGCTTTGGCACTTCCAGCAGCTGCTCCCAGCAGGCCACCAACCCCCAGCCGTGCTTTACTGTCTTAGAGTGTCATTTTGTGTCATTTTGGTTGGTGGTGTGCCCCCGGATTTTTTTAATGTTAAAAGTGTGCCGCGGCTCAAAAAAGGTTGAGAAACACTGGTTTAAATAATGTACCAGTAAGGCCTTTTCGCGGACCACCCTGAGAATTTCGGGGGGGGGGGCTGAAGGCCCCTTAGTCACCCCCCCTGGCTACATGCCTGACAGGAGACATGAGTGGGGGGAATATGAGGAAAACGGGAGGAAATGGTTTTACTCCTTCAACCCGACCCTTCCCACCTCATAAAATGGACTATCCTTCTCTCTCTAACACCCCCTTGTGGCTTTCTCCTGGATAATGGGACAGTACCAAATACTTTATTCAAAGAACTACATTACTATATGGGAAAGTTAAGGCCTAGCAATCTAACTCTCTGAAGCAGACACCTTGTCTTTCTCCATGCTCACAGGAGAAGAAGAAAATGGCAAACTCGGGGACTTGCCATATGAACAAAACTTGAGAGAGAAAGAGGTGTGTCCCTGAGAAGTATCAGTCTAAAAATCAAGAGAGAAAGAGAGGGAGAAAGAGGGAGTGGAAGAGGTAGAGAAAGAGGGAAATGGTGGAAGGGTTTTCCTTGCCAGCTGAAGGGTTTTCCTTGCCAGCTGACTCAACTGCCTACCTCCTTGGTTTTTTTTTTATAAAAAAAATCAATTTTTATTAAGTTTCTTGATACAATATAAAAATCAAAAAAGAAAGAGAGAGAAAAGAAAATTGAAAATACATGAAATAACAAGCATAGTAAATTTTTAACTAGTATATAGTTAAAATAAAAGCATGCAACAGCAATGCACGAAACTTTTGGGCTAGTCAGTGGCAAATCTATTCAATCAACTAGAATTGTTCAAATACAGCTTTGTCTACATCTTCTTATAAGTCCCGACAAATTGAGCATATTACCTAAAGTAAAATATAAAAGAGAAAGAAAAGACAATATATAAGTTCTAGAAGGTTAGTCCAGCCCTCATTTTTTTAAATCTCCTTGTTGATGACTATAAACTTGTGCAGGATGTGGTTGCATTCCAACACTCCCCACAGAAGCTGAGTAGTGAATCCACTTTATTTTGGTCATATTAATATGATTTAAATTCAATATATACTGATTATAGAAATGTGTTTCTTAGTGGTATACATAAAGTATTTTCTTATGGTTAAAACTAGACAGTATTTTGTGGTATTGTCATGTGGATTCAGTGTTGCAAACAAGTAAATAAATAAATATTGCTTTCTAAACTGCATTATGAAGTTGTCCAGTTGTCAAAAAAGTTCCACGCAACTGCTTCTATCTTTTAAACATGCATTTTCCAACCTGCTGGCCTGTGCACATGTTGACCAATGGCCTCATTTTGTTCCTGGTACATCTGAAAGACCCCCAAGCTGAGGCAGACCACCTTCAGATCAACCTCTTAGGTAGTGCATTTCAGCAAACACAATGATTCATATGACATATTTTGTTAGCCTTTGTGATGCCATGGGAACCCTCTTGTTTCTATAGCACTTTAAAAGAGTAAGACGTTATTCTAAACACTGAACAGAATGCCAATGACATTCAAAACTGATCCCCTGCTGTGAGGTTCTGATGTTAAATGGAGCAGGGCAGTTGACTTCACATCCATGGTTGCCCTCATGTCATTGCCATTAACAACAGTGTGTAGTTATTTAAAAATTTAATGTAGTTATTCACATACTGAAAAGAATATATTGATGCAAAATTAAAGAGATCTTCCACAAATAAAAGTTATGCAAGTAAAAAAGAAGTTTAGCCAGTGTAGCATCAGAAGCACTGTATACATGTGGGTGTGGGTGCTGCTTTTCAAGCCAACTGTCAACTTTTAGAGTACCCACAAAGCTACACCCACTAAAATCCCTTCCTGTGCACAAGTACCTTGTCTTCTTTACATCCAGTTATGCTATTCTTCACATAAAGCTTTTCGAGAAGAGTCTAACAACAATAGTAATAAAACCATAAGTACAAGTAAAATGCCTAATAAAAAGGAAGACGTGGCAGAGCACAAGAAAATTCTGGTGTGAAAAGCTCATAAACAAATAACAGCCCAAAGTCTTTGGCAGATAAAAAGGTTATCACTTGTTGCCAACAATAAAACAAAGACGTAAATCCAACTGTTAGTCTCACCAAAAGTAGATCCACTGAATCAGTAGGATTTACATAAGTCATGACTTAAACTTCTGCAAATTGATATATCTAGCTGTTGTTTTGTTGGGAATAGTAATTCCATTTGACCAAAGATGGCATTAGAACACAAAATCTGTAAATGAAATGAACGAAAACACCCATGTTTACTGAGACCTGCCATGGCTACTCTAGTCCAAAGTTGCTGTCCAATGAGAGGGGCAAGAAATTATTCTGTAGCTCCAAGGACAAAACATAATTACTAACAGTCCCGTTTTGGAATGTCAAATTCTTTCTAGTGTTTGCCTCCTTCATCTGGTGTTCTTCCTTCTCACAATATCCTTCTCTCTTATTCTTCCAGGAGCCTGTTCTGCTCTAACCAAAAGCTCTTCATTTTCTCTATGGAGTCAAAGTTAGCCTCTAGGTAGTATGCTTTCCCTCCCAAGAGAACAATCCGTTTACATTTCTTCCAGGTATAGTATCTCACATCCCCGAGAAAAGAAACCAATATGACACAGATGTGCCACATCGCTGTAGCAGCTTTGCCAGTGTCTATAGCTCATTGTTTTGGCCTAAAAACTTCCCTGCAAATGTCAATTTGCTCCTCTTATTTCCGAATTCCTGCTCACATGCTCAAAGAAAGTGGCGTCACCACTCAGTATTTGGATTTGCAGCACAACTGCTGCATCCAGCCAATAATCTGCATCAAGAGAACACAGGATTTATTGTGGGGCATCTTCGAAATTCTGGAGTGAACCTGCAGTTTCTCTTCTAGAAGCTTGGTGGTGATGTCATATTCCTGGTGATGTCATTACTGTTGTCAAGCCAGGAAACTTGAAATATGATGTCACCAGCAAGCGACAGCATTGTGCAGCAATGCACTAAATTAGTGGGAACACCAATACCAAACACACAGCACCAACCAATATTATGCCAACTGTTCCCAACTATAAGGCCTCAGGAAGATCAATTTAAACAAAGATTCAACTTCAAGAAAGGCAAATTGAACTAGATTCTCAGACGTATTCGATGACATTATCATATCAGCCACGCCAATCCCTGAAGAATATGAGCACTTTATCGAAATAGTGAAAACCTGCTCACGGGCCTCTATACCAAGAGGCTGCAGAACCTGGATAATCTATGAATGGAACAAATTAAGAACTTTGGTCCAAAAGCAAGCTGCTGGCTGCTGGAGCTGATGAACAACTGCACTGCATACTGTCAGATCCCCAAAATCTGGAGGAAAGCAAGAGTCATAGCCATCTTGAAACCAGACAAAGACTGTAATGATCCAAAAAACTATAGACCAATCTCCTTGTTGTGCCATCTTTACAGAGTTCTGGAGATACTTATTTTGCATAGAATTGTGGAAAAAATAGACCCATTTCTGATTCCACAGCAAGGCAAAAGCTGCACATCGCAAGTGCTGAACCTGACTCAGCACATAGAAGATGGCTTTGAGAGGCAGCAGATCACAGGAGCTGTCTTCATAGACCTGTCAGCAGCTTATGTTACAGTAAACCACTGCCTCCTCCTGAGAAAAATGTATATCACAAAGTATTACCACCTCATCTGCCTCATAAGAAATCTGCTACAAAACAGGAGCTTTTTTGTTGAGTTCCAGAAGAACATCCTGCCTCAGCGGAGTGTGCTTGCTCCATCAATGTTCAACATTTACACAAATGACCAGCCACTGTCAGAAGGGACAGAGAGTTTAATCTATGCTGACAATTGTGCTCAAGCAGGAAACTTTGAGATGGTTGAACAGAAGTTTTCCAAAGCTCTAGGTCAGGGGTGCTCACACTTTTTCAGCATGCGAGCTACTTATAAAACAACCAAGTCAAAATGATCTACCTACCCACTACAAAAATGTGAAACATATAACACAATATCTGCTTTGAACTGGGTTTTCTGAGTCCACACTGCCATATAATCTGATTCAAAGCAGATAACATGGGATTTTATTCAACTGTGTGGAAAGGACCTCAGACAACCCAGGGCCGGCAGCACTTGGGCCGTGTTGGGAGCCTGCGGGGCAGGACTGAGCCTTCCTCACACCCTGCCTGCAATCTACCAGGATGCCCTTCGCGATCTATCAGTAGATAGTGATCTAGCTAATGAGCACCCCTGCTCTAGGTGATCTTACTGCCTATTACAGGGAAAACCAGCTGATAACTAACCCATCTAAAACGCAGACATGTAGTTTTCATCTGAAGAACTGACAAGAATCCCGAGCTCTGAGGATTACCTGGGAAGGAATCCCACTGGAGCATTGCAGAAGACCCAAATACCTGGAAGTTACCCTGGACCGTGCTCTGACCTACAAGAAGCACTGGCTGAATATCAAGCAAAAAGTGCGTGCTAGAAACAATATCATACAAAAGCTGACTGGCACAACCTGGGGATCATAACCAGATACAGTGAAGACATCTGCCCTTGCGCTATGCTACTCTGCTGCTGAGTATGCATGCCCAGTGTGGAACACATCTCACCATGCTAAAACACTGGGTGTGGCTCTTAATGAGACATGCCGTATTATTACGGGGTATTTGGGCCCTATACCAGTGGAGAAATTACACTGTTTAGCTGGCATTGCACCACCTGACATCCGCCGGGAACTAGCAACCAATAGTGAAAGGACCAAGGCAGTGACATCTCTGGCCCATCCCCTGTTTGGGTATCAGCCAGCACGCCAATGACTTAAATCAATAAATAGTTTTCTAAGATCTACAGAGGCACTCGCTGGAACACCTCAGCAAGCGAGAGTCTAAAAGTGGCAGGCTAAAACCCAGGACCTCAATCAATGGCTAATACCAAATTAGAGACTCCCTCCTGGCCCCACAGAAAATTGGGCGACTTGGAAGGCACTGAACAGACTGCACTCTGGCACCACAAGATGCAGAGCCAACAACAAAAGACAGACGACATAGACTGAGAGAGACAAGGATTCTGGGATTCTGGGAGTCCGAGTAACTATGCATACCATGAGAGGGAACCCAGCCAGAAGCCAAATGTTGAAGGGGCAGAATACAAGGAACTCCCTCCCAGAGGAGGTGGGATTCAGGGAGATGATGGAAGAAATAAGAAATATCTCAAGAAAGCAAGACAGACAACACATGGAATTACAAAATGAAATCAAAATAATGAACCACAATATTAGAGAAGACTTAAAAGCAATGAAGGAATATCTTGAGAAAGTTAAACAAGACAATCAAAGGATGATTAAAACGCAGGCGAAATTGGAATATAAGACAGAACAATTAGAGACAACAAGTCAAAAGATCCAACTGCAGATGGAGATGCTGGAAAATAGGGCCCTGGAAAATCAGCTTAGAATCCGGAACTTAGCGGAGACGGAGAATGAAAATTTGAAAGCAATAATCACGGATGTTCTAGCGGAGCTATTAGAGATGGAGGCGGAGACGGTAGGAAATGAGATAGATAGGACATACAGGGTCTCTACCAGCTTCTCAAAAAAGAATAAAACCCCTAGAGATACAATCGTGACCTTTGCAAAAAAAGTGTCTCAGAGATGAGATACTTCAAAAACAGGCCAAAACAGCTCTATACTATAAAGACAAGAAGATCATTATCCTCAAGGAAGTCTCCCAACAAACCCTAGCAAAAAGAAGGAATTATAGATTCCTAACAGAGGAGCTGCAAAAGCGAAATGTAAAGTATAGATGGGAAAAAGGGGAAGGCATAACTGTCACGTGGAGAGAAACCAGATATTGGTTAAACACTGTGGAAAAAGCAAGGGCCTTTTTCCACCAACACATAAAAGATAGCAAGGAAGACCATGCCCAGCACAGTACCAGAAACCGGAAAGGAGAACCCAGAAAACAGGACGGGGAAAAATCAAAGACACAACAACAATGAGGAAGGGGAGTTAGAGGAGGAAGAGGAAGATGAGGAAGTGGTCAATTTCGAGGAAATCGACTCGGCAGGAGTAGTCATGAAGAGGAATCTTAAAAGATTACGAAAGTTCTCACCGGACAATTACCAACTAGTAGTACGGCAAGAAGAGATGCTCGAGGAGGACTTAGAGAACTCAGAAAACACATCAAAAAATGGACATTAGGATATATTCAAACAATATAAACGGCCTGAACTCCCCCGCCAAAAGAAGACTTACCTTTGAATACCTAAGAAAGAAAAACTATGAGGTCATACTACTGCAAGAAACTCACGTCGCTAGTCGACACTCGAAATATTTGGAAGCACCAAAACTGGGGAAATTATATTATGCGTCAAATGAAGAAAAGAAAAAGGGAGTAGCCACCTACATTAAATCAAACATACCGTCAAGGCTCGCCTTCAGAGACATGCAGGGAAGATTTGTAGGGACGCTCTTGGAAATAAATAATTTAAAGCTTTTGATTTGCAACATTTATTGCCCTAACGGCCCCAAGACGAAATTCCTGAGAGAGCTTAAAGCACAAATAGAAAAACAAGAACATGACGAGCTCATTGTGGCAGGAGATTTTAATGGGGTAGTGGACCCAGGGATAGATAGGTCAGGAAGGGTGGGCAACCCAGGGAGACAAGTCAAAAAAGGAGGACAACTCCCCAAACAATTCTTACTATTCCTGGAAAAAGCAAATCTAATTGACGTATGGAGACATCACAAAGGGACAGAAAGGGACTATACATTTCTCTCTGGAAGACATGGAACTTGGTCCCGCATCGATATGATGTGGGCCTCGGGCACCCTGTCAACAAGAGTAAAAAAGGTAGATATATTACCTAGCCTACACTCCGACCACTGCCCTATAGAAATGCACATGAAAGGAAAAAGGAGGCTATATAGGTGGAGACTACAGGATAGCTTAGTCAAAAAAGAAGAAGACATTGAAGCAATTAGAACAGTTTTAAAAGAATACCTGGAATTAAACGCAGGGGAAGAAACTAGTAAGAACACGCAATGGGAAGCCATGAAGGCAGTAATATGGGGACACTACATACAGCTCAACAGTAAAAAAAATAGAGCACGCCAACAGAAAACTAAAGAGCTAACAGAAAACATCAAAAAAACAGAAAATATCCTCAAAAGCAAGCCAAGAGATACAAAGGCCCTGAAAAACCTCCAAGCCCTCAAAAAACAACTACAGTTATTAGAAACAGAAAACTTAGAAAGACAGATGAGGTACGCAAGAGCTAAATATTTTCAAAATACGAATAAAATAGGAAAATGGCTGGCCTCTAAGCTGAAAGAAAAAAAAGCAAGAACGTATATAACAAAGATAGAAAATGAAGGAGATATAATAACTGAGGAAGGAAAGATAGCGGAGGCCTTCCAGAGATAAACAATTCTCAATGACATCAGAGATAAAGGAAAAATCCCCAAATCATGGGAAGAAGCAAATATTACTTTAATACACAAAGAAAACACACCCAACACTGCAACCAAAAATTATAGACCCATCTCACTGTTAAACACAGATTATAAAATATTCACAACTATAATAGCGGAAAGAATCAAAAAATTTCTAAGAAATTGGATCTCCCCCGAACAATTCGGCTTTCTACCCCAGCGACATATCAAAGACAATACCAGAATCCTAATAGATATATTAGAATATTATGAAAGGCACACGGAAAAAAACATAGGCCTTCTCTTCGTCGACGCGGAGAAGGCCTTCGATAAGGTCAGCTGGGAATTCCTAAAATTATTAATTAGAGAGATAGATATGGGCTACTACTTTCAGAATATAATAGAAGCACTGTACAATAAACAAAGGGCAAAACTAGTAATAAATGGAAGTGAATACATAAAACATATCAATATCAGCAGAGGAGTGAGGCAAGGATGCCCACTGTCACCACTACTATTTATTATGATCATGGCGGTATTAGTACAGGATATAAATAAAGACACACAGCTCGTAGGCACCCGAATCCCACCACAACAGCAATACAAAATCCGGGTATACGCCGATGACGTAGTGTGCTTTATTGAAAACCCAGTGCAAAATACAAATAGGTGGCTCAACAAGCTGGAGGTATTTGGAAACCTGGCAGGCTTCAAAATAAATAAACAAAAAACAAAACTACTAACAAAAAATCTAAAAAGCAGAGACAAACAGACTTTAGCAAAAAAAACAGGTATCGAAACTGTTAGCAAGGTAAAGTACCTCAGGGTAAACATCGCTGCAAATAACACAGCACTACTTAAAAACAATTATGAAGAACTGTGGGTTAAAATACGGAGAGACCTAGAGAGATGGAAACATCAAAACATATCCCTGTTAGGTAGGATAGCAACGGTAAAAATGAACATCTTGCCCAAACTGCTCTATCTGTTTCAAACGTTGCCTATCATTAGAACTGACTATCTTTTTAAAAAATGGAATTCGGCCATCAGCAAATTTTTATGGAGAAACAAAAGAGCAAGAATAAAAATGAAGTTATTAACTGATGACACAAACAGAGGAGGAATGGGACTCCCTGACCTCAAACTGTACTATGAAGCCGCCAACCTGGTCGCAATAAAAGAATGGATAACATTAAAGAATCAGAATCTGTTACAATTGGAAGGACACGACTTACGGTACGGCTGGCACGGCTACTTGTGGTACGGTAAGAAGTCGGTGGAAAAAAATTTCAGCCACCACATAATTAGAGCTGCCCTAATAAGAACTTGGGAGAAGCACAAACATAGGATCTATGGAAAGACCCCCCTGTGGATTTCCCCAGTGGAGGCGTTCCATAGAAAAGGGCTGACAAAGGGACCGTGGCCTACATATAAACAAATACTAACAAGGACGGCGAAAACAGAATGGGACATCAAAAACATAGAGGACTTAAAACAAATAAACACAAACATGACATGGCTTAACTACTACCAGATACACCAAATATTTCAAAAAGACAAAGTTCTAGGCTTCATGGAAGAGAAAGACCACTGGGACCGAATAATAGAAAGGCAGGAAAAGAATATTAGCCTAATATATAAGCACTTACTGAATTGGGCAACTGAAGAGGAATCAGTGAAAAAGTGTCACATAAAATGGGCCAAAGACTTAAAACATACCATCCAGTTGAGTCAGTGGGAGGAAGTATGGAAAAAAACCCTAAAGTATACAGGGGCAACGGACGTCAAAGAAAATTGGTTGAAATTACAATATAGATGGCACTTAAGCCCAGATAAGATACCCAGATTCAACAAAAGCATCTCCAACAAGTGCTGGAAATGCAATAAGGAATCTGGGACATTGATACATCAATGGTGGGAGTGTAAAAAAAATTCAAAGGTTTTGGCAAGAAATACATAAGGAATCACAAAAAATTATAAAAGTAAAGTACAAATTGGACCCCCAAATATATTTACTGGGTTTTACTGCACCAAATACAAATAAAAACCAGGATAGAATGCTTTTCCTATTGAATACAGGTGCCCGACTACTGCTGGGGAGAAAATGGAAGCAGAAGGAAGCCCCAAGTCTGGAGGACTGGTTATGGAAATCCATGGACATGATACAAATGGACTTACTATCTCAGAAGCTGAAAGGGAGGAAAGAGAAAACTGACTGGTCGAGCTTCAGGGAATACATGCAGAATAAAGGAATACCCTTCTTAATTAATATAAAGGAAGTGTAACTGTAATTACAAATACCTCAACTTATTGCTTGATATAGCTTATCTCTTTTTCTTTACGTTTGTGGAGAAGTGTGTAACCTATAGGGGAACCTATAGCAAACAACATGTAAACAAACCTTTCGGGGATATTGGGAAGTCGGTTTTATAGATGTCGCCCCCCCCCTCCTCCCTCATGTGCATCCCCTACAGCCCCTACCCCCACCCCTAATCCTTTCCTCCCCACCCTCCCCCTGCACCTGCACTGTGGACGGATATAACGTTTCTGCCGTCATTGCACAAAAAAACTCAATAAAGATTTATCTAAAAAAAAAAGATGCAGAGCCACCTTGGGGCTACAAATGGAATCCACGACATGCGAGTGTGGAGAAAAGCAAACCACAGGCCACCTACTACAATGCAACCTTAGCCCTGCTACATGCACAATGGAGGACCTTCTTATGGCAACACCAGAGGCACTCCAAGTGGCCAGCTACTGGTCAAAGGACATTTAATAGAATATCAAGTCTGCAAACTTTGTGTTTTGTTTGTTTGTTTGTTTGTTTTTAATGCAATACAACTGTTTGGTTCATTCCTGACACGATAAATAAATAAATACCCATGCTATGCAAGTTCACTTTATACAAGTTCAGTACAAAAGGGGTTAGACTTGTGCTACAACACTGTCTGCCACAATAATACTGGCAGTTTGGTTCTAACTTACAGAATAGGCATTCATAACATGAAAAGGAAGTACAGTCATAGAACCAAATAGCCCAGACTTGGGCAAAACTTTTGTACAGTTGTGTGACCAGCTGCTGAAATACCACAACGGGTTTAGAGATTGGTTTTATAGACAATTTTGATAGCAATTAAAATGCATAGACACTTTTATAAATCTTTAATGCATCATTTGACAAATGTACTACAAAACACGCTGCAGCTTTTGAGCTGAATATTATATTACTAATATGAGACCATAACAGATGTACTCCTTTGAGTATGACACCATTCGGTTTTCATGTTGTGCTTCAAACTTGGAAGAAACCCCATGTTTACTACCTTTAGAATGCTGTTAAGATGACTCCAAATGTGAACATTTTCTGAAATACAAGAAGTTTGTAATACAAGAAGGACCAAGGAACTGTGGTTCCCCATATGCTGCTGAACTATGATTTCCATATCCCTGGATATGTTGGCTGAGAATGGAATTGGAATATAACAACAAGACCAACTAGAAGGAAAACCAGCAATAATTCCCCTACTTCCTGCCACCATTGATTTAAACCACTTAATCATGCAAATTCCTTTCCTTTTCAGGCAAATGTTCAAAACTAATACATGTATCAGGAACATTAGCTGTCAGCCAGAATCCAACTGTGCACATTGTAATGCCAGACAACTTCCTCTAGAAACAGTGGCATGCCTCCTTTCTCTAGCCCGCACTCCACACTCCTTACCCTACCATGCAGTCTAAAAATTTGCTCCTTGGGGCTGTAGAAGAAGGGGAAGGGAAATATTTTGTTGGCATCAATAGATCTTGACCATTATATTTAAGTTGCAAAACCCCTGCAGCCGTGTTTGTGAGCTCCACATTTAGACAGGAAGATTTGCAACCCAGTTTGACACAGACATAGCAGATGATTTAGAATGGTTTGTTTTGCACAGAAATAAAGCTACTCAAATTGATTGAGAGAGATTTACATAGATGAGGAAAGGAAAGGATAGGGATGCCTTTTTTTTCTTTTCTGGCAGGGCTCCTGGATCTTTAATAGCTGCATGAGAAAGAAATTAAATTATTGACCCCGAAAGCAAAAAAAAAAAAAATTCCAAGGAAGCACATATGGAAATTGGTATTTCTGCTGCACAAACTGAAAATATCACTCAAATTAGTAAGTTAAATGCATTTGATGATGGCACACAACAATCATGGATGCAACATAATTATCCAGCATGGTATTTCATCATTTCATATTCTGTCGTTTTCTCATTTAACAATTGGCCCGCCACTGGAGGAAATGCAAGCTCACAGCACCACTTTCCTAGATCATAGGAGAGATCTTCATTCCCATAAAGATGATAGCAATGCAAAATGATTCTGAAGACTGACAGCTTCCAGTCATTATTCCAAAAATTAATAAAAAGGAAGCCTACTTTCAGGAGTGCTCCTGTCTCTCTTTCCACCACTTGTGTATTTATTTTTGTTGTCAGTGGGAACACTAATGCAAGCTTAACTCACAGCAAGGTCCAGTTAAATAAATGGCTAACAGTTGCTGCCACCATCACTACCACTGTAACAAAGTCCATAGTGTACGAAGTCCATAGTGTAAGTCAATAATTCAGTGACTTTTTGAATGAAACACAGATTTTTGGATTAAAAAATCATTTTATTTTTCAACGTAGTCTCCTTTGAGCTCTATACACTTTGTCCAACATTTCTCCAATTTTTTTATCCCTTCCAAAAAATAAGATTTGTTGAGGTCATTAAAATAGGTATTTGTTTGTGAGATTATTTCATTGTTGGAGTCAAATCTCTTTCCGCCGAGCCATTTCTTCAGGTTTGGAAACAAGAAATAGTCACTCGGGGCTAAATCTGGAGAATAGGGCGAATGAGGGAGTAATTCATATCCCAATTCATGGATTGTTGCCATGACAACTGCACATGTGCGCACACTTGCATTGTCCTGGTGCAAAAGAACTTTTTTCTTGGCCAAATGCGGTCGTTGTTTTTCAAATCCTAATTAAATCGACCCAATAAGTTGGTATAATATTAGCCATTGATTGTTTTACCCTTTTGAAGGTAGTCAATGTGGATTATACCGTATGCATCCCAAGAAACAGTCGCAATGACTTTATTGGCTGACAAACCCACCTTGCCCTTCTTTGGCAGCCAATTCACCCTGAGAAACCCACTGTTTTGACTGCTGTTTGGTCTCTGGTGTGTTGTGGTGGATCTATGTTTCATCCATGGTTACGAAACGGCGCAAAACCTTGCGGTTCAACAATGCCAAATACTCCTGCGAAATTGTCATTTGTGGTTGATTGTGAGCAAACGCCGCACCCATCTTGTGGAAAGCTTTCTCATACCCGAGTGAACATTTCAAATTGAAACCACTGAGCCATGTGGCTTCCACAATCTCTCACACTTTCAATCTCCGATCGGCCAACACCATATCGTGATTTTTTTCAACTGTTTCGGGTAGAGACCTCAATTGGGCATCCAGAACGTTCGGCATCTTCCGTGCTTGTACAGCCACAACAACATTCAGTAAACTACTTTTTTACCATTGAAATTGATGGTGCAGAGTCCCCATAGTATTTATCAAGCTTAGCCTTGGTTTGAGTGATGGTTTTTTTCCGCAAAAAAAAAATGCTTAATGAGCACACAAAATTCACTTTTTCCATTCTCTTCAAATCACGCGGTAGTCTGCTATCAATGGCTGTCAAACACAAACTAAATGACGCAGCTTGTTCAAATTTTGACAGGAGTCAACTGACAGATGCCTGTTGACAAGAGCAGTGTTGCCCTTTCAGTTAAGCGGCGGGAAATTCAAAAAGTCACTGACTTATTGACCCGCCATCGTATTTATGCCCTTAGGCATAAGTTCTCTGTCCTTAGGCTTACAATCTAAATAAAATAGGAAACACATGGGAAAGGGGGTGACAAATACTACAAATACTAGCTGTTCTTCTCTCTCTCTGGGACCAGAATAGTACAGAAATCTACTGTTGGGGACCCTTACACACAACACAATAACAGCACTATGTTTTCACTGCAACTGTATGGGCTGCATTCAATGGGAGACATAGAAATTGTAGTGCAACACTAGAGCTCTCTGGCTGAGAATTCTAAGCATCCCTTCCTAACCTGCAAGTCCCATGATTCCATGGAAAGTTATCATGGCGGTCAAAGTGGTATCGACATGCTATATAACTCCATGATGTGAAAGAGTGTAACCTACTGAGAAGCCACAATTTTGAACCTGTATTCCCTTTATACAACTCTTAATCTTTAAACTAGACATAGAACTGTCTGCATTTCAAATAAGAAACTGCAGGATAGGATAACTTGGTCATTTAAGTGCTATAAGAGCAAACATATTTTAGCTATGGTTTTGTAAAACTGTCAAGAACATGGTCTTTCTGCCTTTCCTTTCTCTTTTTTATGAAAAGAAGTACCATACTGAAAAAGCAAGATTCTGACATGAGAAAAAAGAAAGTCCATAAATATGTAGTTGCTGCCTAGAAATTAGATCAGAACCACCTCAATATTACAGAAATCTCCCACATTTTTATTTTATAAAATCCAAATGGTTTTCCCCATTTTCAACAATAAACAGATACTAGCCTTAGCGTAATATCGTATTTGGTCTCTATTGCAACCTGTGTCATCAGTCTTCAACAGTGTTTCCCAACCAGTGTGCCATGAGCGATCATCAGGTGTGCTGTGGGAAATTGGAACCTCTAATACCCTTTCTTCCCCTTCCTAGCAGCTCTTTCTCCCTCTTTCCCTCCCCAAAGATCCTCCCCGAGGCAAAGGAAGGACTCCGCCGAATGACAGGGCCAGACCCGCCTTGAGGAAACCTTCAGGAGCCTCAACTCACCATGGCTCCAGCTCCCGCTCAGGGCTGCTTCCGCCTCCCAATGCTCCCAAGTTCACTCACTGCCCAATTCACCGATATGAGAAATCCAAGCCAACGCAAAAACGCCAACTCAATCACTTCCGTCCAGTGCTCTGGTTTTGCGGAGGGAGGAAGTGAAAGAGGCCACACAGATCTATGAAATGTATAGACTACCCATTCACAGATCTCCAAGTAACAAATTGAGCCTCTCCACTTGGAATTTTTTTATACTATTTTACTGGATTTTCAAGAGTCCCCCCGGAACTGTTTCTAACAGCTTCGTGACATCCATAGTTAACTGAAAGCAAGTTTCACTTAGGGTGAAATTTCACAAGGGTCTGGAGAACAAGCCCTATGAGGAGCAGCTTGTAGAGCTGGGCATGTTTAGCCTGAAGAAGGCTGAGAGAAGACATGATAGCCATGTATAAGTATGTGAGAGGAAGTCATATATATGTTGTGTTCATCGAAACAGGCCCAGGTTTCACACTGAGTGTATAAATACATTTTTAAACATATTAACTATATGTATTACTGTGTTAGAGTGTCATTTTGTGTCGTTTTGGTTGGTGGTGTGCCCCAGGATTTTGTAAATGTAAAAAATGTGCCATGGCTCAAAAAAGGTTGAACAACACTGGTCTACTACATCTGCCCAAAAACAAATCAAAACAAAAACTCTCGTAAAGTTCTGCCTTTTCCTTCTATACCATAGCTTTATGATCACTTTAAAATTCTTGATTGATCCTCTCTATATTGTAAAATGTTTTATACGCTTTTGTGTGTGTCATTGGGAAGTGAAAGCCTTGCAGGGTAGAATTCCATTAAGTCATACGAGATCTTACAAAAATGCTTCCCTGACACTATGACACATTTAATGTAAAGCAGCTCCAATTAAAACTTTTGAAAAGTCAAACAAAAAACCTTGAAAAGATTCACTGGCAGAAGATGATGGCCTTTTCCAGTTATCCTAACCACCTGCCTCTGAAATCAGCATTGTTTCATACATCATAATTTTCTCATTTCAAGTCTTGACGTGTTCTAGGTGCCTTTCAAAAGGAAAGGATGATTAATTAAAAAGAGAGAAAGTTATTATGTCAGAGAAGTCTATTGAAGGCCAAGAAAACCGCCCATCTGAAACTAAGCAGAAGATGGGCAAAAGTCAGGCTGAGTATATGCCACAATTTTCCAGGCGCACCACAGAATACAATAATAGGCAGTGGCTGCAGAACTGGCTTGCTGACAACCTCAGATTTCACATTGCATCCTAGTACTATACTTGCAAGCAAGTTTGAAATCACATGATCAGTGACTTAATAAAAAACCAGAAGTCACAGAAATAGCTCTGCAGTTTTGTATGAATATTCGGTACCTACACCAAGAGGAGTTTTTAAATATATTGCACTTTAATTTGAAAGCTACTTTAAGTTCCATTTTGGGAGAAAGGTAAGGTATAAATAAAATTAATAGTAATATGGCAAGTCTATGTACAGTGAGTACATAGACTTTTGTCACTTCGATTACTCGTGAATTTGATTATATTATCCTTAAGGACCTCCTCACATAGATGAGGTCCAGAATGTGATTTGCCAGCCTCCATGGCAAATTGGGGTAGCAGCAGGGCAATTTCAAAACCATGGTTGGCAGCTGACATATCCTCATCACAGTTCCCCATCACATGTGAGAAAGCGTTGCCACACGGCTTAATCCCACAGTACACCCATTGTTACAAATGGAACACAGAGAGGCTACCGCGTTGGAAGTGCATCACCCTACCATGCTGCCATCCCAGTTCACCCATAGAGCCTGGTCAGAAGTCAGCCTACATCATGGGCAGCATGGGGCTCCATAAGTGAACCAGGACAGAAGCATCCTAGGACACTTTTTTCATGTGTGATGACTCTCTAGGTCAGGGGTGGGCAATTATTTTTTCCAAGGAGCCACACGAGAGCCAAAAAATATTATGGAGGGCCGCACCTAAAGGCTGAACTACATTCTAATCTACGTTATTTATTTATTTATTTATTTTATTTACTATATTTACTACATATTACATATCATTAATATTAACATATTAATATATCAAGAAATATTCATATATTATTACTATTAATATCATAATTATTATATTATAGTATATATATAGACATTATAATATATTGAAATTATAATATAACATTATATTATATTATATTATTTATTATATTATTATTAAATTATTATAAAAACATAATAAAAATTATTAAAATAAAATGAAATGAAATTCAAGAAGACAAGGTGCAAACCAAGATAGAGGCTGACATCCTCAAGAGAGGAAGGATCCCAAGATGGAATGGCCCAATGGACCCAGCCCAGAGGATAACAAAGCAGACCCAGCCACCACCGCAGCAGAGCAGAGCATAGCAGCAGACGATTGGAGGCTGCAGGCCTCCGCCCGCTCTCATCCCCAGCCGTTCCCCATCTGATCGCCCTGCCATGGAGTGCCTGCCATCCCGGCTTTGGAGTGTCTGCCATCCCGGGAGGCAATCCGGGCCTGCATCGGGAGCAGTCGGCGAGCTGCGGCAGGTGATCGCCCTGGCTAACCGGAAGATGATCAAGTCCGATTGTTCCAATTGTTCTCCGGAGCGGCGGGCTGTCTGCCGATGCAGGCCTCACAGCCCGCGATGTGATGGCAGCAGTGGCATCCCTTCCTCTTGGCCCCGCCCCCAACGCCCCCAACGCCCTTCTCCCTGGGCCGGACAGAATCGGCTGCCGGGCCACATCCAGGCTGCGGGCCGTAAGTTGCCCAGCTCTGCTCTAGGTCCTCCAGGGGGAATCTATGTTCAACTTCTGCTGGGCTACAGCCTGGAGGATATATTAATAGTGGTCTGCTTGCCATAAAAATGGTACATTGACACTATGGTTGCCAAATCACATGCCCTCACCCTAACTCTCCATTTTTCCTGTGTTATCTCTAGGCCGAAGATAAAGATACAAAAACTTCAGTTGTGTGTGTGTGTGTTTACCTTCAAGCAACAGGAAAGGTTGGAGTGGAAATCTAGTACTTAGTACAGATACAGCTTGTGACATTATTTTTTTTGCTACAATTTGTAATGACTCTCCATGGAGTCTATGTCACTTAGTTAACTTGTTTCTTCCCATCCAAGTTATTCTGGTGCCAGGGCCGACACTCCACTCTGCGTTCATTTTCAGACTAGAAACAAGTAAGTTAGATTTTTTTTCTCCACCATTCTTTTCCTTGACCCCTACTGATTTTCACACTTCTGAATTCCGTCTTCAGAAACTGAAAGAAACTGAGTCCAAAGGCTGAACGTGAAAGGAGAAAAACATGGAGACATTTTGAGAGCCACTGAAAAGTGGGATGAGAGAATTAATTGTGACCTTCCCTGTCAAACTGAGATAGTGGGAAGTTATGGGGAAAACAGCCACTTGATTGAACCTTAAATAATAAAGTGGACTTTAGAGTTTATGCCAGGAGAAGGTTAAATGTATCAACTTGACATTCTTTTAAAAATAACACACTTTTCACTTTATCCTTCACAGCAAGCAGCATTTGGTATACTACAAAGTACATCTGTCTCCCAAGTGGGAACAATCAGAATACATGTTATTTGTTTTTTTCCAAAAGTAATGAGCAGATTAGAACAATTAAGCTAAGTATCTTAAGAATTTTGATCCAGAGTGAGAAACAAGTATGTAAGAATTTTCCCTAGGCATCTGTTTTATTTGAGCTTGAAATTAATCTTATGATCAGGCAACAATGACTTGAACAATACCAGTAACATCTAAGCTTACTAATATTTTGCCTGGCCACAAAAGGCAGCCGGAACTGCTTAGCCAAAATGTACTAGAGTTGTAATGGTAAGGAATTGCTCAATTTGCTTCCATAACATTACATCCTTAGCACTACATTATATACATTTTTATTCAGTCAAAGTGCAGATATACAGTACAGTGCATTGGGACGGGGAAGGTAGAGAAGTTAAATTATCCAAATCTTCATTTGCTGGTTAGCTTATACTCCCGAATGAAAGGATTTAGATCAGTATCTCAGCATCTGTTGGAAGATGTTGCCAAGAAAAAGGATGAGATCCTCTCCTTTTTCACCAATATCTCCTGTGACATTTCCAAACTATCAATGCTAAGGAAAAGGATGTCTGTTCCTCACCTCACACCAAGTATATGAAGACATGGGGCAGATAGAGACTGTGCCACCTGTTCTCTTTTCAGGGATGTTGCATGTAATATTTTGTGCAGGATTATTTTTTCACATCCTTCCAGCCAAAGTAAGAAGCCAATTGCTAGCCTCAAGCTGTTAATGGGATTTGCCCAGACCTGATTACCATGGGGGTGAGCCTCGTGGTTTTTACATCATTAATGCTCTGTAGCTTTAGTTCCAGTAATGTCATCAACACACAACTTGCTTCCAGCATTAACTTGGACCTATATTCATAGCTACAAAAAACTGATTTACATCAAATCAGAATTCCATTAAACCTAACAGAATGTATATTAGCTGACAACATGCAATGGCCCATTAGTCTTCAAAATGATGTTCCCTCATATCATGTCAGACGATTGGTCCATCTACTTCTATGCTGCCTATTCCAATGAGAAATGGCTCTCAAAACACATCTTGTGGTATTGTTTCCCATCATAAACTGAAAATGTGAAGGATGGATTGTAGGATCTTCTGCAGATAAACCATATGCTATTCCACTGAGCTACTATTATGTTTCGATGCTCAATGGTACCTTGATCATCCATATATCTGGTATTCCTCATGATAAAGTCTCAATAATAATGGCAATAGTAGTAGTAGTAGTGTGTACCCCACTTTATATCTCGAAAAAAAGAGTTATCAATTAAGGATGTTTTATAAAAACACTAGCTTGGGGACCCGGCGATGCCCGGGTGATTTGAGAAAGGCATTGTGTGCCAAGGTTGATCCTTATCAGATGTTTACGTGGCTTGCAAAAGGGGCCACAGTGTTGTTTGGGAAGTGAATCAGGTGAAGGTACTGCAAATCCCATCATTCGTGGCCCATCCTGCCCTAAACCACACCAGATTGTGAAGTGGGCCATTGGGACCCTGTTTGCCAAGTCTGGTCCTGATCCGTCATTGCTGTGGGCCGTAGTGGCTGACTGCCGGAGGCCTTTCCTTTTCCCTCTGAGTCGCCTTCGAATGTTGGAATGTGGATGGCCAATTGGAGTCCTTTATGCAGATACCATTTCAGTGGCAACCAATCCCCTCTGTCTGGGGCCGTAGAACGTTGGAGTTCTGAGGCTGGCCAATCAGTGTCCTTTATGCAAATAATCATACAGTGGCAACCAATCGAAACACTGGCACATATTCCTCCCTCTGCACCACCACCCGCAAATACTGACTTTTATTATATACAAACATAGATAGATAGATAGGATTATCTTATTTGTTGGCATGCCTCCAGTGATGGGGGGATCATATACTGTAAATGTATTGATTAATAAACAGGATGAATAGAAACCTTACTATCTGGGTTAATTGTGGCCATCAAAATCTACCTGGGATGAAATTAAAAGTGCCTGGTTTTTCAGGACATAAAAGAGTTGGGTCAGAAAATGAAGCAATTTTATTTTTAGCATGCACCCAAAGCAAAAAAATCGCAAGAAACAATGTCTCCTGGAGCTCTAGAGTCAACACGTCTACTCTCTCTCTCCCCACGGATGCAAACATATGTGACTACAGAACAAATCCACTCTGCATGCAGTTGACTAAATGTGGATTCAAAACACAGCCTTAAAACAAGTCCTAAACCCTCTGAGCAATTTGGTTTGACACAGAACTGATCATATTTGATAGGGCTCCATAGCTCATTATAAATAATTGCTTTCATAAAGTGTATCTGATTTTTTGGAGCAGCATATTAGAAGCAGGGGTGAGAAGAGACTCAAGTAGGATTAATTGAACAAATTTTGCCATGGGAAGCATGAACAGAAGTTCTCACTGGTTTGCTCTATGGATGAACCTCACATCATGCATTCAAAAATGCAATTTGCTCTCTCCAATAAAGGAAGGAGTTTCCGTACATTCTAATTTATTCCCAGCAGACGGCTAAATGATAACTAATGCCATTACAAATGCATTATCCACAAAATATTTATTTTCTGTTAATTTCATTAAACATTTCAATGCATCTTAATATTATATTCACCTGATAAAGACAACTTGGTCACATTTCAGAATTCTAATTTGCTTCACAAGAAACCATTCATCTGGAAGGCACCATTCTGCCTAGCCTAATCCAGCCTGATTATGCATTGGATTACAAATGAACAAAAATGACAATGGCAGATACTGAATCATCTTCAATATCTGCCATCTCGCCAAATAATTGTAATTCAGGTCAGTACTAGACTCGTGGTTGGAAACACCAGGTTTTCATTTGCAAAGGGGACATAATGGAAGAGATTTGCAAGGAAGACATGGCACGTAGATGAACAGGAGGCCCAATGGAAGCATTAGAGCTTCTGTATTTGCAAAATATATAGATCAGCATTCAGCTTTCCCATGAAATCATGTGATCTCAGACTGCACATAGGGGAATGAAAGATTAGACATACAGTACATATTAGAATTTTCCGGTAGTATAAATCAGTGTTTTTCAACCTTTTTTGAGCCACGGCACATTTTTTACATTTACAAAATCCTGGGGCAAACCACTAACCAAAATGACACAAAATGACACTCTAACACAGTAATACATATAGTTAATATGTTTTTAAATGTATTTATACACTCAGTGTGAAACCTGGCCCTGTTTCGATGAGCACAACAGATATCCTGGCAGGAATGGCAGAAAGACACACACGAAGGTCTTGCTCAACAGCTGTCAGTCATGGGAAAACTTTGGCCCTCTGGGTGATTTGGACTTCAACTCCCACCATTCCTAGCAGCCTGAGGCCCTTTCCTGCTTAAGTGGCTGAGGGGGGGGGGGGGAGGGCCTGAGGCTGCTAGGAATGGTAGGAGTTGGAGTCCAAAATACCTGGAAGGTCCAAGTTTGCCCATGCCAGCTTTCGATTCCATCGCCACATCTATCTTCAGTCTCTGGCAGTTTGAATATACGTGATTTTCTACCTTGTTGCTATGATTATGGTGCTGCTTCTTTAAATTGTCCGCAAACTGACTCTGTTATTGTGCGGATCCCGGAACTGACATTGGATAACATCGTGAGGATACACTTTGTTTTTTGCACTCACTTCCGTGATTTCATCAAATATTGCGAGTTTTTCATAGAGGAGTGCTCCGTGAACTTGCTACTTCCTGGTTCGCAACTCCTCCGCTCTCTGTGGCGACCACGCCAAACTACTTATGTAAGACGTTTGATTTTCCCCAGCAGGATTGGGTACTTTGAATGTGTTTTTTGCATACAATTATGTATGATTAATTGTGCATTTTGTACTGTGACGTAGCGGCGCTCCTTTAATAAGTAAGGGTATTGGAGGTTCCAATTTCCCACGGGACACCTGATGATCGCTCATGGCACACTAGTTGGGAATCACTGGTATAAATGATTCTTCAACAATTGAATGTTATCCTATCAACAACAAATCCTAGAATTTACCAATCCCTTGATATCTTAGGGTTTTCAGAAGAGAAAGATCTAAACATATATTTGCCTCTACTGTGCTATGAATTCAAAATATGTCAATAGGACATCATGAGAAATATCATGGGATTGCTGTAAAACTGTAGACTGTAACAAGTAGACTTGTATGTGGATCTGTTTATTTTTGGTACCTCTGGTACATTCGGGAGCACGTAACAGGAAGGGCCCACCCAGTACAAAAACCCGCCCAACACGAAAACAAGCAAGAGCCGATCTCAGCTCCTCCTCTGCATTTCAACATCACCGTTTAATCGTTTTTATTAATCCCAGCAAACAAAAAGGAAACCCTCATTCCCTGAAAACTACTACCAGTTACCTCTCCTCTAGAGTAGAGAGTAGAAACAGATATGGAAGCACTAAATCCAAAACAGAAAAGAGATTGAAGCATGCCTGGAAAAATTGGGGTTTTTTAAAGGACGCCCAAGAGGATTGCTCCAGTAAGTCATCACTATTTATCACCTGGAAGTGGGGAATCATCCTTAAATGCCTTTGGGCCCGCACCAAAATCCGGGATACTGAAACAGCTGTTTACCTGGAATGCACAACTGCATGAGAACCATAATGGTGTAGTGGTTTTAAGGTTGTACTAGGACACTGCAAGACCAGAGTTTGAATCTCTACTTGTCTGTTGGAGTCCTCTGGGTGACAGTGGGCAAGTTACACACCATCAGAACCAGCCCCCTTCTTGTCAACATAAGTCAGAAAATGAGTTGAAGTAACACAACAACAACAACAACAACCACAGCAACGATTTGTATTGGATAACATAGAGACAACGCAAATTCATTTTCTTTTTCTATGACCTCGTGGGCAACCTTGCAACTGTCAATTTAGAAATGACAAGGAGGAGAGACCAATCAAAATGGTGATGTAGAGCAGTGTTTTTCAACCTTTTTTGAGCCGCGGCACATTTTTTACATTTACAAAATCTTTGGTCACACCACCAACCAAAATGACACAAAATGACACTCTAACACAGTAATACATATAGTTAATATGTTTTAAATATATTTATAAACTCACTTAGTGTGAAACCTGGGCCTGTTTTGATAAACACAAAATATATAGTTATATAGTATATATTATTATTATTATATTGCATTACATTACAACAGTATCAATATTATATGTATACACAATATACAGTATGTATATTACTATAATATCAAATACAAGATACTATGTCATTGTCACAGTACAAAAATTACATACCACATTGTATTATAACAATTATATCGCAATATTAGTTGAAGTCCAAAACACCTGGAGGAAGGCCCAAGTTTGACCATATCTAGTCTAAACCTTATTCCAAGCCCTTATTAAAGATGCTGCCTGCCTTAATGTATAGCCAGAGTCTCTATGCCCATCTGTCGGGAGGGCTTGGGTGGTGCCTTCCTGCTTGGCTGAAGGGGGTCTGGCTGGATGGCCTTTGGGGGACCCATATTTCTCCCATGAGTTCCCTTCCCTTCTTTCCCCCGTTAGCTGGCTGACTCCCTGCCTGCCTGCCTGCCTACCTACCTGCCCCTCCGGCTGCCTGCCTGCCTGCCTTCAGCGCTCGGGCTCCGCTGCTCTCTGACTCACACCTCGCATAGCCCCAACAGGGCTGGACTGGACCGGAAGTGCTCCCCGCCGGAGCGGAATGTTTGGCAACGGGCCCAAACAGCTCCGCCCTACTGTGCGGCCCTCCCGGAAACAGGGACCCGCGCACTGAGGTTCTGGAGACAGAGTAGCAAACTTTATACATGACATCAGATAGATAAGAATCTAATTTCGCACAGCACACCTGATGATCTCTCACGGCACACTGGTTGGGAAACACTGATGTAGAGAAAGGAATAGGAAAAGATTACTTTACATGGCAATAAGTAAGAGACAAGGTCACATCATCTGACCATCACCAGCATCGTCGACTTTCATTCCTCCCAAATAAATGGGTCTCAGGCACCTTCTACACTGCCATGTAAAATCCAGATTATCTGCTTTGAAGTCGATTATATGGCAGTGTAAACTCATATAATCTAATTCAAAGCAGATAATGTGGATTAGAGTTCAATTCAGGCCCCTTCTATAATCCAGAATATCAAAGCAGATAATCCATATTACCTGCTTTTAATTGGATTATATGAGTCTACACTGTCATATACTCCAGTTCAAAGCTGATAATCTGCATTTTATATGGCAGTGTAGAAGGGGCCTCAAGCCCTGGTTTTGGCTCTAAATAATCCTGCTCTCACTATAAGACAAGATTTAAGTCATCTTTTGCCAGCTCACTGTTATTTATGGTCAAATCTTAAACCCAAAAGAACATTATTTCAGAGGGATTATTGGCAACATTCACTGGGCAATGGCTTTGTATTTTGCCCTTATCCTAGTGTATCTTGGTAAAACCAGTAGTTTGGAAAAGGCATTCGCCTTATAGTTTTGATTTCAACAGTTCAAATGAGACCATCACTTGATTTTATACAAAAGTGCCTTTTATGTTTAGCTTGGTTTGATAAACTGCATTTTTTTCAGATTACCCTCATAAACTTTTCCCATCAAAAGCATAGAATATATTCAAAACATTTCAGAACCAAATTGTGGCTATCTTCTCATATGTTTTGCTCCCTTTTTAAAATGTTCACAATAGTTTAAGACAGTTAAAATCAATAAAATCAATATGCATTGCTTTTCTTTGTGCTGTGTCTTATTAGCTTGACCAACTTAATATCCAAAATGCCATGAGATTCAAGGTCTTGACCTGAAAAAGGTTATAAATGTTTATTCGAACAAAACCCAAAAGAAGAAAAAGAATTCTTGAATGTTTACTTATTAGCTTGTGAAAAATTAATGATCTACACTCTAAGCTATTGGACAATAAAATCAGTATTAAAGCTACAGCTGCTTTAAGTTTAATCAGTAACAAATTCAGTGATACGGTTTTTATTTGTCAGCTACTGCAGCTTTTTTAGAAAGCAATTATAAGACTAATGCATTAAGCTCTGTCATCTGACATACCAATAAAGCAGTCACAATAGCTAGTTTACCAATAAGTGCTAACTGTGGCGCTATGTTGGCACCCCATATTCTTCTATTCAGCAAGTTAGAATAGAATAGAATAGAATTTAATATTTGTTAATCGCCCTCCATCATAGATGCTCCGGGCGATTTACAGCAACAGAACAACATACACAAAAAACACAGAGGGAAGAACAAAAGGGTGTGGAGGGAGGGAGGAAATAGGGAAGTGTCCGCGGCGATGCCCTTAAGGCCCCATTCTGCCATCGAAAGGAGGCAGGCAGGGATGTCCCAATACCATCGCCGGTGCCAAGGCGCCGGTGGGGGTTAAAACCCGCGAGCTCCCATATGGGAGTCTGGTTTGGGAGTCCCGGCCTGACCGCGCAGTGTCCTTCACATCTTTATTGATTGTCCGGTGAGGCCCTCAGAGCTTCGACTGCTTGTAGCAGGAGCTCCAAAACGTCCTGGTGAAGAACGACTTTGGGGCCCTCTCCGTTCTGGACCCGTCAGCAAGGGGATCGATTCTCCGAGCTCAGTCCCTTCGGCCAATCTGGCGGGAGGCTGGTCCCGGCCTCCATTCCATGGCCTGTGGGGCAGCTCGGGTGCCTTCCTTCCTCTTCCAGCGGCGTCTCCTCCTCTTCCGGGGGCCTCGCTGTACTCTGGTCAGGTCATCGCCGGGAGCAGAGTCCTCCGAGGCGGGACTTCCGGGAGTTGACTACTTCAGGTGGCGTTTCTTCCTGAGGCCCCAGCACATGGGCTGGCTGGGCTTCTCAAAGGACACACGCCATGTTGGGTCTTGCCTCCTCGAGGAGGCTTCCCCAACTTCTCCCAGGACGGCGGCGGCGTCGTCAGGCATCAGGAGGGGGGGGGCAGAATGGCCGAGATGTCAAGCTCGGCCAGCGACGACTCCGCCAACACCGATGGGATCCCAGGGCTCACCGGTCGGCGCTCAGGGTGGCTCTTCCACTGAGGGTAAGTGGGCAGCCTGGGCTAGTTCACTTCCAGCGTCGGAGTTTGTTTCCTCCCGGTTCTCTCGGCTCATCCCCAGGTCCTCGTCAGGGGGGGACCGCTGGCGGGTCAGGTCAGGGATGGTTCCAGGGATGATTGAGGGGTCTTCGACTGAGGGGACAGGCCTCTCCCGGCCCATCTCTGCGGTACAGGTGGGAAAATCCCAAGTTGCACTGTCTCAGCTTCAGAGGATGGAATAAATCTGAATAAATCCTGAATAAATCCTGAATAAATAAATCTGAATAAATTCTGAATAAATCCTGTGATTGTTTTGTCTTATGGTTGCTACAAGTTGGAACTCACTTGAAGGCACACAGTACATACACACAGAGAGATGAAAACACACACATCATCATCATCACTGCAGTGTTATCAATTTGTATAATTCCAAGTTTAAACACCTATGTGATTATAAGATAATGGATGACACCGGTATCAAATATTTAGTGTTCCAGTAAAAGATGTCAGGCTGCACCTTGTGTTGGAACAGTAGGCATATCTTGAAAAAGCTAGACACAATACACCAGTGTTTCCCAACTGCTGTGATGCGGCACAGTAGTGTACTGGGACAGATCTCCTGCTGTGCCGCAGAAAAAGCTCTCTGCCCCCTTTCCTTCCCCCCTCCTCCTGCTGAACTCCTGCTGCTTGGGGGAGGAGGAGGAAGGGCCGGGCAGCAGTGAAGAAAAAGAAGGGGCCGGGGTGCCACCTCCTTCGGCCGTTTCCCCAGCCAGCCTCCAATCCGCCATGACTCCCGCCATGACTCTCGCCTCACTGAAGCTGTGCGGAGGAGAAGCCCCGCCCACTGAAGCCCGTCCACCGCTCCTGCTCCTGATCCTTCTCCTCCGCACGGCTTCAGCGAGTGAGGGGCGGGAGTCATGGCAGAGAGCGGCGCCGGGGACTCCCGCCCCTCGCTTGCACTGTCCCCTCAAGGCTGGAGAAGCTGTAGAAGAGCTGAAGCCGGGGGGAGCGGGCAGGGCATGGCACGGCCTGGCTCCCCCTCCCCCGACTTCAGCTCTCCCACAGCTTCTCCAGCCTTGAAGGGACAATGCCAAGCCAGCACTGTGCTGGCTCTGCCACCGCTGGCTTGGCACTGCCCCCTCAAGGCTGGAGAAGCTGTGGGAGAGCTGAAGCCGGGGAGGGGTGGGGCATGGTGCGACCTGGCTCCGCCCCTCCCCCCCACTTTGGCACTCCCAGCAGCTGCTCCAAGCAGGCCACCATCCCCCAGCTGTTCTTTACTGTGTTAAAGAGTGTCATTTTGTGTCATTTTGGTTGGTGGTGTGCCCCCGGATTTTTAAAATGTTAAAAGTGTGCCGCGGCTCAAAAAAGGTTAGGAAACACTGCAATACACAACAAGTCCTATTTGTTATGGAATGGTTCTCATCCAGGGGTTTAGTGGAGAAAACGAAAATCACATTTCTCTGACTTCTGCACCAAAATTATTTAATATATCTTATTTATTTATTTATTTTACATTTCTACCTTGCCATTCTCAGACTCAAGGCAGCTTTACACATAGGCAGCTATTTGATGCCATTAAAACAATATACAATTAAAATGAACATTTTAAAATAGAATTATAAAACATTTTAAAGCATTTAAACCAACATCACCACTGTTAAACCATGCTATCCATAATCGTAATCCGGGTTGTTCCAATAGTCCTTGCACATAAATTAGTATCTGTCTATTGTACAAGTTCTCCAAAGGCTTGATCGAAAAGCCGCATTTTCACTCTTACAGAAAATCTGGAGGGAGAGGCCAATATCCCTGGGGAGGGAATTCCACAGCTGAGGGGCCTCCACTGAGAAGGCCCTTTCTCTCATCCCCACCAATCGTGCCTGTGAAGGTGCTGGGACCAGGAGCAGGGCCTTCCTAGACAATCTTAAACTCTGAGATGTTTCATAGGGGGAGATCCATTCAGACAGCCAGAACCATTTAGGGCTTTATAGGCTAAAGCCAGAACTTTGAATTGTGCTCGGTAGCAGACTGGCAGCCAGTGGAGCTGACATAACAGGGGGATTGTATGCTCCCTGTACACTGCTGCAGTGAGCAACCTGCCTGCTGCCCGTTGGTCCATTTGAAGCTTCCAAAAGTCTTCAAAGGTAACACCACATAGAGCATGTTGCAGTAGTCTATTCAGGATGTAACCAGAGCGTGGACTACTATATGACCATCCTTAACTGTATGTTGTGCCCACCACCTTGGTCATAGATAGGATAAATGTTTTTTGAATTATCAATGGACAATCCTTTAAGAAGGCTGTCTGAAGTCAAGAATGATTTCATTCCATTGTGTGATGCTGTACCCAGACAGCACTTCTGTCACCCTTTTTGCAATGTATGCCATGTTATGGTTTCACCTCCAGTCTACTGTTAAGGAGAGCAGTTAGCTGTGTGAGCTCAACTGGTAGCTTCTCCAAGTCACAGATAAATCCGTTATCAATCCAACTGCCTCATCAGATGGGCAGAACCGCCCATCATAGGACACTTTCACTCCATTTAAAGCATAGAGCCCGCCGGCTCCCAGTACACAATTCAGATCAACTTCCAGGAGGGCTCCATGAGTCAAATAGAGTGGAAGTGTGGGAAGGGGCCATAGTGGCAACATAGGAGGCTTCTCATGTTGCGTAAGAAACAACAGGGGGAAGCCGAGCGGCAATGTGTCTCGTCCCGTCCGTGCCCCCCCCCCCCCAGGTGAGAGTGTGTGAGTGGCAAGGCAGGCAATGTGGGACATGAGGCAATGGGTTCCCAACATTCCCTCACCTGACTCTCCCAGGTTCACCATGATCTGTGGTGAATCCAGGGCTTAATATGATGCAGTATCTTGGTTGATGTTTGAAGCCAGGTAGATAGCCATGGTGTCTTTTTTATCCTCAGCTCCAGTCATTTATTCTTATTTACTCGAAGTGCTTTGACCCAATCAGGGCCAAAATCATAGTATTGGGGGAATGTTCAGCCCTCCAGTGCCAGGGCAACATAGTTACATTTACAGAGCCCTCAGTGGGTTAAACTCTTGTGCTGGCAAGACTGTTGACTGAAAGGTTGGTGGTTCAGATCCGGGGAGTCAGGTATGCTCCCGTCTGTCAGCTACAGCTTCTCTTGCATGGACATGAGAGAAGCCTCCCATAGGATGGTAAAACATCCAGGTGTCCCCTAGGCCAGTGTTTCCCAACCAGTGTGCCGTGGCACACTAGTGTGCCGTGAGCGATCATCAGGTGTGCCGTGGGAAATTGGAACCTCCAATATCCTTTCTTCCCCCTCCTGCCGAACACTTACGTTTTCTTCTCCACTCGGGCTCCCTTCTTCCCAGCCTCGCTCTGCTCGCTTTGCCTCGTTTTGCTCACGCTGCAGCTTCTGCTGCCATTTTGATCCAAGGGTGCAGCGTGAGCGTGTTCAGGAGGGGAAGGGGGAGGGAGGAAGATGTGACCTGTGCAGGCACTGCTGCGCAGACGCGCCCCACGTCTTCCTCCCTCCCCCCCCCTCCTGAACACGCTCACGCTGCCCCCTCGGATCAAAATGGCGGCAGAAGCGGCAGCAAGGGCAAAGCGAGGCAAAGCAAGCAGAGCGAGGCTGGGAAGAAGGGAGCCCAAGTGGAGAAGAAAACGTTTTCGGCAGGAGGGGAAGAAAGGGCGCAAAGGGGGAGAGTAAGAGGTCTCTGTCTAAAGCTGGCACGGGCAAACTTGGGCCTTCCAGGTGTTTTGGACTCGAACTCCCACCATTCCTAGCAGCCTCTGGCCCTTTTCCCTTCCCCCCTCAGCCATTTAAGCAGGAAAGGGCCGCAGACTGTTAGGAATGGTGGGAATTGAAGTCCAAAGCACCCAGAGGGGCGAAGTTTTCCCATGCCTGTTTTAGGGACCTTAAAGTGGTGAGCCTCCTTCCAACATTGTGATTCTGGATAGAAAATAAACAACAACATAATATAATATTGTTTGAGTCCACAGTGCTCTCTGGGTGTAGGTGAACTACCACTTCCAAACTCAAGGTCAATTCCCAAGCAAACCCTTTCAGTACTTTCTGTTGGTAATGAGAGTCCAATATGCCAAGTTTGGTTCAATTCCATTGTTGCAAGAGTTCAGGATGCTCTTTGATTGTGTGTTAACGATAAATCCCAGAAACTGTAACTCCCAAATGTCAAGGTCTTCACAGAATGCCTTGACTGGGTTAGGAACCCATACAGCTCAGCATCAGTTGCTGGAAAGGACATGACTTTAAAGGAGCAAGAGGAACTCATTCAACTGAAACAAGATTGTAGTTTAAAGCTAAAATTTGGTGATCTTCCTTTGGACAGTTTTTGGTTATCTGTTGCCAGGGAGTTCCCCATTCTGGCCAACAAAGCTATTTTGACATTGCTCCCGTTTTCAACCACATATCTGTGTGAGATGAGCTTCTCTAGCTTGACCGTGATAAAAACTAAACACAGAGAGAGACTGACAGCTGTTGAGCAAGACCTTTGTGTGTGTCTTTCTGCCATTCCTGCCAGGATATCTATGTTGTGTTCATCGAAACAGGCCCAGGTTTCACACTGAGTGTATAAATACTTTTAAAAACATATTAACTATATGTATTACTGTGTTAGAGTGTCATTTTGGTTGGTGGTGTGCCCCAGGATTTTGTAAATGTAAAAAATGTGCCGCGGCTCAAAAGAGGTTGAGAAACACTGCCCTAGGCAACGTTCTTGTAGACAGCCAATACTATTACATCAATCACTCCTGACATGAAAAAAAAAGTTTATTCATTTATTATATTTGTATACTGCCCCTCTCAGTCTTACAATTATAAATAGCCTTTTAAGGCAACCATAAGGCTGGTGCTGTCCTTGCTGAAAATGTGCTTGACACCACTGCTCTATAGCTATGGTGCATGGCAAGTTCCCTCTGCAACACAATACTTTTTGTGGGGAAGGATAATGTGGAGGCAAAGAAGGGAAAGATTAGTTGCATCACTTTCATCTTGTTTGCACAATACAGGTTGAGTATCTCTTATATGAAATGCATGGGACCATTGGATTCCTCCCCTTAGATATTGGAATACTTGCATGTTCATATATGTACATTCTGAGATATATTGGAACCTGAACCCAACCCAAACTTCATTTATATTACACTAGCTGTACCCGGCACGCGTTGCTGTGCCCTTTTTAGGAGATGAGAAGGCCAATCATCCACGGTGTGCCCTCCTCTAAACTGCAGTTGGATGGTGTGGGTCATGGGGGGGCATGGTGTGCCAAGTTGGGTCTTTATTGGTCTTGGTTCTGGGCCACAGTGGTCTGTGGGGAATGATGGGTTTTGAAATACTACAAATCCCATTTTCCATGGTGGTGCTTCAAGTCCCATCATGCATGGTCAGGGCTCTGTGTGCCAAGGTAGGTTACTGTAAATTCAGGCCATACACAATGTCCCATGAGCTGAGGCCTAGTTAGGAACAGCAAGTTAATGAAGCCTTACTGTCAATTCAGGCCATACACAATGTCCAATGAGCTGAGGCCTAGTCGGGAGAATCAAGTTAATGAAGCCTTACTGTCAATTCAGAGCGTAAACAGCTTCCCAGTAAGTGAGGCCTAGTTAGGGAAATCAAGTTAATGAAGTCTTACTGTCAATGTAGAGCGTAAACAGCTTCCCAGTAAATGAGGCCTAGTTAGGGAAATCAAGTTAATGAAGCCTTACTGTCAATTTTGGGCGTGGTCTGTGATTTTTGGGGGTGTAAATTGTCGGTTGGAAGTGATTTGTGTGTTTCTGTTGGGGATTGGCTCAGGCCTTTTCCTTATTCTGTTTTGGCAGTTTAGTATGGATCGGAATTTTCATGTTGGCTGGCCAGTGCAGCAGTTATGCAAATCCGCCCTTATTGGCAGCCAATCATGTTGTTCAAAATGTAGAGGCTGGGTGAGTCTTTGGCTGCCCCGAAGGATGCTGGTTAATGTAGTTTTATTTTTACTCGTTGTTTTGGGGGCCTTTTAGGTTTGGGGGGGGGGACAGTTTCTTTGCTACAAACGTACCTTGCTTGAGGCCTATTTCTGTTGGCAAGTATTGTGTTTCTGCGTTGTATGGTTTCTTTGTTTGAGGTATACATCACATGACGTGAACCCATTTATATAATAGATATGCAAATTATGTATAGTCTGGAGATAACTTTATATACCACATTTTAATAGTTTTGTATAAGAAATAAATTTTGTGTCCATTGACCAGAAGGTAAAGGTATTAATATCTCAGGCACACATATAGACAATTTTGTATGGGGGAGAGGGGGGATTTGGACTTCAGAATTCCAGATAAGAGATGTTTAATCTATATTGAATTCCACACTTTTCTCTTGATGGTGATGATGATGTTGATGATGTGGAGAGGGGTGCAGTCCCCGTAGTTTTTGAGGGAAGGAATTTCTTTAGGTCTTGGATATTCTTCTTATCTCAAAATTGGATACATCAACTGTTCTGTGTTTGATGCCCTTTAACTAATTCCGCTGTTTGAGGCCCTCATTTTCTGCCCTAAAGTCCTGTGCACAGTATGAGAAGCACAGAAATAAATCTTTCTCAGAAAAAGAAAACTCACCCTTTTCCAGATGAAATCACAATGAATTATGTTAAGGTAGAAAAAATGTTGTGAGAGTATAGAACTGGGACTGTCACATACACAGTCTTGGAACACGTGCAATTTCAAGACACATATATGTATATAATAAAAGTCAGTGTTTGTGGGTGGTGGTGCGATGGGAGGAATATGTGCCAGCATTTCGATTGGCTGCAACTATGGGATTATTTGCATAAAGGGCTCTGAATGGCCAGTCTCAGAACTCCAACATTCTATGGCCCCAGACAGAGGGGATTGGCTGCCACTGAAATGGAATTTGCATAAAGGACTCTGATTGGCCAACCACATTCCAACATTCTAAGGTGACTCAGAGGGAAAAGAAAAGGCCTCCAGCAGTCAGCCACTGCGGCCCACAGCAATGACGGATCAGGAACACACTTGGAAGCAAGGGACCAATGGCCCACCTCACAACCTGGTGTGGTTTAGGGCAGGATGGGCCACGAATGATGGGATTTGCAGTAACTTCACATCATACATTTTCCAAACAACACTGGAGCCCCAACTATGACAGAACAAGACCAAACTTGGCACACAGACCCTCCAAGATGCACCCTACATCCTGGTGCAGTTTGAGGGAGGATGGACCATGGATGATGGGACTTGCAGTACTTTAATTCACTTCCTTAGAGCACTGTGGCCCACACCAATGACGAATCAGGACCAAACTTGGCACACAGAGGCCCAATGGCCCACTTTACAAACCTGCTGTGGTTTACGGCAGGATGGCTCACAAATGATGGGATTTGCAGTACCTTCACCCAATTCATTTCCCACAGAACATTGCAGCCCCTACAAATCACAGACCAGGCACAAACTTGGCACACAGAGTACCCATGACCCACTCTACATCCTGGTGCAGTTTTGAGGGGGGCTGATGTTAGGAGTTGAAGTACCTTCACTCAGCTAGTTTCCATAATAAAGTAAAAAAAATTGAAAGGAAACAAACAAATGTACTTTCTCTAAATGACAGCATTATAAGAAAATTTCTGGAAAGGAAAGAAAAAGGAATAACATGGTCCGGATCAATGGGAAAAAAGTAAGAAGCTATAATCAATTTTAGATCTCTTTCCAGGTTCATCAGACAGTAATATTTAAATTCTTTACCATCACGTTGCATGACAGCTCAGAATACACTCTGCTCAAAATATCCTAAGGACCATAGATCAGCAACGAAGCACATGGTCTGCCTCTGGGAAACAAAAAGGTAATTTCCTTGTTTTTCCAGTATTTAGCAATTATAGGATATAAACCTTATGAATACAAATGAGGACTGACTATGTGTGTACAAGTGAGAGAGAAATATTAGCTATATGTTGGTGAGCTTTGCATAACAATTATATTAACATAAAATGAGGTTTATTCCATTATAAACAGGAAGGCTTAAACAAATGCAATTTTATTGAAAAAAATGCTTACTATTAAACACAGTGTTGGAAGGCCAAATGAACAATGTCTGAATATATCAGAACATTTAGAAAGTGCTCATTTACATATATGAAGACTTTTGATACAAGTAACCTTTCCAAACTCTTTTTATCTATGAAATCAGCATGGTGTGTCATTCTGCTTCGACCTGGAAGCACTGGCCTCAGATAAGTTACAGCAGCAGTGTTTTTGCTATTTAGATTTTCTCAAAAAGAAAAGGAAAAAGAAGACAAATAGAGTAGAAAAGGGCAAATAGATAGAGTAAACAATGCTATGCGATAGTATAGAACAAAATAGTGTTGCCAGATCTGGAGAGAAAAAAGTACTACTCCTGGACTACAAGTCCAAAAACTACAGCAACTTTGTGTTGTTGAAGGCTTTCATGACTGGAATCACTGGGTTGCTGTGAGTTTTCTGGGCTGTATGGCCATGTTCCAGAAGCATTCTCTCCTGATGTTTTACCCACATCTATGACAGGCATCCTCAGAGGTTGTCAGGTCTGTTGGAAACTAGGCGAGTGAAGTTTATATATTTGTGGAATGTCCAGGGTGGGAGAAAGAACTCTTGTCTGTTTGAGTCAAGTGTGAATGTTGCAATTGGCCACATTTGTTAAAATAGCAGCTTTGTTCAAACAAGTTTTCTGCAGAAGGCAACTGTGATGGCAGGGGTGACAGACAACAAATTAAATATCCAAGGTCTAAAACTGTGACAAAGGACTGTGTAGCTCCAGAAACCATGTCAAAGTGTACTCCAAAATATGTAATTTTAAAAGTATGGACCTGAAAAAGTATTAAATCTCAAATAAATGTCTTTAAAGAAGAAAACAACTATAAATAAACATGAAGGATCTAAGGGTGCATCTACACTGTAGAAGGAATGCAACATGACATCATTTTTACTGCCAAGGCTCAATACTATGGAATTGTGGAAGCCTTAGTTTAGTAAGGCACCAGCACACTTTGGCAGAGAAAGCTAAAAACCCTTGTAAAACTACAACTCCCATGACCCCACAGCATTGAGCCATGGCAGTTAAAGTGATGTCAAGCTTCATTAAATCCACCCTATGAGTGAGGAACACATCAAAAACTGATATGAATCAGAAGTACCCTTGTTTTTAATCTCACACTGGGTCTTGGAACAGGAAAAACTCTCCCATACTCCATGTGTCTTTTCATATTCAAAAGTCTCAAGAAGTGGTACCATTTCTCAAACTTAGCTTTGGACAGGGACAGAAATAGCACAAGGCCACCTCATAGATGCTGTTTTTCTAGCACTAAGCAGGTGAGAAAGGTTTTCCTCAAATGTTCTAAGCATACGAGATAAACAGGATATAATTGGCCTTGTATGCATCCCTCTCCAAATGAGGAAAGGAATCATGAGTGACAGAATACACCAAACTGCAAAAAAAGCTTTTAAACCTCCATGTAGCAAAAAAAAGGTCAGGTACTCCATACTAAATTCCACGAGCTCCTTGTGAGTTGCTGGGGAAAAGGTGAACTGCCATCAGATTTCCGAGATGCTGCTATCATCACCTTGTATAAGAAAAAGGGAACAAAATTTGATTGCTCAAACTATCGAGGTAAAAATCTGCTCTCCATTACTGGAAAAATCTTTGCAAGGATACTCCTGAACAGATTAGTTCCTGCTGCCAACGCTGGCGTCGCGGTACACCTCCATGGGCCTTGGGGCGGCGGAGAGTGGAGCAGTGGGCAAGGACGACCGAGGAGAGGAAGGATGAAGGAGGGTGAGTGGGGCACCCGCGGCTGCTCCCCTGCATGAGCAGCCCTCGAGCGTGCCAGGCCCCCTGGACTCGGGGCCTTTGGAGTTGCCGCTCAGGCTTCCCCCTCCCCGAATCCCGCCGCCTGGACCATCGAGGGAGGCCCCCCCTCGAAGAGAGTCCCACGGCTGGAGCCGAGGCCGCGGTGGGAATTACGCAGGCCCCATGGTGGAGCCCATGGAGGGCGCTAGGGCGCGAGACCCCCCCCCCCGGGTCGGGAGGAGCGGGCGGTGGCCGAGCCCCCCAAGATGGCGCTTGGCCCGAACCGCTCAGCGTCTTCTATCCCCCCCCCGCCGATGCTGTCGGGTGCTCGGCCAGTGACTCCGGAGGCCTTCAACATCTCCCAGGTGCTGGCAACGGCCCCTGGGGCCCGGCCCCGCCGCCGGGCAGGTCGTCTGCTGGTGGCAGCCCCGAAAACCCCTACCCGACCATCGCCTGTCCTGTCACCGGCTGGTGACCGGGGTAAGACTGGTGGCCCAGTTCGTAGAGGGACAACTCTGAGGGCAGCCAACCTGGAGGACAACACCTTGCGCAGACACCCCGAGCGGGAGCCGCGTCGCCGCCGGAGGAGGCGTTGTCGCGGGTCGAGGAGCACCAACCTCCTTCTCTTCGACCCCCCCAGAGACCTTCAGTGTCGGGGCCACCGACATCCCAGACTTTTCGCTTGCTCGCCCAGCCACCAGGATGGGAAGAACCCCTTCGCCCTTGAGCCCAGGCCTAGGTGGTTCTTCCGTCCTAGAACCTTCTGGGGTTCAGGCTTCGAGCGCAGCGGCCAGCCACATCGGAGGCCGATAAACAACACCTCTTCACTATGCCCGGCTTCTCCTGCCGGGCTCCGGGACGGAGGATGCCGGCCCACACTCTTTTATTGCGGCCAGCGGAGGGATTCCTCCTTAAGACCTCCCAGCCTCCCATCCTTTGATGGTTCAGTGGGTCCAGGCTAGGCCCCGGACCATCCCTGCTACATCCTGAACCCGACTCTGCCCCCTTCCCCTACCCCTTCGGTTGTTGTATTGTCTTGTCCATTACCTATTGCTTGTTATCTGTTGCCTCTTGGCCTTGTAAGCCGCTGCGAGCCTCATGGTGTTCAGCGGCATAAAAGTCCAAAGTAATAAATAAATAAAATAAATAAATATTGCAGAAGAACTTCTCCCTGAAAGCCAATGCGG
This sequence comes from Anolis apletophallus, assembly GCA_030556195.1. Classification (NCBI taxonomy): domain Eukaryota; kingdom Metazoa; phylum Chordata; class Lepidosauria; order Squamata; family Anolidae; genus Anolis; species Anolis apletophallus. The sequence goes on along the minus strand of JARBWK010000005.1, from coordinate 120,865,128 downwards.
CTTCAGAGCTAACAGGATCACCACAGATATGGTATTTGCCCTTAAACAACTGCAAGAGAAATGTAGAGAGCAGAACAAAGAACTCTATGTACCATTTGTCGACCTCACCAAAGCCTTCGACACTGTGAGTAGAAAAAGTCTGTGGCAGATCCTGGAATGACTAGGATGTCCCCCTAAATAACTCAAAATGATTATCCTGCTACATGAGGGCCAGCACAGTAAGTCAGATACGGCGATGCTCTCTCAGAGCCCTTTCTAATAACTAATGGAGTGAAACAAGGTTGTGTCCTGGCACCAACCCTATTTACAATCTTCTTCAGCATGATGCTCCAAAGGGCTATGGCAGACGTTGAAGAAGAAGACGGCATATATTTACACTACCGTACTGATGGCAGCTTGTTCAACTTAAGCCGTCTAAAGGCTCGCACTAAGACTCTAAACTATCTAGTCCGTGAGCTGCTTTTTGCTGATGATGCTGCCCTTGTCAGAAGCAGCCCTGCAGCGCCTAACATCCTGCTTTGCAACAGCTGCAGAGCTGTTTGGGATGGAAGTCAGCCTGAAGAAAACGGAAGTTCTCTACCAGCCCACATCACAAGAAGAACACCATCATCCCCACGTAAGCAAATCTGTGCTTAAGTCCGTTCAGCAGTTCACCTACCTGGTAAGCATCATCTTTTCAGATGCCAAGATTGATAAAGAGATAGATCATATAGTGCATTCGGAAGGCTTAACAAAAGAGTCTGGAGCAACAAGCACCTGAGGCAAAGCACAAAAATCAGTGTGTACAGAGCTATCATACTGTCTATTCTCCTATATGGGTCTGAAACATGGGTCACCTATCGCCAACATCTATGACTCCTTGTACGCTTTCATCAGCGTTGTCTTCACACAATCCCAAAAAAAACACTGGACTGACTTTGTGTCTAATGTTGGTGTCCTTGAGCAAGCAGGGATCACCAGCATTGAGAACACAGCTGCGCTGGGCAGGGCATGTCTCTAGGACGGAGGACCACTGCCACCCAAAGATACTACTCTACGGTGAACTCGCCATGGGTCAGCGCAAGAGAGGCGCCCCAAAAGAGATATAAGGACTCCCTGAAACAACATCTCAGGCTTGGCCAGATTGATCACCAAAAATGGTCCACCCTGGCCTCCCATTGGGAGACATGGAGACGCACTATCCATAATGCTGAGGCCTCTTTCAAGAAGACACGCCGAACGTGTCTCGAAGAGAAACGACAACGCAGAAAGAACCGCAACTTGGAAACAACATCACCCAAAGAGACTTTCTGCTGTGCTTTCTGCAACCAGACTTGCCTATTACAGATTGGCCTTCTTAGTCATCAACACGCTTGTAAAAAGCATGGGATGAGTCCTTCCTGAATCTTCATTTGCGAAGAAAAGCCAAGAAAGAAGCAAAAAATATATTTTCATTTCCAGAATCATACTTTGCTACAATTAAAGCTGCAATATAGGCATCCTGCAGCATTGTAACGAAAACAGCTATATGTCATTTCCTCAAATTTCAGCCATATGGTATGTACAGAATTACAAATAGGACCAAAAACTAACAAACAGCAACATCCCAATCGCTGGATTGCTATTGGAGTAATTTCGACACATCCCATATTTTTGAATAATAATTCAGTGAAGCAACAGTGAACATGCATCTTGATTATTATGATGAATAGCTATTTGTAAATGTTATAATTTGAGTAAATAATGAAAGAGTTAACACCATCAAATAAAAGTCTTATCTAGTCCCCAATCATCCACCCATGTCCCCACAAAATGAGCAAAAATGATATGCTCTGATTATTAGCAGATTTATCCCATTTAGGAGAAATCAAAATTTATTTTGACACATATTGGAATTCTCATTGGGGACAGGAAATACAAGAATGGATATTTTGTTCAAGCCTAACTGTATCACATAATATATTGAAATTCCCTCTTGGGTCAGAAAATACAACAAAACTCAAGCAATGCAAGTTTTGTTTTTAAAGCTATTGCATGAGGATTAATAAATAAATGTTCTTCCTCAAACAAAATTATGGAATTATTGCCAATGTGGTTTTACATGAATGATTTTAATAGATACAAGTTTTTTTAAAAGACTACAGTACAGTGGGAAAAACTAGTTTTATCGGTTAGCAGCTTCAGTGCCTATTGTCAATTTTCTCACCTGTTTTGTGACACAGATGTAATACAATATTTTAAAGTAATTTAAGAAAAATACCATAATGACATACCAAATTTTACACTTGAAATGGTTTTTGTGCACAACTTTATGTGTACTCTACAGTATATTACAAGCAAAGAGTCAACCAACCTAGCCAAAAAGTGACATTTATCATTTAAAATACTTTGCATTTCTCAGAGCTTGGAAAGTTATTTTTACAGATTACATTTCTATAATCCACAGACCTGAACTCTGTCGTAAATGTTAGCAGCGCTTGACATATCTGTACGTAACTTCAACACGTGTTTGCCTAGCATTTGCACTTATTAAAAGAAAATACCTGAGAGAGGAAAGCATACCTGTGGGCACCCAATGATTTCATAAATGACTGCCTATTTTACCAGCAAATCTCTTGGTTCCCTGCTGATTTTTTTTAGCCAATGATTTTTTGAGTTCTAAGATTCATGTCTGCAGCTATAAAGTTTTTCTTGTTGTTGTTTTTATTACTCCTACAGCTATTACTATGACCACAAGAAGTCCCCAAGTTACGAACAAGATCGCTTCTGTACATTTGTTCTTAAATTCAATTTGTACGTAAGCTGGAACATTTTTATGTGCAACTCTGGCTATATATATACTAGCAATCCCCTGTCATGCTTTGCTGTGGCCCAGTCTGTGTATATGTGTTTTGTATGTGTTCATATTTGTGTATATGTGGTTTTGTGCACGCATTATAATTTTTTTAATTTTGTTGCCTTTTAAGTCTCTTCCGCTGTGTATTACAGTGGTTTTATGAGTGATGATCACTCGTTTGTGTCCAAATTTGGTGTCAATTCATCTGGTGGTTTTTGAGTTATGTTAATCCCACAAACGAACATTACATTACATCCCTTTGGTCACGTTGAGTCATCTTTGGCTGAGAAAGGCGGTATACAAATGCAGTAAATATATATATATCCCCTTTGGACAACATAGGGAAGGTGTTTGTTTTGCCTTCTGTGCCCCTATTTAGAAAATTTCACTGCACTTTCTGTCCCTGTGATATTAGATTTTGAAAAAATGGTTTTTGGAAACAAGGACTGGGTTGCTATGAGTTTTCTGGGCTGCATGGCCATCTTCCAGAAGTATTCTCTCCTGGCGTTTCACCCACATTTATGGCAGGCATACTCAGAGGTTGTGAAGTCTGTTGGAAACTAGGCAAGTGAGGTGGAATGTCCAGGATGGGAGAAAGAATATATAGTAAATAGTAAATAATAAATAAACAAATAAATAAATAAATAAACTCTTGTCTGTTGAATCATTCACACTTGCCTCCAATAGACAAGAACTCTTTTTTTCCACCCTGGACATTCCACTGATATATAAATCCCACTTGCCTAGTTTCCAACAGACTTCACAATCTCTGAAGATGCCTGCCATAGATGTGGGTAAAACATCAGAAGAGAATGCTTCTGGAACATGGCCATACAGCCCGGAAAACTCACAGCAACCCAGTGATTCCGGCCATGAAAGCCTTCAACAACACACTGAAACAAGGATTGATTATAAAGCTTCAGTAGAGACACGTTTTCCCCATGATAACTCTTCCAGGAATGAATTTCCCTCCCTAGGAGTAGATTCGTCTCACTTTCTGTTGTCTCACCCTCGTTCTTAACTATGAGTCATTTATTAGTTAGATGTTGTAATGCAGGACTGCCTTTACTGCTATTAGAGCCAGCCTCTGTATTCATGGATTCTGCACCCAGAGATTTAACCATCCATGGCTCAAAAATATTCCTTCGCCCCTCTAAATGATTTCAAAAAGCAAACCTTTATTTTGCCATTTCCTATAAGAAACCACATTTTAAGTGCCATTGCATATACAGGCAGTCCATGAGTTATAAACATCTGACTTACAAATTGCCCATAGTTAAGAACAGGGCTGAGACAATAGAAAGTAAGAGAAATCTATCCCTCGGAAGGGAAATTCACTTCTGGAAGAGTCATCATGGGGAAAAGGTGTCTCCACTGAAGCTTTATCACCAATTCTCATTTCCACAACAAGCCTTTTTTTTCACAATCCATAGGTACAGAAAGTGAAGTGAACATTTCTAAATAGGGGCACAGACAACAAACCAAAAATCACAGGGTCTTCCCTATGCTAAAGCATGCACTGGTATGTCATGGTATTTTTCTTAAATTACTTTAAAATATTGTATTACACTTTTTAAATGGACCTGTTCTAACTTACATAAAAATTCAATATAAGAATAAACCTACAGAACCTATCTTGTTTGTAACTTGGGGAATGTCTGTAGTGGAAATTCTCATTCACTGATTTTGGCATGGTTGGGTACTAAGAAGAGGATATTCAAATGAAATCCCATTGGATACTGAAGGATCACTGCAGCAGTATCATCATGATATTGTTTTCATAAACCAGATTAAGATCTTTTCATCTCTTTTCTCCCATCTTTACACCTTACCATGTTGCCTTGGAGCCCCCGGTGGGACAATGGGTTAAATGCTTATGCCGGCAGGACTGCTGACCAATAGGTAAGCGGTTTGAATCCAGGGAAAGTGGGGTCAGCCCCCTCTGTGAGCTCAGCTCCTCAAGCAGGGACATGAGAGAAGCCTCCCACAAGGATGGTAAAACATCAAATATCCGAGTGTCCCCTGGACCAGTGTTTCCCAACCTTTTTTGAGCTGCGGCACACTTTTTACATTTACAAAATCCTGGGGCACACCACCAACCAAAATGACACAAAATGACACTCTAACACAGTAATACATATAGTTAATATGTTTTAAAATGTATTTATACACTCAGTGTGAAACCTGGGCCTGTTTCGATGAACACAACATAGATATCCTGGCAGGAAAGGCAGAAAGACACAAACTTCCCACACAGAACTCCCATAACCAAGAGAAAATGCTAAAAGAGTATGGTGGGCATTGACCTTGACTTTTGGAGTTGTAGTTCACCTATATCCACAGAGCACTGTGGACTCAAACAATGTTGGATCAGAACCAAACTTGGCATGAATACTCAATATGCCCAAATGTGAACACAGATAGAGTTTGGGGAAAATAGACCTTGACATTTGGGAATTACAGTTTCTGGGATTTATAGTTAACACACAATCAAAGAGCATTCTGAATCACACCTAACTTCCCTAATCCTAACTTCCCACACAGAACCCCCACGACCAACAGAAAATACTGTTTTCTGATGGTCTTTGGCGAGGGCCCCCCTCGGTCCCGACTCCCGCTGCCCTAAAAACCTTGTGAAACTACAACTCCCAGGACTCTCCCTTAAGCCTAGGCTGGAGAGAGGCAGGGCCGCATTCCTGCCTTCCTTCTTTCCTTCCTTCTGCAGTGCAGCTGCGGCCCAATCCCCTCCCTTCCTTGCCTCCCTCACCCGCGAGGGTGCTGCCCCTTTAAAAAAAGAGCCCTGCCGGAGAAGGAGGAGGCAGGAACGATGGCGCCACTGCCGCTGCCACAGGAAGCCCAAGGAAGAGATGAGGCCCAAGATGGCAGCGGTGCCAGTGGCCAAGCAGCTCCTGTCCTCAGAGGCAGTGGAGGGAGGTGGCGGCGTGTCCGTGGCCCTGGAGCAGTACTCGAGCTGGCTCTCCTTTCTTTCTCCGGAGCTCCAGCCCCACGGGGAGGCCCAGCTGCCTCAGAGCAACATGCTGGTAGGCTGTCTATTGGGGGTGCTTTGATTGTTCTAATTTCCCATGGCACACCTGATGATCGCTCACGGCACACTGGTTGGGAAACACTGCTCTGGACAATGTCCTGGCCGGTTCTCTCACACCAGAAGCAAGTCGCTCCTGACACAATGAAAAAAACGTATTGCCTTGGCAGCTTTCAGCTTCTCCAGGTTGCTCCAATATATCTGCTAACCAACTACCCAAAACAGACAGAGCCAGAGGGAGTTCCTGGTGCTCTGTTTTCTTCAGCTTACCTTCTCTTGCTTACTTATAGCCTGAAGCAACTTCCATTGTTTTTCTGAAGTCTGCCTTTTCCTTGCATGTGCCCTAGCAGATCCAAAGCCTGCCTCCAAATACCTTTATGCTTTAATGTCAGGATATACTGACATTAAAGCATTTGAAAACAAATATATCCAAGGATTTCCTATAAGAGTCACCACCCATCTTGAGGAGAAGACAGTTTCACAAATTATGAGCCAACTGACTGACCACAAATAATTTCTCAGTCTACTCGCAGAGAGAAACTTGTGTGTATCGCCAACCTGGACAAGGCAGGGGGTCAGATACAGTCTATGTTTTATGCCTTCAAATTATCTCAGCTGCAACGCCAAAGTAGCAAAGTTTGCCATCAGTTAAAGACAAACCATAAGATATGGAAATGCAGCCATGGATCCTTCTCACTTTAAAAGACGTATGTGTGGATGCCTTTTAAAGCCAAGAAGGATATTTTATGTGATTTTCAGTCGCACGTTCTTTCTCCTTTATTAACAGTTCAACTGTGTGCCAAGCCTAGCACTGGGCTGCACGAGAACACGGCTTAGTCCTGCAATAAAAAGGTATTAAATGCTATGCTAATAAAGGGGAGGGAGGTTGCTAGGCAACCGTGAAATTGGGGGTGGGGGCTTTTGTTTTGAACTCTGCCATCCCGCCGCTGCTCTGAAGGGTTAAACAAACAAAGCCTGCTCATTTTCTCCCTCATTGTTTTGAGGAAAGATACTGAAATATCCTCTGTGCAACCCGGGATGGCTGGGGCCCAAGAACAAGACACCATTTACATAAAATACCAACCCCTGGGGTGATCAACAAACATGGAGGTTATTTGATTTGTCACAATGATGGGGAAAATACATTTGACTCGGAGCCTATTCAAACACTGCAGTCTTCCCAGAGAGACGGCCAGGGAGGGATTTTGCCTGCCATTGCTTCACATCAAAGAACCCAAAGGCTGGATGATGACTTGGCACAGGGGCAAACATGCGCACCCCAAAGATATTAAGAAGCCCACCATCCCTTAGCAAACAACTACAAGCAACTCACAATCCCGGTGTGGACATTCAATGAGCTAATTCAGTTTCAATTTTGATTCTCTCGTGAGCAACACTGCCAAAGGGATACACTTAAGAGTACCTCCTCAGGATGGATCAATCATTCAAAGGAGGCTCTTCATCAGGAAGAATGGCACAGCTACCTCAGGTGACAGAATGTGGGAGTCATAAAAGAGCATCAAACCACTATGTGTTTGTTTTACTGCCAGGGAAGTAAAGAAATACTTATAAGATTTAATGCCTTCTGCCAGGTGTCATATCACCCCCATCCTGCAGTGACTGCATTGGCCTCCAGTGGAGTGCCGGATTACGTTCAAAGTGTTGGTGTTGACTTTTACGGCCTTATATGGTCTAGGGCCAGTGTACTTGAGGGAATGCCTCATCCCATATGTTCCCCAGAGATCACTACGGTCTAAAGAACAAAATCTTCTTGTACTTCCCTCTGTCTGGACCTTCCACCTGTCCTCTACTAGGCAGAGAGCATTTTCGGTGGTGGCTCCGACCCTTTGGAACGCCTTACCGGAGGATGTTCGGGCTCTCAGAGAGTTATCCTTTTTTCAGAGGGCCTGCAAAACAACGCTCTTCCGGCAGGCTTTTAACCTGGTGGCCTCTGATAACTCAAACTGACTTTTTTGTGCTGGTCGGAAATCTGTTTTAAACTAATTTTATTTATTATTTATTTATTATTTGGACTTGTACGCCGCCACTCCCCGAGGGCTCGGAGAGGCTTACAAACATATAAAAGCATCACAGGAGTAAAAACAACATAATAAACTAGACCAATGAAGTTTTTCCAGCTTAGCGATCAAAGGCTAGCCGGAAAAGGTGGGTCTTGCAGGCCTTGCGGAAAGAGAGTAGATCATGCAAGGCCCACACATCACTTGGAAGGGTGTTCCAGATTGACAGCGCTACTACAGAAAAGGCTCTGTGCCAGGTCGATGTGAGGCGAATTGCTTTAAAAGTCGGCACTTCCAGGAGATTCATTTATTCGGATCGAAGTGACCTCTGGGATTGGTAGAGGAAGAGACGGTCCCTCAGATACAGCGGCACCAGACCATGCATTATTGTTGCATATTATGAGTGTGCTCTTTTTAGGCTATGTAAACCGCCCTGAACCTATGGGGAAGGGCGGTATAGAAATGGAAATAATAAATAAATAAATCCAAGTGGTTGAACACCAGTATGATTTATGTTGACTTAGTCACTTGCCATTCTGTCTCAAGTACTGCCTCTGAAATTACTCTTATCAAGTTCTGCCTTACATTCTTATCCATTCTTCTTTCAAATGAACTGACTGTAAAGAGCTCCAGAAAGATCTCTCGAAATTGAGTGAATGGGCAACAAAGTGGCAAATGCATTTTAACCTAAACAAGTGTAAAGTCATGCACATCGGGGCAAAGAACCCCAAATACACTTATCAACTGATGGGATCAAAGCTTTCTGAGACAAACCAGGAAAGGGATCTCGGGGTTTTGGTGGACAGCTCAATGAAGATGTCAACCCAGTGCGCTGCAGCAGTGAAAAAGCAAATTCTATGCTTGGCATGATCAGGAAGGGAATTGAAAATAGGTCGGCAAATGTTGTATTGCCTCTCTACAAATCTATGGTGAGGCCACATCTGGAGTACTGTGTACAATTCTGGTCACCGCACCTCAAGAAGGATATAATGGAACTGGAAAAGGTACAAAGAAGGGCAACAAAAATGATCCAAGGGATGGAGCAGCTCCCTTATGAAATCAGGTTGCAACGCCTTGGTCTTTTCAGCCTTGAAAGACAGCGTTTAAGAGGTGACTTGATCGAAGTGTATAAAATCATGCATGGGATAGAAAAGGTGAATAAAGAAAAAATATTTTCTCTGTCACACAACACTAGGACTAGGGGGCACTCCTGAAGCTCCAAGGCAGGAAAGTTAGGACTAATAAAGGAAATATTACTTCACCCAGAGGATCATTGGGTTATGGAACTCACTTCCAGAGGAGGTTGTGACAGCTGTCAGCCTGGACAGCTTTAAGGCAGGATTAGACAGATTCATGGATACCAAGGGAATCAGTAGTTACTGAAATGGACATCCAAGTGCCACCTCTGTGTTGATGGAGGCAGGCAGGATTTCCCCCCGGGTACTGGTTGTGGGGGTCGGGAGCAGGTGAGGGTTTTGCCCTCCCTTTCTGCTAGAGATCCCTGTGTACAACTAGTGGGCCACTGTGTGACACAGAATGCTGGACTAGATGGGCTGAGGCCCGATTCAGCATGGCTCTTCTTATGTTCTTATGAATGTGGTCACAAACAACTATATTCCAGATGAGATCTGACATAAACAGAAGAGGATTGCTACATTCCTTGATATGGACACTGTGGCCCTAATGATGCATACTAGAATTAGAGAAGCTTTGTGTCTCCTTGTAGAGAGAAAAAGCAGGGTATAAATAAACATAATGTACAAAAAATACAGACAGCTTATCCAATGGTCAAGAATTCTGGGAGCTGAAGTCCAAAATACCTGAGAGGCCACAGATTTTGCAGACTTTCTATAGAGAATCAACTCTGCAAAGTGATATAAATATGGATATGAATTGTGAAGACATTTCCTGTGAAACAAATGGTAAAACAGGATCAGCTTTCCCCAACCTAGGGTCCAAGTTCCATCAGTCCTAGATTATCATGACCAAGGCTTTTCCCCTCAATGGACTGTCACCTTGTTGTGATGAGGGGCTTGCATGTTCCAATGAACCTTCGGGCATAACCACTGGAGTCATGGACTCCCGGGGGCAGGGAAGTTCCAGACCAAGCACAATCCTAAGGCCTCAACTGCACATCAGGCAGAAGATAACATGGGACATATTATAATGGGTGTGAAGGCGGAAGAAGGCTGCAACAGATTAAGAAGCCACCATTGTTATGTTAAACATGCCACTGGTTGGGACCCTCACCCTGTGTAGACTGTGTGTTAATCAGCTCTGCACCGACTTTCACACATTTTTTTAAAAAACTCACACACAAGTGTCTTCCAAGAACTTAGAAGGCCATCATACTCGGAAAATGAAGGATCGCCCAAGTAAGTAAGGCCAATGCTTTGAAAATCTGGGATTTATTCCAATAAAACATCTGGAAGCTACCAGGTTGGGAAGTATGCACCAGATGATATTCAGGCAATTTCTAATTATATGGCTAGTTCTTCAAAGAGAGTAGTTAGGAGAAGACGATGGGATGATCTGTCAACTCAAAAATGGCATGCACAGAGAAAAATGTGATCTGACATGTGGCTTTCTAATCAAATATCACTTCAAATGTTGTTCCAACCATTCATTTTTTTTCTACAGCAAACATTCCTTAAGGTTGAAATAGTGCACCCCAAAGAATGAACATAATGGACTAAATATAGCAGAAAATTTATTTCCCTTGTGATCTGTCCCATGACTCTTGTGATCCATGACTAATGTGTATTATTGGAAAAAAATCCTTTATTATACTTCTTTTAGCCTCAAAATAACACTACAAGCTAAGATACGTCAACAATTGGAGATTCCATGTAGTTGGGTTTTTTGACATTAATTTAAATTAAAATCAAGAGATTGTTTAAATCAGCAACTGTAAAGCCATAGCCCGTCAGTTTACTCATATAGTACATTTTGCACAAATTGTTATGCTCAAAATGATTTACAGAAAATAAAGTGACGACAATCTAGCACACTATGTTTTGTAATTGCAAGCCTTGATATTAAAATAATATATTACAAGATGCAGCCCTCCTAATCTTGTTGGGGCCCAACTCCCAGGATCCCTCATCACTGCTTATCCTTGATGAGACTGCTTGGACTGTTTGACAACATCTGGAAAGCCCCACGTCATTACTATGTAATACGGATAATAAATGCCTAACAAATATTTTAATAAACATAAATGGCACCAATAAATCAAATAGAAATATCTAACACAAGTGACATTAACATTATGCCCACTTTCATCAATCAATTCAGCAATTCAGATTAAGAAGACATCAATCTCTATGCAGATGCCTTCAACTAATGCTGAATGTATAAGTTCTCCATCCATACACAAAAGCCTCATCGCCTAGAGCCATCGGTTCCCAACCTTTGGTTTACCAGGTAGTCCATTTTTCAAACCAGACCTATAAATAAGATCATCTCAGAGAGCCTTTTAACATTCTTACACTAGAAGAAAGTATATGGAGGCAGCTAGTTAGTCATGGCAAACACAAGACCTTTCATCTAAAGCAGTGTTTTTCAACCTTTTTTGAGCCGCGGCACATTTTTTACATTTACAAAATCCTGGGGCAGACCACCAACCAAAATGACACAAAATGACACTCTAACACAGTACTACATATAGTTAATATGTTTTTAAATGTATTTATACACTCAGTGTGAAACCTGGGCCTGTTTCGATGAACACAACATAGATATCCTGGCAGGAATGGCAGAAAGACACATACAAAGGTCTTGCTCAACTTATAGTTAACACACAATCAAAGAGCATCCTGAGCTCTTGCAACAATGGAATTGAACCAAACTTGGCATATTGAACTCTCATTACCAACAGAAAGTACTGAAAGGGTTTGGTTGGGAATTGACCTTGAGTTTGGAAGTTGTTGTTCACCTACACCCAGAGAGCACTGTGGACTCAAACAATGTTATGTTATGTTGTTGTTTGTTTTCTATCCAGAATCACAATGTTGGAAGGAGGCTCACCACTTTAAGGTCCCTAAAACAGGCATGGGAAAATTTCGGCCCTCTGAGGCCCTTTCCTGCTTAAGTGGTGAGGGGGGGGAGGAAAAGTGCCTGAGGCTGCTAGGAATGGTGGGAGTTGGAGTACAAAACACCTGGAAGGTCCAAGTTTGCCCATGCCAGCTTTTGACAGAGACCTCTTTCTCCCCCTTCCCCTTTACACCCTTTCTTCCACCTCCTGCCGAACACTTACTTTTTCTTCTCCACTCAGGCTCCCTTCTTCCCAGCCTCGCTCTGCTCGCTTCACCTCATTTTGCTCACGCTGCCGCTTCTGTCGTCATTTTGATCTGAGGGGTCAGCGTGAGCATGTTCAGGAGGGGACCTGACCTGTGCAGGCACTACTGCGCAGACTCGTCCCACGTGTTCCTCCCTCCCCCCTCTGCTCCTGAACACACTCGTGGCAGTGTGAGCAAAGCGAGCAGAGCGCGAGGCTGTGAAGAAGGGAGCCCGAGTGGAGAAGAAAAAGTGTTCGGCAGGAGGGGGAAGAAAGGGTATTGGAGGTTCCAATTTCCCACGGCACACCTGATGATCGTTCACAGCACAGTGGGAAACACTGATCTAAAGTGTCGCACTTGGATACAAGAGAAAGCCACATTGCAGTGAATGAACAATTTATTAAAAAGCATAATTATACATGTTTTCCACAATGAGTCTTGGTATTGCTTTCCATGTAATGGCTACTTTAGAGGAATTAGGGAAGAGAACGCAGTGTTTGCCTCTAGTTCACTCAACACTGTTATCTCACCTTTATTGCCTGTGCTTCAGCCTACAGTGGTTGCTGTCCATTGTTCTGCAAGACTTTTTTCCGGCTTCCACAGTGTCACCCGTCACATTATCTACAAGCAACCTTAACTGCAAAGTAGCTTAGTTTTTCCAAAGCTGTTATTATATCCTACTTTGTTTCTTTCTCTTACTCATCCTTTTAACAATCCTAGGAGATAAGCTTCTGTTACTCGCATTTCACAGATTAAGAAATAAAACTGAGAATAAGCCACTCGCCCAAACCACTCCTAGTGGCTTCAGGTGCTGTTGGGAATTGAAGCCAAGTCCCCAGCTTGCTGCTCATTATAGTGTGTGCATATTGGATATGGAAACATGTTAGAGTCTAAACATGCTGCAATCTTGGGATGTAATTCTTTGCTAATTTTCTTTTCAAATGAAGCAACACATTACTGCAGCTTTTGAAGACTATTTGCAGTTCAGTTGCAGATTGAGGAATACGTTGTTTGCCTTTAAGATGTTTCCAAGTTATGACTATTGTAAGATTTTCTGGGGCTGAGTGCATGTGACTCGGCCACATGGGGCAGGATCTACACTGTCCTATATCTACACTGCCGTATATCAACATCACGCTGAGACTGCAATTGTATGTTTTTAATTGTTAATTTGTTGTTATAAGATTTTTTGTTTGTTTGTTTGTTTGTTTGCTTGTGTTGTATTGAGGGCAGAGACTGCCTTGTGTAAACTGTCCCGAGTCGCCTTCGGGCTGAGAGGGACGGTATAGAAACGTGACAAATAAATAAATAAATACATAAATATCCCAGAATTTGATCCCAGAATATTTACTTTGAACTGGATTATAGGAGTCTACATTGCCTAATAATCTGGAATAAAACCAGAGGGTTAGCAGTTCGAAGACATGAGTCAGGGTGAGCTCTGGACTGTCAGCCCTAGCTTCTGCCAACCTAGCAGTTTGCAAGCATGCAATGGGAATAGACCAATAGGTACGAACTTCACAGGAAGATAAAGGGGCACCCCATGCAGACATGTTGGCAAAAAGATCATTGATGTCTAGGGGTATCAGGTTCCTTGGGATAGAAAATGGAACAACAGCACCTCCCCATGGCTAGAGTGGAGCATCGCCTCTAGACACCGGAAACAAAAAGGGGGAAAGTCTTTACCTTAGCTGTGTATTGTATGTCATTGTTCGTTGTGTAAAAATCATTGAATGTTTGCCTTATATGTGTACTATAATTCTCTCTGAGTCCTTCCAGGGAGATAAAGCAGAATATAAATAAAGTGTATTATTATTATTATTATTATTATTAAAAGGATAAGCTGGGATCAGATCCTGGGATATAGGGCAGTGCAGATCCAGCCTGGGTAACCATGTGCAAAAAAGGAACGGTATCAGTCACAATTCAGCATTAAATAAACAGCACCATGCTGGCAGTGGACTGAATGGATTATCAGAATATGCATTTGTATGTGCAGAAAACAGCGTTTTTTGCACAGTTAAATATTATTTTTGCACTAAATAATGTTTTCTGCACACACAAAAAGGATTTTTACACAAAATAGCCAGTTGGTTATTTTGCACGGTTACTCACCAGTTCAGGAATTTTCTCATCAGAGTTTTACAACATTTGAGAAATATAATTATAGTCATTTTTACAATATTTTAAATACAGTAAATTAGAATGAAAGCAACAAGGACTCTCAAGCAACAAGCAAAAAAGAGAAGAAATTATACTTTTTAAAAATAACATAATAAAATGGCAAAAGTGTGTCACATGAATTTTGGTTTTTCTTTGGCCCTTCTATACTGTCCTTATATTCCAGAAATGGATCCCAGGTTATCTGCTCTGAACTGCATTATATGAGTCTCCACTGCCATATAATCTGGAAAAAAACAGATAATCTGGGACCAGATCCTAGGATATAAGGACAGTGTAGAAGGGGCCTTAGTCTGCATTCACTTTATTTCAATATCAAGTCAATACAGAATTTATGCTATAGTATGGCATATAGTTTTAGTTAGATCTATTTTAATAGTAACTTTCATCAACCATAGTAATAGTAACTTTCTCACATCTACATGAGTGCCATTAACTGAGAGTATATTGTATTGTAGGATATAGAATAATCATACTCTAGATCAGTGTTTCCCAACCACTGTGATGCGGCACACTAGAGTGCCGTGACAGACCTCCTGCTGTGCCGCGAGAAAAGCTCTCTGCCCCCCTTCCTACCCCGCTCCTCCTGCCGAACTCCTGCTGCTTGGGGGAGGAGGAGGAAGGGCCGGGGGGCAGCGAAGAAAAAGCAGAAGGGGCCGGGCACTGCCTCCTTCGGCCATTTCCCCAGTCAGCCTCCAATCCGCCATGACTCCCGCCATGACTCTCGCCCCTCGCTCACTGAAGCCGCGCAGAAGAGAAGCTCCGCCCACTGAAGCCCATCCACCGCTCATGCTTCTCCTCTGTGGGAGAGCTGAAGCTGGGGGGAGGGGGAGGGGCATGGCAGGCCTGGCTCCGCCCACTCCCCGGCTTTGGCACTCCTAGCAGCTGCTCCAGCCTTGAGGGGACAGTGCCAAGCCAGCATTGTGCTGGCTCTGCCACCGCTGGCTTGGCACTGCCCCCTCAAGGCAAGAGCAGCTGCTGGGAGAGCTGAAGCCCGGGGGAGGGGGCGGGGCATGGCGCAGCATGGCTCCTCCCCAGCATCGGCACTCCCAGCAGCTGCTCCCAGCAGGCCACCATCCCCCAGCCGTTCTTTACTGTGTTAGAAAGTGTCATAGTTGTGTGACATTGCTGGACTAGATGGGCTGGTGCATGGCTCTTCTTATGTTCTTATGTTCTTATGTTCTTAAAGAGACATTTTGTGTCATTTTGGTTGGTGGTGTGCCCCCGGATTTTTTTAATGTTAAAAGTGTGCCGCGGCTCAAAAAAGGTTGGGAAACACTGCTCTAGATTTCTGATGCCCAATTTCTGTGAATATCCTAGTTTTCATAGTGAAATATCCATGCAGACATTTAAGTAATGCCAAACAGTTTGGTGAATACCCAGGCTGTTTAGCAACCAAAGAACATTAACTGACTGCTGAGAGGAATGACCAGAAAACAGTGCGAGAAAGGAGAGCAGCATGAAATATGTTTGAGAAGGAGCAGGCTGACTAGATGAAAGAGTGAACAGGAATACCCCTTTAAATATGCAGGAGAAGGTGGCATGGTCACATTGCATGATACATTTCACAAAGAAGTAGCTGTCCCATGGGAAAATTCATAGCATTTAACACTAACAAGATGTATTATGGAAAAGAGCTTATATATGGAGAAAAGGCTCTTCAGCAATGTATCCCATGTAGGATCTGTGCAAACATAGGTATTATCCATTTATATTGCACAGGCTGCTCTGTTTGCAAAGAGAAGAAATATTCACTGTTGAAAGACAACTCCAACAGCTAGCCAAACATTTGTTTTATTTTTACGTTCATCGCTGTCCTTCCATCAAGGATGTTGGAAAAGCAGACAAAAGACATATTCAGAAGCTGAAACGAAGACAGCAACCACACTTTAGTTTTTTTTGGGATTGTAAAGGGAACACCTGGAGCTGGCAACCAAACAAAGTCTGGAGCTGGCAACTGAAGTAGTTCTCCTTGAACTGCAATCATAGTCATCCATCCCAATAGTCTTTTTCCAGCTACACATAGTGGAAAGTGTTGTTACAATGGGAAAGATGGTACTAGGAACAACAGAATGTATCCGTACAGAAGTTGGCAAAGCACCCATCGAAAAGAAAAGGGGAAAAAAGGAGAGGGGAGGAAATGCTACGAAAGGGGCCCTGTGTTGTTAGCCAGGAAAGATTGCCTTACAATGAATCAGAGAGCTCCCACAGGGTCATCTTGGATCAAGGACTTAATGAAAATGTGTCACCATAGAGGAAAGCAAACTACCTATGACAGGAGAAAAATTGCCAAAAAGTTGAAATAATCTGTATGGTCTTTTTCCAAACTACCTTGGGGATGACACATTATCCATATATCTGGTCTAAACCTGAGGAGGGGGGAGGAAGAGGGAGGGAAAGGGAAAGAGACAGAATTTCTTTAAACAGAAGAAATCTAAGACAGTCTTTTTCAACCTTTTTTGAGCCGTGGCACATTTTTTACATTTACAAAATCCTGGGGCACACCACCAACCAAAATGAAACAAAATTACACTCTAACACAGTAATATTTATTTATTTATTTCCAGCATTTTACCCCGCTCTTCTCAACCCCCGAGGGGGGACTCAGAGCGGCTTCCAAAAAGGCACAATTCGATGCCAACACAGTAAAACACATAAAACACAGTATAAAACCCCCAAAACATTACACATTAAAATACAATTACATCAACATATCATACACATTCATTTAAGTTAAAAAAAAAGGTGCTGCCTTGTGCTAGTGTGCTAGTGTGCAAACGCCTGGTCCCATAGCCAGGCTTTTACTTTTTCCTGAATGTCAGGAGGGATGGAATTGATCGTATGTCACTAGGAAGCGCATTCCACAGATGGGGAGTCACCACCGAGAAGGCTGTCTCCCTTGTCCCCACCAGCCGCATTTGAGAAGTCGGCGGGAGCGAGAGCAGGGCCTCCCCAGATGATCTTAAATTACGAGGTGGGATGTAGCGGCAGATGCGTTTGGACAAGTAAACTGGGTCAGAATCGTATAGAGCTTTAAAGGTCAAAACCAGCACTTTGAATTGAGCTCGGAAGTGGATAGGCAGCCAGTGGATATATATATAGTTAATATGTTTTTAAATGTATTTATACACTCAGTGTGAAGCCTGGGCCTGTTTAGATGAACACAACATATGACTTCCTCTCACAAATTTATACATGGCTATCATGTCTTCTCTCAGCCTTCTCTTCTTCAGGCTAAACATACCCAGCTCTTCAAGCCGCTCCTCATAGAGCTTGTTCTCCAGACCTTTGTGAAATTTCACCCTGAATGAAACTTGCTTCCAGTTAACTATGGATGTAAAGAAGCTGTTATAAACAGTTCCTTGGGGGGGGGAGGCAACTCTCGAAAAATCCAGTAAAATCGTTTAAAAAACCAAAACCCAAACATTTCCAAGCGGAGAGGCTCAATTTGTTTCTTGGAAACCTGTGAGGGGGCTGATAGGAGTGGGGAGAGTGCCAATTTCCCAAGGCATACATGATGATCGCTCATGGCACACTAGTGTTCCACGGCACACTGGTTGGGAAACACTGATCTAAGACACAGACACAAGCTAGAAATGGAACAAACTCAGCCATCGTGTGTTAATATCAAATGAATGAAGTCATTGACAAAGGGAAATTGATCCTAAATGGTATAGTAAAGAAATCAAGTCCTGACAAGTCACTTCTAAAACCTGATAATAAAAGATAATAGGAAATCTGTTATTCTATATATATATATATATATATATATATATATATATATATATTAAAAAGTGGGCCCAATGGAGATATTATATTCATAGTTTGTGGTGTCTCAAAGTTCAATGAAAAGTAGTTTGGCTTTAATCATTTAAACCTATCCACTTGTTTTCAGAGGTCAAAACCCACTGGATTTGTAAAGAAACAGCAGTTCAGAAAAAAGGATAATAGATATTCACTTGAACACATTGATGGATGGGGAAAGGGGAAGAGGGGATCTCTAAGGAAGAACAGCTATCAATGAAACATTTCATTTAGGAATTGTGGATTTTAAAATCATTTTATAGCTATTGAAAAATAGAAAGATAAAATCCCCAAACCAAATTTGCCAAGTATTACATTAAATGATCTACAAGAAACACATCCATTTTGGATTGTGCGGCTCTTTTTTAAAAATGTGTTGAAATACATAATTTTAATTATGGCATTTTAATTTAATTATTTCCTTCCATGGGAAAGTTAATAATTTGATATAAACGACTTTTCCTTAGGTCACATGCTACACAATATGACATTGGCCTTCTTACTGGGGCAGTGGTAAATGATTGGAAGTTCAGAATGAATTACCTAATTCATGGGTCACCAAGTTAATCTCAAAGATTACTGTATGACCTCGTGTGTCAGTTGAGGACAGGTTTTGAGACCGGGCGTTTGGTTGATGTGGGGCAGTGGACAGACAATTGAATAATGACAGGATTGTGGAGGTGGACTGTGGATTTAGTTTGGACAGCCCATGAGTGTGGAAAGGGGATCATGTTGGTTAATTATTGATATTTGATTGTTTTAATCTGTTTTGTAGTATTTTATGATGAGTTGTTGTTTTGTCTCTTGCATACGCAGCATTGAATTGTTGCCTTTTTGTTAGCCGCCCTGAGTCCCCCTTCGGCGGTACAGAAGGGCAGGTTAGAAATAAATGAAATAAATAAATAATAAATAAAATTTTGATTTTGGGCTGAAAACCCTAGTCGTTGACAGTTTCTCTTCCCAGGTACTCAGAAAGCCAAGAACCACATCTGGAATATTGTGTCCAATTCTGGGCACCACAATTTAATACTGACTAGCTGGAATGTGTCTAGAGAAGGGCAACTGGAGAACAAGCACTATGACAAGAAGATTAAAGAGCTGGGCATGTTGAGCCTGCAGAAGAGAAGGCTGAGATGAGACATGATGGCCATGTATAAATATGTGAGGGGTTTTTGTTTGTTTGTTTGTTTGTTTTGTCGTGTCAAGAGTGACTTGAGAAACCACAAGTTGCTTCTGGTGTGAGAGAATTGGCAGTCTGCAGGGACATTGCCCAGGGGACGCCCGGATGTTTTTGATGTTTTACCATCCTTGTGGGAGGCTTCTCTCATGTCCCCGCATGAGGACTTGGAACTGATAAAGGGAGCTCATCCGCGCTCTCCCTGGATTCAAACCTGTGACCTGTTGGCCTTCAGTCCTGCCGGCACAGGGGTTTAACCCACTGCGCCACCGGGGGGTCCTATATGTGAGGGTAAGTCATAGGGAGGAAGAAGCAGGCTTGTTTTCTCTGCCCTGGAGACTAGGACACAGAACAGTTAGGAAGAACCTTCTAACTGTGAGAGCTGTTCTGAGTGGAACTCTCTGCCCCAGAGTGTGGTAGAAGCTCCTTCTTTGGAGGCTTTTAAACAGATTGGATGGTCATCTGTTTGGGGTGATTTGAATGCAATTTTCCTACTTCTTGGCAGGGGATTGGACTGGATGGCCCATGAGGTCTCTTCCGACCAGGGGCGGACCAAGCTTTTCCCGGGGGGTACGCAAAAAAATTGCCCCCCCAGTGCACGTGCGCCAATCTGCGCACGCGCACTGGCTCCAAAGTGGGAGCCAGTACGCATATGCCGGCCTTTTTGCGCATGCGCAAAAAGGCCCACGCACGTGGAAGTGTGGCCGGAGCTCCCCGGGCTGCCTATCAAAGGTGCAGTGCGCGCGGCGGGAGCTGCGGGGCCGGCTGCAGAGGCCTGGCTGGCGCGGCCA
This sequence comes from Anolis apletophallus, assembly GCA_030556195.1. Taxonomy (NCBI): domain Eukaryota; kingdom Metazoa; phylum Chordata; class Lepidosauria; order Squamata; family Anolidae; genus Anolis; species Anolis apletophallus. The sequence goes on along the minus strand of JARBWK010000005.1, from coordinate 120,845,019 downwards.
AAGGGCGCGCAGCGCGCGTGCCACGCAGCGCAGGCACCGCAGGCGGCGGGGAGCCGGTGTGGCGGCGCCCCCCGGGTGACATCGCCCCTCCCGGTGACGTCGCCCTACGCGCCTGCTTCCTCCGCCTAATGGACGAACCGGCCCTGCTTCCGACTATGATTCTAAGAAGTGGTACCACAGCAGAGAGAATAAGGAGGGTTGATGCTTCTTTTATGGATCTCCTAGACCAGTGGTTCTCAACCTGTGGGCCCTCAGATGTTTTGGCCTTCAAATCCCAGAAATCTTAACAGCTGGTAAACTGGCTGGGATTTCTGGGAGTTGTAGGCCAAAACACCTGGGGACCCACAGGTTGAGAAACACTGTCCTAGACCAAGCTCTTGCCTTTCAGAGAAGGATGGGTGGATGGGTGAGTGGGTAGGTAGGTAGGTAGGTAGGTAGGTAGATAGCTAAATAGATAGAGTTAAGTAGTTTTCACTTTGACTTATGGATAAATTGACCCAGGTGTTTTGGGTTTCTATTTTATCTAAGTTATCACACTGGAAGCATTTATTAAATTTGCAACTGACCCAATTCCCGTCTACTAAGAAGTAAGTTGTGATGTTCATTTAGTTAAGCGTCTATAGCAGGTTTGGGCAATTTAAGATGATCTAGAGGACAAACTGTCCTTTCAACTTGTACATCCTTCCGCATAATGTAGAGTAGCCTTTTTTAAAGGGAATGTTTGACGTGGAACTGCCAGTTTCCAACTTTCAATTTAGTTTTTTCCCCACTTTTAAAGACCATCTAACCCTTAAAAATCCCCAAATTGTTACTCCTGTGAAAAAAAATTATCAGTGTTTTGAGGAGACATCAGGATGAGTATGTGTCTAAAGGACACAGAAAGAACCACGTTCGGACACTTACCACAGTGATATAGCATCAAGGCTTCATTGTAACAAGCAAAAAAACTTTCAACTTGGTTATACCAATTATCCATTAACTAGTCTGCAGGACTTTTTCAGCCCATTTTAGCAAATGTTGTTGCTGCTGCTGTGTGCCTTCAACCCTAAGATGAACTTACTATATTTTTTGGCAATATTTGTTCAGAGGTAGCTTGCCCTTGCCCTATTCTGAAACTGAGGAAGTGTTGAGTCCAAATTCACCCAGTGGGTTTCAATGGTCAAGATGGTGTTCAAACTCTGTTCTTCAGAGTCCCAGATCAACACTTAAACTAGTACTACACCATGTTGGCTCTCAGACGGAGTATAGAAACATATACTGTACAGTAGGACCTTGATTTACAAGTGTCCCTACTTATGAGCTTTTCAACTTAGGAGCCATCACTCATCCAAGTTTTTGATTCGACATGCGAGCCAGATCCAAGTTATGAGCCCTTCCTAGGAAGGCGGACATGCTGGGAGACTTAGGTGAGGTTAAGCTCGCCGTCACTGCCTCTGAAAGGCAAACCGTGGCGGGGAGGCTGAGAGAGAGCCACTCAGGGAGGGAGGATAGGAGAAAGGAAGGAAGGCAAGCAGGCCTAGCTGGTTGAAGCCCCTGAACCCCATGTGGTCCAGGCAAGTGGATTTAATTTGTTCTGTGACTGAGCTCTGGAATGGATTAATAGCATTTCAATGGTAAAATTAGCTTTGACATACGAGCAAATTGAGTTATGAGTTGGTCACAGAATGAATTAAACTCGTATGTCAAGGTATCACTGTACATCCAACATCTAGTTTCCCATTTCTTATTACTCTAGTGCCCAAGCAGAGCAAGGTGTGAGAATCAAGTCTTAAGCCTGGTATCTGAGAAGTCTGCCTTTCCATTGATGTCAATGGTTTTCCTCTTTGTCTATCAACAAGCAGCCCGATACTCGATAGCATATTTACACCAAAATTGAAATGTGTCATCTTCTTTGCTCCCTCCAACCTGTAACTCAATGCACTTCTGCTACCACCAAATTCAAACACATTTATTTCATTTCTTTTTTACATAAAAAGGCAGATCAGATAATAACACTGGTCTTGTAATATGTTACATAATAACCCTTTTTTTTCATTTCCCTAGCACCGTCCCCTGCAATATGCTTATGATAATGTGATAATGAATGATTTTATGTGCATTGGCAGGGTAATTTTCAAAAAGTTCACAAAATGCTGAGGGCTTGCATCTTGGAGACATGAATTAGAAGATTCTGAACTCCCTCCTCCACTGTCAGCTTTTATTTTGGGGAAATGTAATTTGGTACTGCCCAATTACAGCTACATCACAACACTGGATTTCTTCTTGTCTAGGGGGCAGTGCCCAGTCTCCTACCAAACAGGGCAAAAATAAAATCTTTTAAAATGAATCAAGAAATTCCTTCTCTACACTGTGAATATAGGGACTGCGGTAGCGCAATGGGCCAATCCCTTGTGCTGCTGAACTGCTGACATCAAGGTTGACAGTTTGAATCTGGGAGATGGGGCGAGCTCCCACTATTGCTACGCTACTTCATCTTGTTGACGGGATCTTCCCACTTGAGTGGAAATAATCTATCGGACAGATGGCAAGCTATTTAACCTCAGCAGACTGAAAGCCAAAACCAACATCACAAAATCTGTTATAGAACCCCAATATGCTGATGACAATGTCATCTGTGCGCATTCAGAAGAAGAACTACAAGCCACTCTAAACACCTTTGCAGAAGCATACGAAAGGCTCGGCCTCTCATTGAATATCAAGAAAACCAAAGTGCTCTTCAAGCAGTCACCAGCCAATCCCTCTCCAATGCCAGAGATATAGCTTAATGCGGTAACATTTGAAACTGTTGACCATTTTCGCTACCTTGGCAGCCACATCTCCACAAAAGTCAACATTGACACTGAAGTACACCACCACTTGAGCTCTGTGAGTGCAGCATTCTTCCAAATGAAGGAGGGAGTGTTTGAGGACCGGTACATCCGTATGGATACCAAGGTGCTTGTTTATAAAGCCATTGTCCTCGCAACCTTGCTATACACCTGCGAAACATGGACTGTCTACAGACATCATACGCAACTCCTGGATCGATTCCATAAGTGCTGCCTCCAAAAAAAATCCTTCAAATCTCTAGGGAATACAGGCAGACAAATGTCAGTGTGCTGGAAGAAGCAAAGACCACTAGCATTGAAGTGATGCTCCTCCGTCATCAACTCCGCTGGACTGGCCACATTGTCCGAATGCCCAATCACCATCTCCCAAAGCAGTTACTCTACTCCGAACTCAAGAGTGGAAAACGTAATGTTGGTGGACAGGAAAAGAGATTTAAAGATGGGCTTAAAGCCAGCCTCAAAAACTGCAACATAGATACCGAGAACTGGGATACCCTGTCCATGACCACTCTAACTGGAGGTCAGCTGTGATCAGCAATGTTGAAGAATTTGAAGAGGTGCAAATGGAGGGCAAAAGGAAGAAACGTGCCAAGAGGAAGGCATGTCAAGCCAACCCTGACTGGGACTGCCTTCTGTCTGGAAACCAATGTCCTCACAGGGGGAGAACATGCGGATCAAGAATAGGGCTCCACAGCCACCTATGAACCCACTGCCAAGACACCACATCTGGAACACAATCATCTTCCAAATATGAGGGAACACCAAAGTAAGTCAGTCTTTGCCTGTGTCTGTTTATATGCTGTTATCCATTCTGAGTCCCCTCGGGAGAAGGGTGGAATATACGAGTCAATAATATGGGTCAATAAGTCCATGACATTTTGAATTTCCCGCCTCTTAACTCAAAGGGCAACACTGTTCCTGTCAACAGGTATCTGTCAGTTGACTACTGTCAAAATTTGAAAAACTGTGTCATTTAGTTTGTGTTTGACAGCCATTGATAGCAGACTACCGTGTGATTTGAGGAGAAAATGGAAAAAAGTGAATTTTGTGTGGTCATTAAGCATTATTTTTTTGCAGAAAACACCATCACTCAAACCAAGGATAAGCTTGATAAATAATATGGGGACTCTGCACCATCAATTTCAATGGTAAAAAGTGGTTTACTGAATTTTGTTGTGGTCGTACAAACACGGAAGATGCCGAACGTTCTGGACGCCCAGTTGAGGTCTCTACACCCAAAACAATTTTTTAAAATCACGATATGGTGTTGGCCGATTGGAAATTGACAGTGAGAGGGATTGTGGAAGCCATAGGCTTCTCACATGGCTCAGTGGTTTCAATTTTAAATGATCACTTGGGTATGAGAAAGTTTTCCACAAGATGGGTGCCACGTTTGCTCACAATCGACTACAAATGCAATCGTGTGACAATTTCGCAGGAGTGTTTGGCATTCTTCAACTGCAATATGGACGAGTTTTTGCGCCGTTTCATAACTGTGGACAAAACATGGATCCACCACAGCACACCAGAGACCAAACCGCAGTCAAAACAGTGGGTTTCTGGGGGTGAATCGGCCCCAAAGAAGGCCAAGGTGGGTTTGTCAGCCAATAAAGTCATAGTGACCGTTTTCTGGAATGCACGCAGTATAATCCGCATTGACTACCTTCAAAAGGGTAAAACAATCAATGGCAAATATTATGGCAACTTACTGGCTCAATATAATGAGGATTTGGGGGGGGGGGGGACAACCGCATTTGGCCAGGAAAAAGTTCTTTTGCACCAGGACAATGCAAGGGTGCACACATGTGCAGTTTCCATAGCAACAATCCATGAATTGGGATACGAATTGCTCCCTCATCCACCCTATTCTCCAGATTTAGCCCCGAGTGACTATTTCTTGTTTCCAAACCTGAAGATATGGCTTGGCGGAAAGAGATTTGACTCCAACAATGAAATCATCTCACAAACAAATACCTATTATTTTGATGACCTCGACAAATCTTATTTTTGGAACGGATAAAAAAGTTGGAGAAATGTTGGACAAAGTGTATAGAGCCCAAAGGAGACTATGTTGAAAAATAAAATGATTTTTTTCCAAAAACCTGTGTTTCATTCAAAAAGTTACCGACCTATTGACCCGCCCGAAGTGTTATTATTATTAAAAGTCTTAATATATTGATTATTACTGTGACTAGCTTCACTGGCAAGATATGCAGAAAGGGAGAAACAAGCTATTTGGACCGCCTTGCCCCATACGATCCCCCGAGATCACTCCGCTCAGCAGAGCAAAATCTGCTGGAGATTCCACCGATCCGCCTCTGCCGCCTATCATCAACTAGGCAGCGCTCCTTCTCCGTAGCAGCTCCAACGGCCTGGAATGCCCTGCCGGAGGAGGCTAGAGCCATACGGGAGCTCGCCCCCTTCCGCAGGGCCTGTAAGACCTTCCTTTTCAAGCAGGCCTTTGGTTAACATATAACGCCTCTTGCTTTCAATCGACTTATGACTCTGTGTTACCGTTTTTTGTCACTTGGTGTAATTTTAACAATGTTTTAATGATGCTTTTAGTATCATTTTTGTTATTTTTATGGTTATAGCATTGCTTTATTTTGTTCGTGAATCGGCATGAGTGTTGCCTGCCGATCACTATGTATGTCTTGTAACCCGCCACGAGCCCTCGGGAAGAGGCGGAATACAAATGCAAATAATAAATAAATAAATAAATTTATTTGTCATTTATTTGTCACGTTTCTATACCACACCTCTCAGCCCGAAGGCGACTCGGGACGGTTTACACAAGGCAGTCTCTACCCTCAATACAACACAAGCAAACAAACAAAAGAAATAACCATATAACAACAAAATATCAATTAAAAACATACAATTGAAGTCTCAGCGTCATGTTGAAATCAGTTTCCGTCTCATCGTCATCATTCCATATATCTAATTAAACCTTTATATTTCATCAACAAATACCTGCTCAAACAGTCAGGTCTTGACTTTCTTGCGAAATGTCAGGAGGGAGGGGACCGATCTGATGTCTCTAGGAAGGACGTTCCAAAGCCGAGGAGCCACCACTGAAAAGGCCCTGTCTCTCGTCCCCGCCAGTCGCACCTGCGAAGAAGGCGGGACCAAGAGCAGGGCCTCTCCAGATGATCTTAAACATCTCGATGGTTCATAGGGAGAGATGCGTTCGGACAGGTAAGTAGGACCCGGACCGTTTAGGCCTTTAAAACCTAAAGTCAGCACTTTGAATTGTGCCCGGTAGCAAACTGGCAGCCGTGGAGCTGGCACAACAGGGGAGTTGTACGCTCTCTAAATGCTGCTCCTGTTATCAACCTGGTTGCTGTCCGTTGGACCAATTGAAGCTTCCGGACAGTCTTCAAAGGCAACCCCACGTAGACAGCGCTGCAGTAATCTATACGGGATGTAACCAGAGTGTGGACCACCGTGGCCAAGTCAGACTTGCCAAGGTACAGGCGCAGCTGGCGCACAAGTTTTCACTGTGCAAATGCTCCCCTGGTCACCGCCGAAACCTGGGGTTCCAAGCTCAGCGATGAGTCCAGGATCACACCCAAACTGCGAACCTGCGTCTTCAGGGGGAGTGTAACCCCGTCTAATGCAGGCTGTAACCCTATGCCCTGTTCAGCCTTTCGACTGATCAGGAGTGCCTCTGTCTTGTCTGGATTCAATTTCAATTTGTTCGCCCTCATCCAGTCCGACACAGCAGCCAAGCACCAGTTCAGGACCTGAACAGCCTCCTTAGTAGTAGGTGGGAAGGAGTGACAGAGTTGAACACCATCTGCGTACAGATGACACCGCACTCCAAACCTCTGGATGACCTCCCCCAGTGGCTTCATGTAGATGTTAAACAACAGGGGAGATAGTATTGAATTCTGAGGAACCCCACAACTCAATGGTTGTGGGGTTGAACAGGTATCTCCCAATAACACCTTCTGAGATCGGCCCTCCAGAAAGGACCAGAGCCACTGCAAGACAGTACCTACAAGCCCCATCTCTGCAAGGCGTCCCAGAAGGATACCGTGGTCAACGGTATCGAAGGCCGCTGAGAGGTCCAACAGAACCAACAGGACACACTCCCCCTGTCGAGTTCCCACTGTAGATCATCCACTAAGGCAACCAAGGCTGTCTCGGTACCATGCCCCGGCCTAAAACCAGACTGTGCCGGGTCTAGATAATCTGTGTCTTCCAAGCTAGTTTCTCACAAGTCAATTGCACACAATGGTGACTGCTTCTTTGGCCACATATCTTGCATTGTAGAAGGTTCACAGACCATCATAACTACTGCATATTTATAGAAACATGCCATAGACATAGTAGCATGAAAGTTAAGCATTTCTAAGTCTCAAAATCAATGGGATTCAAAACACAAAGGCAATCTCTTTCTACTGTTTTCTAACTGGAAGACATTGTATTGCAAAGTCAAAATTCGATACTCAGGTTACTGTTATTTCTGTATTTCGTTTCATTTATTTTCTACCTTGTTTTCATCATTTCTTCACAACATTTTAAACAGATGCACTATCAAGGCTACATGACCTGTAGCACTGAACTTTCAATTCAAGACACTGGGAGAATCGTATTATTTGCTAGGCAAGTAACATTCTTCAAATACGTAGGTTCAATTATGAAACAGTTCAAAGGAACTCAGCCCACTAAACATTTCTTTAGTGCAAGTCCAATGAAAATAAATGAGAGTTACACAACACCAGAACAGTCAACACTAAGGTTGGTTTTTTTTTAAAAAAAAACTAAGGTTTTTAAGGGCACTGAGTAAAGGTAGATAATTAATAAGATCTTCACAAACTCAAATAAACACGGAGTTCTTAGAAACGTTGACTTCAAGAGCTCAACTCATCATGCATTTCAACTAAGGAAATTCATTAAGAATAAGCACTTTATTGCTTGGGTAAAAATGGAAAGAAAGAAATTATCAAAAATCCATTATGGCAAGTACGTTTGTAGATAAAGTAAATATAATAAAAGTTAGACATCCCTTTTACTGAGGGCTTGTTTAATATATGGTTCTAATGTAATGCTTGCTCCACCTCCACAAGCTCTCTGTCCATTTTTAGAACGCCAGTTTTTCAAACAGGATGAATGAATATTGTCGATTTAAGGCAGCGTTTCTCAACCTGGGGGTCGAGACTCCTGGGGGGGTCACGAGGGGGTTTCAGAGGGGTCACCAAAGACCATCAGACAACATATATTTCTGATGCTCTTAAGAACCCCTTTGGCAGAGAAGGCTGAAGATCCCCTGTCTGTCCTTCTCTTCCTTTTTGGAAACAGATGGTGAATCCTCCCACCTAAAGCCCTCCTTCACTGTGATTGGCTGGCCTTTCAGTCAGCTTCTCAGCCAAGGGAAGGGCTGTTTCTGAGACTCAGTGCAGGGAGGAGAGAGCAAGCTTGCTTGGCGCATGGCAGTGCATGGCAGCATGGTGCACATGTGCAGGCAGGGGAGAGCATGTGAGGCTGGAGGGAGGCTCCTGCCAGCGAGTCCTAGGCATGGGGGTTGTGTGTGGGAGGTTTGGCCCAATTCTATCTTTGGTTGAGTTCAGAATGCACTTTTATTGTAGGTGAACTATAAATCCCAGCAACTACAACTCCCAAATGTCAAGGTCTACTTTCCCCAAACTCCACCAGTGTTCACATTTGGCCATATTGAGTGCCAAGTTTGGTCCAGATCCATCACTGTCTGAGTGCTCTCTGGATGTAGGTGAACTATAGCTCCAAAACTCAGGGGCAATACCCACCAAACCCTTCCAGTATTTTCTGTTCACTATAGGAGTTCTGTGTGCCAAGTTTGGTTCAATTCCATCGTTGGTGGGAGTTCAGAATGCTCTGATTGTAGGTGAACTATAAATCCCAGCAACTACAACTCCCAAATGACAAACTCAATCCCCCCTCCCCCAGCCCTACCAGTATTCAAATTTGGGTGTATCGGTTATTTGTGCCAAATTTGGTCCAGTGAATGAAAATACATCCTGCATATCAGGCATTAACATTACAATTCATAACAGTAGCAAAATTACAGTTATGAAGTAGTAATAGAAATAATTTTATGTTTTGGGGTCCCCACAACATGAGGAATTGTATTAAGGGGTCACAGCATTAGGAAAGTTGAGAAACACTGAGTAAAGGGGTGAGAAGAGAAAGGGATCTATACAATTAATGATTTATTCTCATCAGGAAAATCTATTCAAATGGATTAAAAAATTAAAGTCAATTAACCCAATTGGCAATTAATACAAATAAATACATTTAAGATCAATATACAGTAATCAAAAAGGAAGCTCCCTCCCTGAGGGTGTTAACATTATTTCAATTAATTTCTAATGATACATTGAATCAAACAAGGCCAAGTTTCAAATGTATATCAGTTAATTCACGAAATACAGTTTAGAATAGTACATGGATTGAGATTGATATGGGAATTGGATCTAGGGTTTAAAATAGAAGAGAAACAATGGGAATTAATCTGGAAAATCCAATCGTATAAATCAATTTTAGCACAACTGCAAGAAAATACTTTGAAATTTATGCATAGATAGTACTATTATTCACTTAAACTACATAGAATAATGGCATTTCTAAAGTACGTTGGACAAAATGTGGAGAAATGGGGCATTGGAGTCACATGTGGCTAACGTGCTCAAAGTGCACAGATACTAGGATGAAGTTCTATCATGGATAAGCCTTCATTACAGTATCTGTGTACTATGGACACATTAGGAGTAAAAAGAGCCAAGAAATATACACTTACAATCAGAATGATGCGGAAAAATATATTGTGTAAGTAACACAGTAGAGCTTACCATACAAGATCAAGCATAATAAACATAACATATAAAGCAACTTGCTGTAAATAGCAATCGAAACTGAACATAACACTTGCTGTAAATAGCAGTAGCAGGGGAAACGATCCCAAAGCGCGTACTCACGCGGCGAAAGTCCCGTGTGTTGGAATTCCGAATAGGGTAAAGTTTAACCAGACATAGTCCGCAATAGCGAACGGGTCGGTGAGACGGGGGACGCCAAGCATCCAATTCATAAACAATATTTGTAATCCAAATGGGGGATCCAACAGGTCGATGAATCTGGAAATCCAAGCGCAATCGTTTCGCCTGTGGAGGGCTTCCTCTGGACCCGGGACGAGTATGAGTAGCGGGTGCGAATGCCCTTAGATCATGCAATGGAATATAATAGACATATATGTCTTCTGGTCAAATCATTCTTTTTTTCTTTTTTTCTTTTTTTTTACTATGGACACATTAACCACATGTGACTCCAATCCCTCATTTCTCCACACCTGAGTCTTGGATCTGGTTATATAAACTAAATTTTTGGTTAAAACTCATGTTTAGCCCCATTGGTCTTTGGTGATCTATTGCAATCAAGGTGAAAAAAAGTAATAAATATATGTATGTATCATAGATAAGCCAAATGGAGAGAGAAACAGTATACTTCAGGGGAGCGCTAGTATTGATTTCTGTATTTGGAAATAAGAATACGAATTTGGTTTAAAAAAACAACAACTTTGTATTGCTCATGTTATAAGTCACCAGATTTGAAATAATCAGAACATGGAAACAATAGAGAATTTATCAATAACAAATTGGTTAAACAAGATTTGAGCTATAGCTGTCGCAGCAGATGCCAGTTCAGAGAGCCAAACCCAATTGAAGTGTAAATAGTTTGTTTTAATATTCACAGAGTCTCTGGGGATACCGTATTTTTCGCACCATAAGACGCACCGGATGATAAGACGCACCTAGATTTTAGAGGAGGAAAATAGGAAAAAAATATTTTCGCTCCCCCTCTAAAATCTAGGTTAGTCTTATCAGCAGGTGCGTCTTCTCAGAGGGCTCGCTGGTTCGCTCGCCCTCTGCCTCCTTTTCCTTCCCCCCACCCTTTCCTTGAGGGAAGAAAAGGTGGGGGGAAGGAAAAGGAGGCAGAGGGCGGAGCGAACCGCGTCGCGTCAGCTCTGACGTGACGCGGTTCGCTCCGCCTCCGCCTCCTTTTGCTTCCCTCCGCCCTTTCCTTGAGGGCGGGAGAAGCAAAAGGAGGCGGAGGGTGAGCGGCAGGCTCGCGCGTCAGCTGGGACGCGAGCGGTTCGCTCCGCCTCCGCCTCCTTTTGCTTCCCTCCGCCCTTTCCTTGAGGGCGGGGGAAGCAAAAGGAGGCGGAGGGAGAGCGAACCGCGTCGCGTCAGCTGTGACGCGAGCGGTTCGCTCCGCCTCCGCCTCCTTTTGCTTCCCTCCGCCCTTTCCTTGAGGGCGGGGGAAGCAAAAGGAGGCAAAGGGAGAGCGAACCGCGTCGCGTCAGCTGTGACGCGAGCGGTTCGCTCCGCCTCCGCCTCCTTTTGCTTCCCTCCGCCCTTTCCTTGAGGGCAGGGGAAGCAAAAGGAGGCGAAGGGAGAGCGACCCACGTCGCGTCAGCTGTGACGCGACGCGGTTCGCTCCGCCCTACGCCTCCTTTGCTTCCCTCCGCCCTTTCCTTGAGGGCGGGGAAGCAAAAGGAGGCGAGGAGAGCGAACCGCGTCGCGTCAGCTGTGACGCGACGCGGTTTGCTCCGCCCTCCGCCTCCTTTTGCTTCCCTTCGCCCTTTCCTTGAGGGAAGCAAAGGTGGGGGGAAGCAAAAGGAGGCAGATGGCGAGCGAACCAGCGTCCCTCCGCCGCCACAACGGACCAGAGGAGAGGAGAGGCGGCGACAGGGTGAGTATATCGCCGCCCTCCCTCTGCTCCAGCGCCTCCCCCAGCGCCTGCATATTCGCACCATAAGACGCGGCTGATTTTTCCTCCCACTTTGGGAGGAAAAAAAAGTGTGTCTTATGGTGCGAAAAATACGGTAAGTATTTGCAAAACAAAAGCACTTAATGGTCAGTGAAAACGCTAACAAAAGGAAGCCTTAACTGGCATGAAAAAGCCTACATTCAAAACGCCAAAACTCTTTAGCAAAATCAAAGCAAAACAGGGAAAGGCACACTGAGGGCAGCAGAGAAGATGTCGTTGTCAGAATCAATCCAAGGTCATCAGCATTGAAGTCATCAAAGGGTTGTGCAAGAAGGTATCCAAAGGGGCATAGGAGAGACATAATCCAGGAGCCAGGCCAAGGAGAGGAGACAGACGTAGAAGGGAAGACACAACCCACAGTCCAACTGGGGAGCAATCCAGTGGAGTTCAAACCCCACCACAGGAAGCAGCAGAATCAGTCTGGAAACAAGGCTGCAAGATGACAGGATACAAGATGCAAGAGTCCTAGGATCCAAAGGCAACTCCTTGGTAGCCACATAGGTTAGTCCCAAAATGCCCACCTTTTAAGCTCACTACAAGTCAGATCCACTTGATGAGGTTGAAGCCCTATCATCATCCTCAGGTGTTACTCTCCCAGCAGCTGCTGCCCTTTGACTGACCCTCCAAGATTTCCACCTGTGGTTAAGACTTAGAACATCCTCCCCATTGTCTGGGGACTCTGAGGGCCAATCCTGATCATCAGTGAATCCTACCCAGGTGTCTGAACTTGCGGGCTCCTCACAAGCCCTCTGAATTTCTCTTACTTGAGTCCAATCCATTTCAGTAGAAATGTCCTCTGTACTCTGACTCCCATCATTCCCAGAGAATCCCTCAAATGTCTCAGAGTCTGTAGGTGTTGTAATTATTTGCTTGACTCTCTTGAGTTGCAAGTGATCCTCTTCACTTGACTCACTTGACTCATGAGTAAGCCTCTTTCTGCAAACGCCAGTACCCCTGTTACAAGCAGCCCCACCCAGTTCCATACTCTCCCCAGATGCTGAGCCATCAGAGTCTTCTGAATCACTACTACCGTGTTTCCCCGAAAGTAAGACAGCGTCTTACTTTCTTTCCCCCCCGAAAAGTCCCCCTACGGCTTACTTTCGGGGTACGTCTTATATAAACTAAGACGTACCCCGTCGCCATGCCCACGCCGCCGCCGTCGCCGCCGCCGCAACCGGCCCCATCGTCCGCGGCGCAGCTTTTCCTTGGACGAATGGGGGGGAAGGAGCCAGGGGCGTGGCGAAGCAGCGCCGCGTCAGTGACGCAGCGCCGCTTCTCCACGCCTCTGGCTCCTTTCCCCCTCCCTTCCTTGGACAAAAGAAGGGAGGGGGAAAGGAGCCAGGGGCGTGGCGAAGCAGCACCGCGTCAGAGTGACGCAGCGCCGCTTCTCCACGCCTCTGGCTCCTTTCCCCCCCCAGGGACCCCCTTCCTTGGATGAAAGAAGGGAGGGGAAAGGAGCCAGGGGCGTGGAGAAGCAGCGCCGCGTCAGAGTGACGCAGCGCGCTTCTCCACGCCTCTGGCTCCTTTCCCCTCCCTTCCTTGGACGGGAGGGGCGTGGAAAGAGGGGGCGGGCGAGAAAGGAGTGACGCAGCGCCACGGGCGTGGAGGGAGGGGAAGCAGGGACGCCGCATCAGAATGACGCAGCGCCGCTTCTCCACGCCTCTGGCCCTTTCCCCCCTCCCTTCCTTGGACGAAGAAAGGAGCCAGGGCGTGGAGAAGGCGCCGCATCAGAATGACGGCGCCGCTTCTCCACGGGCGTGGAGAAGAAGCGGGGAAAGGAGCCAGGGGCGTGGAGAGTGACGATGCAGCACCGCTTCTCCACGCCTCTGGCTCCTTTCCCCCTCCCTTCCTGGATGAAAGGAGGGGGGAAAGGAGTCAGGGGCGTGGAGAAGCAGCGCCGCGTCAGAGTGACGCGGCGCTGCTTCGCCACGCCTCTGGCTCTCTTCCCCCTCCCTTCCTTGGAGGCCTGGCAGAAAGGTGCGCCACGGAGGTGTGCCGCGGCCGATGGGCCGGTGGCGGCGGCGGCGGCGCAACGAGGTGCGGCTTACTTTCGGGGTACGGCTTATATTAGCCGACCCCCCTGACACCCCCGATACGTCTTACAATCGGGGGTGTCTTACTATCGGGGAACCACGGTATCAGTAGCAGCTGGAGGCTCAATCACAACAGAGCGGCTTAAAGAGCTGGGCATGTTTAGTCTGCAGAAGAGAAGGCTGAAAAGAGACGTGATGACCATGTATAAATATGTGAGGGGAAGTCATAGGGAGGAAGGAGCAGGCTTATTTTCTGCTACCCTAGAGACTAGGACACAGAGCAATGGCTTCAATCTACAGGAAAGGAGATTCCACCTGAACATTAGGAAGAACTTCCTAACTGTGAGAGCTGTTCAGCAGTGGAACTCTCTGCCCCAGAGTGTGGTGGAGGCTCCTTCTTTGGAGGCTTTGAAGCAGAGGCTGGATAACCATCTGCAAAGGGTGCTTTAAATACGATTTTCCTGTTTCTTGGCAGCGGATTGGACTTGTTGATCCAAAAGGTCTCTTGCAACTATGATTCTTTGATTCTATGCAATGAACAATCTATATTTCTACAATGTTTATTGTTCTCCTATATGAAGAACCAGTTTGAGTGCTGGACTATGATTTTGGAGACCATCGTTAAAATCCCAGTCCAGCCATGGAAATCCACTGGATGACCTTGGACATATCACATACTCCCAGCATCACAGGAATGCAAAGCCTCCTTTCAACAAATCTGGTCGACAAAACCATATGACGTGTTCATTTCGGGGTCGCAGAAGTCAATAACTGCTTGAAGCAACAAAACAATAATATAAAAATCTTTCACTCCATCTATAGACACACAAACACATTCCTCAAAGCCGGACATAATGAAAATGACAATCAAACCTCAATTTTGAACACAATCTTAAAAGACCACATCAACCTAAAATGTGACTACTAACATTCAGCCGAGATTTATTTTCTTTTTGTATAGAAAGGCAAAGGTATGTAAATAAAGTTTTGTTATTTATTATTATTATTTATTATAAAACTTAAACTTTTGAGATAATCAAAGCCTCAGGCAAAATAATCCAAAATCTGCTTTACCACTAAATATTCTGAAGCCACACTTGACATGTATATGTGCTGTGAGTGCACACATATTCACAAGTGTTTTTAAGTGATACAGTGGAAACTGTGTGCCAGAAATAGGAACACGGCTGGAAGATGGGCAAAATGAGAAGATCATAGCCGTCTAATCTTATCACCAGCTGGGAGCATAATGAACTAAATTTAAGATAGCCATTATCTCCAGGGAATTTTTCAAAAGCCATTGCTCATCTCCATGTGTTAATTAATTTAGGTGTATACTTATTTAAAGTTGCCCATTGACTGTCCTTGAAGACTGTTCATCATGAAACACTCAAGAAGGGTGGAATGACACACAGTTGGATTTCCACATTTCTGGATCTGATTATTCTACATAACACGATTTTTCTTCCTGGGTTATAAATGTCATTTCCTAATTGTTTCTATCATAAGAACAATGGAAAAAGTTTATTAAACTGCAAAAACTTCGATTTTGTGGGAGATCCTACAGCACATTTTGCTATAGTTTTTCAATGAAATGTGGCGCAACTGGCTAAATGTCAGCTGCATAAGATCTCTCTGACCAGTAGGTATGAGTTTGAGGCCTGCCTGGGTCAAGGTGGGTGCTCGACCTTAAGTGTAGCCTGCTGTCGACCTCTACAGCCCAAAAGACAGTTCATTTGTCAAGTAGGAGATAAAGGTATCGCATTAAGTGGGGAGGCAAATTTTGACTGATTTATGAGGCCATAAGAACTCCAGGAATCGCTGAGGAATGCGGAAGAACAACAAAGGGACGCTGGAAAACGTTGAGAGAGATGAGGAGTGCGTCAGCTCCCCCTGGTGGCCAGAAGTTTGCCTCTGTTCATCTATATATGTCTAAATATGTCTAAAGTGTCTAAATATGTCTATATATGTTGTCTATATATATGTTGAACTGCAGGGATTATCTGCAAGTATGTGTAGTGTAATCCGCTCTGAGTCCCCTTCGGGGTAAGAAGAGTGGAATATACAGTAAATAAAGTAAATAAAATAAATAAATGAATGAATATCTTATAGTCTCAACCAATTCAACATCGCTTGTGGCAGCTACAGAAACCAAGTTTCTGTAGTATAACAACTAGTTTCAAAGTAAGTACCACACAATTGGTACTTAATGGGGGGTCCTGGTGGCGTAGCGGTTAAATCACTGAGCTGCTAAACATGCTGACCGAAAGGTCGGTGGTTCGAAACTGGGGAGTGGGGTGAGCTCCCGCTGTTAGCCCCAACTACTGACAACCTAGCAGTTCAAAATATGCAAATGTGAGCAGATCAATAGGTACTGCTCCAGCTGGAAAGTAGTAGTAGTAGTAATAATAATAATAATAAACCTTTATTTGTATATTGTCCTATCTCCCCAAGGAGATTCAGAGCGGTTTCTAGCACCGTAAAGCATTGCAATTACAAAAAAAAACATACAAAGAAGTCATTATAAAAAGTATAAACATAGTACTATATAACAATCGTACATATCTAAAATTAAAAAGTGCTCCATGCAGTCATGCTGACCACATGGCCTTGGAGGCGTCTACGAACAATGCCGGCTCTTCGATTTAGAAATGAAGATGAGCACCACCCACCAGAGTCGGACATGACTAAACTTACTGTCAGGGAAAAACCTTTGCTTTCACCTTACCACACAATTAAGCAACTGTCACAATGGAGGACCTAGTAATTTCTAGAGAACACCTCTCTTCGCTCTAGGTCCTCCACTGCAATTCTATAGCTTCTTTGGCATGTTGACCATACAGTCATGCTAAAGGACCTACAGTAAACATTTCTGAAGCTGTGTTTTCTTAGATTTTTTTTTAAAAAAATAGCCATTTCTTTATCCACAGTTTTTTATATTTATGTAGACGCTTTGCTCCTACTCCAATTAATGAGTTTCCTGCTGCAGCCCCTTGCAGCTCCTTAAAGGCTGTGGCTTCCTTCAGAGCAACACTGGATGCGGGAAGTGACATTTGGGGGGGGGGGGTCCTAGAGAACAGGAGAATTCCACACGGATTGTCCCACTGCCAACTTCCCCTAGGCCAATAATTTCCGGGAATCTGGGGGCTGAATTGTAAAACACTCGGAAGAATAGAGTTTGAGGCCCCTTTCACACAGCTGTATAAAATCCATATTGAACTGGATTATATGGCAGTATGGACTCAGATAACCCAGTACAAAACATATATTGTGGGATTATCTGACTTGATATTCTGGATTATAAGACTGTGTGGAAGGGCCCAGAAGCTGCAGAATGACAAGAGTCAAGGGCTGGCTCTACACTGCCGTATAAAATCCAAATTATCTGATTTGAACTGGATTATATGGCAATGTAGACTGAAACTCATATAATCCAGTTCAAAGAAGATAATCTGGATTATATGTCAGTGTAGATCCAGACTAGGAAGGGATCTTGAAAGTAAGTTGTAAGTAATGCGGCCACTCAAAAATAGTAATTTTTAGTAACACCCATAATTGCACAGTTTTGAACTGCGACACTTAAAAAGTGTTGCCAAACTGCATTCCTTCTATAATGTAGACGCAACCCAAAGTGAGTTACTCAAACTCAAGGTGTCTCAAGGTGCAGCTTCACACTGTAGAAATAATGCAGTTTAATGCCACTTTAACTCCATACTGTGGAATTATGAGTGTTGTGGTTTTTAAAGATCCTTAGCCTACTCTGTCAAAGAGTGCTGATGCCTCACCAAACTACAATTCCCAATATGGGGAATGAATGCAGTTTGGCACCACTTTACTGCCTTCGCTCCATGTTCTGGGATCCTGGAAGCTTTCGTTGGATGAGGAGCCACCATTTATGGACTAAATATTAAGGGCCATACTACACTGTCATATAATCCAGAATATATCGGGATATCTGAGTCCACATTCAGATAATGTAGGATTTTCTACTTTGACATTCTGCAATATAGGGCTGTGTGGAAGGGCCCCTGTACATCTGAATAAAATCCAGATTATCTGATTTGAAGTGGAATATATGTATAGACTCAGATAATCCAGTTCAAAGCAGACAATCTGGATTATCTGCCTTGATATTCTGGATTATATGGCAGTGTGGAAGGGCCCCGAGTCTACACAGCTAGATAATCCAATTCAGATAATCTGGATTTTATACAGCTATGTAGAAAGAGCATGTAACTTCCTGGATTTCATGGCATTGAGCCAAGGCAAATAGTGGTATTAAACAGCACTCAGGCTGGGTCTACACTGCCCTATATCCCAGATTTTTCCCTCCAGATTATCTGGCAGTATAGACACAGTCTCCTTCCAAACAGCTAAATAAAATACCATATTAGGAGCTTTGAACTTGAATATATGCCAGTGTGGACTCAGATAACCCAGATATTGTGGGATAAAGCAGATATTGTGGGATTTTCTGTCTTGATATTCTGGGTTATATGGCCCCTTCCACACAGGTATATGAATCCACATTGAACTGGATTATATGGTAGTGTGGACCCTTCCATACAGCCCTATATCCCATAGTATCAAGGCTGGAAATCCCACATTATCTAAATTCAAAGCAGTTCAAAGCATATAGTGTCCCTGATGTGGGTTATATGGCTGTGTGCAAGGGCCTTCAGGCCCCTTCTACGCTGCACTATAAAATCCAGATTATCTGCTTTGAACTGGATTATATAGCAGTGCGGCCTCAGATATTCCAGTTCAAGCACCAGGAATATGGCACAGTTGGCTGGGAGTCAGCTGCATAAGATCTCTACTGACCAGAAGGTCATGAGTTCGAGGCCTACCTGGGTCGGGGTGAGCTTCCTCGACCAATTGTGTAGCCAGTTGTCTGTCTATGGCATTGAATGTTTGCCTGTATATGTGCATTGTGATCCGCCCCGAGTCCCCTGCAGGGTGAGAAGGGTGGAATATAAAGGATTGTAAATAATATATAATAATAATAATAATAATGTGGATTATCTGCTTTGATAATCTGGTTCATATGCCACTGTAGTTCCATCCTCATATCATCCAGTTCAAAGCAGATAATCCAGGACCAGATCCTGGAATATAGGGCAGTGTAGATCCAGCCTCAGGGCCCTTCCACACAGCCCTTTATCCCAGAATATCAAGGCAGAAAATCCCACATTATCTGAGTGTGGACTCATATAATCCAGTTCAAAGCAGATATTGTGGGATTTTCTGCCTTGATATTCTGGGGTATACGGCTGTGCAGATGGGCCCTCAGGTGCCTTCTATGCTGACATATAACCAAGATTATCAAACCAGATAATCCAGATTATCTGATTTGAATTGGATTATATGAGTCTACACTGCCATATAATCCAGTTCAAAGCAGATATTGTGGGATTGCCTGCCTTGATATTCTGGGATATACGGCTGTGCAGATGGGCCCTCAGGTGCCTTCTATGCTGACATATAACCAAGATTATCAAACCAGATAATCCAGATTATCTGATTTGAATTGGATTATATGAGTCTACACTGCCATATAATCCAGTTCAAAGCAGATATTGTGGGATTGCCTGGGATTGGGATATGCCTTGAGATTCTCAGGTGCCTATATGCTGACATATAACAGATTATCCCTCAGATTATCCAGATTATCTGATTTGCTGATTATATAACTAGATTATCCAGTTCAAAGCAGATATTGTGGGATTATCTGATTTGATATTCTGGGGTATATGAGTCAGATGGGCCCATATAATCCAGTTCAAAGCAGATATTGTGGGATTGCCTGCCTTGATATTCTGGGATATACGGCTGTGCAGATGGGCCCTCAGGTGCCTTCTATGCTGACATATAACCAAGATTATCAAACCAGATAATCCAGATTATCTGATTTGAATTGGATTATATGAGTCTACACTGCCATATAATCCAGTTCAAAGCAGATATTGTGGGATTGCCTGCCTTGATATTCTGGGGTATACGGCTGTGCAGATGGGCCCATATAATCCAGTTCAAAGCAGATATTGTGGGATTTTCTGTCTTGATATTCTGGAACATACAGCTGTGTGGATGGGCCCTCAGGTGCCTTCTATCCTGACATATAATCCATATTATCAAATCAAATAATCCGGATTATCAAACCAGATAATCCGGTTCAAAGCAGATACTCTGGATTTTATATGGCAGTGTTAAAGGGGCCTCAGAAGCACTTGGGTTGGCATTGAGCCACACACTTGAGGAGACTGGGGAGGGTGGCACTTTGCACGCACTCAGAGGCACCCTTTTGGACCCCCCCCCTTCCCCCCATTGCTCCAAAGCGGATTTCCAACCAGGAAGAAACAAGCTTCCCAAAAGCAAGTCCCTGGGCCAGAGTTCCTTCCTGCTGGCTGGCCGGTCTCCATCTCCAGGCGTGCCTGCCCCCCTTGAACCCGCTTGGGCGAGTGGGTACCTCAATATCCACGGGATCCCGGCTAAGGAGACCATCCATGGCGGATCAGCTACCTCTTCGGCTTGGAGGAATTCCCTGTGCGGACGGGAGAGAACGAGAGCGGAACAGCACCGCCCCCAGTGGGTGGAGGCTATGGAGGGGAGGGGAGGAGGGCTTGGCTGGACCTTGGCATCAGATCTGGAGGAAGGCACTGGGCTCCTTCCTGGGCTGGCGGCGCACCTTTCCAAAGGGGAAGCCTGCCTCGCCTCTGAGCACGTGCCTTTGGCTGACTGTGGGGATGCCCCCTCCCAAACACGTCGTGGTGATCCTTTCTCAATGTATTATAACCCACCTTTGCATACCACAGACAGCTGAGTGGGAGGACATAAGAGTCAACTAGACTCTCAGTCAACCGGAGTTCAAGCAACAGGGAC
This sequence comes from Anolis apletophallus, assembly GCA_030556195.1. NCBI lineage: Eukaryota > Metazoa > Chordata > Lepidosauria > Squamata > Anolidae > Anolis > Anolis apletophallus. Next base: position 120,824,468 of record JARBWK010000005.1, on the reverse strand, counting down.
TCTCAAAAAAAATAATCCAAATAACAACACTGCATCCACAAAGCTGCTTTGGCAATACAGTAAAACTGTGTTATAGGAAGTTTGTCTTTATTTGCTTGTAATTGCTGTATTTTCACGTGAAAACCAATACAAAACAATACAGGAGGCTTTCGGTTAGCCAGAACTCTCAAGCAACTGACACAGTATCTTATTAGAAGATACAGAAAGGCTGGACCACTCTTAACAACCCCTATGTCAGACTACACAGAGAAGCTATTGAAATCCACAAGTATGTGGACAATTTCAACAGAAAGGAAGAAACCATGAAAAGGACAGTAAATAAAGAACAACACTCAGAAAACAGGGGAATTCCAGACAGGAAACAATCAGGACCGGCTAACACCTCCCAACAAAGGATTCCCCCAGGCAGGCTTTGAAGCTGCAAGGCTATTCAATGCTAATCAAAGTGGCCAATTGCAGCATTCACACTTGCCTCAAACAGACAAGCAGACATTCCACAGATATCTACTGTAAACCCCACTTGCCCACTTTCCAACAGACCTCACAACCTCTGAGGATGCCTGCCCTAGATGTGGGTGAAACGTCAGGAGAGAATGCTTCTGGAACATGGAAAACTCACAGCAACCCACCCACCCAAAGAATACTTTTTAAACAGGTTTTTATTACATGGTAAAAAGAGTAAAACCATGTCGCGGTAAGTTTGTCTTTCCTTTTGATTACTGAATTTGAATATTAATCTCAGGATTTCCAGAACTATTTTGCAGACAAGATCTCGTTGCTCTGCCGGGACCTCCCAGCCACAATTGATACAGTGAATGAACTTGAGACTCCTTGGCCGCTCACTGGGCCCACCCTCGACCGGTTTGTCCCGCTGGACGCAGAGGCTATGGACAGGCTCATAGCCCGGGCCCTGGATGTGCGCTCCCAGGGCCTCTTCCCACACTCACTTCCCAACGCTGGGAGAGAGAGTTGCCCCGGTGTTGGCAAGTGCGCGGGAAAAGAGGCTTGTGAGCGCACGCCCAGGGGCTGGTGAAGCATGGCCCCTGGATGTGCGCTCTCAGTGCCTCTTCCCCGCGCACTTGCCAATGCTGAGAGAGGAACGCGCCCCGGCATTGGCAATAGGGGCACTCTTTGGGCATCGGCACACCCCCCCCCCCGAAATGCTGAATAATTTCCAACTCACTGCTTCAGAACAGAAATGGCGGGAAAAACTTCGGAAGGGCAAAGGGACTTCTGGTTTCCTTAAAAACTTTGAAATCGCTTCAAAAAGCAAATCTTTCTGAATTACGAAGATTCCAACTGAACCTAACCATGTCTCGTGGATTAGCTGATAACACTTTGTAACAAAAATTGAATAATTTACTGTTCCTGGTTTGAAACTTTTGTTTCCTGTTTCATTGTGTGGTACTTACTTTGAAAGCAGTTGTTATACTCCAGAAACTTCATTTTTGTGGTTGAAATTATGAGATATTCATTGAAAAACTATAGCAAAATTTGCTGCAAAAAGTCATGCAAAAACAAAGTTTTTGCAGTTTAATAAACGTTTTCCATGTTTTTATGACAGAACCAATTAGGAAATGACATAACCCAGGAACAAAAAAACATGTTACACAGTGTTGTCTTAATTAAGTCCCATCTTTCCTCCAAGGAACTCAGGAAATGACACATAGGGTTTTCTCAAAATAGTCTTCACAGCCAATGAGTGATGTGGTTTAAAATAAGAGAGGGTCATACGGCAAGTTTCAATGCCAAGTAAGGTTTATTAAGACTTGTCTGGTGTTATGTGCCTTCAAGTCAGCTTGGACTTATAGTGACCCTATAAATGAGAGACCTCTGAAAGGCCATGTTATTAAGAGCCTTCAAGTCTGGCAAACTCAAGGGCAATGGCTTTATAGTTTGAGCCAGTCCGTTGTCATACCATCTACCCTTTTCTCTCTCTACTGCTTTTGTCTTTCCTCAGCCTTGTCATCTTACTCATGACAATTCTGATGACTAATTGTTAAATTAATTAATTCACAAAATCATAAATATGCTTAATCAAATAAAATAAACAATAAAAATGCATGATCATTATTAAGACTAGGCCACTCTATGTCAATTCTAAGATTCTCTATTCATTACATTACATGTCTAATGCCTGCCTCACAAATTCACCAGTGTGGATCCTAAGTTGCTCTTCCATTCATGAACCACCAACTCATCACTCCGTTTTCCATTCTAGCTCAAATCTGATCTTAGTAGCATCTAAAGAAGCCCCATTTAAAAATAGGTTGACTTACTTTTCAACAATTGATTCAACAGGGTCGCTGTATTTGGGACTACACTATAGGATGCAGACAAGGGATTACTATGATGTCCTTAAACACACTAAACACTAGGACAGAGTGAATTTGTACTATGTAAGACAAGCCGGTGCTGTTTGTTATCAAAATATATCATTTATAGGGGTTTTTAAAAGCAATTGTTATTTATACACAGGGGCGGACCTACCTATTCTGGGGGGGTAAGCAAAAAAAATCCCCCCCCCCCGTGGCTCCCGAGCACAAGTCACGCTCTGGAGCCCAGTGCACATGCGCCAATCTTCGCACATGCGCACTACTGTGCATGTGCGCACTGGCTCCAAAGCGGAAGGCGCTCTCTGGAGCCAGTACGCATGCGTGGAGATTTTCGTGCATGCACAGCGCGGCCAGAGCGCCCCGGGCGGCGGGGTCGGCTGAGACAAGCACAGCCGGTGCCGGTGCCGTGGCGCGGCTGCGGGGCCGGCTGAGACAGGCCCGCCAACGCGCGGCGGGCGGGCGGGCAGTGCGGCACACGGGCAGCGCCCCTCCCAGGTGACGACGCTCTACGCAGCTGGTAGTCGCCGTAATGGTTAAATCGGCCCTTTTTATACACAATAAATACAGTTTTTTCCTTAAACATATAGAGAAGATACAAGATACTTAGCATTGGAGGAGTCTGGGGTATCTGAAAGTCCGTAATCCAGTTTGAATAACAAAGACATTAGTCCGTTGTGGTTATAATCCGAATTAAAGAATGTCCGCTTGAAATAAATCCTTAGGATGTATTGAGTCCAAGATGAAAGATGGATGCAGCTTCAGTTCAATGGGACATTTCAAAATAAAGGGTGTAATCCATATCCCAACATATGCAGATCACTGGATAGGCTTCACAGACTCCGTGCTAAATACTGTGTCAATTGCTTTGATAACCAAGATTGTACAGTAGTTCCATGTGGACGCCTTACGGTATTAAATGGAGCTCAACCGTTTTGCATGGAGTTCCACAATTTGCATGGAGTTCCACAGTTCCAAAGCTTCATCAGAGGGGCAATCCTTAGGAGCATTGTACCATATTTAGCAACTTGCGGTAAACATATATCTTCAGGCTCATAGGTGCAAGGTATAGAATGGGTTCTGATTTATTTACACCCTTTATTTTGAAATGTTCTATTGAACTGAAGCTGCATCCATCTTTCATCTTGGACTCAATACATCCTAAAGATTTATTTCAAGCGGACATTCTTTAATTCGGATTATAACCACAATGGACTAATACCTTTATTATTCAAACTGGATTACGGACATTCAGATACCCCAGACTCCTCCAATGCTAAGTATCTTATATCTTCTCCATATGTTTAAGGAAAAAACTGTATTTATTGTGTATAAATAACAATTGCTTTTTAAAAAACCTATAAATGATATATTTTGATAACAAACAGCAACGGCTTGTCTTATATAGTACAAATCCACTCTGTCCTAGCGTTTAGCGTGTTTAAGGAAGTACAGTTCTTCTCCTTTGTGTGTTGTTGTATTTACTACTATGATGTTGCCATTTCAGCCACTTGTGGCCAATTTTGGATTGTGGAGTATTTTGGATATTAGGATTCTGGATGAGGGATGCTCAACCAATATGCTCAAACATGACAATGTTACAAGCAAACCATGTGACAGATAATATGCTTTCTCTTCCTAAAACAAAGGGACATGGATCCATAGAGGGGACTAAAATAATATTATTATTATTTGATACACAACAAGATTAGTACACAGCAAACAAGATCATTATGCTGGCTTCATATGTCAGACACTTTCAAAGTTTGTAAAACTGTGTGTTGTATCTCCCTATGGGACATCCGTAGGGAAACCAAGGTGCTTGTTTATAAAGCTACTAGCTGTACCCGGCACGCGTTGCTGGGCCCTATTTAGGAGATGCGAGAAAGTCTGAGTATGTAAGGGTTGGAATTGTTGTTAGTGAATTGGGTGTTTTATGTTTGTGCCTCAGCTCTTTGCCTGCAGTCCTTCGGGTTTGACTTGTACCATGGCCAGGACGGATCAGCTTGGGGAGGGCTTGTCCTGTCAGGGGATCTCTATCTTCACAGGTGCGTCCAGTGTCTGTTGGGGGACTGTTAAAAATCCTTTCCGTATCCTTTTTAGCCACCTTTCTCAAGATCTTCATGTCGAGCTTACTTTCTGCTCCTCTCTTTTTCAAGATGTCCTGCTCTGTGTCTTTTGCACCCATTGGTCGATGTCCGATGAGGCTTTCCTCATGGACAGGCCATCTGAGGGAGCTCTTCCAGCGCTGGGCATCAGAAGGTACTTGGTGATGACCTCCATCCCTTGGAGCCAGCATATAGAGGGGCTTGAGCACCCTCCTTGGCAAACCCCATTGTTGCTGGATGGTCCTCTTATTAATGTGGAATTCCAAGCCACTGGAGATCTTTTGGGAAAGGAAGAAGAGCTTCCCTTGAATGGTGTTGATCTCCATCATGGTCTTCTGATTTGAAAGTGTTGGAGGAGGCTCTGGCACTCATCTGACAGTTTGTTATGGGTCGGAATGTTCATGTTGGCTGACCAGTACAGCAGTTATGCAAATCCGCCCTTATTGGCAGCCAATCATGTTGTCAGAATGTAGAGGCTGGGGGAGTCTTTGGCAGCCCCGGAGGATGCTGGGAAATGTAGTTTTATTTTTACTCATTGTTTTGGGGGCCTTTTAGGTTTTGGGGGGGAAGTTTCTTTGCTACAAACGTACCTTGCTTGAGGCCTATTTCTATTGGCAAGTTTTGTGTTTCTGCATTGTAAGGTTTCTCTGTTTGAGGTAGTCTTCACATGACGGCTCCTCCTTTATATATAGATTGTCCTCCCTGCAAAATGTGGACGTCACACTCAACTCCTGGAAGGATTCCATCAGTGTTGCCTCTGAAAAATTCTACAATTCTCTTGGGAAGACAAGTGGACAAATGTCAGTATTCTGGAAGAAGCAAACACCACCAGCATTGAGGCAATGCTCCTACACCAGCAACTCCACTGGACTGGCCACATTGTCCGAATGCCCAATCACCAGCTCCCAAAGCAGTTACTATATTCCCAACTCAAGAATGGGAAATGCAATGTTGGCGAACGGGAAAAGAGATTTAAATATGGCCTTAAAGCCAGCCTTAAAAATTGTGGCATAGACACCGAGATCTGGCCTTTGAGTGCTCTAACTGGATGTCAGCTGTGACCAGCAGTGCTGCATAATTTGAAGAGGCATGAATGGAGGGCAAAGGGGAGAAATGTGCCAAGAGGAAGGTGCGTCAAGCCAACCCTGACCGGGACCGCTTTCCACCTGGAAACCAATGTCCTCACTGCGGGAAAACATGCAGATAAAGAATAGGGCTCCACATTGCCAATACAATACACTTGGAGGACCATCACCCACAGACTACGAGGGATTGCCTAAGTAAGTAAAAGTGTTGCATCAGCAAATAACATGTGCAGATCTGAGCAGGGTGGCCTGTTGCAGCTGACATAAGGTAATTTTGCCAGTGCTTATTGTTTTTAAGTGCAGACCAAGGTCTTTGGGCACTGCACCCAGTGTGCCGATTACCACTGGGATCATTTTTACTGACTTGTGCCAAAGTCTTTGCAGTCGGATCTTTAAATCCTCATATTGTATAAGGTTTTCCAGTAGCTTCTCATTAATTCTGCTGTTGACTAGGATTGCAACATCATACTTTGTTTTTTTCCATGATCGTGGTGGGGTCAGGAGTATTGTACTCCAAAACTCTGCAGTCTGAATTTGGAAGTCCCATAGTAGTTTTACATGTTCATTTTCCGTAACCTTTTCAGGCTTGTGATCTCACCAGTTCTTTGTCACACGCAGATGGTATTTGTGGCACAAGTTCCTGTGGGTCATCTGAGCCAGGGGTGGGCAATTATTTTTTCCCAAGGGGCCACACGAGAGGCAAAAAATATTATGGAGGGCTGCACCTAAAGGCTGAACTACAGTCTAATCTACATTATTTATTTATTTACTATATTTACTATATATTACACATCATTAATATTAACATAATAATATATCAAGAAATATTTGTTTATTAGTATTAATATCATAATTATTATATTATAGTGTATATATATAGACATTATAATATATTGAAAATATAATATAACATTATATTATATTATTATACTATTATTATAAAATTATTATTATAAAATAATAATAAAAACCACTAAAATAAAATAAAATGAAATTCAAGAAGACAAGGTGTGAACCAAGATAGAGGCTGACATCCTCAAGAGAGGAAGGATCCCAAGATGGAATGGCCCAATGGACCCAGCCCAGAGGATGGCAAAGCGGACCCAGCCGCCACCGCAGCAGAGAAGAGCAGAGCAGCAGGCGATCGGAGGCTGCAGGCCTCCGCCCGCTCTCGCCCCCAGCTGTTCCCCAGCTGATCGCCCTGCCATCCTGGGAGGCGTTCTGGGCCTGCAGTGGGAGCAGTCAGAGAGCTGCGGCAGGTGATCACCCTGGCGAACTGGAAGACGATCAAGTCTTCCGGGTCACTAGGGCGATCAGCCACCGCAGCTTGCCGTCTGCTGCCACTGCAGGCCTGGATCGCCTCCCGGGATGGCAGGCACTCCAAAGCTGCCGCTCCTTCGATTCTTCTGCGGAGCGGCGGGCTGTCTGCCGACACAGGCCCCACAGCCCGCAATGGGTTGGCAGGAACTCCAAAGCCGCCACTCCTCCGATTGTTCTCTGGAGTGGCGGGCTGTCTACCGACGCAGGCCCAACAGCCCTCGATGGGACGGTGGCAGCGGCACCCCTTCCTCTTGGCCCCGCCCCCGACGCCCTTCTCCCCAGGCTGGACATAATTGGCTGCCAGGCCGCATCCGGCCCACGGGCCATAGGTTGCCCAGGTCTGATCTGAGCACTATGCCTCTGCTTATAGTCTATCTATGCAAATGATGTGCACAGATCCAAGTAAGGTGGCCTTTTGCAGTTAACAGATTGTGATTTTGTCATTTTTTATTGTTTTCAAATGCCAACTGAGATCTTTTGGCACGGCACCCAGTGTGCCAATTACCACTGGGACCACCTGTACTGGTTTATGCCAGAGCCTTTGCAATTCGATTTTGAGATTCTGATAATTCTTTACTGCTGGCAAGTGGTACTTGTAACATAAGTTCCAGTGAATAATTTGGGCCACAGAGTTGTGCCTCTGTTTGTAGTCTGTCTGTGTGATTTTTTTGCAGCAGCTGAAGATATGATCAATGGTTTCCTCAGCTTCCTTGCACAGTCTGCATTTTGGGTCATTAGCTGATTTTTCAATCCTGGCCTTAATTGTATTTGATGGCTTGCCCCTGGGCTGCAAGAATCAGGCCTTCTGTCTCCTTCTTCAGTGTTCGATTAGTGAGCCATATCCTGGTCTTTTCCTTGTCAATTTTTCCTTCAATTTTGTCAAGGAACTGCCCATGCAATGCTTTGTTGTGCCTGCTGTCAGCTCTGGTTTCTAGTGCATTATTATTATTATCATCATTATTATTTCTTACCCACTTCTCCTTGTGGTTTGAGTATTTTAAATTCTTCAATTTTACATAATGTCCACTTAAGGGGAAAATAGGTAAATATCTTGTATCCCAAGCTTCAAAATTTCAAGAAAATTTAAACTTTAATGGAAATGTTACTGTAATCCCTAAACACTGATTCTGAATGCATCTTACTACTTTAACATGCAAACCACAATCCCATATTATTGGTGTAGAGTTGAGATTTCTGTCATGTATGTGTGTATATTTATGAGTTTAACAATCTAGGATAATGCAATGTCTCTTCATTTACCTTTTCTCTCATCTCTCCATATGTTTAAAACCTCAAAGTACATTATTGAAGGAAGTATTCTGTTAGTCTGGTGTGTTTCCTCCTGCCTTCCGACATTATTTGGAGAGAAAAAAACCTCACAAGCATCTGGAATATTGCGAGAGCTGGCTGAATTATAATGCCATCTTTGGGGGCATTGCAATCATATTTACAACAGCAAGCAGTGCTCAGGGCACAAAGTTAATATGAAAACCATTTTCCAATTGCCATTAAAAGTCTTGGTGTGCAACCATTTCCTGTCTTCATCTGTTTTGCATCTCAAATCGGAGTGAGTGCATTCATTTCCATTGTAAAGCTTTCTGCAGAATTCCTCTCCCATCATTTGTCAGTCTTTCCGATTCATAATCCATTCTCCCTGAGAGTTTCGCCATCAGATATGTAAACTGTGAGAGAATCTTTTCAAATAGTGCATCCATTCATTCTGTGAAAAGCTCATAAAGTTACTGTTTCAAAGGAATTAATTACAATTACTGTCCCAAGCAACCTTGCAAATGATAAATTGTTATAGTTACCATTTTGAAAGCAACTTGCTATTTCTCATGAGCAAACTAAACAGTTCCCTTTTGAATAAAGATACTTCTGGATGCTACTGTGTCTTTGCCTTTAATACAAGCCATTAGTAGAACTTTGTGATAGTCAACATGCAAAGGAATCTAGCAACTTTCGAAACAAAATAGGAAGCATGATGTTGAAGTCATAAACAGTAATAGATTGATTTTGGTTCTACACAGGCACTTTATCCCAGGGCTGATCCAGGGTGTCAGATTCTGGATCTATCCCAGGATGGTCTTTACCGCCAGTCCCCAGGCTGTTTCAGAGGCAGAAGGGGGTCCTTACCAGCACTGTGAAAGCAGGAAGTAGTCCTGACCATCCAGCATGCCGAATCCACAGGACAGTCACCCTTATCAACATCACTCCAGGTGATGTGTGATGGCCAGCAGCCAAGTTATGTCTGGGGGCCACTGCTGTGATGAATACAAGAGGGGGACAGTGAGTGCCATTATGCATCTCTGGGCACCAATCCCAGGAATATGGGATGGCTGTGCAAACATTATATGGCCTTTACCCATGTTAACATGAATCAACTTTGTGTGTCATTTGGCCACTATGGAGCTGCTTCAGCCCCATGTTGGGATAAAAAGTCTGTATAGATGTGCCTGAAGTCTACATATTTTTTGTGTTAGTTATCCTTCCCAGTTAGTGGAAGGAAAATAACCCCCAAAACTTACATTGGAGAGTGAATATGTCATTTGTTAAGCTACAATCATAACATAGGCCCCTTCCATACTGCCCCTATATCCCAAGATATGATTGCAAATTATTTATTTATTTATTCATTCATTCATTTATTCGATTTGTACACTGCCACTCCCAGAGGCTCGGGGCGGTTTACAGAACTCAGTAAAACAGTAAAACACAATAAAACAATACCTGTTAAAATAACATCACATTACGACTCGAAGGCTTGTTTGAACAAGAAGGTTTTGCAAACTTTGCGAAAGGTTACCAAATTTCGCATAGCCCGAGTCTTGGATGATAGATTTTTCCAGAGGACTGGGCCAATGATAGAAAAAGCCCTCTGTCGGGTTGCTGTTAAATGATAGGATTTCATGCTGGGAATGACCAAAAGGTTCTGATCTTCGGACCGTAGCAATCTCAAGGGACTATATGGGAATAGCCGATCCTTCAGGTACACTGGCCCCAGACCATGTAAGGCCTTGAAAGTTAAGACTAGTACTTTGAATGTAATCCGGTACTCAATTGGTAGCCAGTGCAGTCCCCGCAGGACCGGAGTGATGTGACAACTCACGGGCTCCCCCGCGAGTCGCTGGGCTGCAGCGTTCTGCACTAGCTTGAGTTTCCGGATGACCGTCAAAAGCAGGCCAATGTAGAGAGCATTACAGTAGTCAAGTCTTGAGATGACTGTAGTCTGGATTGCCATGGCCAGGTCGTTCTGAGACAGATAGGGAGCCAACTGCCTAGCCTGTCGCAGATGGAAAAATGCTGTTCTGCTGACCATGGAGATTTGAGCCTCCATGGACAGCAGAGGGTCCAAAGGGACACCTGATTTTTTTAACTGATGATGATGGGCATAATGCTGCGTGATCCAGGGTCAGTAGCTGGACATCCCTATCGCCTGGACGGCCCAACCAAAGGATCTCCATCTTCACTGGATTCACCTTCAATCTACTGGCTCGCAGCCAACCAGTAACGGCTTCAAGGCACCGATGGAAATTATTGGGTACAGAGTCAGGTCAGCCCTCCATCCTCAGAATGAGCTGGGTGTCATCAGCGTACTTATCTGATTATCCCAGATGATCTGGCAGTGGAGACTCATATAATTTGGTTTAAAGCAGAAAATCTGGGACTAGATCCTGGGATATAGGGCAGTGTAGAAGGGGCTATAATATGGTTATGTCTTCATTAATGAGGGAAGGAATTAATCACAAGTAACTAATTATTTAATAGCCCTAGTTGTATGGTATTAAGTGAGAATTTGAACCAGGTTGGTTATAACTCAACAATCACAGCTCATGAAATGTGGTAAAGGGAGGTTATAGGGGGAAAGAGGACAACCTTGAAACTCCTCTATAGAAAGTTACATAGGGTTGGCTGAAACACTCAGAAACAGAGTGACGGCCAGTCAGGGAGATAAATTGATTAGATCTGAATAATCTAGATGTGTCTAGATTTATGTATGTTCTATGTTAACTTGTGTAAGTGTGCAATATAATAATTTAACATTGCCAGCAGCCAGACAAGATTACAGGAATTGTGAGAGATGATGTAGGGTGAGAGAGGGTTCCAAGGGGTAGGGGAATTCCCATCCCAGTGCTCCAGAGTTCTAGGACATGTAAGAGGAGGAGACGATCCAGAGGACACGAGAGAACTCTCATGGTCCCTGTTCCACCTCTATCCATAAATAGTCAGGGTCACCAAGATGTCAGGCCCCCTGGGCTGAAAGTCCTGCTGCATAATGTCAGGTTGGCGAATGGAAAAACAATGGTCATCCAAGGCTTGATCTTAGATGAGCATGCCGACCTGGCCTGCATTATGGAGACCTGGTTGGATGAGGGGGGATAAATGTCTCCCAAGTTTGTCCACCAGGTTTTCCTGTGCAGCAGGTAAGACTACGGGGGGAGAGGGGAGAAGTTGCAGTAGTCTATCGATTCACCTGGTCAGGTGTCCCATCCCACAGTCGACCACATTTGACTCTGTCTACCTAAGGGTAGATGGACTGGACAGAACAGGGATTCCGTTGGTGTCTTATTGTTTACTTGTATATGATCAAAATTTCTTATCTCCACTCAAAAGTTGCCAAGATTTTAAAAATGCATTGCGACATGAAACTGAAATATTCCAGCAGAAATATTTATCTTTTGCATTTCTGGGCATTTGAATGAGTCTGGTTCTTTGTCAAAATAGATTGCTAATTAACATTTTCTTCTATCCATTTTCTTTTTTTTTGCTGTCTCAATCTAGTGTAATGTTCATTTCTGTACTGCTTAGCCTTTCTTTGAGGAAATATATTCTTGCTCATTCCACTGTGGCCTTTGTAAAAGTTCTGCAGATCGATGCTGTTGCGCACAACATCAATATTTTTTAAATTCTTTTATATAGTTGGCCAATGTAACCTGTCTTGCTTGATGTGATATCTCATTAGTATTATTTACAGGGCTGCACAAATCACTGTTTTCTGGATTTTGGTATTAGATGCACAGTGGCCAACTTGTAAGTGAAAGTTGTGTCTTGCTGTTTAGATTAAATTTGTTCACTACTTCCCAGTTTCTTAATATCTTCAATATTATTTATTTCAATTAGATAGTGACTTAGGCTCAGAGATAGCAAGTGCTAATTTAGCCAGACTATATTAAGAAACTTGTTGTAGATGAGTCAATGTCGCACCCCAAGGGCTTCAGTCGGCATATTTCCTAGGGTCTGCATTTTGCCCGCTTGATTCTAAGGAACTTTCCAGCCCAGCTGGATTAACTCCCAGCTCCTGCAGTGGGCCTCCTTACTCCTCTATTGTGCTTCCCATGAAAGATGCTATGGCAAAGATATGTCAAGGCCAAACTGGGCCCACCAGACTGATAACAGGAGCGGGTACTCGGAGCGCTAAGCGCTACTCCCCAGCCCAGATGGTCCGTGCTGACGAGGTGCTGCATTCTTCAAGACTGAGGTTCTCAAAACAACCCGAGGCCCATCCATCATTGGATTTGATGTTCGACGCACTGGGCGCCATGGTCAGGAATCCTATAAAGGCGGTGAGACCCTGCAAGCCAGCATCTCGTACCAACGACCGCTATTGCCATGATGCTATTGTGAACCGAGCCTTTTGGCCAGCTCCTAAGATCCAGCCAGCCAGCCAGCCAGCCAGCCTTCCTTGGCTGCCTCGTTCAAGCATCAAGCCTTGTTCCTGTTCATCGCCGAGCCCTGCGGGGAAGCCGTGTTGCTGTTGCATCGACTTTGCCTGCAGTACCTAAAGCTGCCAACCTTCTTGCGCCGGTTGGGGGCTCAGAGACTATCGCATCCCGCATTTGTTCCTGAACTGACTCCGCTTGAGATCCTGCCGTTGCGGATACTCAAGCTTTGCTGAATCCATTATTTGCTGCTATCCAGAGGCTGCATATTAAAGGCTTCCTGGACTATATACTTGCCTTGCTACCTTATAATCAATAAAGCTTGTTGTACCTCAGCTGTCTTGTCTGTGGTCCGGGGAGGTCAAGTGCCAAGGGGCCCAAGGGGGCGACAGTCAACCTATATTGGGTTATAAACAGGTTATCATGGGAGTTCAACCAAAGCTGAAGTTCCATTTCCAGCTACGAGTCACAATAACAAAAACATCCAAAGGGGAAAACAAGGAAGATATTGACAAGCTAGAATGTGTTCTTAAAAAGGTGACCAAAATAATCAAAGCTTTGGAAGCCAAGCTCTATGAGGAATTACTTAAGGTTATGCTTAGTTTGGAGAAAAGAAATCTGAGAGGAGACATGACAGTCATGCTTAAATATCTGAAACAGTACAACATTCAGGACAAGCTGCTCTGGAGACAAGATCATACAACAATGAATTCAAATTGCAGGAAAAAGGATTCCACCTAAACATTAGGGAGAACTTTCTGACTGTAAAAGCTGTTTGGCAGTGCCTTGGTGTTTGGTGGAGTCTTCCTCTTGAGGTTTGTAAGCAGAGGCTGAATGGTCATCTGTTCAATTCAATTCAATTTATTATTTTATGAGTCGCTTTCCACTAAAGTGCTCTAAGCGACTTACATAACAGGTAAAAACAGCATGTACAGTATATTAAATGATTACAAACTAAAAGCTTTAACAAAGAGCCAGGTTTTAAAAACCTGGGTGAATGACCATAAATCGGGCATTGCTCTTACATATGGTGGTAAGGAGTTCCACAGGGCTGGGGCAGAGATTGAAAAGGCCCTATGCCTTGTGGATTCAAAGCGTACTTCCTTGGGACCCGGGACATATAGAAGGCTTTCCTGGGCTGGTCTTAGCGATCTCAGGTGATGAGCATATGAGAGGCGATCCCTAAGGTATCTAGGATCGTGACCATGGATGGCTTTGAAAGTCAGGACCAGAGTCTTATAGGAAGCCCATTGTTCAATTGGGAGCCAATGGAGATATTGTAACATCAGAGTTATGTGGTGTCTCATGGGTGTCCGCATGAGTAATCTGGCAGCTGCATTTTGGACTACCTGAATCTTCCAGATCGCCGATAAAGGGGTGCCAACATACAATGCATTACAGTAATCCAGCATCGAAGTGACTGTGGCATGGATTACCATTGCCAGAGCCTCTGTCGAGAGATGAGGTGCCAGCTACCTCGCCTGGCGAAGATGGGAAAAAGCCTGCTTATTAATGGCAGAGATCTGAGCTTCCATCGTCAGCTAGAAATCCAGTACGACACCAAGGCTCTTCACAGTAGCAGATAGAGCTAGAGGCTCACCATCGAAGGTAGGCAGCAGGCTGGCCAGTTCTAGAGGTCGGCTGGCCCAAAGGATCTCAGTTTTTGCCGGGTTCACCTTTAATCTGCTTGGGCATAGCCAGCTCGTCACAGCTTCGAGGCACAGGGAGAAGCTGTCAGGTATTGTGGTTGTCCCAGGCTCCAGTTGCAGGAGGAGTTGGCTATTGTCGGCATACTGGTAACACTCCAAATCAAAACTCCGCACCAACTTGGCCAGTGGTTGGACATAGATGTTAAACAGTACTGGGTAGAGGATAACATCCTGTGGCACTCCGCACTGGAGAGGGGACCTCTCAGATACCTGACCCATCCATTCTACCTACTGACTGCAGCCTCTGTTGAGGTTGCTTCAGTTGAATGTTCCTGCATGGTAGGGGGTTGGACTGGATAGCTCTTGGAGTCTCTTCCAATTCTATGATTCTATGGGGAAAAAACCCCACAAGGGTGAAGAGTCCTGAAAATCTGGTGGAATGAATGGGTGTACACATCAAGAACTCCCCGTAGAGTCAAGGGCTTTAAAATTTTGAGGACTTCTAATATAATAGGGTATCTTAACTGCTGACATTGAGATGCTAGAACAGTGCGTCTCAGCCTTTGGTCCTCTAAATACTTTGGACTCTTAACTTCCAGCAGCTTCAGCTATTTTTAGATGTTAGAGGCTCGGGGAGATGAATTCCAAAACACCAGGAGGATCAGAGTTTGAGAGTTTCTATCGTCTACACAATTTGTCACAGTTTGTCATTCAAACTTCAGCAAATATAGTTAATTTGTCTGACACTGTTTCCGTTTCCATTGAATATGCTATTGGTTTATCTCAATTGTAACTGAGGGAGGAACCCATCTTCCTGGAGTTTTTCCTCAGCTGCATCTGCCACTAGTAACACAAATTCAAGAATAGGAATTTTAAGTTCTGCATTAATTTCTGCAGATGCCACAGAGGATACCCAAAGAAAGGTAATGACTTCTTCATCACGAATTTATTGGATCCACTCTATATGTTATTTTAAAGGAACTATCCAAGATACTGAATCATTTTCAAGTAGGTTCAATCAATACCTAGATAACTCCTTCAATGTCTGGGATAAATCTCAACTTCACTTTGAGTATCTCACAGGTCCCTATTGGAACAGAATGCTAAAGCAAAGTAACCATGGCTTGCAGATGCATCTAAGCCAGGGAACATGATTAATTTTAATGAAAGCTAATTTTTTAAAAAATCCAGGATCATTAAACACAGTTTATATATGGCTTCTTTCAATGATCCATAGTTACACTAACCACAATTTGTTATGTTTGGGACATACTGACACACCACATGCTTTCAATCAACTCTTTGTGAGCATGGTAGAGGAAAAGAGGAATGGAAATATTGATATGCTCTGGATGAAAGCTGGGAAGTTTATTTTTTGTATAGAGGCAGGAAGATGTCTCTCAAAATGTAGCAGTAAAATATATCAAAAATTAAATGATAATTTCTTGTTCTCTGATTATCCCCCCCCCCCCCAAATCTGCTGCCTCTCATTTGAACTATTGATAGGTCAACTAGGTCAACCTTTGATTCCCATCTGCCACAATATATCTTATTTAGTTTTGCAATTTCACTTGCATATTTTTCTCTATTATGCTTAATGCTGCCATATTTATATTAAAATCGGGCTATAGGGAATTGGGAGCATAGCACTAGCTGAATTTCTACCTACTATGCTGTTAAAAGCCCAGAGTTTTTGTGCTGTGTGCCTGAGAGAGTGATGTTTTAAAATTAAAATAAAAGGAGCCTACCTTAGATCCATTAGGTGCTGCTACTCAAAAGCACAGTGCTGTGGGTGGCTTTTAAATGCAACCATTATGACTTCCTCCCTTGCTGGAGCAGCCTGAGGAGGAGGAAAGAGCTCCTTATTATTACAACAGTGTCGCTTTCTTTCTCGACAGCTCCTTGCCTAAGTGAATCATGCTCAGCAACCACTTTGTGAAACTGATAAGTGTCCAAATGTATTCCAAAGTTCTAATGAACAACAGTTCAGTCAGCCTGCTCATTTATTCCAGTGATCAGGAGAAGCATTAACAAAAACTTCACATCCCAAATGCTTTCTAATGTTTTCGTTTACTCTATGTGTGTGCCTTCAAGTCAACTTACAGTGAACCCAAGTGAATTTCATAGATTTCTTTTTTTGTTTAAGGCAAGGAATACTCAGAGTTGGGTTTGCCACTTCCTTCTCAGGAATATTGCCAACAGCAGCTGGGATTTCTTGGCAGTCTCCCATTCAAGTATTAAACAGAACTAGCCAAATTTAGCTTCCAACAGTAGATAGGATCTGGTATTTAGTAGGCTTGTGCATGGATCTGTTTTAGCCATTTTCCTTTGGCCAATTTGGCTTCTTCAGCTTGGTCAGATGGACATAACGAGCCTGGAACCCCAGGTCTTGGCGGTGGCCAGGGGAGCTTTTGCACAGCTCAGGCTTGTGTGCCAGCTGCGCCCGTATCTCGGGAAGTCAGACTTGGCCACGGTGGTCCACGCTCTGGTTACATCCCGTATAGACTACTGCAATGCTCTCTACGTGGGGTTGCCTATGAAGACTACCCGGAAGCTGCAATTAGTCCAGCGCGCAGCAGCCAGACTACTAAAGGGTGCGGGATACAGGGAGTGCACAACTCCCCTGTTGCGCCAGCTCCACTGGCTGCCAATTAGCTTCCGAGCACAATTCAAAGTGCTGGTGTTGACCTACAAAACCCTATACGGTTCCAGCGCAGTTTACCTGTCCGAATGTATTCTCCCCTATGAACCGTCAAGAGTGCTAAGATCGTCTGGAGGGGCCTGCTGCTCTCGGTCCCACCACCTTTGCGCAGGCGGACAGGGCCTGGTGGGGACGAGGGACAGGGCCTTTTCTGTGGTGGCCCCCGGATGTGGAATTCTGTCCCAAATGAAATCAGATCCATCCCCTCCCTCCTGAATTTTAGGAAGCGGGTGAAAACGTTTAAATGTGCAATGAGGCCTTCGCAGAATGGAGGCTACATGCCTGAGGCCTTCGCAGAATGAAGGAGGAGATCGCGAAGCGACTAAAGTCGCCAACCACTTGATATGGACCAAATATATGGATGAAGTTGGACTTGATTTTACTTTGGCGAAAGGCTTTTAAAATGTATTGTATTGTATTGTAAATGTTATTGTAAATTTATGATGTTTTTAGATTTCAAATGTTAGCATTGAATTCTTGCTGTTTTCCGGTCTGTGTCCCTCTTCGGAGGTGAGAAGGCCGGGGTATAAAAGTTTTAAATAAATAAATAAATAAATAAAAAAGAACCCAGCCATCACATTTTTTGTCTGTATCGGGTCCATGTGGTAGCCAGTCATGGGCTTCTCCTCTCCTATTTGGCATCCTGGCTTTGTTGTCGAACAACCAGACAATCCCCAGGCCGGTCGTCGGACAACCGGACAAGTCCCGCAGACCGACTACGGGACAGAGGCCGCGAGGGTTCAGTTAACCTGGCGAGCCCGGAGCGACTAGGTCCTCGTAGCCTACCCGCCTCCCGTAGATCCAATTATGCTCACCAATACTGCAAGGTAGATGCCACGAAATTGTTTATTCTGCTCAGCTGAGAGGATGCGAACCGCAATTCCCTGATTCCCACAAAGAACGCATGCATATACATTCAAAACATTGGTTTTTAAAGGTTACAGAACTGTCAAAACAATTGAATTTCCCGCCCGCCTTTCTTCCGGGCCGGCCCGTTGGTGATTGGTTGGAACGTTGAGGCCAGCTGATGGGCGGAGGCCGGTCAGTTCCAGGGAGCCTATCAGCGCCGCTCCCACTTGCCGGCTTCGGCCAATCAGAGGTCTGTGGCCATATATGGAGTTCCAGGAAGGAAGGCTTAGGTGGGGATCACTGACAGGTTGGCATATGAATGAAAACAAAGAGTCCGGGCCAGGTAATGACCTGGGGCAACACCTGGAGATGATGAAGTCATTGAATTGATGTGTCTCATCCGTATGTGAATGAGGGAGAAGAGGAAGAAGGCCTGGTGATTCACTCAGACCCTTTTGGTGACAAAAGGACTTATTTTGGGGCACACCTGGTTTCCGAGGCCAGGCGGGTTACCCGCTGTGAAGAGCAAACATTTATTGTCCAAGTTCCAGAGGCTAATTTAGTTAGACTAGAAATCCGACCGTTAAACCTGCCTCAGGACTGATGAAGCGTGGGGCCAAGACAAGGGCTTAGCTTTTCCATAACAAGATCTCCACCAGAAACCGCATGCAATATGAATATGGTGATCCACAAAGGCTTTGGGAACAGGGCTCAGTCGCATTTCCTCTTGACAAACATAGTAAACACCCTCAAGGCAGTCTTTCTTAACTAAGGGCAAGGAGGGGAAGGGAAGGGTTACAAGGGGTCAAGGGAGACATGGAGGCAATATTGTACAGATGCACAGATACAGAGATGAACCTTTATTTATGACTTCTGATTTCCTGATGTCAGCCCAACACAAACAGATGTGGCCCCCTGCTTCATAGGCCAATTCCTTTCTCAAAACCTTTCTCTCTGAGCTCAGAGGTGCCCCAAGACAGAAGAAAAAAAGGGGAAAGATAAAAATAAAGATAAAAATGTAAAAGCAAAATAAGTTCCTTTCTCCCTTTGGGGTCCCGAACCCGGACTTCCATCCCAAGCGGCCTTGGCCCTGCCGCTGAGCTACCACATCTTTCCTTGGATGCAGCTCTCCTCGCAGTCTTAAGGCACCCGGGAAGCGGGAGGAGAGAAAAAAATATAAAAATTCAGGAGAAATGGGGAGAAAGTCAGAAAGAGAAAGAACCTTTTATGGACAGACTCCAGCGGGGTTAAGGGAAAGGACGTGTGGGTTTCCACCCGGGAACAGGCGTGCGTGCTGAAGTTGGGACTTGTTCACTCGCGGAACGACCTGCGGCTTGAGAGCTGTTGGCCTCGACAACAGCTTCAGTGTATTTTTGGACTTGGCTTCTAGCTTGGCCTCTCTCTTGAATCTTTTTTATTTTCCTTTATTCTCTTGATTCTTTTTCTTTCATGGGACTATCAGAAAGTTGTGAACGTGCAGGATGGATAGGTGGGGTGTGCACATGTTTGAGGGCTTGGAGAGTCACCATTTTAGCTTCTTTTTCTCCTCCCTCCTCTCCATCAGAAAATACTTCTAAAATATAATAATAATTATTAATAATAATAATAGCAATCCCAGCAAACATAAAGAAAAGCCTAATTCTCAGAAAATTACTACAATTGCCTCTCCTCTAGAGTAGAAAGTAGAAACAGGTTTAAGGAAGCATTAAACCCAAAACAAAAAAGGCATGGGGGGGGGGGGCACCACTCCAGGCAGGGTCTGCAGTGCAAATCAAAAGATAAAGGGGCCTTTTGAAAGAAGCTCAGAGTAGGATAGCTCCAGGTCAATAGCTCTTTCTTCCCTGGGAAGTGGAAAGCTGCCTGCCTTGGAAAGCTGTGTGCAGCGAGAGAATGTGGGTGCCTGCAGCACCTCTCTCCTCTAGAGCAGAAAGAAACAGCTTTAATGAAGCATTAAACCCAGTGTCCTCTACAGACAGAAGAGAAAGGATTGCAGAAAGAGTGATATCTTCACTCTGATGCTTTTAATCCAAGTCTTAATGAAGGATATAAGGACAAACAATGCCTAAAGTGATGGGAAGAGGAGCCTGGGAAATCATGTCCCCCCCCCCCCCCCCCCATAAATGGGCCAGATAGGGTGTTGTCTTAACCCCGTTGCTGGAAACCAGGCTCCCTTGAAGGGAAGAAAGGAAAGAGTCCCAGGGACAGAAAAGGGAGCCTCATAACTTCATTATTGCTGCCAATAGGCCAGATCTAGCTGTATTTTTCAGATCAGGACCAAACAATGCTGTCCAGATACCCACCCATTTTCAGGAGGTGCACAAAAACGGATATGGCGATCTACTGGAATTCGGCCAGCAGAAATGGATTAAGGTCCAGCCAAAAATGCACACATCTAGTATTTAGCCATACAGACCCTAAAAAATACCACCAGGATGGGAGTGGGGAGAAAGAGACACACACATATATATTCATACAAAATACATAATATGATGATAAATGATAGTGATCGCTTTCCAGAGAACTGTGGGGGGGCATGATTCCTAGATTCTCCCAGTCAGCATAGTCATTGGCCATGTTAGCTAGAGGGATCTCAAAGCTGTAGTCTAAAAGGCAAACACTTCCAACCTCTAATATAATGTGTAACATATTACACATTTAAAGCTGCAGTCACATGTCCAGGGCAGGCAAAGACAGACTTTGAATTTGGAAAATATAATGTGTTTATATTATACAAAGTACCATGTTCATCAACAGGATTTCAAAACAATGGCTGAAGGTGGAGCCAGGTGGAAAGAAGTGACCCTGAGCATGGATGCTAGTTGCCTATTCCTAATGTATCCCATAAGTCCTGTAGTGCAGATAGTTTTCATGTGCAAGAACACCTCTGCATCTAACTTACATATTTGAGATACTTAAAACCTGCATTCGACAAAGACAAACCTTTCTGTTGATATTGTTCAATGGATAAAAGTTGAAAACTAATAGTCAAGGGAACAGGGTAATGAGCCAGGACGGGGATTCTAACAATGTACCACCCCTTCTGCTGCTCAGTTTCTTACTGCCTGAAGTGGTAGAGGTAGTTAAATATCTGGTCCTACATACATATTCTTTGGGAGTAGGGCAAATCAAAGCAGCCTGATTGTAATTGTAACAGCCTGCTTGTAATGACTAGACCGGGGCTGTCCAACAGGCGGCCCCTGGGCCGTACACGCCCCCCCCAGCCCCTTTCCTCCGGCCCCCTCAGCATTTTAATTAAAAATAAAAATAGAAAATAATAATAATAAATTACCCACTTCCGGGTTTCGGAGCAAGTATCGCGAGACTACGCGAGCCACACGGGATTTCGCTCTTAACGCAAGATCACGCCTGCGTTGAGAGTGAAATCCCGTGTGGCTCACGTAGTCTCGTGATACTCCTCCTGTTGCTGAAATCTCGGCTACTGAATCCCTGCGGCCCACACAGACCTTCTTCGGCGCCTGGCTCGGTCGGTCATGGCCTGTCTCGTGGATCGGCTTCTCCTGGATCCTGCGCGTTTGGGAAGGTAGGCTGAATCAGGGGGTCCCCTTATGTTAATATTAAATATATGGAATTGTTTATTTATGCTCCCCATGTGTTCCATTCCCTCCCTCTCCCCTTATGTTAATATTAAATATATGGAATTGTTTATGTATGCCCCCCATGTGTTCCATTCCCTCCCTCTCCCCTTATGTTAATATTAAATATATGGAATTGTTTATGTATGCCCCCCATGTGTTCCATTCTCTCCCTCTCCCCTTATGTTAAGGGGAGGGGGCGGGGCTGGGGGTGGGGTGGAGCCAGAGGCGGAGCCGGGGGCGGAGCCGGGGGCGGAGCCGGGGGCGGAGGCAGACCCTAGGCCCCCCCCCAGGTCATCAGTGACCAGAATTCCGGCCACAGGTCCGGTAGAAGTTGGACAGCCCTGGACTAGATCATTAGGTAACAGCAGAGGTCCTCAAACTAAGGCCCGAGGGCTGAATACGGCCCTCCAAGTTCATTTGCCCTCGCTCAGGGACAACCTAAGTCTGAAACGACTTATAAACACACAACAACAATCCTATCTCATCAGCCAAAAGCAGGCCCACATTTCCCACTGAAATAGTAATTAGTTTATATTTGTTAATATTGTTCTTCGTTTTAATTAATTATTGTTTTTAAGTGTTTTTTGCACTACAAATAAGATATGTGCAGTGTGCATAGAAATTCCTTCTTTTTCAAATTATAATCTGGCCCTCCAACACTTTGAGGGATTGTGACCTGGCCCTCAGTTTAAAAAGTTTGAGGATCCCCGAGTAATGAGATCCTCAAACTTGGTTTCAATATGCCAAGACTCTGCAGAGGTGGGACTCCAGAATACTCTGATTAACTCCAGCCCTGATGATCTTTAGAATGGGAAGATGAGATAAGCATCTCTAAGCATCTTTTTCTTGGGGCAAACCTTCGTCTCTTTGGTTATTTAAGGCAGTGTTTCCCAACCAGTGTGCCGTGAGCGATCATCGGGTGTGCTGTGGGAAATTGGAACCTCCAATACCCTTTCTTCCCTCTCCTGCCGAAAACTTTTTCTTCTTCATTCGGGCTCCCGGCTTCCCAGCCTCGCTCTGCTTGCTTTCCTTTGCTTTGTTCATGCTGCCGCTTCTGCGGGAGGGGGGAAGGGAGGAAGACGTGACCCAGGCAGGCGCTACTGCGCAGACATGCCCCACGTCTTCCTCCCTCCCCTCCACAGTGCTCTCTGGATAAAGGTGAACTACAACTCCAAAACTCAAGGTCAATGCCCACCAAACTCTTATAGTATTTTCTCTTGGTTATGGTAGATCTGTGTGGGAAGTTTGAATCCATTCCATCATTGGTGGAGTTCAGAAGGCTCTTTGATTGCAGGTGAACTATAACTCCCAACTGTTGAGCAAGACCTTTGTGTGTGTCTTTCTGCCATTCCTGCCAGGATATCTATGTTGTGTTCATCGAAACAGGCCCAGGTTTCACACTGAGTGTATAAATACATGTAAAAACATATTAACTATATGTATGACTGTGTTAGAGTGTCATTTTGTGTCATTTTGGTTGGTGGTGTGCCCCAGGATTTTGTAAATGTAAAAAGTGTGCCATGGCTCAAAAAAGGTTGGGAAACACTTATTTAAGGGGATTAAGGCAGTGAAATGTTGAGGGACATGGCCAGAGTGACAGAGGAGAAATACTTGGGACAAATTTCTTTTTTGGCAAGCATTCGGATCGTGCTGATTAGGTTTTTGTGTTTTAATTGTATTTTATGTATTTTGTTCCTTGTATATTTGTAAACCGCTCCGAGCCTTCGGGGAGTGGTGGTAAACAAGTTGGAATAATAATAAAAAAACAATTTAAAAAATTGATTGAACATATATTTAAAATCCAAAGTAGTGAGGGAAATGAAGTTGTTCTTTTCTGCCTCCATTGCATCAATACAATCTCTTATTCAATACAGATGTTTTGAGTAGTGAGAGGGTATAACATTTTACATTTCAGAATAATAATGATTAGATACCAGAAACCCGATTGTGATTAATTAGAAAAATGTTTTCTAGAGAAAATAAGTTGGCTCCATCCTGACTTGGACTACACATTAAAAGTAGATTCTGAGGGAGGTCACTGAGGCATACACCTGTACAATTTTGATGTATGAGCTTCAGTTAGTTCAGCCTGAGGATGTGTTGCTTGGATGAGTTCAGCCAATCACTTGTTTGTTAAATCCATCTCCATCCTGGCTGTATAAAACAGCCAGAGGAGAGCTGGGAAGTTGACTGACAAAATGTTCCTTCAAAAGAGGGTTGTATTCCTACCTCTCTAAAAGGAGTACTCTATGAAGTGTCCTTCATTAGACTCCACTCTCCAGAGAATGATCAAACAAGGGGCAGCTATCCGTTTCTAATCTCCTTTTCTAATTAAGATCCAAGAGCAAATAGCAGCGTAACTCCAGGTTTTCTTTAAGGAAACCAATTGCTAGGATTAAAGGCGAATTATGGACACTCATCTTGGTAGAGGATGTAGGCCATGATTTGACAGGTGGAGTGTGTCTAGGGTTGCCATTTTTTGATATAAGAAATAAGGGACATTTATGGGATTTTTCACAAAAATAAGGGACACTTCATAAATACTAGAAACTCAAACATTAGATATAAATAGTTTTATTAACAGAATAAGATAATGATTGAAACTCACAAAAGAAACTGACTTACACCCTCTTAACAGTACATGGTATGTTTCTGCATGCTTTGTCATGCAGAAAAAACATTACAACTACCATATTTTCTCCATCTGTATTTAGTACTTGACTTTGCTGACTTTAAAAGTGCACTGTATAAACATTAAAATAAAATAAATTTTATAAGACAGTACATCTTCATGATTATTATGTCAATAGTTAATGGTATAGTATAGTATGGGATACACAGCATTGTATAGTATTGGGATGCACAGCTAGGCCTATTTTATGAGTAACTCTCAAGCAACCAGAAACTATCTTTATCCAACATTCCCCTTGGGTAACGGTTAATTAGTCTACTGTACTTTGAAAAAGTCCTGTATCGCCTCTTCCGTCCAACGGGGACGCAGGCTGCCCTGCGAGTTGGAATCCCCGGGCAGGGATTGCCGTGGAAACCGCAGCATGCACCTTCCTCTGGTCAACCCCGCCCAGTCCTGTCCTGCTAGTCAAAAATAAGGGACAGGGCCTGAAAATAAGGGACACAAATTTTAGGGCCAAAATAAGGGACGTCCCTTAGAATAAGGGACATATGGGAACCCTAAGTGTGTCCCTGATCTGCTGGACCTTGCAGCAGCATATGATACTATCAGTTGAGGCATCTTTCTGGTGTTCAGCCTAAGGGGTTTCCTATGTCTGTCTGTCTCTGCATTACTTCGCGAATGAAGATTCTTAGGAAGGACTCACCCCAAGCTTTTTACAAGCGTGTTGATAACTAAAAAGGCCAATCTGAGATAGGCAAGTTCAGTTGCAGAAAGCACAGCAGAAAGTATCCTTGGGTGATGTTGTTTCCAAGTTGCGGTTCTTTCTGCGTTGTCGTTTCTCTTCGAGACCCATTCGGCGTGTCTTCTCAAAAGAGGTCGTAGCATTGTGGATAGTGCGTCTCCATGCCTCCCGATGTGAGGCCAGGGTGGACCATTGTTGGTGATCAATCTGGCCAAGCCTGAGATGTTGTTTCAGGGAGTCCTTTTATCTCTTTTTGGGGGTGCCTCTCTTGCGCTGACCCGTGGCGAGTTCATCATAGAGTAGTATCTTTGGGAGGCGGTGGTCCTCCATCCTAGAGACATGCCCTGTCCAACGCAGCTGTGTTCTCAATAGCATGGCCTCAGTGCTGGTGATCCCTGCTTGCTCAAGGACAGCAACATTAGTCACATAGTCGGTCCAGTGTATATTTAGGATTGTGCGAAGACAGCGCTGATGAAAGTGTTCGAGGAGTCATAGGTGTTGGCAATAGGTGCCCCATGTTTCAGACCCATAGAGGAGAATAGACAGTATGATAGCTCTGTACACGCTGATTTTGGTGCTTTGTCTCAGTTGCTTGTTGCTCCAGACTCTTTTGTGAAGCCTTCCAAATGCACTATATGCCTTTGCTAATCTGTGATCTATCTCTTTATCAATCTTTGGAATCGGAAGAGATGATGCTTCCCAGGTAGGTGAACTGCTGAATTGACTTAAGCACAGATCTGCCTATGCTGACGTGGGGATGATGGTGTTCTTCCTGTGGTGCGGGCTGGTAGAGAACTTCAGTTTTCTTCAGGCAGACTTCCAGCCCAAACAGCTCTGCAGCTGTTGCAAAGCAGGATGTGAGGCACTGCAGGGCTGCTTCTGAATGGGCGACAAGGGCAGCATCGTCAGCAAAAAGCGGCTCACGGACTAGATACCCTATGTTTTTAAGCATTTACCAGAGTGGGTCATTCAGAATTTGGGGACTGGATGTCATCCATATTCTACAACAGCCTGTTCTAATGTCAGCTCCGGTAGGACCCCAAACAAGCCACGCTCACTCCAAAGCTCTTTGAAGGAAAAGTAGTTTATTTGATCCTTAATCCAGGGCGGTCAAAGACCGAACTGGCCTTTTCCCACCGGTCTACACCTTCAAACTCTTCAGACCCAACCCCCCGCTGCCCCACTCCACCCCCTTTGTCCGGTCTTCCGGCATCCAGCATATCAAAGGCGGGAACAGGGCGCTCAGCATTTCAAAGGCCAGGGACAGTTCAAAGGATGACTAGATGTGGCTGTTATCAGATGGCGGGCGATGCCTGGGCCGTTAGGTAAACAAATGGGTCAGGCGACGCTGACATCTAACCTTGATGCCAAGGAGGCTCTGAAAACCCTGACTGAATCATGGTATATGTGCAATGCACAACTAAGTTATGTGAGTAAATGAACTGAGACTCACTCCAGATAAAACAGATGCCCTGTTAGTTTTGTCAGGAAAGCCAACATAGGATTTGGATCACAACCTGCTTTGGATGTACAGTGTAGATTTCTCTTGAACCTGATGTTATACTTGGAAAGCTATGTGGTTGTTATAGCCAGGACTGTCTTTGCGCAGTTTCTCTTGCTGTGCTGGCAGCAGCTTTTTCTAGTGAGTATAATAATTTATGCTTTAATTATCTCCCAGGTATATGCTCTCATATAGGCATTACATTATGCAAATATTATTCATATACTATAATGCTCTCATATAGGCATGATATTATGCAAATATTATTCATATACATATAATGCTCATTAAAGGAGAGGGTTTTTTTTAGCAGCCTCTCCTACAAGGTCTGTAATTTCTTCTGCCAAAGAATTCTGGTGCCTCACCAAACTACAACTCACACGATACCGTTGTATTGAGCTATTCTAGTTAAAGCGGCATTAAATTGCATTAATTCCACAGGATGCATCCAAGGTCTCAAGCAGGCTTAAAGGATTGTGAGATCCCAGACACATATCTATAGATCCTCTGCTACTTCAGGTAGGATTACAAAATGGACTATATGTTATGATATTTCATGAATTAAGATAAAAACAAGGAAAAAATATCAAGTAGAAAAATGCATAAAGGAGTGTATTCTGCACACATTCATGTACTCAACTCATATTGTAATTAAAGTAACCAAAAACTTTATATATTACGTAAAATTATTGTTTCAGAGACAGTTGAGTAGTCATAGGAAGCTTGGTGCAAAAGCTTTCATTTGGACTTTCAACTAAAGTCCATATTAAGAAAGATGGACTGCTGCCCTAAGATTTCTTATAACAAGCTGGTTATCCCTTTTCGAAGTAAGCCTGGGCTTGATGTGTGCCATCCCTTGGGTATTATATATCTGCTTGCAATGACCTTCTGCCAGAGATCTGGAATGGTTTCTTGATTTTAGGTGGTGCAGTTTAGAAGTGATATTAATCTCTTTACTTGTATCAAATCTAAAGGAATGAAATTGGAATGGAGGGAATGAAATCCAATAGTAGAAATACTCTAAACACTTTTCATTATCAACTGAAAATGGAAGAGAGGGAAAGATGTCTGATCATTTGAGCAACTGGAGGAATCCAAGCCACTTCTGTGATCTTGTGCCAATGAGAGCAAGTTCAGTGAATGCAGAGAAACAGAGAAGTTTCCAACGAGGGAAAGAAAATGCTGGCTGGGATCCATGAATGATGGTGGCTGGTCATCATCAGATTAATTTTAATCATTCCATCTCATTCCAATGAGTGTTTTATCTGGGTAGAGGACAGAACTCTGACTTTGGACTAGTGTTTCCCAACCTTTTTGGAGCTGTGGTACACTTTTAACATTTAAAAAATCCAGGGGCACACCACCAACCTAAATGACACAAAATGACACTCTAACACAGTAATACATATAGTTAATTGACCTTGAGTTTTGGAATTGTAGTTCACCTACATCCAGAGAGCACAGTGGACTCAAACAATGATGGATCTGGACCAAACTTGGCAAGCGGGCCCCTCAGGCTGTAGAACAGGCCGAGGGCCACCACCAAGCCCAGGCTCCGGCCGCCAGCCTCAGCTGCTCCCATTGCCATGAGTAGCAGCTCACGAGCGAAAGGGGCTGTGGGGGAGAGGGAGAAGGCGGCAATTCCCCGTCCCCGGCGCCACTCTCCGCCATGATTCCGGCCCCTTGATCGCTGAAGCCGCGCGGAGGAGGAAAAGGCATGAGCGGTGGACAGACTTCAGCCTTGCCCACTGAAGCCTGTCCACCGCTCATGCTCCTCCTCCTCCGCGCGGTCTCAGTGAACAAGGGGCGGGAGTCATGGTGAAGAGCCATGACTCCCGCCATGACTAAATCAGGCACGAGCAAGCTTCTGCCACTGGGAAGGGGGCGGGGCCCAAGCAGCGTCACCCTTCCCTCCTCCCTCCCTTGATTGGAGGCTGGCTGGGGAAACAGCTGAAGGAGGCGGTACCCTGGTCCCTTCTTCTTTTTCTTCACCGCCACCCGGCCCTTCCTCCTCCTCCCCCAAGCAGCAGGAGTTCAGCAGGAGGGTGGGGGGAGGAAAGGGGGCAGAGAGCTTTTCTCGTGGCACAACAGGAGGTCCGTCATGGCACACTACTGTGCCGCGTCACAGCAGTTGGGAAACACTGCTTTAGACTATTTGGCCTTTAAATTGCACTCTGGGTAAAATAGGGGATCACTTGTACAAGGAGGTAGTAGATTATATAAACATGTGACCACTCCAAGAACCAACAATTACTTTGATGTGATACTCCATAAGTATTCTGTCCGTTAAAACCTGCAATTTTGAAGGCTTTATTTGGAATACTGTTAGATTTTCAAATTTCAACTATTGGATTCATGTATTAGAGGAAGTTTATTAAAAGTAGGAGTGTGGTTATATAATGTTATCTAAAGGGAACAGGATAATAAGGGGTAAAAATCAACATTCAACAAATGTGAGGTTCATGTAATCATTTTAGTAGTTGGGTGTATAATGTGTGTTTAATAGTGTAGTGTCTTCGATTAGTGTGATTTAGATTTAGTTTTGTTAATTGTAGTAGTTTCAGTTATATACTATGCAAGTCTGATGTTGTTTGTATTATCTTTGTTTTTTCCTTTTTATTTCCTAATAAAACATAATTTCAATATTATATATATATATATATATATATATATATATATATATATATATATGAGAACATTTACAAATAACGGAATGGCTAAACTGATCTGAGTACAATGAGAGTTTGGGTCCAACTCTCCTTTTTCCCATGGCAATATGGATATAAACAGCAAACCAAGAACCTTTCCTGTTGATATTCACAGGATGTGTGAATATGATCCCTGCCTATTTCACCAGTTAAGCAAGATGTTGCTAAAGCTTTTAAGAATCTAGAAAGCAGCTTTGTACCCCAAAGGCTATTGGTACATCTAACTCAATATTGTCAGTTTTAATTTTTATCAAGGACTGCTCCAAACAACAGTCTTTCTTGTTCCTACATACAGATTTTGGGGATAACCTCATGGTTTCTCACCCAAGTTCTAAGCAGGTTTCTGAAATCAGACAAGGTTCTCAATGGCATAATGAGGTACCCCTAAAATGTTCTGTTTAATACCTTATAGATGCTGTTTTTGTGTGAGAGTAATTTCTAATGGTGACCCTGCCTTAGGGCTTTCTCGGCTGATTTTATTCAGAGGGGTTTTTCCTTTGCCTTCCTTTGAGACTGTCAGAGAGTAACGTGCCCAGTGGTTTTTAATAGCTTAGTGGAGATTCAACCTTAAAAAGTATCTATGCTGCAGAATTAATGCAGTTTGACACCACTTAAACCGATATGGCTCAATGCTGTAGAATAATGGGAGTTGTAGTTTTACAAGATTTTTAGCATCAAAGAGTGATGGTGCCTCACCAAACTACTAGGGGTGTATATGTCCAATTTAAATACTTTGAAACCCGTTAATATTTCGTTTTTGAAATTATTTTGACCCTATATGGACCCCCGGCGTCCAACCCGGAAGTGAAGTTTCAAAACCAAACCCGAGATTGCCATTTTTTGTAAAGGTCACGTTATTAGGTCGTTTTTTCCCCTTCCTCGGTTCTCAACTTGCGAGAGGAGACTGGAGGGCAGCAGCACCCTTCTTTCTCCTCTCGCCAGCTGAGAGCTGAGGCGGGCGCTTTGGAAGCAGCCCGGCCGAGCTTTCCTCTGTTTCCCCAGGCTCTCCTTCACAAGCGCCGCCCCTCCTTCCCTGCCAAGAACTAAACTGCATCAAGCCTTGACACGCTTTACGTCTTAGCAGGGAAGGAGGAGCGTCCTCCCCTCCTTCCCTGCCAAGAACTAAACCGTGTCAAGCCTTGATGCGCTTTAGGTCTTAGCAGGGAAGGAGGAGTGTCCGCACCTCCTTCCCTGCCAAGAACTAAACTACGTCAAGGCTTGACGCGGTTTAGTTCTTGGCAGGGAAGGAGGGGCGGACCATCCACTCCTCCGTTCCTCCCCCCGCAAGCTCAGAGGCATCCCAGGTTATATTTAAACCGGGATGGCTCTGAGCTTGCTGGGGAGGAATGGAGGAGTGGATGGCAACAAGCCACCTACTCCTCTGTTCCTCCCCAGCAAGCTCAGATCCATCCCGGATTAACCCGCGATGCTTCTGAGCTGGGGAGGGAGGGAGGGAACAGGGGAGGGCTTGCCCTCCATTCCTCCCTCCCAGCTGGCGTAAGGAATAATAACAAAAATTCGTTATTAATTATGTTTCAATCACGAAATTTATTTTAAAAAAATTGGATTAATTTCTATAACGACCCAGCAACTGAAATCCCCCCCCCACACACACACACACGAGTTTTGAATCAAATTTTTTATGGATCAACCACCCCTACAAACTACAATTCCTATGATTCCATAGCGTTGAGCGATGGCATTTAGAGTAGTGTCAAACTGCATTAATTCTACAGTATAGGTGCAGCCTTGGTTTCCTGGAGTTCTAATCTCACCTTTAAACTACTGCATTATATTTCCTCAGTGGTTTTGAGGTTGAGATTCAGCTACCTGCTAAAGGAGCTGGCTGAGGTCCAGTGCCCAGTGTGTCTTACTACTTTTAATGCAAGCCAGGTTTGAAAGAAACAGGAACAAAGGTGTATTACTTTCATGTCTGAAAGGATGTCAACAACAACAACAATTTTATTGATTAGCCAGAAGCCATATCAAATACACACAGAACACAGACACATTGCAATGATTCTAAAAACAATCTGAGGAGAATTCTAGGCCATTACATCTATTAAACCCCTGTTTTGCCCAGCAGGAGAGATTCTAAGGGAGGTGGTAACCATTCACAGGTCCTCATCTCCAACACAGTTTATTCCAATTGCATCTATGTAATCAGATCTTAGTTTCATGGCTTTACAGAGAAAACGAGCAGTAGCATCTGTTATCAGCTTGTTGGAGCCGGCCAGCAGAAGTGAGACTTTTGCTAGAGGGTCCCAATGATTTTTTCCCACAAGAAATATCTCTAGCAGTTGTTTTCTCTCTATTTGATAGATTTTGCAATAGAGCAGAAGATGAGTTAAATCTTCGATCTCAGGGGCACCACAAATACAGATACGCTCTTCATAGGGAATTTTCTTGAACCTCCCATATCTCACCATTGAATCTAATTGCTCAAACCTGGCTCTAGTGAAAATTTTCCTTAGGTGGTGTAACCTTCCTTGCTGTAAGTAAGTGGTTAATTGGAAGGATTTCTTAAAACCACTCAACCATCTCAGGGAAACGGTAGAACCCAAAGAGTCTATATCGGTTTGGGCCGCAATGTCATTAATTCGTTGACGCACTTCTTTGAAGTGCTTACTTAACTCTTGACCAGATAGGTGGACTGGGAATATTACCTGAATGCCGCACCTTCTGATGTAATCAAACAAATGGTCAGCCCCCGATTTATAAGAACTGCTAGATTGTTCCAGCAAACATAATTTTGGGAGGCGAGACGCCTCCATCTCCATGACCTTGAGCCAGTAGTTAGAAAGGATGTCAGATACAGAGTCTGTGCTCAAAAGAATTGGACATAAAGCATGCAGTAGAGTACAGAACATGTTATTCTCTTTGACAGTCATTCAAAATACTCACAACCTCTTCTGATTGGTCAAAAAGCCATCCCAGTTTCAATCCAGGCTCCTGTTGATTCCTCCTGATGTTAGAGGTGGTTGGGGTTTCCTCTGTGGTGTGAAAAAATAGCAGCTGTAATTTGTGGTTTTGAAACTGGAGCCATTTGGAAAGTCTGCCCTGGCAAAGGGCAGAGAGGTGGAATATTTTGAGGTAATATACTAAGCAGTCTGTGATGGGATTAATTGTCAAACACTTTTCCAACAATGAGGAGGTTAAAATCGATGTGGCGAACTGGCTGAAAAAGGCAGAGGGAAACTTCTATGACACATGCATCCAAAAGTTGTCCCACGGATGACAAAATGTATTGAACTGAATGGTGATTATGTGGAAAAATAAAATGTAATACCTATGCTACAATCCATGAAAGTTTTATTAAAATATATTCATTCTTTTTATATAAAAATCTTGTAAATCATGTAATCTTACTTTCCAGATTACCCTCGTACATTGGAACACCCAGAAAGTTCCTAGAAAGATAACATCGCTAGGAATTTGCCAGCATGACTCTATTGTAACTTCCAGTGGAAGCATACCATGGAATCACCTAGTGCAGGCCTTCCTAAATTAGTGTCCCCTTAGCTCAGTGCTGGAATCCTAAAAAGGTGACAACAGTAAAGGTTTTCTGAAAGTCACATATTGGCTGTTTTAGATATTTACATGAATATGTTGTGCATTTTGTAGAAGATGCTTCAGCTGTGCTTCATAAAAGGGAAATCAGCCAGTTTAACAAGCCTTGGAAATGCTGATTAGTTATCAGCAAATATTTGGTTTTTACACCTCTTTTAAACACTTATAAATCTGGGGTTACTATTCTTGGGCTGAAAGGAGTTATGCGTGGAGAAGTTTAAGAAGCCCTGACCTTGTAACGCACTAGACACTTGGAACCTCCCTTGATAAACCACAGAGTCCAGCTGAGGTACAAAAGGTTTATTTAGAATAACTGGTTATAGGAAAGAGACTAGTAGTCAGTCTAATTGCCTTAAAGTGGCACCAACAAAATAGCACCAATGTCCCAGGAAAGCAATAATTGAATATAGTCCTTGGCACTCAGGATTCAAGGCAAGCTAAGTCTCTTATTGGCAGCAATGGAATATAATCCTGTAGCAATCAGGAATTATAGGTAGGTGTCGCGGTGCACGGACTTGACCGGCCCCTTAATCACACACACAGAGACGGACTGAAGGCTAACTACTTTATTGAATATAAAACAGTTCAAAAGGTAAATTGTCCATAAGAATAGCAATGCAATCCAAAGGCTTGAAGCAAACAATGTCCAAAACAACTTGGTAAAGTAATCCAAAGGCTTAAGCAGGGCTCCGCACAGCAATGCAGATTCAGGAACAAGGCAAGGTAAAAGCAAGGCAGGACTTGGTGGCCACTAGCCAACTTAGCTCCGTGGACCAACTTCGCTACACGTCTGCTCAGAAGAGACGTGGCGAAGCACTGGGGATTCGTTCCCATGGATCCTATACTTAATCTTTCGGCCGAGGTCCCCGACGCTCTAGGTGCGTCGTCTCCAATCTTTGCTGACGGACCTCAGCCTGTCTAGGCTGCGGTACCATCCCCTTCTCCTGGACTCAATGTTACTTCTCCTATCAAAGGTTCGGCCTTGTCTCCCAGCACCTGGGTCCCTTTCTCCATGAGAGCTCTCCTCCCTAGAATCTTCCCAGCCGCTTTCTTCCATGTTTTCACTCAGAAGCTCCTGTGAGCCTCTCCCACCCGGATGTTCATAACTTTCGCTATCACTGCTTTCCATTTGCACCTGGTTATCATCTATGTCTGCATAAGGGTCAAGCCAACTTTCATCCCAAGCCAAGCTTTCAGTGGGGGAAAGAGGCCCAGTGATGGGAAACGCTCCTTCAGGTAACCCTTCCAAATCCTCTTCAGAATCTATCTCTGCTGGTGCAGGCCCTAATGCTAATGGAACCCTCGGTCCTGTTTCCAGGCCCCCAGGCACAAACGAGAACTGCTGTGCTACAGTAGGAGAGGGGTGGGGGGAAGTGGCCTTAGGGGTGGAGAGGGGTGGAGTGCGGCCTCCCCGAACACGCCTGCCTGCCTGCCAGCCAAGGGCCGCCTCTTCCGTGGCCTTGAGGAGAGAGCGAGCAAGTGGCCTGGCCGAGCTCTCCCTTCCTTCCTTCCTTCCCGAAGTACGCTGTCCAGCCATTTCTCCTGTATCTATGACTAGCCTCCTTGGAGGTGGTGAGGTCTACCTGCCTTCCCTCCTGCACCTCCCCGTCAGAGATATCCCTGCCTTGCCTCTTGCCTTATTCTTCTTCCTCTGTGTTTGGCCTCCCCTCCTGCTTCTTCAGCTCCCATATCCAACCATAAGAGACTCGGATCCCTTTGGAAGAGTCAGACAGCCCAGTCATGCCTCTTGACTTCCTTTCCCGTCCTGCCTCTTTAGCTCTGCTCTCTGGCCTTCACAGGCTGGAATTCCTTTGGAATAGCCAGAGATTCATCGAATCCTAGATTTGGAGGAGACCTCGTGGGCCTCTTTTGTGCCCAAGTCTTTGTGCCCAAGTTGGCCAGATCCAAAGAGGCAAAAGCAAGCTTGGCAGGTAAAGTTCTTAAGCAAGGAAGGCCGCAAGGCCTATTCAGGAATCCATGATCATAGTATGAAAAGTTGACTCGAGATGGAGAGCCCTTCCAATACCAAACGGTTATAGTTCTGTAACCCTTTGATCTTACGATGTAGTTTACGTCGAGTGCCATGGTTCACATGATGGACTACAGCTGCTGTTTAGCTAACCTCAGCAGCAAGGTATGTGAGCCCAATTAGCACCCACATCTGTGGAAAGGAGTCAGCACATCTCCCGGTCTC
The DNA here is from genome assembly GCA_030556195.1 of Anolis apletophallus. Classification (NCBI taxonomy): domain Eukaryota; kingdom Metazoa; phylum Chordata; class Lepidosauria; order Squamata; family Anolidae; genus Anolis; species Anolis apletophallus. Next base: position 120,789,820 of record JARBWK010000005.1, on the reverse strand, counting down.
CAGCGTCTCTGCTTATCGCCAGGAATAACAGTCGTGGCCTTGAATGTTTCACCCTGCCTGCCTTGCAATGGATTCACAGGAGAAAGGCAGGCAGGCCTGGAGGGTACCTTGATGCCAACATGGCTGGAGTGTGGTTCTAGGGAAACTAAGGCCTGGGGCCTGACAGACCTAGAGTAGTGTTTCCCAACCGGTGTGACCCGGCACACTAGTGTGCCGTGAGTGATCATCAGGTGTGCCCTGGGAAATTGGAACGTCTCCCGCCTCCTCAGCCTGCGCAGGGCCCTTTTGTCACGGCTCTGCCTCTGCTGCTCTCAGGCCTCCTTCCTTCCTTTCTTCGCAGCTGAGGCTTCGGAAGGGAGCCAAAACCTACCCCAGGATTTTGTAAATGTAAAAAATGTGCTGCAGCTCAAAAAAGGTTGAAAAACACTGACCTAGAGGATCTAGGTCAGGGCAATGAGTTGTCCATCAAGGTGATCTTCACATCTTTCTGCTTCCTCCAGCCTATTTTATATACCTATTTTAAAATATCATCAGGACAGGCATTAATGTGTTTTTTTGGTTTTACTTCTACACAGAGTGCTATCATTAGCTGTACTGAACATTCATTAAATGTCATTTGCTCAGCCCTGCTGTGAATGTAAGAAGAGTATTATCTATAGCTCATAAGTCCCAAATAAAGGTGCTTGAAATTAATTATTTTCCCAACATTCACACATAGAGAGTTCCTTTTAGTAAAACTGCCTATTTTTTATTAAAAGTCTTTGATTCTGCTCACAGTGGCTTAAAACCAGATATCACATAACTAATGATCTGAACTTCTTAATTAAAGTGCTATCTGTCAGCTGCTGAAGAACACATCTCCTATATGGGAGATGATTGTCTACAGAAGGAAAATATTTTGCTCCTTGCTGGATTGGGCCTTTCCAGCAAGCTTGTTCAACCAAGGCAGTGCTGAGGTCACTGTGGACAACCTGAACAGCTGCCAGTCCCAATTCACCTTTTAATTTTGGTTCTGACCTGATGCTCTGATTAGTATCCAATAGCTATCTCTTGGCATTACTTCGCGAACGAAGATTCTTAGGAAGGACTCATCCCACGCTTTTTACAAGTGCGTTGATAACTAAAAAGGCCAATTTGAGATAGGCAAGTTCACTTGCAGAAAGCACAGCAGAAAGTCTCCTTGGGTGATGTTGTTTCCAAGTTGCGGTTCTTTCTGTGTAGCCATTTCTCTTCGAGACCCGTTTGGCGTGTCTTCTCGAAAGAGGCCACAGCATTGTGGATAGTGCATCTCCATGCCTCCCGATGTGAGGCCAGGGTGGACCATTGTTGGTGATCAATCTGGCCGAGCCTGAGATGTTGTTTCAGGGAGCCCTTATATCTCTTTTTGGGGGCGCCTCTCTTGCGCTGACCCGTGGTGAGTTCACCATAGAGTAGCATCTTTGGGAGGCGGTGGTCCTCCAGCCTAGAGACGTGCCCTGGCCAGCACAGCTGTGTTCTCAATAGCATGGCCTCAATGCTGGTGATCCCTGCTTGCTCAAGGATAGCAACATTAGTCACATAGTTGGTCCAGTGTATATTTAGGATTGTGCAAAGACAGCACTGATGAAAACCAATAGCTATACTGAGCTGTCATTAACCACTTCATCACATGGAGTCCTGGAAGCCTCCCAGCACACTGCCAGAACACTTATTCCACAAAGCCCACCTAATGTCATCAGACTATGTAATGCAACATCTGGTGGGGCTCCATAGAAGAAGCATCTTCTGTAGAAGATCGGGAGGAAGCCAGGTGGTGATGCTTCCCCTTGTACAATGGAGTAAGAAGTGCAATGGGTGATGCAGGGCATGGGGCAACAGTTTTCCTCCATAGCCCCACGGATTCACCATGCTGTGTGGCAAATCCCCCTGCTGACCTACAGATTTGGACTTCAATGTGATGAGGTCCTTAAACTTTCCACAATGCAGCAACACTCCCAGATGTCGGGTAAGGCCATTTAATGCAGCCTTGGCCTATGTTATCAAAAGTTGGAAAATGCTCTGCACTTTGATCACAAGTAAACAGTTGAGTGAATTCCAATTTGGAAGTAACCATTGCTGTTTACATTGTCATCCTGCTATTCCTAGGCTCAGTTGGCACCTACCATCATTGCCCTATTGCTATCATTGCAGTGACCAGGAGCATGAACACATGTGGAGATTTGGCGGGGGGGAGGCAAGCCCTGGGAAGTGTGGTCTCCTTCCTGCTGTCAAGGCTCTGTGAACACTCTCCCATCATTACAGAGGCTGCCTATGTGGACTGTCCCAGGTCTGACCTGGAGTAGATTCACTTTGGATCAGTCCTGGAGTAATTGGGCTGTGTAAATGTACCCTGAATCTGAATGCCTACTTTCTGTACTTCATAATTGTTTCTGTTTCTATCTCCTGAATTTTTGCCGCTTTTCTGGCACCAGGTATACTTTTTATGGTTTCCATGTACCTTTTGGAATATATGCAGGATTTTATAAGCGTATACCTGATGACCATAACCATGTTTCTACACTGATACTAGTACCCTGTAGTACAGTGTTTCTCAACCTAGGGGTCGGGACCCCCAGGGGGGTCGCGAGAGGGTTTCAGAGGGGTTGCCAAGGACCATCAGAAAACATATATTTCTGATGGTCTTAGGAACCCTTTGGCAGAGAAGGTTGAAGATCTCTCCGCTTGTCCTTCTCTTTCTTTTTGGAAACAGACTGCGAATTCCCCCACCTAAAGCTTTCCTCTGCTGTGATTGGCAGGCTTCCCAGCCAATGGGAAGGGCTGTTTCTGAGACTCCAAGCAGAAACTATAGTGCTCTCTGGATCTATAGTGCTCTCTGGATGTAGGTGAACTACAACTCTCAAGGTCAATGCCAATGTCATGGGAGTTTTGTGTGCCAAGTTTGGTTCAATTCAATTGTTGGTGAGTTCAGAATGCACTTTGATTGTAGGTGAACTATAAATTCCAGCAACTACAACTTCCAAATGACAAAATCACCCCCCCCCCTACAGTTATGAAGTAGCAATGAAAATAATGTTATGGTTAGGGGTCACCACAACAGGAGGAACTGTATTAAGGGGTCGCAGCATTAGGAAGGTTGAGAAACACTGCTGTAGTATATAGCATTACATATAAACAATATGACGTATGATGTATTTTTTGCATTCATATATGATGTGCAGATGCATCAAAGTGATAGGTATTCATTTGTTAGATGTAATAGAAAAATATACCTTTACCTATGTGAAAACTACATTTGTGTGAGAAAATGGTTCTATCTGAAGACATCAAAAGCTCTGGTAGCACTGACCAAATTTTTGAAAATGAAAAGGTCCATCACTTAATTTCACACATTGATAGAGTTTAAAATGAAACACAGAAACCTCTTTATAGTTTGCATTATATCTTTTTTCTGTCTGTGAAGTTAATAATTTTCAGCTTGAAAAGCTAAAATTACAATAGAGTTGTAAAACTGCTGTGGACTCAAAGGACTTCAACCACCTAAAAAGCATTTTTTTTAAACTGAAGAAGGTCCTTCATCTGTAACAAAGGTCCATAATTAAATTTCTTTTTCTGCTGCAGATCAACCATTCCTGCTAATATCAGAAGAGGCTGGGGTCACTTTTTGAACAATTTCTGAATGCTTTAATAGTTTTTTCTCTTCAGGCATAGAAGCAAAAAAATATACCCACACAACCCCTCTCAACAGCAGAGCTACCATATATAATGTATAAGTCAACCTTAAGTCGAGATCAGATTTGTGGGGCCAAAATTATGGATTTTGATGATATTCTGGATAAGTTGAGGGTCATTATGTGAAGAGAAGAAATAACCAATGCCACCTTCAGAGACCACCCAAGCATTAAAAGGTCAGAAGTGGTGCCGTAACAGGGAAAATGGGGGGGGGGGGGAGCAGTGAATGGTTTCTTTATTCTGAAAAGAGTTAAATACCATACTTAAACTTATATTCATCAATGGATAACTCAATTCAAGTATTGGGGTTCCCTTTGACTCAAATTTCTATACTTATACATGAATGTTTGGACTCCATCAGATTTTTTTATTTATTTATTTAGGGATTTATTAATCGCCCATCCCAGATGGCTCTGGGCGATTTACAGTAAAACACACAGTTAGTACCGAAACATCTAAAAACATCTAAAGCAGGGCTGCTCACACTTTTTCAGCATGCGAGCTACTTATAAAACAACCAAGTCAAAAGGATCTACCTACCCAGTACTCAGAGAGCCAAAAAGCAAAATATTTGGAAATTTATTTCAGTGAGAGCCATATAATATCTTTTAAGACTGAATTCAACTAAATGTGAGTATAATAGGTCCCTGAATTTATTCATAATAATCATGATGATAATATTCATTCAGCCTCTGCTGCTACTACTACTACAAATAATAATAATAGTAACAACAACAACAACAACAGGTTCCTAGAGTAGGAGACCTCCAAGGGCCATTCAGTCCAACCTCCTTCTGCCATAAGGGAAAAACACAATCAAAACATTCCTCACAGATGGCCATTCAGCCTCTGATAATAATAATAATACTAATAACAATGGGTCCTAGAATAGGAGGAGACCTCCAAGTTCAGTCCAACCTCCTTCTGCACCTGGGTGGCATCGTGAGCCTGCAGGGCGGGACTGAGCCTTCCTCCCGCCCTACCTGTGATCTACCAGGACACCCTACGCGATCTACCAGTAGATCACAATCTACCTAATAAGCACCCCTGATCTAAAGTATCTAACATTTACAAACATCTAAAAACAATTAACAATGTAACAGTTCTTAGCCAAATGCCCTCTCAAACAGCCACATTTTACAAGCCGTGCGGAAGTCTTTTAGATCATGGGTGGCTCTGATGTAAAGAGGGAGGGCATTCCAGAGTGATGGGGCGGTCACAGAAAAAGCTCTATGCCGGGTTGATGTCAGATGGGCTTCCCTGGGACCTGTAATAGATTCTGATGGTCTGAGCGAGGTGATCTCCAGGGTCAATATGGAAAGAGATGTTCCCTTAGGTATGCTGGCCCTTGGCCATGCAAGGCCTTAAAGGTTAGTACCAGCACCTTGTGAGTAATACGGAACTCATCCGGAAGCCAGTGCAGTCGGTATAGAGCAGGTGTTATATCGTTCCTCATGGGGGTTCCCATGAGGAGTCTGGGAACGCATTCTGTACCAGTCGAAGTCTCTGGGTCACCGACAAAGGGAGGCCAACATAAAGGACATTACAATAGTCAATTCTTGATGTTACCATGGCCTGAACCACTGTGGCCAGGTCATCCCCGGACAGGTAGGGCGCCAGCTGTCTAGCCTGCCGAAGATGGAAAAGGACCGACTTACTGACAGCGGAGACCTGGGCCTCCATTGTCAATAATGAGTCAAAAATGACACCAAGACTTTTGACGGTGATAGCTGGAGAGAGAGTCTCACCGTCTAAGGTGGGCAACCGAACCTCATCTAATCCAGGATGACCCAGCCACAAGATCTCTGTCTTTGCTGGATTCACCCTCAGTCTACTGGAATGCAGCTAACCTGTTACGGCCTCAAGGCAAGATGTGAAGTTATCGGGAACAGAGTCCGGTTGGCCGTCCATCCGTAGAAGGAGCTGGGTGTCATCAGCATACTGATAACACTCCAGCCCATAATTCCGAACTAGCTGAGCAAGTGGTCGCATATAGATGTTAAATAACAGTTGAGATAGAATGGCCCCCTGAGGGACTCCACACATAAGTGGTGATTTTTCAAAGGCCGTCCCGTTCCATTCCACTCGTTGCCAGTGGTTCCAGAGGAAGGAGTCCACCCAGTTAAGGGCAGACCCTTGGACCCCCAAGGTGGTGAGGCGGTGGGTCAAAAGATCGTAATCAACCATGTAAAAGGCAGCTGTAAGATCTAACAATACAAGCAATGCCGATTTGCCTTGGTCAAACTGGCGTCGGAGTTGATCCGAGATGGCAACCAGCACAGTCTCAGCCCCATGTCCCGAATGGAAGCTGGACTGGTAGGGGTCCAGCCGGGCTATTTCATCTAAGGGGTTTTGGAGCTGGTTGGCTACCGCCCTCTCAATTACCTTGTCTAGGAACGGAAGATTTGAAACCGGGCGGTATTTGGAGGTAACTGAAGGATCTACAGATGAAAGTAATGTACAAATTTCTCCCCTTCTCCTCCTCCTCCACCTCCTCCTTTGAGACTAGGGTTTGAGAAAACCACAGAAGCCATCCAGTCCAACCAATCAAAGATGACCATCCAACCACTTTTAAAAATATAGTAGACACAGATTTGTAATCTGTTTTTGTAGTATTGGAGAGGCCTTCTTCTACAACATTTTGTTAATACTAAGATAAGTATCTCATATGCATGATTTATAATTCAGCTAGACAATCCAAAGATGTGTTTTTGTTCTTTAGTACAGTGTGTACTTGCCACCTCATTCTATTAAATAATACATCATCTGGGAAGACAGACCTGCTCTAGTTCCTAAAGGAAGCAATTTGGCATATCATCCTCATTCCTAGCTGCTCATATTTGTAGCCCTGAGAAGAGAATATAATCTAAGATTTATGCATGTGTCGGTTAAATGCCCCATAAAACCAATCCCATTTAAGCAGGACCTTTAGGGCTGCACACAGAAATGAGATTGTCTACAAATGGGTCTTGATCTGTCCGAGATCAGCATTTGTAGAGAATATGCAATTGACATAATAACAGGTTGCAGAATCTCTCTGTGCTTAACACCAATGTAAAGCTCATAAAGAGTTTGCTTTGCTGCACCACATCAAAGGAATGAGAAATTCGAATGTTAAACTAATGGCTGCATCATCACAACATCTTGCAGCAATGAATGCTATCCAATAATTATGTGTTGCATGAAAACCTTCCGTTTGTCTGACCTGAAGCTATAGGCAATTGCATTAGAGGGACCCAAATTTCTAGCAGATTAAGGGGGAATCATTCATGTTAATCTATTTAACAAGCAATTATTTGATATTGATTATTTTTATTTATTTATTTATTTTATTTATTAACTTCGATTTAGTATACCGCTCACTCCGGAGCTCAGAGCGGTTTACAGAAGAAGCATAAACACCGTGAGTAATAAAACAGATTAAACAGTTAAAACACATTAAACATCAAAGCAGTTAAAACATATTAAAAACACTAGCCTTGCATTGACCAGGCTCATAATAAAGTAGTAGGTACAAAAGGAGGGGGGGATAGGAGAGGAAAATAAGGAAGTGTGTTTCAAGAGAGAGGAACAGCATAATTCCACAATTGAACTGAAGTTAAATTCTTATTAAAAGCAAAACTGTAATAAATCAATGTACAGACCTTGGAAAAATTCCTTTTGGGAGAACAATTTCCAGAATCCTCAATCAGCACAACTGCAGTCCATGATACGAGGGCGGGTCAATAAGTCAGTGACTTTTTGAATGAAACACAGACTTTTGGATAAAAAATCTTTTTATTTTTCAACGTAGTCTCCTTTGAGCTCTATACACTTTGTTCAATGTTTCTCCGATTTTTTTATCCCTTCCAAAAAATAAGATTTGTCGAGGTCATCAAAATAGGTATTTGTTTGTGAGATTATTTCATTGTTGGAGTCAAATCTCTTTCCGCCGAGCCATTTCTTCAGGTTTGGAAACAAGAAAGAGTCACTCGGGGCTAAATCTGGAGAATAGGGCGAATGAGGGAGTAATTCATATCCCAATTCATGGATTGTTGCCATGACAACTGCACATGTGTGCACACTTGCATTGTCCTGGTGCAAAATAACTTTTTTCTTGGCCAAATGCGGTCGTTGTTTTTCAAATCCTAATTAAATCGACCCAATAAGTTGGCATAATATTAACCATTGATTGTTTTACCCTTTTGAAGGTAGTCAATGTGGATTATAACGCATGCATCCCAAAAAACGGTCGCCATGACTTTATTGGCTGACAAACCCACCTTGGCCTTCTTTGGTGCCAAATCACCCTGAGAAACCCACTGTTTTGACTGCTGTTTGGTTTCTGGTGTGTTGTGGTGGATCCACATTTCGTCCACGGTTACGAAACGGCACAAAAACTCGTCCATATTGCGGTTGAACAATGCCAAACACACCTGCAAAATTGTCACACGATTGTGTTTGTGGTCGATTGTGAGCAAACGCGGCACCCATCTTGCGGAAAGCTTTCTCATACCCTAGTGGTCATTTAAAATTGAAACCACTGAGCCATGTGAGATGCCTATGACTTCCACAATCTTTCGCACTTTCAATTTCCGATCGGCCAACACCATATCGTGAATTTTTTAAATTGTTTTGGGTGTAGAGACCTCAACTGGGCATCTAGAACATTCGGCATCTTCCGTGCTTGTACAGCCACAACAAAATTCAGTAAACCACTTTTTTACCATTGAAATGGATGGTGCAGAGTCCCCATAGTATTTATCAAGCTTAACCTTGGTTTGAGTGATGGTTTCCCCCCCGCAAAAATAATGCTTAATGAGCACACAAAATTCACTTTTTCCATTTTCTTCTCAAATCACGTGGTAGTCTGCTATCAATGGCTGTCAAACACAAACTAAACCCTGCAGCTTGTTCAAATTTTGACAGCTAGTCAACTGACAGGTGGCTGTTGACAGGAGCAGTGTTGCCCTTTCAGTTAAGAAGCGGGAAATTCAAAACGTCATGGACTTATTGACCCGCCCTCGTAGCTCAAAGTTCTGTGAGTCAGAATTTTTAAAAGGAACCATTCCTAATCAAGTTCTGTGGGACAAAAGTGGCAGAGGCAGAAGCAAAACAAATATGCAGCTGATCACATGTAAGCTCAGGAACCAGGACAAGATGTGGGGAGTGCTTATATATAAAAGAGAGTTTGGTTCCAACTTAGTTCCAGGATCCACAGTGTCCACAGCTTCATAGAATCATTGAGTTGAAAGAGACCTCGTGGGCAATCCAGTCCAACCTCCTGCCAATAAACAGGAAAATCATATTCATAGAATCATAGAGTTGGATGAGACCTCATGGGCCATCCAGTCCAGCCCTCTGCCAAGAAGCAGGAAAATTGCATTCAAAGCACCTCCAACAGATGGCCATCCAGCCGCTGTTTAAAAGCCTCCAAAGAAGGAGCCTCCACCACACTCTGAAGCAGAGAGTTCCACTGCTGAACAACTCTCGCAGTCCGGAAGTTCTTCCTGATGTTCAGATGAAATCTCCTTTCATGTAGTTTGAAGCCATTGCTCCACATCCTAGTCTCCAGGGCAGCTGAAAACAGGCTTGCCCGCTCCTCCCTATGACTTCCTCTCACATATCTATACTAGGCATGTTTTAGAATCCCAAAATGGCGATTCTTATATCAAATGGGGGGATTTTTTTGTTTAGTAAAAGAAAGACTTACAAAAAAAATTCCAAAAATTTCTGAAATGTAACTTAATTACTTATGAAATTTGTTAGTAGTTCTAAAGTAGGCAAAGCAGGGAAACAGGACTGATACTGTTTTAAACACAGGCAAAACAAGGGGCAACATTTCCCTTGGTTTCCTTGCAGGGAGATATAAAGCATTAATATATTATTATTAATAATAATATTATTAAAGGACAGGGTTCCTTTGCAGGGACACATATAATGCATTAATATATTATTATTAATATTATTAAAGGACAGGGTTCCTTTGCAGGGACACATATAATGCATTAATATATTATTATTATTAATATTATTAAATAAATGCCTAGGCCTACCTCTGGTGCAGGCCTTGCTAATCTGTAGAGTTCTCCTCACTCCATCTTTTTTTCCCCATTCAGTTTTACCATAGCAGTCTAGGACCTCCGTTGGAACTCTATGGCTTTTCTTGATTCTGAACTCTTCCTTCTCCTCTCCGTGCTCTTTTCACTCCTGCTGCCCTTCTCTCAGTTCTTATGTCCTCTGTCCTTCTATCTAAACCCCCTTCCTGGGTGTTTAAATCGCTTTTTTCGTCAGTTCTCCAGCCCCTCTAGGAGTCCCGATTTCGGGCTCTCTATCGTTTCCGGCTCCCTTTTCACTTCCTGGAAGAGGCCTTCCACTCTAATTAGGCTGCAAGCATGGAAAGGCCCCGATTTCACTGTGAGTTATGTCTGCAAAGCTATTTTGGAGGGGGAAATTTTCCTGTTGGGGGGACATCCGAAATATTTAATAATCTAACGAAATTTTGGGCCCAGGGGGTGCGTAAAAGAAAGTCCACTTCCGGGATTGGCCTTGCGATCCGTATAAACTTGAAAGGCCCATTACATATGAATCACTTACGATTTCTTTTAATTTCCGTTTCATTTTTCTCATGCCTAATCTATACATGGTTATCATGTGTCCTCTCAGCCTTCTCTTCTTCAGGCTAAACATGCCCAGCTCTTTAAGCTGCTCCTCATAGAGCTTGTTTTCCAGACCCTTGATCATTTTAGTCACCTTCCTCTGAACACATTTCAGCTTGTCAACATCTCCCTTAAATTGTGGTGCCTTGAATTGGACACAGCATTCCAGATGTGATCTAACAAAGGCAGAATAGAGGGGTAGCATGACTTCCCTGGATCTAGACACTATACTTCTATTGATGCAGGCCAAAATCCCAGTAGGTTTTTTGCCATTGCATCACATTGTTGGCCTATGTTTAATTTGTCCACGAGGACTCCCAAGATCTTTTTCACATGTACTGTTATCGCCATTAAGAATTCAAGGTTTTGTCCCCCGTCCCTTGACTCTCCCTGCCCAATGTGCATGGGAAGATAACTGCCCTCCATTGATGTGGTGCACCTATATGTTATCTTGGCTTTTCTTTGCTAACGAAGATTCAGGAAGGACTCATCCCATGCTTTCTACAAGCGCTTTGATGACTAATAAGGCCAATCCGAGATAGGCAAGTCCGGTTGCAAAAAGCACAGCAGAAAGTCTCCTTGGGTGATGTTGTTTCCAAGTTGTGGTGCTTTCTACATCAGGGGTGGGCAACCTACAGCTCGCGGGCCACATTTGGCCCGGCAGCCAATTCTGTCCGGCCTGGGGAAAAGGGCGTCAGGGGCGAGGCCAAGAAAAAGGGGTGCCGCTGCCGCCATCCCATCGCGGTGGCTTTGGAGTGCCTGACATCCCTTTGGAGCGGTGGCTTTGGAGTGCCTGGTGATCCGGGCCTGCAGCAGGAAAACTCGGCGACCTGCGGGGCTGATTGCCCTGGCCATCCAGAAGACTTGATCGTCTTCCGGGTCGCCAGGTCGGATAAGCCGCCTCAGATCACCGACTGCTCCCCCTGCAAGCCCGGGGATGGCAGGCACTCCATAGCAGGGCGATCAGCTGGGGAATGGCTAGGGGCAAGAGAGGGTGGAGGCCTGCAGCCTGCTCTGCTTTCCTCTGCTGCGGCGGCAGCTGGGTCCGCTTTGCCATCCTCTGGGCTGGATTCATTGGGCCATTCCATCTTGGTTCGCACCTTGTCTTCTTGAATTTAATTTAATTTTATTTTAGTGGTTTTTATTATTATTTTATAATAATATAATAAATAATATAATATAATGTATTATATTATAATTTCAATATATTATAATGTCTATATATACTCTAATATAATAATTATGATATTAATACTAATAATATATGAATATTTCTTGATATATTAATATGTTAATATTAATGATGTGTAATATATAGTAAATATAGTAAGTAAAAAATAAATAAATAAATAATGTAGATTAGAATGTAGTTCCACCTTTAGGTGCGGCCCTCCATAATATTTTTTGGCTCTCGTGTGCCCCTTGGAAAAAATAATTGCCCACCCCTGTTCTACATTGTCATTTCTCTTTGAGACACATTCGGTGTGTCTTCTTGAAAGAGGCCGCTGGTGCACATTACAGGGGCAGTTGAGGAATATAATTTTTCTTACTCAAATTTAAGGTTTCCAAAGTGCATTCTTGCACATGTTTGTGCTGTGCAAAATTTGAACACTATGTTTTCGAGATACCTTCAATCCATGTTAAGTAGTCAGTATAGATAAGCTCTTATGACTCCAGAGACAAAGATTCGAATCTCCACTAGGCCATGGAAATCTACTGGATCAAGTAGATTTGGGATAAGTCATTTTTCTGAGGGCGAGGAAGTACTCACCCTCAGAGAAAGGCAATGGCAAATGGATCTTGCCAACAAAACCCTGTAATGGGATCGCTTTAGGGTTGAAATGACTCGAAAGCACACAACAATAATATCAATTTAGACTTTTAAAAAACTTAGAGTGCATTTTTTCACCAAAAAAAGGAAGGAGGAAGGAGTGTGATTGGACACAGGTAGATGTGATTGATGCCAGTTTTCTAAAGTACAAAAACTCCGTCTTGGAAGACAGGAAGACCTGTCAGCCAGCCTCCAAGTCAGTCTCTCTCTAATCAATCTGAATGTACCACCTTATTGTTCTCTTGCTTCTATCTTATCCAATTTCCTAGCCAGTTAATTGGTGTGCTGCCTTGAGCCAAACGCTCTTGGGAAGGGATTTTGTGTACTCCGTCTTCTTTTCCTACCTGATTGTTTTTTCAATTAAAATGTTAATAGCCATTATTACTTGGAGAAAGTATGGCTATCCAGTTTGCATGTCACTGGCAACTCAAAAAATTCTGATTGGCTTACTTCACTTAGCCGTCTAGTTTTTATAGTCTAGATGGGACATATGATGTTTAAAATGCGATCAGAATAAATTTGTGTGAGACTTTATGTTCCTTCTTCATGGGAGCAATGGTTGGGAAAAGATATATTTTGGACTACACATGTCAAGCATCCATACTGTGTCTGGAATTCTGAATTAGTTTGCTTGGGACTATAGTATGTCTGCGAACAAGTTGGAATAGCCAATTCTAACTACATAGAGAAACTGCGCCTTCAATTTAGAAAAACTGCGCCTTCAGTTTGGAAAAACAAATAGGCTGAACAGAGAAATTAGGCTAGCTGCAAGTTTCCTGATTTGGTTTGTTTCATATCCTGCAGTCTAGATACACTTTCTCCTTATCAATAAGGTGGCAGAATTTTTCAAAGGACAGGATCATCTCCCTTTGATAATTTTGTAGAAGAAGGGATTTCAGCAGATGTGGTCAGGCAAGCAACACCTAATGAAATTTCAGCACAATTTCTACACATCCAGGAGCTCTGCTCCTTATTTATTTATTTATTTTATTATTTTGATTTATATACCACCCTTCTCAAAGAGGCTCAGGGTGGTTCACACCAATGAACAACATAATCACAACATAGTTAAAACATAATAAAACAGATTGAGGCAAGAGTGGAATTTAACAGCCTTAAAGGTTAAACGCCGGTCTGAAGAGATTGGTCCTGCAGGCCCACCGGAAGGCCTGTAGATCAGTTCTTGCTCGAGCCTCCTCTGGGAGGGTGTTCCAAAGTGTAGGCGCTACTAAAGAGAAAGTATGCTGCTGCATCGAGGACAGACGGCAGATCTTAAGTGATGGAACTTCCAATAGGTTTTGATCCATGGTGGTCTCTGGGGAATGTGCAGGGATAGGCAGTTCTTCAGGTACACTTGCCCCAGGCCATGCAAGGCCTTAAAGGTTAACACCAGTACTTTGAAGGCAATCCGTTACTCGATGGGGAGCCAGTGCAATCGCTGTAGGACTGGAGTAATGTGGCACGATAGTGCCGCACCAACCAGTTGTCGAGCTGCAGCGTTTTGCACCATCTTAAGTTTCCGGATTACCGACAGAGGAAGGCCAATGTAAAGGGGATTACAGTAGTCCAGTCTCGAGATGACCATGGCCTGGATTACCATGGCTAGGTCACCACTGGAAAGGTAGGGCGCCAGCCGCCTTGCCTGGTGCAGATGGAAAAACACCGCTCTGCTCACAGTGGAGACATGAGCCTCCATCGTCAGCAGAGGGTCCAGTTGGACCCCTAGGCTTTTAACCAGGGCCGACGGGCTAACCACCTCGCCATCCATTATTGGCAGCTGGAGCTCACCCCCCTCAGGGCGACCCAGCCACAGGACCTCCGTCTTCGTTGGGTTCACCTTCAACCTGCTGGCCTGTAGCCACCCAGTCACGGTTCCAAGGCACTGATGGAAATAATCGGATACAGAGTCTGGCCGGCCTTCCTTATGAAACCTGGCAATGCTATTTTCAATAAATGAATAAATAAATAAATGAATGAATATTGGCCAATAGATTTCATATTAATTTTAAATTGTGCTTTATGATAAAAAGTTCACCTAAATTGATCAGTTTTATATATTTAACTGGTGCATATTTTTTCAACCTAGTTAAGCCAAGGAAAAGCCCATGTTCAGAAAATTTGTTATAGCTCTTAAAACTCATTTCTTCTCATCCCACTGTGTTTATCATCTATGTATTAAAATGTGTATGCTCCATTCTTTATTACAGGATCTCAGCATGGCATACAACAAAATATTTAAAATACTGCTAGATACTATAACCAATTTAAAACAAAACACAACCCTGTTAAACAAGGAAAGAGTTAAAGCAATTTTGAATTCCACAACAAGTAAAACTAAGACCACGCACACTTTAAAGTAAATTAAAGTAGTAGTTTACTACTATCTTAAAATAAATTAGTTCCCAAGAGCTTGAATAAAAAGTCATGTCTCTGCTTGGTGCTGGAAAAAAAGCCAATATTGGCAACAGTTGGACCTCCAAGGGGAGAAAATTCCATAATTGCGAGGTCACAACAAAGTTAACTGGACACTTAACCTGGAGTCAGCCCAGAACATTAGGCTCCACACTGGTCTCTAATTGATAGTGGGCACACCCACCAGGCTAAATCTGGAGTGGTGGCCCATCGTTGTACACAGAGGCCAGCAGGGCAAACATTGCCCAGCTGGCCCATCTACTTTTCTGGGATGCCATTGCTGCCACTTCCGTGCCAGCCTAGGAGCTCTATGGGAAGCCTGCTTAAGGCATAGCTTCTGATGAGGCCAGAAACTGTGCTTGGACATATCATCTATGTTGATTCCGTCAGGGAAAGGGTGGCACAGTTTCTTTTGTGTGGAGACCAGATCAAAGTCAGGTTAAGGACAAAAAAAAAGACAGATTCTCCTAGAAGTTGTTATACATTGTCTCGACTACCAGCTGCGACTGTGTGCAGATCCGTTTTTCAAAATGGGTTCTGGCTGTTTTGACTGTTTTGGTTTGGGCCCTGTCTATCTCTATGATTGCATCTCCCCCTACAAGCTGGCATGGACTCTTAGCTCTACCAGGAAGGCCCTCCTTTGCTTCTGCCACCATCTTAAGTGCAGTTAGTGGGGACGAGGAAGGGGGACTTCTCTGTGGTGGCCCCGTGCCTTTGGAACGCCCTCCCTAAAGAGATAAGACAAGCCCTGCCACTATCCTCCTTCCACAAGGACCTGAAAACCTGGTGGTTCCAGCAGGCTTTTGAAAATGGTTAGCTCCAGGTTCTACCATGACCATTAATTAGGATCCTGCTCTGCCTTTGCCCACTTTCCCGGCACTATGCTACCTCGTTATATTAGCCGTGGCCCAGCCCTATTATAGCTATTCAGCAGACCTTGGAATTGAATAGTCCCAGGCCCTACCATGGCCATTACTTAGGGCCCTGTTCTGCACTTTACCCACTTCCCTGGTCCTATGCTTCCCAGTTGGCCCAGCTCTTCTATAGCTGTTCAACAGGCCTTGGGAATAAATAACTCCAGGTCCCACCCTGACCATCAGGCAGGATCCTGCTTGCACTTTACCCACTCCCCTGACCCTAGGCTATTTCGTTGTACTAGCACAGCCCTCTCATAGTTGTCTAGTCCCATTTGGAAATCTGGTCATTGGTAACCGCATTTTTGCCCAATGGAAATTAGTACTGAAACTGGCTTTTAATTTTAAATATGTACAACTGTTTTATAGTATTATTTCTATGTTTTATAATGGTTATTATGTATGTTTTGTGTTGGTAATTGAATACTTTACCTATGCTGTAAACTGCTCTGAGTCCTCTCAGGGAGATAGAGCAGTATACAAATAAAAGTTTATTGTTATTGTTATTTGAAACACAACAAGATGAGTCCACAGCAGACACTCTGCTGGCTGTTGTATTGGATCACACGTTGGACACTTCTCTGCTCCCTTGTTTTCTCTGGCCCCAGAGCAGCCGTTGGTGGTGGGGGAAGGGCTCTGATGCCACAGGAGACAAGATTGAATTGTCCTCTCTGCTCCCTTCTTCACTCTGGCCCCAGAGTGGCCGTTGGTGGTGGGGGAAGGGTTCTGATGTGGCAGGAGACAAGATGGAACTGTCCTCTCTGCTCCCTTCTTCACTCTAGCCCCAGAGCAGCCGTTGGTGGTGGGGGAAGTGCTCTGATGCCACAGGAGACAAGATGGAACTGTCTTCTCTGCTCCCTTCTTCACTCTGGCCCCAGAGCAGCTGTTGGTGGTGGGAGAAGGGCTCTGATGCCTCATGAGACAAGATGGAACTGTCTTCTCTGCTCCCTTCTTCACTCTGGCCCCAGAGCGGCCGTTGGTGTTGGGGAAAGGGCTCTGATGCTTCAGGAGACAATATGGAACACTCTGGCCCCAGAGCAATTAAAGATATTAATCATTAAATTAAAGATTAAGGAAATACAATGGAAAATACTGACATAATGGTATAGAACTCCCGTGCAATTGGCACATATTATGAAAATGTGCCCAAAACTATGTTGGCATAACTGTGGAAAAACTGGAACATACACCCACATGTTGTGGGAATGCGAAAAAATACAAAAGTTCCATTAAATAAACAAGAAGGAAATGGAGGAGCTATTAAGGATAAGTTTAGAAAGGAACAAGACTCAAATTTTCACTCAGAAAATGGAAGATAAGGAGGAATTTAAAGAACAGGAGGAAAAATAAATATAAGGAGTTAAATAAGACTATCCTTATGACTGAACAATTGTAATAAGCATAGCAAAAGTAGTAAACTGTTCCTGAGTGGGAAGGGGGAGAAGAGGATGGGTAGTGGTGGAATTGAGGAAAACACTGGCATTTTGACTGCTGTTTTTGGAGATTGTATGTTTCTATGTATGATACAATTTAAAAAATTAAAAAAGAATGCCAAAACATCTGGGGACCCACAGGTTGAGAACCTGGAGGGGAGACGTAAGGACTTACCTGCCTTAAGCAGGGCCGAGGCCTGCTTAGAAGTGTTTTGGGATTCCTGTTTGGTAGTGCTGGCATCCATTTTAGTGAGGTGGTTGCAGCCAGCAGCCATCAGGGGAAGGGAAAGCCAGAGCAAGGGGGCGTGGCCTTGGAGGCCTCTGCTCAGTTACAGGGAGACGGCTGTGATTGGCTAGAGTGAAGAGGGGAGGAGTGGAGCTGACAAAAGGAGGGAATCCAGTCAGAAAGTTTCAGTCTGGAGCAGGGCTGTGAAGAAGCAACATCTCCAGCCTCTGTTGTCTTGTGTCAGGCTGTAGATTAGATATCTTAGCCTGAGGAGTCTTGAGCAGGGTTTCTGGGGGAGTATCACCAGAGCCTTCGCAATAGAGACTGACAGTCTGTCTTTAGCAACCACCACGTAGGAATAGGCTGGACTAAGGGGGTCACGACTCAGATCTGACAGCTCTTAGGGCCAGTAGAGATTCTAGTGGGGACGCTTTTAGAAGAGAGCCAATATAGAACTGACTTGGGTTAGTCAGTTGGTACACCTGGTCGTCTCTTGAGATAGGGAGACAGGTGGAGGGCCTCTTAGACTGTGGGTGCTAGTAAAATTTATTAGCACCCGGTGTTATCCAGACTTGGGGAACTGTCTATGTGATTAGAAGTTCCAGTTTGTTGTGATAGCTACCATCTAGTGTAATTATTAGTTGGGAGTCGGGAGACAAGTCTCAGTACTGTCTGTGAAACTGAACGTAACATCTTAAGTAGAAGTAATAGCCTTTTTTAGTAAGAAACCTGTAGCAATGCAGTTCTTGTTCGTGCCTGGGGGACAAGGGGCATCACCAGGGGTCCCACTTGCATTAGAGCCAGCCAGAGCTGAGGTAGATTCTGAGGAGGATTTGGAGGGGCTGGAAGAAGGGGATTTTGAGTTAGCTGGGCCTTCTTCCCCCACAGAGAGCCTGGCGTGGGATCCTGGCTGGCCTGATCCTTACGAGAGTTTGGAAGGCCAGATGGATTCTGTAAACAGTGATAGTGAAGATTACGAACGGCCGGGGGAGGTTCGCAGGAAAGAATGTGGGAAGACATGGAGGAGGAGGCCCGGGAAGTTGATAGGGAGTCAGACTCTCACGAAGATAGGGATGCAGGTGCTGGGAGGCAAGGACGAACCTTTGACAGGAGACGGAACATCGAGGCTAGCAGAAGGGGCTGGTTTCACAGCCTAGACCGACCACGGTCTCGCAGCACAGATTGGAGGAGGAGAAGCCTAGAGCGTCGGGGGCCTCACCAAGGGGATTAAGTATAGGATCCGTGGGAACGGATTCTCAGTACCTCAGCCACGTCTATCCTATACAGATGTGTAGCGAGGAAAGTCCATGGAGCTAAGTTAGGCTAGTGGCCTGCCAAGGAGTATCTTGGATCTTGTACCTTGCTTTGTTCCCTGATCCGCTTTTGCTGAGCGGAGCCCTGCCAAGTCTATGGAAACTTCCATGCCAAATTTGCTTTTGGACATTACCTTGCTTTTGGATTATTCTTGATATTTTTATGGACAATTACCTTTTCAACTGTTTCTTATTCTTCAATAAAGTAGTTAGCTGATTATCGTCTCTGTGTGTGTGATTAAGGGGCCGGCCAAGGTCTTGCATCGTGACAAAACCTCTACGCTCCAGCACACATATTTATCTGTTAACCATCACGCTAACCTTAATCTGTGTATTGCTGTAACCGTACGCTATAGTTGCCTCTTAGAAGAACCAATATGATCTGTGCCTATTTGTTAGCCTCGTTGTCAGTTAATAAATCCTTTTGTTATTAACTTTAAAAAGTCTCCATCTTTCTGTCTCCTCAGTTTACTTCTTGGTGGGTGGTATGTTGTAAAGGCACTCCACAGACATCTTATTTGATAAAAAGAAATCCTTATTACCCATTAGGTTGGTGGCAGTTTACCAGGAGTGTTAATTGGTTCAATTTAGGTGACCGAGATCGTCACAGGAGACAACCCCAGAAACAGTAGTTTATTAAGTCTGCTACGTTAATCCAAGTCTAGATGAAGGATATTAGAGGAAATGACCCCAGAAATGGTGGTTTCTTAAGTTTGATGCCTTACCCTAGGACTTATCAAAGATATTAGAGGAAAGGGCTCCGGAAATGATGGTTTCTTAAGTCTGATGCCTTAGCCTAGGTATAGATTAAGGTTATGAGAAGTAATGACCCCAGAAAAGGCGGTTTTTAAAAAGTCTGATGCCTTAACCCAGGCATAGATGAAGGATATTATTATTATTATTATTATTATTATTATTATTATAGCAAATTTATAGGCTGCCACTCCCTGGAGGTTTGGAGCGGCTTTCATCAGACATGAATGATACAATAAAACAGTAAAAACAGTAAAATATAAAACCCATTAGCCAGGTGGGAAAGGACCCCAGAAATGATAGTTTCTTAAGTCTGATGCCTTAACCCAGGTATGGATGAAGGACATTAGAGGAAAGAACCTCAGAAAAGGTGGTTTCTTAAGCCTGATGCCCTAAAAATGATGGAAAAGCAAGCCTCAGAATTCCCCCATTGCCACCAATGGGCCAGATCTTGCCAGAATGAAAATACATCTTTCAGCTTCTGGATCAAAAAAATGGACTTTTGCGCACCCAAATTCAGGAGGCTTCTGAAAAATGGAGGGGAGGTAATGACATTCAGACACCAAAAATGGCACAGGATTTAATCAAATTGCACACCCTTACTGCTAGCACCAGCTTCAGAGTGAGTCTACTTTTATTTGCCAAGTGTAGAGATAGCTTAAGAAAGTTCTCAGAATACATTGTGCATGTTTAATTTTCCAGAGACACCACTCTCAACAGCTTAGTTTAAAGTCAGCTCATTGCCTGAACACAACTGACAACTCATCAATTTTCCTTGCTATTAGAATCAGGTTGCAAATTAATTTGTGGCTTACATTGTTGTCATAAAAGGCACTCAAGATGTTAAACACAGTAAACATTCAGAATACTCAAACAAGTTTGTGTTCATCGTTTGAAAGCGGGAGAGAATTCAGAAAAGTTCCCTCTCCCTTGGTCTGAAGTTGGCTTGTCTATTCAATTATTCCATTCTGCTGTTTGTACGCATAAATCCAGCTTTAGTGATTTTCCATAAAACTGCATTGTCACTGGTTTAAAAAGATCAACCAAGATTTCATCAAGACTAGTCTTGTGAAGTTCTTTAGAGCAGTGTTTCCCAACCTTTTTTGACCTCCGGCACACTTTTAACATTAAAACAATCTGGGGGCACACCACCAACCAAAATGACACAAAATGACACTCTAACACAGTAGTACATATAGTTAATTGACCTTGAGTTTTGGAGTTGTAGTTCACCTACATCCAGAGAGCACTGTGGACTCAAAACATGATGGATCTGGACCAAACTTGGCAAGCGGGCCCTCAGGCATTAGAGCAGGCCGAGGGCCGCCACCAAGCACAGGCTCCAGCCCTGGGTCCCACCGCCAGCCTCAACCGCTCCCATTGCCACGGGTAGCGGCTCAGGGGCGAAAGGGGTGGAGGGGGAGAGGAAGAAGGCGGCAATTCCCCGTCCCAGGCACCACTCTCCGCCATGACTCCGGCCCCTCACTTGCTGAGGTCGCACGGAGGAGGAGGCGCATGAGCAGTGGACAGGCTTCAGCCCTGCCCACTGAAGCTCGTCCACCGCTCATGCTCCTCATCCTCTGTGCGGCCTCAGCAAGCAAGGGGCAGGAGTCATGGCGGAGAGCAGTGCTGGGGACCACTCTCCGCATAACTCTGGCCCCTCACTTGCTGAAGTCGTGCGAAGGAGGAGGAGCATGAGCGGTGGACGGGTTTCAGCCTCGCCCACTGAAGCCTGTCCACCACTCATGCTCCTCCTCCTCCGCAGGGCCTCAGCAAGCAAGGGGCTGGAGTCATGGCGGAGAGCGGCGCCGGGGACGGGGCCGCTCTCAGCCATGACTCCCGTCATGACTCCAGCCCCTCGCTTGCGCGGAGGAGCATGAGTGGTGGATGGGCTTCAGCCCTGCCCACTGAAGCCCGTCCACAGCTCATGCTCCTCCTCCTCTGTAGCAACCCAGCCTCCGTTTCAGCCGGGGGGCGGGGGGCTGGTCCGGGGGTTCCAATTGCTTTGAACCCAGATGAAGGGGATGCAAGGGATGATGGGCATGCATCCCCAACTGACAGTTTGCAATGGGATGACACCTGGCCTTCTGCTTACTCGGATGATGAAGGCCAGCTAGATTCCGGATCAGACGAATCAGATGGTTCATATGAGAAACCAGGATGTTTTGGTTCACAGGAATGTTTGTTGCCACCAGCTGCAGAGGAAGAGATGGAAACCGAAGTGGAGGAATGTTCCCAGGGAGATAGCGAGCCAGATGGTGCTCGGCCTTCAAGGAGCTTCAACCGGAGGAGTAGTATTGTGGCTACGCGCAGAGATTGGAAACGGAGCCTGGAGAGGCGCTGGTCTCACAAAGGTGGGAATTAAATATGCACTCTGTGGGAAAGTTCCTCAGTTGGTCGGCTACGTCTTAGCTGAACAGACATTTCGGCGACCTGCTGTTCCTGAAGCCATAGTCTGGTTTGCCTTGCCAAGGACTACCTTGAGAACCTGTTTATTCCATGTACCCTGGATTGCCTTGTTTGACTATGGACTAAGTTGCCTTGCCTTGATTCACTTTGTTTTTATGGACCTTGCTTTTGAGATTCTTTGCTTTTTGAATTCCCTTGGACATTGATTGCAAATTACCTTGGACTAATTGATCTTTACCTTTTTGGACATTTTACCTTTTCACCTGCTTCTAATTTGTGCTTAATAAACAGTTAATTGACATTGTCTGTGTGTGTGTGTGATTAAGGGGCAGGGCCAGGTCCCGCATTGTGACATCCTCCACGCGGCCTCAGCGAGCGAGGGGCCAGAGTCATGGTGAAGAGCAGCGCCGGGGACGGGGGCCACTCTCCGCCATGACTCCCGCCATGACTCAAACAGGCCCGAGCAAGCTTCTGCCCCTGGGAAGGGGGCAGGGCCCGAGCGGCGTCACCCTTCCCTTCCCCCTCCCTTAATTGGAGGGTGGCTGGGGAAACGGCTGAAGGAGGTGGCGCCCTGGCCCCTTCTTTTTCTTCACCACCGCCCTGCCCTTCCTCCTCCTCCTCCCCCAAGCAGCAGGATTTCGGCAGGAGGGGGAGAAAGGGGGAGAGATGTTTTTCGTGCCACACCAGATGATGCACCGCGGCACAGCGGTTGGGAAACACTGCTTTAGAGAGCTAGACCTTTTAAAATATATAAGACAGAGATTAAAAAGTAGAATGAGCCTGTACCTATAGGCAAAATGCGGCTTCCTCAACTAAGAAAGACAAATAGGGCACTGTCCTATTAGGATGGGCATCATAAGGTTGCCTATTATGCCTATTATGATACTCTCCCACCGTCCTAAGGTGCATCTCTACCAGGCATGGGCAAACTTCAGCTGTTAGGAATGTTGGGAGTTGAAGCCCAAAACACTTGGAGGGATGAAATTGCCCATGCCTGATCTATACTGTAGAATGAATGCAGTTTGACACCACTTTGACTGCTAGGACTCAGTGCTGTGGAATCATAGTCGTAATTTTACAAGGTTTTTAGTATTTTCTTCCAAAGAGTACTGGTGCCTCACCAGACTACAACTGCTAGGATTCCATAGCATTTAGGCATGGAGGTTAAAGTGGTGTCAAACTGCATTCATTGTGCAGTGTAGATGCACCTCTATTTCTGATGGCTTTATTTTAGGGATTGTTTTTAATTTTGTAAATGGGAAGAATTGCTGCAGTGGTGAAAAGGATGATGATAGAAGGATGGACAGTTTCACACAGAGTTGTCAAGTTTTCATTCTTCTCATCCCCTTTCTTTACATATTTGTTAGATTATGAGTATTTTCTAGTTATACTCACATTCTTCCTTTCTTCCTCTGAGCTCAAGGTTGCATATGTGGCTCTCCTCCCTAGTTATATCCTCATAACAACCTGTAAAGTAGATTAGAAAGAGAAAATGGCTGGCCCAGGGACAATTAGCAAGTTTCATAGCTCCCCAAAGACCAGAAGCTTTATTTCCCAACACTGGGGATATAGGTCTTCACCAATTTTCTTCTAGAGGGAAGCAACAAATAAAGAGGTATTTGACAACTGTGCCATTTTCAAAAGCTATTCACAGCTGGGGACCTATGATATGCAAATCTCCCATGCAAAAGGATTGAGGAGTAAAGAATATTTTCTGTGCAGGAAACTGGATTTTCTGCATAGAAAAAATCGTTATGTAGAGAAATATTGTTTTCTATATGATATGCAAATTTCACATACAAAAGGATTGAAGAGTAAATAATATTTTCTGTCCAGGAAATTGGATTTTCTGCATAGAAAACTTAGTTATGTAGAGAAATATTGTTTTCTATATGATATGCAAATCTCACATACAAAAGGATTGAAGAGTAAAGAATATTTTCTGTGCAGGAAACTATGTAGAGAAAATGTAGAGAAAAATTGTTTTCTGCACAGAAAGTGTAAAAATGTCACGTGCAAGTTATGCACAGCATAGCATAATGCTTTGAGCCTGCTTTTGGGAGATAAGTGGTGTTACAATATTATAATACTACAGCACAATAATGCCAGAGTGTCATAGATCTGGAAAGGGGCAATATATTTCTCTTTCTCTTGTGCAGTGAAGAATGAAACGGGGCAGGGTGTATGGGTGAAATAATGGGGAGGTAGTCCAAAATATTGTGTCCAATATGGATTTAGTGCAAAACAACACTGCAATCCCACAATGATTCTGAAAGTGCAATAGGAAAGAGAGCACTCCACCTTCAATAGTGTGCTATAGACAAAGCAATTGCAGCAGGAGATGAGAATTGTGTGATAAGGCCTTAATAGTTCGGCGTGTAAAAAATTCTCAATGTGTCATTCCCTGAAATGTTAGAAATTTGCGGGCTGAAGAAAATATTCTTATGAGGGGAGAATTCTTATTTGGAGGGGTGATGGTGTCTCTTTTATCCTCATCAGATTTGCCACAGGACTCACCACACATCAGGGTGAATCCGGCGGTCCTTGGCCTGAAGAACCTGTTGCTCCACACCCCACATTGCCCAGCTTCCCTCTACCTCAGGGCTGCCCAGGAAGTCGATCGCGATCAACCAGTCAATCCCGGGACCGAAGGAGGTCGATCCCAGCCAGATGGGGTGCTTCTCAGAGGGGGCGGAGCCAGGCCACGCCAAGCCCTGCCACCTCCCCTGGCTTTGGCACTCCCAGCAGCTGCTCCAGCCTTGAGGAGGGCAGGGCCAAGCCAGCCTTGTGCTAGCTATGCCACCACTGGCTTGGCATTGCCATCCTCAAGCCTGGAGAAGCTGCTGGGAGCTCCAAAGCCAGAGGGGAGGGCGGGGCTTGGTGTGGCCCGGCTCCACCCCTCTGGCTTTGGAGCTCCCAGCAGCTTCTCCAGGCTTGAGGATGGCAATGCCAAGCCAGTGGTGGCATAGCTAGCACAAGGCTGGCTTGGCCCTGCCCTCCTCAAGGCTGGAGAAGCTGCTGGGAGTGCCCAAGCCAGAGGGGGCAGAGCCAGGCCGGGCCAAGCCCCGCCCAGCCCCCCCCCACCCCTCTCCAGCCTTGAGGAGGTAGGTAGATCTTTCTGACTTGGTTTTATTATAAGTAGCTCGCATGCTGAAAAAGTGTGGGCACCGCTGCTCTACCTCATCCCATGGGGGGAAGCGTCTGCTGCTTGGCTTCCCCCATTGATTCAAATGTAGCACGGGAAGCACACACTGGATCTTCTATATGACAGAGCCCCATCAGAAGTAGTTCAACATTGTGGAATGGGAGGCAGAGGGCTCCATCATAAAACTATAGAAGATTCGGTGGATGCCACCAAAAGTAATCTCGTCTGATGAAGTCATAAGTCCCCCTCTGTATTTAATTTTATATTTATATTTAATTTTATATGATTTAATAAAAATAATATAATAAAATTTAATAAAACTCTGTGGCCTTACCTCTAGCCTCTGATAATGCTACTATTTATTTTTTACTTACTCGTTCTTTTTTCTAGGAGCTATTTCTACTGAAGGCTAGAGATTGTAAGGGATGTATGCTAACTGCAAGAGAGATATGCCACCCTAGTTCTAGATTAGGTGAATTTAAGTAAACATTACAGAAAAATTAAATGTTTGGTCTTCTCATATTTGTGATCTCTTAGAAAAGGTGATTCCAAAAATTGTGATTCATTTGTGTTACAAAATCTTAGTCGTAGCCTCATTGAAATCAATGAGAGTTCATGACACTTGGCTGTAACTGAGAAAGAACTGATATTCTAGATTTGTGGTTTTTGTAGATGAGTCTCTTTTGAACAGGCATATGGAATGTGGTACATTTCAGATGGTGGAATGTAGTGCTCATCATTTCTCACCACAGGTTCTACAGTCAAATGTATGAATGGTTGGTCGCATTCTTGCACCAAAGACATCTGGAGAGCTACAGAATCCCCATGTATGCTCTTGATAAAGGTGATGTACTTAGCCCATGCTATATGCAACATTTATTTTTTGCAGTTAGAAAATGAGGATTACAAGAAGTAGAGACATAAGAAAACTCACTCAAAGGATTTTCATAGCTTCCCACACAGCTCTACAGAGTATGTCCTGCACCCACCCACTCTAATTTTCCTCATAAACACTATACATGCAATTGAGTGTATACGTGAGAAATGATTTTTACAGTTTCTGAAAAAGGTGGGAGAACAGGAGAGAATACATTGGCTTTTATCCACCACCCCTCAAGCGCTATTCAGTCATTTTAATTCCAGTATTGCAATTAACTGGCAAAAATAGGGATCTACAATCTCCTGACCTTTGCCCAATGGGTGAGAAGTTCTGGGCACAGAAAACCTCCCTTGTTCTGGAGGAAGAGGGAATTAATGAGTGAAGAAAAAGTCCTCTTATGAGTTGATAAGAAACAGGGATATAAATCTCATGCTCATGGAGAAGAATAAATAATTTAGTCATATGCTAAAATGGAAGTTTAGAAAAAGGGAGAATGGGTGTGCACAATGTTTGAGAATTGCAAGTTCTCCCTCAGTTGAGAGGTTGGAAAAGTTTTCTTTCCTACAGTATCTTTCAGAATGGCCCAGCATGTATGACTGTGGAGAGCTATGGTCCAAAAAAATACAACATTTCAATTGTCTGACTCATTCTTATTTCATCATACTTGCTCAGTGTACAGCAGGCAACCTAACCCCTGCCTTTCAAACAGAACCCAAACAACCAAGTATATCTGTCCACAGCAGCCAGAGCTGGGTGAAAGCCTTCCCCTCTGCTCCAGTCAATTCACAGTTGGCCTGACCTTTCAGAGATGCTGTCTTCTTCCTTCCCTAATTCAACTGAACTCAGCAAAAAGCCTCAGATTCCAACTGCTGTTGATCTCAGTGCCAGCAACTTCCCGTAGTGGAAATACAAGTGGCTATGATCTCTTTAAATTATACGCTCGACTAACTCCTTTGGTGTTCACTGGTTTCTCTGGTTAATCCAACTACTTGTGGTGTTTTTGACTTCTAAACGTTCTCGTCACAGTCTGAAAGCAAGTGCCTGCCCGCATAAGTCATATTTAATCAATCCACGGTATATATCCTCTATGTGTCAGGCATACATATGTATAGACCACTGAGCAGGAGCTCTTCTATTGGTCCTCTTCTTTCCCAATGCTACTGCCACCCATACAAGACAGCTATACACTTATATAGAATTGTTCTTCCCATGTAAAACAATTTTTTAAAAAAAATATATTCTATTTTTCTGAAACTTGAAAGGTAGAAGGAAAAGAGAGGGCTTTTTTCTGTGCTGACTTTGGTAGCTGCTGCTTGCCTCCAAACGCTGGGTGTTTTCTGATTCCCTTCCTGAGTCAGAACAAAGATGGTGACAGTGGCTTTGAAATGGCAAGGATACTTCCGAGTTCCCAAATTGCTTCAAAATCGCTTCAAAAAGGAATTTGATCCGAATTTGATCCGAATTACAAAGATTCCGACTGGACCTAACCATGCATACTCAGTATCCATTGTTTGGAATTCCAAAAGCAGAAATACTCCAAAATTGGATTATGGGTGGCGGACAAAGTGAGACCTTTGCTTTCTGATAGATTAGTGTGCATCAACTTGTTTCACACATAATATTTAAAATATTGAATAGAATTACTTTCAGACTATGTGTATAAGGTGCATATGAAGCATCAATAAATTTTGTGTTTAGGCTTGAATCTCGTCTCTGAGATATTTCATTATGTATAGGCAAGTGTTCCAAAACTAGGAATATCTCAGATCCTCAACCCTTGGAAATTTGTATATTTTGCTATCCTGTAGCCATTCAACATGGCATAAATTTTACTGAATGCAACAAGACTTACTTCTCAGTAGATGCATCTAAGATGATGCTGTTAAAGTTATTTATTCAGTCCTGGGTTGCAGCCAGTGCAAACCCTTTACATGCAATGCTAAGCGTTGTTGTTGTATGCCTTCAAGTTGCTTCTGTCAAATGGTTACCCAAAAGTGAACCTAGCATGGACCTTTGTTGGCAAGATTTGTTCAGATGAAGCTTTGTTTCCTTCTGAGGCTGCAAGAGTGTGATTTGCCCTAAATGACTGAGCACAGGTTGGAATTTGTTGTCTAGTCTAATGCTCAAACTACTGCTCCATGCTTGTGTTCTACTGCAAGAGTTAAATTGAACTTGCTCTTAAGTATGTGTGTATAAGATTATATCTGCAGAGACACAACAAAGATATAATATCTTAAACTAACTTGGCTGCTTGAATACTTGGTCTTGATACTGTTTTACACTTAAAATATTTCATAACTTCTATTTAATTTTTTATATAATTAGAAATGTGTCTATGGGTGATGATTTTTAATTTTGAAATCAATCATATATTAATTTAGCAGTTATTTTTTTACTATCACTCAACTGTAAAATTTTACATTTGCCTTTGCTGGTAACATAATGAACCATTAATTTCAGATTTGAAAACCTGTATACTGATGAATTTGAAATTCCCTCATGCACATGGTTGAAGGGTTTTTTTTCAAAGCATGTCTAATATTGTAGAGGATCTGTCTGAGTGTTTGATGATAATTAGCTACAAAATTAGCCAGTTAGAAATGTTATTTATCAAAATACCACTGAGTCTTAGAAAGGATTGAGAAATTCTCCAACGGGGTGTTTGCAAACATGGACAACTCAGTTGTACGAGGCTTCAGTGACAACATATTGATTAAAAGTCTCTCTCAATTATCATTTTTTTCACTCTGAAGAACAAAAAGGGGTGTATGCTGCTTGTATGACATCACAAAATCATCTGCAATCTCTTTGCAGCTAGGCATTGCCTCTGCTACAGCTTGCTAGTATGAAAGGATGTTTTTTAAAAACTATTCACATATACAGCAGGGTCAGCCCTATCATTAAGTAGCAATATGGTTGACTGCCAGGAAGAAGAAAGAAGAACCCATAGGATTTTCTGGCTCTGGTGCTGATAGATATCAACAAAATTTGCATGGCTTTGAGTAACTTGACTTAACTTGAGTAAACAGGGGTTGCCATTTGCTGCTTATCCCAAGCAACAAGGTGGCCTGGCCTGGCCCAATAGCGTACTTCAGTCTTAGTATCGAACTATGATGTATTTATTTATTTATTTATTTATTTATTCATTTATCTGCCGCCACTCCCGGTGGCTCCGGGTGGCTTACACATGATCATAGAAACAGCAAACACAGCTAAGATAGTTAAATCAGAATTAAAACAACGAATTAAAATATCGCAATGGATAGGACATTAAAGCACAGCAATAAGACAAGTAATACAAGATGGCGCTGTAACAGTAAGAGGCTGCAGCTAATCAGACTCTGAAAGCCTGCTGAAACAGCAAAGTCTTGCAGGCTTTCCGAAATGAAAGGAGACTCTGGGCAGCGCGGATGCCGGCGGGCAATGCGTTCCAGAGCACTGGAGCAATGATCGAAAAAGCCCGTCGATGGGTTACAGTCAGGAGGTATATCTTAGGGCTAGGAACGACCAGGAGGTTCTGCTCTTCAGAGCGTAGAGATTTGGTGGGATTATATAGGATGAGGTGGTCCCGCAGGTACACTGGCCCCAGACCATTTAAGGCCTTATGATAAAATAATATTTTTAAATAAATAAATAAATAAATAAAAATAAACCTTTAGTAGCTCCAGTTTAACTTCGTGACAAGTCCTCCCTCTGAGTTACATTTGCCATTGCTTTGGTCTCTGATGGATGGAAGAGAACCAGACACAGCTTCATTATTCCTTAACCCAGGAGCTGATGAAAGGGCAGGCTAAAATACTATTCATCATCTTTGCTGTAGAATTACACTTTTGGGTCATGTTCAATTTATGATCAACAATAATTTCAAGGTCCTTTTCATATGTACTATTGCCAAGTCATGTATCCCCCCCCCATTTTTATTTCTATATGCTAAATTCCTTCTGTGCTTCTAATGTTTAATCTAGAGCTTTGGTGTGTTCCTGTGCTACTTTTGGCATGCTTAGTTCCATTCATATCCCATCGAAGCATTGATAAAATGCTAGAAACATAGCAAGTGTTATACAGTAGTTAAGATACCCTATATATCCTTGTGTATAAGTCTAGAAATTTTAGTAAAAAAATCAACCTACCAAAACTCGGTTGACTTATCAATGGGCAGTGTAAGTACTGTACATTCTTTCTTATCAAAAAAAGAAATAGTGCCATGCAAAAGGCAAAGAAGAAGAACCTAAAAGAAGCACTGACCCCCTCTACTGTCTCCACTGCAGTGCTGCTTCTGGCCTTTTTGGATGCTTGGGTGGGAAAATGGCAATGGTGACCAAGGCAGCTGGGCCCCAAGGCAGCACTGATGTTTTTCCCTTCCATGGAATGACAATTGACTTATCTATGGTTCATATGAAAATCCATAATTTTGCCCCCAAACCTGCCCTCAACTTATACATGAGATCAATTAATACATGCATATGTACAGTACTCTTCAAGAAGAATTTGTTTGCATGATATGCAAAATATATCTGTCATAGGTTTTGAATAGCCATAACCTACACCTCCCAAGACTGTTCATCCTTACAAAAAAGTACAATCGAAAAAGCTGACAGACATATTAGAA
The DNA here is from genome assembly GCA_030556195.1 of Anolis apletophallus. Taxonomy (NCBI): domain Eukaryota; kingdom Metazoa; phylum Chordata; class Lepidosauria; order Squamata; family Anolidae; genus Anolis; species Anolis apletophallus. The sequence continues at coordinate 120,759,549 of JARBWK010000005.1, read as the reverse complement.
AACATAGATAGGTATGTGTGAAGCTAATTAGATCTATATATTTCCTAGACCATTTGACCAGGTCATTTTTAGCAGTATGGATGGGCTCAATCAGTTAGAGAAAGTTACTTTTTTTTGGTCTGCAGCTCCCAGAATTCTCCAACCAGCATAGCTAGATGATATAGAGCAGGGGTGCTCATTAGGTAGATCGCGATCTACTGGTAGATCGCGTAAGGCGTCCTGGTAGTTCGCAGGCAGGGTGGGAGGAAGGCTCAGTCCCGCCCTGCAGGCTCCAGTAATATTGATCAATCTGATAGAAAAGCATGAATATGGTATAGAGCAGGGGTGCTCATTAGGTAGATCGCGATCTACTGGTAGATCGCGTAGGGTGTCCTGGTAGTTCGCAGGCAGGGTGGGTGGAAGGCTCAGTCCCGCACTGCAGGTTCCAGACGCCGCCCAGGTGCAGAAAGAGGTTGGACTGGATGGCCCTTGGAGGTCTCCTCCTATTCTAGGAACCCATTGTTGTTGTTATTATTATTATTATTATCAGAGGCTGAATGGCCATCTGTGAGGAATGCTTTGATTGTGTTTTTCCCTTATGGCAGAAGGAGGTTGGACTTGATGGCTCTTGGAGATCTCCTTCTACACTAAGAACCTATTGTTGTTGTTGTTATTATTACTATTATTATTAGTAGTAGCAGAAGCTGAATGAATATCATCATTATTATGAATAAATTCAGGGTCACCCCGTGTGCAGCTCCCCCTCCACAACACTTTTTCCGTCACATGGAGAAACCCAAAAGAAGTCTTGGGCTGCTCAGCACTTCACTGGAGATGAGGAGGAAATCTGAGAAACCTTAACCTCCTGGATATATTGCCCAGATCTATGGAATGTTGGTTCCCAAGTATTGTCCAAATATTGCTTAATTACAGCTCCTAGAACCCATGCTGACTGTAACATATGAATACTGAAGTTGAATAACATTTTAAGAACCAACTTTTCAAATTATTGCTGTCCAATAACGTTCAGAACTATATTATTATTATTATTATTATTTACATAATTTCTACCCTGCTCTTCTCAACCCCCGAGGGGGGACTTAGAGCGGCCTAACAAAAGGCAACAATTCGATGCCGATACACAATATAAATACAATATAAAACCATAGATATTCAGAATTAAAATACAATTAGCATTAACACATAATACACATACACTTAAGTTAAAAACAGAGTTCCATCCACCACAAAAACATTGAGCCATAACCATCAACTTACCAATTACAATTCCAGTCCAAAGTGCTGCATTGTGCTAATGTGCAAAAGCCTGGTCCCAGAGCCACAATTTCACCTTTTTCCTGAATGCCAGGAGGGATGGGGTTGATCGTATGTCGCTTGGAAGCGCATTCCACAGGCGGGGAGCCACCACTGAGAAGGCCCTCTCTCTCGTCCCCATCAACCGCATTTGAGAAGTTGGCAGGAGTGAGAGCAGAGCCTCCCCAGATGATCTTAAATTACGAGGTGGGACGTAGCGGCAGATGCGTTCAGACAAGTAAGCTGGGCCAGAACCATATAGAGCTTTAAAGGTCAAAACCAGCACTTTGAATTGAGTTTGGAAGTGGACAGGCAGCCAGTGGAGCTGACTCAACAGGGGGGTGGTATGCTCCCTGACTATAGCTCCGGTCAACAATCTGGCTGCCACCCGTTGGACTAGCTGCAATTTCCGAACTGTCTTAGAAAGCAGCCCCACGTAGAGTGCGTTGCAGTAATCTATTCGAGATGTGACCAGAGCATGGACGACCGTAGCCAGATCAGACTTCCCAAGATGAGCTGGTGCAGACTTAACTGTGCAAAGCTCCCCTGGCCACCGCCGAGACCTGGGGTTCCAGGCTCAGCGATGAGTCCAGGATCACTCTCAAGCTGCAAACCTGTGTCTTCAGGGGGAGTGTAACCCCATCCAACACAGACTGTAACCTTATGCCCTGTTCGGCCTTTCGACTGACCAGGAGGACCTCTGTCTTGTCTGGATTAAGTTTCAATTTCCCTTTGTGGAAAGTGTCATCCGCAGCCCAGCTGTTAATGCTTGAATATTCCTGTGTAATATTTTCAAGTCAGTATTTATTTGGCATGGTGTGAAAAGTTATTCTAATAAGTACAGTCGATTATGGATACATCTGAGCACAATGGAGATCAAGAAAGGGTTTTAATCGTTATGGCCCATTTTTATTACTACTTGACACATTGTCTCTATTGTCCTTCTACTAGTCCTTCTTTTGAATGAAATATTAAAGATGAGCCACAGTGGAAAATATGCACAGTTGACAAAGGAAATGGCTTTGAACTCTTTGCAGTGATTTATTGTCCGCATTTCTTTATGAATATTTATTTGCCATAACGAAAGCAATTCATTGAAGAGAAAACATGACGACTTGTTAACGGAACATTTGCATACACTAATGGTTAAAAGGGAGGATGGGAGTGGAGAAAATAATGGAATGCATTATAATCATGTTAATTCTACATTCCTTTCCTATTTACTGTAGCTAATTCCAAATGTCGGACATAGAAAGAAAGGCAGCTAAGCCTGACTCATAGGAATATTGAAATTCAAAGAAAGCCAAAAAAAGGGACACGGCTCCATTTCCATCATATATTTCTGTTGGAAGAGATGCTGATTAAAAACCTTGCTTTCCGTGTGCTGTTCTGCCTCAGATGAATCCATGCTTATATATTTGCTTCTAGACTACTTTCTAGCTAGGGATTATATTTTGAATTATTCCTATTTCAACATGATTATTGATTGATATGTTTGGTTTTGAGACTAAAGACAATTATATGACAACACAAGCAAGTGTGTGTATGTGTGCGTGCATGTAGATTCATTTGGATCTTTTCTCTGGCAAACTGAGACCCCTTCTACACTACCATATAAATGCAAATTATCTCCTTTGGATTATATGGCAGTGTAGACTCATATAATCCAGTTCAAAGGAGCTTAGCTTCTGCTCTCATGTTAAAAGAGGAAGGGGTAGGGAAAGATATATTCTGCAGCACACCGTATTTGTTTCTGTGATCTCTCCCTGTTGTGCTTCAAAGTAGTGCAGCAGGTTGGGAATCAGCTGCATTAAGATCACTACTGACCAAAAGGTCATGAGATAGAAGCCAGCCCAGGTCGGAGTGAGCTTTTGACCATTTGTGTAGCTTGCTGTCAACCTTTCAGCCCAAAAGACAGTTGCATCTGTTAAGTAAGAAATTTAGGTACCGCTTATGCGAGGAGACTAATTTTACTAATTTACGACACCATAAAATCTCCAGCAAGCGTGCAAAGAATGAGGAAGTACTCACAAATGGACAGTGAAGCCACAGCTCCCCTGGTGGCCAGGATACCCTCATGAAGCTGGAATGTTAAATAGCCTCTCTGTGTCTGTCTATATATGTTGTGTGTCTATGGCATTGAATGTTTGCCATGTATATGTACATTGTAATGATAACTGTAATGATAATGGGCGCCTTCTGCTAGAGTTTTGTGCAGAACAGCAGCTGACTATTACAAACACCATCTTTCAGCAGAAAGATAGCTTGAAGACCACCTGGATGCATCCCCGATCCAAGCAGTGGCACCTCATTGACTATGTTTTAGTGCGCCAGAGAAACATTCGTGATGTCCGTCATACTCGAGTGATGCCCAGTGCAGAATGTCAAACAGACCATCGCCTTGTAAGATGTAAACTAAATCTACACCTTAAGCTCAAACCTAAGAGGGGTGGCATCTTAAAGAGGAGACTCCAAGTCAACAGTCTTCAACAGGCTGTTGTGAGAGACAACTTCCAGGTAAATCTGCAAGCAAAACTTGAAGTCCACCCTACAGATTCTTCTCCTACAGCGCTCTGTGACACATCAAAAACAGTATCCTGCAGTCTGCTGAAGAATCCCTAGGATTCTCCCTTAAGAAAAACCAAGACTGGTTTGATGAAAACAACCAAGAGATCCAGGAGCTGTTGGCAAAGAAGAGAACCACTCACCAGGCATTCCTCGCCCAGCCATCTTGCCATGTAAGAAAAGCAGCCTTTCGTCTCGCATGTAGTAAACTCCAACAAAAACTCAGAGACATCCAGAACAAGTGGTGGATTGATTTATCAGAAAAGACACAACGCTGTGCAGATCTCGGTGATCACAGAGGTTTTTATGAAGCTCTCAAAGCAGTGTTTGGACCTACTTATCAGGTCCAAAGCCCCTTATACAGTACAGATGGTCAAACACTAATTACTGATAAAACCTCCATCCTGAACCGATGGGCTGAACATTTTCAGGGTCTCTTTAATGCCAGCCGAGTAGTCCAAGGTTCAGCTATCCAACACATGATACAACAACCAATGAAAAACGAACTGGACACAGCTCCCACTCTGGAAGAGACCATTGAGGCCATACAGCAGTTGAAAATGGCAAGGCAGCCGGGATCGATGGAATCCCACCTGAAGCTTGGAAACAGGGAGGTCATGTACTGCATGCTAAATTCCACGAGCTCCTTGTGAGTTGCTGGGAAAAAGGTGAACTGCCATCAGATCTCCGAGATGCAGTTATCATCACCCTGTATAAGAAAAAGGGAACAAATCCGATTGCTCAAACTATCGAGGTATAACACTGCTCTCCATTGCTGGAAAAATCCTTGCAAGGATACTCCTGAACAGATTAGTTCCGGCTATTGCAGAAGAACTTCTCCCTGAAAGCCAATGCGGCTTCAGAGCAAATAGGAGCACCACAGATATGGTTTTTGCCCTTAGACAACTGCAAGAGAAATGTAGAGAGCAGAACAAAGGACTCTATGTAACATTTGTCGACCTCACCAAAGCCTTCGACACTGTGAGCAGGAAAGGTCTGTGGCAGATCCTGGAACGTCTAGGATGTCCCCCAAGTTCCTCAAAATGATTGTCCTGTTACATGAGGGCCAGCACGGTCAAGTCAGATATGGCGATGCTCTCTCGGAGCCCTTTCTCATAACTAATGGAGTGAAACAAGGTTGTGTTCTTGCACCAACCCTATTTACAATCTTCTTCAGCATGATGCTCCAAAGGGCTATGGCAGACCTACAAGAAGAAGACGGCATATATATACGCTATCGTACTGATGGTAGCTTGTTCAACTTAAGCCGTCTGAGGGCTCGCACTAAGACTCTAAACTATCTAGTCCGTGAGCTACTTTTTGCTGACGATGCTGCCCTTGTCGCCCATTCAGAAGCAGCCCTGCAGCGCCTCACATCCTGCTTTGCAACAGCTGCAGAGCTGTTTGGGCTGGAAGTCAGCCTGAAGAAAACAGAAGTCCTCTACCAGCCCGCACCACAGGAAGAACACCACCATCCTCACGTCAGCATAGGCACATCTGTGCTTAAGTCCGTTCAGCAGTTCACCTACCTGGGAAGCATCATCTCTTCAGACGCCAAGATTGACAAAGAGATAGATCACAGATTATCAAAGGCATATAGTGCATTCGGAAGGCTTCACAAAAGAGTCTGGAGCAACAAGCACCTGAGACAAAGCACCAAAATCAGTGTGTACAGAGCTATCATACTGTCCATTCTCCTCTATGGGTCTGAAACATGGGTTACCTATCGCCAACACCTACGACTCCTCGGCGCTTTCATCAGCGCTGTCTTCGCACAATCCTAAATATACACTGGACCGACTATGTGACGAATGTTGCTGTCCTTGAGCAAGCAGGGATCACCAGCATTGAGGCCATGCTATTGAGAACACAGCTGCGCTGGGCAGGGCACGTCTCTAGGATGGAGGACCACCGCCTCCCAAAGATACTACTCTACGGTGAACTCGCCACGGGTCAGCGCAAGAGAGGCGCCCCCCCCAAAAGAGATATAAGGAGGCCTTTTTAGTCATCAACGCGCTTGTAAAAAACGTGGGATGAGTCCTTCCTGAATCTTCGTTCGCGAAGTAATGCCGAGAATCCACCTTGAGTCCCCTGCAGGGTGAGAAGGGCGGAATATACAGTAAATACTATAAATAAATAAATAAATTTAAGGTGGCTTGGTCTTGTAGGCTTGCTCCAAATGAAGAGGCAATCTCCTAAAACTGGCTTATGGATGTAGATATATCTGCCTATATTTTTGGGCTCTCTTTAAGGATATGACTATTAAGACTGTCATAATAAGGAGCTGCACATCAAAAATATATGTGCACAGTACGTAGGGGTGGTTGATCCATAAAATATTTGATTCTAAACTCAGGGGGGGGGGGCATTTTCGTTGCTGGTTCGTTATAGAAATAATTCCGAATTTTTTAAAATAAATTTTGTAATTGAAACGTAATTAATAATGAATTTTCATTATTATTCGTTACGCCAGCTGGAGACTAGAATGGACGGCTTGCTCTCCTCTCTTCCCTCCCTCCCTCCCTCCAAGGTTAGAAGCATCTCGGATAAAATTTAATCCGAGATGCATCTCAGCTGGGAAGGCAGGGAGGCTAGAATGGAGGGCTTGCTCGCCTCTCTTCCCTCCCTCCCCCGAGCTCAGAAGCATCACACATTCTATTTAATGTGTGATGCCTCCCATCTGAGATGGCAGGTAGGGATGAGGAGAGAGCAAGCACTCCCCTCTTCCCTCCCTCCCCCCCCCCCAGCTCAGAAGCATTCGCGCTTGACGTGATATAGATCTTAGCTTAGGGGAGGTGGTGCGGAGGCTAAGATCTATACCGCGTCAAGCCTTGACGCAGTTTAGGTCTTAGCAGGGAAGAAGGCGTGTCCGCACCTCCTCCCCTGCTAAGATCTATACCGCGTCAAGCCTTGGTGCAGTTTAGGTCTTAGCAGGGAAGGAGGCACCTCCGCACCTCCTCACCTGCTAAGATCTATACTGCGTAAAGCCTTGACGTGCTTTAGTTCTTAGCAGGGAAGGAGGCATCCGCACCTTGCAGGGGCATCCCGTCAAGTGTTGAGGCGGTTTAGGTCTTAGCGTCCTCCTTCCTGCTGAGAAAGCCTTGACTGCTTTAGTTCCGGGAAGGAGTTGCGGAGGAATTTCCTCCTGTACTCTAGGCTCTCCCTCCGTTTGTGTGGGAGAGCCTGGGGAAACGGAGGAAAGCTCGGCCGGGCTGCTTCCAAAGTACTCGCCTCAGCTCTCAGCTGGTGAGAGGAGAAAGGAGGGTGCTGCTGCCCTCCAGTCTTCTCTCGCGAGTTGAGTACTGAGGAGATATCCACCCCTAGTAGGTGCTATCAAAGGCCCCATTTATGCTGACCTTTTATGCTGAGGTTAACTTAAAGCTCAGCAGCTAGACAACAAACTCCCAGGAAAATGCATGAAATAAATCCTTAATGCACATCAGAGCTCTGTGGTTATTGTAATCATCACGCAGACCTCAGACCTCTGGTTCCAAGGTTTCCTATGTAGTCATCTGCACAGTGAACCCACTGCTTTGAAACATCATTAAATGGTTAGTGGACATGAAATTAACAAGGAGAATATCTTCAATTCCCTTTATTGATTGATTTGATTTATTCCCCACTTTACTCCTGAATGGGACACAAATTGAAGACAGGAGACGAATTCAAAGGCTTTCAACATCTTAGCAAAAAATTCCCAGAGCTAGGGATCTGCAGTGCTTTCCATTGTTATCCACAGCTTCTTTGCTGTATTGAGAATGGGGTTTAGCCATTCCAAACACCAATCACTTTTCTTCCCTACCGAAGGTCTACTTTTCTTTTCCTGCAACCACTCTTCTGTTTTAATGTGACTGCAGAGCATGATAGTCCCTACATACCTTTTATTTCTTTCAAGCATGCTGATATATCCCTTTTATTTCTCTTTGGCCTCATTGTGGCTGCACCCCTGTAGACATTCACCATCTGTGTTTTGTATTAGGAGTGATTATGTACACCATTTAAGACTCATAAAACCAGTATCTTGTTTAGCAATCAAATGGTACATTCTAGCAGAGCCACACACATAGCACCAACGTTAGCAAGTTTCACGTTTGAACTTGGGGTCCATCTTCTGCGGAAGAGAGCTTCTGTCACATTTGCCACATAAATGCATGCTAGTTATTTACTGCTACATCTCTGTAATGGATTAGAATAATTGGAAATACGCAGCTGAGTCTGGAGGCAGACTCGACATAGATGGAGCCAGACAATATCATAACCCAGATAAATAAGAGTGACAGAAGTGAGAGGATGACATCAGCAAAGGGCCAAAAAGAAACAAAGTGTGTGCCATCGGAATGGCTTGTGATTTATGAAAACACAATAGTTTCAGAGCACCTAAATATGTGTATGATGAAGCAAAACTACTTTAATTTCAAAACGGAGCAATGCTTCAAAGAGGATAGAACAACTTCATAGAATATGGCTGTGTGGAGTTTGGAAACACTTGCTAAATCTATGTGTCACCAAAAAAAATGATGAGAGAGAAGTTTATACTCTGGGAGCCTGGGCTTTGCTTAGCTCGTATGCAATCATTTATATGGTAATTCTGATTCGTTCGCTGTGTGCGGCTTTCTATCATCTTGGAGGGTTATTAAGTACAAAGCTAATAGCAAGTTGCCCAGGTCATCTGCTGCGGAGTAGTTCAGAAACATGTCAGACGTCAATAACTGACAGTTATTACTTGACTGTTTCTATTCAGGAAGCAGGATTAAGCAGCTACTCTGGACAGTTGCAGCCCATCGCAAGTCAGAATAAATGAGAAAAGAAAGGAAAAGGAAGCCACAACTCTGGAACATAAAGAACATACCAGGATACCAGCGGGTGTGCTATCAAAATCTACAACTAAAGCTGAGAGTATACCTATTTGTCTTCAAATGAAATAAAATGCAATTTTAGATGTTCTGTCAAACTTGTGTGATGTACTAGTTAGTTAATGCTTCTCTCCGACATTGGGGAATGTAGGTTCTCATTCCCACTGAGCCATAAACCTCAGTGGATGCCTCTAAATCAGGTTCTGGATATCACAGGGTTTATTGTGAGGATGAATCACGTTCACAGCTTTAAACTCATGGGAAGACTGGTGGAACATAAATGGAAATAAATAAGTTAAATTCAATCAGGAATGCCCCTATTCAAACATACAGTGGCATGTTGTGGTGGTGATGTGTCTTCAAGCTGGGTCCAATTTATTCTGATCCTACCCTAAGGTTTTCTTATTTATTTATTTATTATTCAGACTTATATGCCGCCACTCCCCGAGGGCTCGGAGCGGCTCACAAAATGACATAAAACACCATAAAAGCAAAAAAATTAACATCAGTTAATACTAGATTAAAATTTCAATTCAACAATTGAATGCCAGCCGAAACAGATGGGTCTTGCACGCCTTGTGGAAGGACGACAGATCTCGCAGGGCACGAACTTCAGTTGGCAAGGCATTCCAGATGGATGGCGCCACAACAGAGAAGGCTCTGCGCCATGTTAAATGGATGGCTTTGAAACTTGGCACTTCGAGTAGGTTCAGATCTTCAGAGCGGAATGATCTCTGGGGTTGGTAAAGGGTGAGACGGTCCTTCAGATACATCGGCCCTGGACCATATAAGGCCTTGAAGGTTAACACCATCACCCTGAAAGTGGTCCGGTGCTCGACCGGTAGCCAATGGAGCTGCTGGAGGATAGGAGCTATATGACATCTCACTGGAACCCCAGTGAGAAGTCGTGCAGCAGCATTCTGGACGAGCTTAAGTTTCCAGATCACTGACAAGGGTAGGCCAATGCAAAGGGCGTTATAATGTTTATTCAAAAGGGATTTGCCATTGCCTTCAACTAAATTGGAATATAATTTGCCAAGAGATACACAATGGACTTTCATGGTTGAACAGGGATTCTGTTGGAGTTCAACACACAAACTGCTACAGCATGACACTGCGTATGATCATAAGACAGATACAACGCAAACTAAATACCAACCAATCTGATATGAAATTGGTTAGGGAGGCTTTTCATGTTTTTGTTGTTGCTGTTGTTGTGTGCCTTCGAGCCATTTCTTATGTATGCCTAATATATCACAGGGTTTTCTTGGCTAGATTTCTTCAGAGAGGTTTGCATTGATTGCCCTTCTTTCAGGCTGAGTGTATATGACTTACCCAAGTTCGCCTACTGAGTTTCCATGGAAAAGTGGAATTCCATCTCTGGTCTCCAGAATCCTAGTCTAACACCCAAACCACTACACCACACTGGCGCTTGGTTTTTCAGGTAGTGCCTTTAAAAATGCAGTTCATGGAGCTGCTTTGTTTTCCAGTAGAGTCACTTGTCCAACCTTTTGATCTCATGTAGGCACAAGTTAAGAACCTTTAGAAGATTCTGGGATATAACTGAAGTATAACTCAATTTGGCTTTTTTTTTTTACTTCATTGTGTGACGGTATTCATTTATTTTAGTATGAATTTCTGATTTCAAATACATGGTTTGTATTGTGTTTTATGGATGTTATAACCCCCCCTGGATTCTTGTGAGGAAAGGATAAAATAAAATAAAATCCTTTAAAAATTACATTCATTTTAGAAGGAAAAAGACCAAACTTTCTTCACATACATGTTTGTTTTCTATGTAAGTAGGTTCTTATTGCTTGCTATGAGCAGTGAGTAATTTTTGTATTACAGAAGGTGACCACAAACCAGAGAGGTGATACCTTCCACGATTATAAGTAGGTATAAAAGTGCTATCAGAATAATGTTAGAGACCTCTGGTCCAAGGAAATGCTACTGTATTTTATCTTGCACCTCGGGATGTGATGCGTGATTTTATGTTTTATGTTTTATTGTATGGCTGCATGGTTGGTACATGCTGCCTATTTTACATGTTGTTATCCGCCCCGAGCCTGCAGGGAGGAGCGGAATACAAGACCGAACAAAATAAATAAAATAAATAAAGTCCTGCTAATCAGAAATTATATTTAGATTCCTAATCACACATTATACACTAACTACTTTTAACCTTCCCTTGCTTCCCTTTCTTTTATTTGTGGAAGGAGTGTCATTTTTATTTATTAATAGCAGAAAGAAGAGAAGGCGGTGGCATCAGACGTCATGGAACAAAATGTAAGTTCAATGAGTGGTATTGTTAGATGGGTGCAGAAACCACCTAAGAAGGGACATTTGCTGTTATGGCCTGACTCCTACCATATCACCTCAGTGTTCATTCTGGTGTTATCGGAACTAGATTCTGCAACTGGAAGGTGTTGAGGTGGGAGGGGTAGGAGTGTTTAATTCAAAGTTTGAATTTGGAATGTAGTAAATTAGTTGATTAACTGTATCTAAGGCACAAATCGTTGGCATATGGATTAAAATCTCAGTTTTTGACTTTTCAGCCTTCATATCTGTCTGATCTTTATCATGGCACAATGGGTTAAACCAGGGGTGCTCACACCTTTTCAGCATGTGAGCTACTTAGAAAACAACCAAGTCAAAATGATATACCTACCCACTACTCAGAGAGCCACAAAAGCAAAATATTTGGAAATTTATTTCAGTGAGAGCCATATAATATATTTTAAGACTGAATTCAACTAAATGTGAGTAGAATAAGCCCCTGAATTTATTCATAATAATAATGATGATAATATTCATTCAGCCTCTGCTGCTGCTGCTACTACTACTACTACTACTAACAACAACACCAACAGGTTCCTAGAGTGGAAAGAGACCTCCAAGGGCCATCCAGTCCAACCTTCTGCCATAAGGGAAAAACACAATCAAAGCATTCCTCTCATATGGCTATTCAGCCTCTGATAATAATAACAACAACAACAACAATGGGTTCCTAGAATAGGAGGAGACCTCCAAGGGCCACCCAGTCCAACCTTCTTCTGCACCTGGGCAGCATTGGGTGCCTGCGGGTGTAGCACAGCAGTTCTCGTTTGTGCCTGGGGGCCAGGGAACAGCACCGGGAGTTCCATTAGCATTAGGGCCTGCACCAGCAGAGATAGATTCTGAAGAGGATTTGGAAGGGTTACCTGAAGGTACGTTTCCCCTCACTGGGCCCCCTTCTCCCACCGAAAGTTTGGCTTGGGATGAAGGTTGGCCTGACCCCTATGAAGACATAGATGATAACCAGGTGCAAAAGGAATCTAGTGATAGCGAAAGTTATGAACACCCGGGTGGGAGAGGATCGCAGGAGTTTTTAAGTGAAAACATGGAAGAAAGCGGCTGGGAAGATTCTAGGGAGGAGAGCTCTCATGGAGATAGGGACCCAGCTGCTGAGAGACAAGGTCGAACCTTTGATAGGAGAAGTAGCATTGAGTCCAGGAGAAGGGGATGGCACCACAGCCTAGACAGGCCGAGGTCCGTCAGCAAAGATTGGAGACGACAAGGCCTAGAGCATCGGGGACCTCGGCCGAAAGATTAAGTATAGCATCCGTGGGAACGAATCCCCAGTGCTTCGGCCACGTCTCTTCTGAGCAGATGTGTAGCGAAGTGGGATCACGGAGCTAAGCTGGCTAGTGGTCATCAAGTCTTGCCTTGTTCCTTGTACCTTGTTTGTATCCTGAATCCGCATTGCTGCGCGGAGCCTTGCTAAGCCTTTGGATTAATCATCAAGCTGCTTTTGGACAATTGATTGCTTACAGCCTTGGATTTGCTTTTGCTATTTTTATGGACAATATTCCTTTTGAACTGTTTCTATATTCAATAAAGTAGTTAACCTTCAGTCTGTCTCTGTGTGGGTGATTAAGGGGCCGGTCAAGTCCGTGCATCGTGACAGCAGGGCAGGACTGAGCCTTCCTCCCGCCCTGCCTGCGATCTACCATGACACACTATGTGATCTACCAGTAGATCACGATCTACCTAATGAGCACCCCTGGGTTAAACCCTTGCATCAGCTGAACTGCTGTCCTGAAGGTCGGCAGTTGAAATCCATGAGAGTGAGCTCCCATCTATCAGCTCCAGCTTTCCATGCGTTGACATGAGAGAAGCCTCACATAGGATGGTAAAACATCTCGGCGTATTCTGGGCAACGTCCCTGCAGACGGCCAATCCTCTCACACTAGAAGCAACTTGTAGTCTCTCAATTCACTTCTGACACAATTTTTAAAAATCACGGAAGATGTGAAGACTAACTGGTAATCCCATACATGCATAGTGTGTTGTCTACTGCAGAGTTACGGTCTCTTCCCAAATGTATCCTGATGTATTTACTATAGAAGACGGGATGTTGTGCTTGAACTGAGGAGATATTCACCCAAACTCCCTGTTTAACAATGAACATCATGAGATTGTATGCCTTTGACAAGGTGGGATCTTTCAGCCCAATTCTAGCCCTTTTGTTAGGCAACTGTTTTAACAGAATCTAGGGGGGCATCCACACTATAGAATAAATGCACTTACATTTATATGTATTTGTCATTTAGTGATGCACTAACACTCTGGCAGAGAAGGTTATAGACCTTGTAAAACTCCCAGTATTCCACAGCATTGAGCCATGGTAGTTAAAGTGGAGTCAAACTACATTAGTTCTGTTGTGTAGATACACTCTAGAACAGTGTTTCTCAACCTGGGGGTCGGGACCCCTGGAGGGGTCGTGAAGGGGTGTCAGAGGGGTCGCCAAAGACAACCAGAAAACAGCATTTTCTGTTGGTCATGGGGGTTCTGTGTGGGAAGTTTGGCCCAATTCTAACTTTGGTGGGGTTCAGAATGTTCTTTGATTGTAGGTGAACTATAAATCAAAGCAACTACAACTTTCAAATGTCAAAATCTATTTTCCCCAAACTCCACCAGAGTTCACATTTGGGCATGGTGATTTTCATGTCAAGTTTGGTCCAGATCCATCATTGTTTTGAGGCCACAGTGCTCTCGGGATGTAGGTGAACTACAACTCTCAAACTCAAGGTCAATACCCGCCAAACCCTTCCAGTATTTTCTCTTAGTCATGGGAGTTCTTGTGTGCCAAGTTTGGTTCAATTTCATCATTGGTGGAGTTCAGAATGCTCTTGGATTGTGGATGAACTTCAAATCCCAGTAACTACGACTTCCCCCCAATCCCAACAGTATTCAAATGTGGGTGTATCGGGTATTTGTATTTTTGTATGTAATTTGTATGTATGTAATTTGGTGTTTTAAGTTTTTAATAATGTTGTTGTAAAAGGTTTTAATTTGTATAGCATTGAATTTTTGCTGCAAGCTGGTCTGAGTCCCTCTATAGAGGTGAGAAGGTCAGAGTACAAAAATTTAAAATAAATAAATTTGTGCCAAATTTGAATGAAAATACATCCTGCATATCAGATATTCATAATATCTGATATGCATAACAGTAGCAAAATTACAGCTGTGAAGCAAAATTACACTTCATAACAGTAGCAAAATTACAGCTGTGAAGTAGCAACAAAAATAATTTTATGATAGGGGGTCACCACAACATGAGGAACTGTATTATGGGGTCATGTCATTAGGAAGGTTGGGAAACACTGCTCTAGAAGGCAGCAGGAACAGTATCCTAGCTCTTTATTTGTTTTAAGGACAAAACTTTATGAAACAGATAATTTTCTGGATTGCATATATAAATTTTCATTTGTAATGGACAATATTCTATTTTACAACTTGTATCAAATTCAGATTGAGTTGGGAGTTTGGTCAACTTCTTTATGAGGAGCATTGAAAAAGAATGCCATCTTGTGCTTTTCCTCATCCAGCAAAATGTCAGCCTCATCTTAAGCTATTCAAGGTTATTATGCATATTCCAAAAAAGATTCTCTCAGGCTTCTTGGAGGAGAGAGGGAATTGCAAATGTGACAGAGGAATAAAGAATTACATTTCTAAGTTTTTAGAATTACAATGCCACCTTAGTTTCTGAGATGTTTTTAACTCCCACGCCCTACTTGCACAGCTTCTGCAGCAGGGGAAAAAAGTGTTTATTGTAGTGCTAGCAGTTTTTAGATCCATTTAAATGACAGAAGCTCCGAACTCTTTATCAGATATGTATATGGAATCAAATCCATATTGACAGCTTATTTCCTGCTTTTATTAAAATTTTAAATGGATAAAGTCAAAAAATCAATAAATTCTTAATAGAAAAGTGAAATTGAGATTATTATAAACTCTTCCTTCTGGTTTCTTAATAAAAAAAATTGATAGCACAACTCTATTGAGATTTCTTGTATGCCTCCCCCTGCTTTTTATTTTTGAAGGCTGTGTAAAGCTAGAGGGGGGAAGTGCAACAGGAAAAGTGAATATTTATTCAACACTCAGGAAACAGTAAATAATTCCCTTCATCAGTATAACCTTTGTTAATTGCATATCAGTTCTCTGCATCTCTTGATTATCTAAATTAATTGATTCTTGTAGGCAAACTCCATATCCATGTAAATAGCATTTCCCCATATTCAGAGTCTGTACCTTTGGACTTCCCCTGTGTTATCTTGCTTCTTTCCTGGGTCTTTGGGTCATAGAGCAACACTGTTATTTTTGTAGGTAGCTTTTCAAAATCTGTTGCTTACAACAAATAAGCAAAGCGGCTATGCCCTCTCTCTCTAATTTCTGAGGGTACTGAAAGCACAAACCATTTCCTTCCTTGCCATGAAAGCTATTTGAGTTATATTTGCAGCATTTTTTTTAAAAAAAACTCTCCCTGGTTTACTCTATTTGTACCACCTTAAAGGGTAGATGCCCAATGGGTTGCCTAAATAAAATTAATCTAGCAAAGATAGACGTTCAAGGAAAGAGAAACCAATAATCTGATGCAATTATAGCAAGAGCACTCAAATGTGAGCCATAACCTCAGGGTTCCCTTGTCTGCCATAATGCTGACTTGCTTTGTAAAGGTAGCCAGAAGGTCATGCTAAACCTACATTATTTCTTCTCTCTTTTGCCTTCAGTGCAAAGGAGGTCAGTCAGGCAGCTGGCAGGATACTTCTATTCAAGTTAATATACACTTTTTGGCGCATGGGAGATCGAAGTGGGCAGACCAGGGGCATGAAAGGGCTCTTCAACTTAAGTTTGGCAGCCAATCCCAGAACATCTTTCACTTCTGTATGGTATGTTAGGCATGCTGATGTGTGGCCTTCCAGATGTTCTTGGACTGCAACTCCTGTCCGCTTTAGCCAAAATAGCCTAATGATGAGGAATCATGGGTGATCAAATCCAGTAATTTGAAGCACACATCAGGTGCTATGGAGGTATAGGCTCCCTGGGGTTCTTTCATGTGGAATAATTAGAGCATTATGATTGCACTAAGACTCTAAACTATCTAGTCCACGAGCTGCTTTTTGCTGATGATGCTGCCCTTGTCGCCCATTCAGAAGCAGCCCTGCAGCGCCTCACATCCTGCTTTGCAGCAGCTGCAGAGCTGTTTGGGCTGGAAGTCAGCCTGAAGTAAATAGAAGTCCTCTACCAGCCAGCACCACAGGAAGAACACCATCATCCCCACATCAGCATAGGCAAATCTGTGCTTAAGTCCGTTCAGCAGTTCACCTACCTGGGAAGCATCATCTCTTCAGATGCCAAGATTGATAAAAAGATAGTAGGCATGAGAAAAAAGTTATGAAAATGAAATGATTCGTAAGAAATGCTACTTTTGAGTATTTCCGCACCTGGAACGCCAACCAGGAAGTGGACTTTCTTTATAGAACTGGGGCCAGGATTTTCTTAAGTGTCGTTATTAGGTCGTAAGGGGGCACCCTCCTTCTCTCTCACCACCCTCCCGCCTCCCTTGCCAATAAGTATTATGGCAAGGCAAGCCCTAAACCCGCTCCTTCTTTTGGCTGGAGCCTGGAAAAATGTAAACAGAGAGGATTACTCAGAGTAAATCTGCAAAGGAGGGCACTTTGGATGAAGTGCCCTCCTTGTGGATTTACTTCTGAGTAAACCTCTCTGTTTACATTTTCCAGGCTCTGCCTCTCCTGCCTGCCAGGATCTAAAGCATCAAAGAGTATTGGGGTGAGAAACCAACCTAATGTATAATAGAATGAATGCTACTGTAAGTGCCTAATATTGTAAGTAATCCAACTGGTCATATACCTACATTCCATGCACATGCAATAATACAGCAGTAATAACAATGGGTATAAGAAGAGGTAAAATTCAAACCGAAGTATTCTGACTGGTCCCTCCTCAAACTGCAAAAGGCTCTTCTCTGAGCCCGGGAAAAGCCAAAACCCCGGGCACAGCGTTTGCTGCCTGGGTACACACACATACATATTCTTTGGGGGGGATTTGCTGCAGAATCTTCTCTATGAGCCCGGGATTCTGCAGCAAATCCCCCAAGAATATGTATGTGTGTGCACCCAGGCAGCAAACGCTGTGCCCGGGTTTTGGCTTTTCCCGGCTCATAGAGAAGAGCCTTTTGCAGTTTGAGGAGGACCAGTCAGAATACTGGTTTGAATATTAACTCTTCTTATACCCATTGTTATTACTGCTGTATTATTGCATGTGCATGGAATGTAGGTATATGACCAGTTGGATTACTTATAATATTAGGCACTTACAGTAGCATTCATTCTATTATACATTAGGTTGGTTTCTCACCCCAATACTCTTTGATGCTTTAGATCCTGGCAGGGCAGGAGGAGTGGACGGCTCTCCCTGCCCCTTCTGCCTGCCAGGATCTAAAGCCTTGAAGAGGCTTCATGAGGGGCCAACTTCAGCCCTCCAGGTGTTTTGGACTTCAACTCCCACCATTCCTCACAGCCTCAGGCCTCTTCCTTTTCCTCTCAGCCTGGGCAAACTTGGGCCCTCGCTCCCTCAGGATCGGGGTGAGAGAGGCAGCGAGGAGCGAGGGGGCTCCTCCTCCTTTTTGCTGCTTCCAAGAATAGAATACTCCCTCCCTCCCTCCCTCCTTCCTATTTGGAGAGTCCCATCTAGAATTCAGTGTGATTTATTCAAGTTTTGGCCTACAACTCCCAGAAATCCCAGCCAATTTACCAGCTGTTAGGATTTCTGGGAGTTGTAGGCCAAAACCATCTGGAATGCGCATGCGCTGGCATACGAACTACTAACGAATTTCGTTAGTAATTAAGTTACATTTTAGAAATTTTTGGATCACCAAAAATGGTCCACCCTGGCCTCACATCGGGAGGCATGGAGATGCACTTTCTTTTACTAATAAAAAAAATCCCCCCCCATTTGATTTTAGAATCGCCATTTTTGGGTTCGAAACCATGCCTAAGAGATATATCAGAGAGTATCAAGGGCATATAGTGCATTTGGAAGGCTTCACAAAAGAGTCTGGAGCAACAAGCACCTGAGGCTAAGTACCAAAATCAGTGTGTACAGAGCTATCATACTGTCTATTCTCCTCTATGGGTCTGAAACATGGCTCATCTATCGCCAACACCTATGACTCCTCAAACGCTTTCATCAGCACTGTCTTCGCACATTCCTAAATATACACTGGACCGACTATGTGACTAATGTTGCTGTCCTTGAGCAAGCAGGGATCACCAGCATTAAGGCTGTGCTATTGAGAACACAGCTGCGCTGGGCAGGGCACGTCTCTAGGATGGAGGACCATCGCCTCCCAAAGATATTACTCTATGGTGAACTCGCCACGGGTCAGCGCAAGAGAGGCGCCCCCAAAAAGAGATATAAGGACTCCCTGAAACAACATCTCAGGTTTGGCCAGATTGATCACCAAAAATGGTCCACCCTGGCCTCACATCGGGAGGCATGGAGATGCACTATCCACAATGCTGCGGGCTCTTTCGAGAAGACACGCCGAAACGACAACGCAGAAAGAACCGCAACTTGGAAACAACATCACCCAAGGAGAATTTCTGCTGTGCTTTCTGTAACCAAACTTGCTTTTCTCAGATTGGCCTTTTTAGTCATCAACACGCTTGTAAAAAGTGTGGGATGAGTCCTTCCTATGAATCTTCATTCGCGAAGTAATGCCGAGAGAGAGAGAGAGATGATTGCACTGCCATGACTGTATCCTGTGATATCCTGGACTTTATAGTTTGGTGAGGGTATAGAGGAGGTCTTTGGAAGAGAATCTGAAAATCCACAGACCTAGGGGGAAACCTGTAGCATCTACCACCAAGATAAGACAAATACTTTTATCCCAATGATCAGTTCCAAGGCTCAATCCTTATATCCGGAAACACCCAGCTGCAACCTATCTCTTGCATACCTCCACCCTTGAACTAGGAACCTCTTCACTCTAGCTCCCTTGGCTAGAGACTCAATCATTTTTAAAATGTTCCCTCTTTTCTTCTCAGCTTGTTCTGCCCCCTTTTTCTTGCTAGCCAATCTAAAGTTGATACATTTCTACTGCAGAGGCTACACAACCATGGTGACACATTGACCAATCAGATGTAGCCAACTCCTGCCTGCCCTTGCCATGTTATCAACATTACAAACATAGACAAAACCTCCATTATAATTAGTTTTTCCATTACACAGGCCCTACCTGGAGTGGTACCTGTTTTCCCTTTCACACATTTCTACTTTGGGTTTCATGCTTCCTTAAATCTGTTTCTACTTTCTTCTCTAGAGGACAGGTAACTACTAGGTGGTAGTAGTTTTCTGAGAATGAGGATTTTCTTTTTGTTTGCTTTGATTACTGTTATTATTAATAATAATTATCTTTTAGAAGTATTTTCTGAAGGAAAAGAGGGGAAAAGAAAAAAAAGCTAAAAGGTAAAGAAAATATATTATCTGAGAAATTATTGTCGAACACTAATAGCTGGCAAGTATTGCACTGTATGTAACAAACACATACAAATATATGTCTATTTGAATAAATAAATACATCTTCTAAAAAAGAAGCTAAAAGGGTGACTCTCCAAGCCCCCAAATGCATGCACACACTCCCACCCACACATTCTGCATGTTCCTAACTCCCAGTCAATGTCATTAAAGAAAAATTATCAAGAAAATAAAGGAAAATGAAAAAGATTCAAGAGAGATGCCAAGCCAGAAGCCAAACCAAAAATACACTGAAGCCAGGACGCAACTGTGATGCCGAATAGGGGAGGAGGAGTGGTGATCGGTCCCATTATGGATGGGAATCCTGGACAGCTGGATCCTTGCCGTTATGGCCACCAAGCCAAGCCGAAGAAGCTAGATTGGCCAAAGGAAAATGGCTAAAATGAATCCACACACAAGCCTACTAGCAATCATTGCAGTACTCAGCAAAAGGCATGTCAGTCCCCCCTCATTATCCCCAAAAGTAATGTGCTACAGGTAACATCATTACTTGCAACATGTTATTTCTAATCTCTGATCTGAGATTTTAGGAATTGGTTTAAAGATGCATGTTTGATCAACCGAAACCATTAAGTGACAAACAACACTGTTTTTTTTTAAAAAAACAAGCTCTTCACTATAGATGGGCTCTTGGGGAACAAATTATGCCCATATTTCATTTGAGAATAATGAATATAATTTGCATCCTCTTTACATAAATTCAACAACTGGATGTATCAGTATCTCTTCTATTACACTAATTGTATGATTTAATTTCTTGTTTGGAACTCCATTGAAAAAAGAGCCATTCTTCGGTTCTACTTGAAATATTGGCCAGTTAACGGAGGTCACGATTTATATACTCTTCACATTTGCATATCTTTGTTGCAATTATAATGTAAAATGCTGGGGATGGAGGCAACAATGGCAACACCTTTTAAGGTATTAACTCTTCATGTTAAGTATGATTGTTTTAAGCAACCATATCAGTGACTCATCTCTTGGCTGACTTGGCCATAGAGCCATGGGTGGTATACCAAGGGCCCTTCCACACAGCCAACAACAAAACTATTACGGTCACTGACCAGCACAAAGCGGGCACAAGCGCCTTGAGAAGAGAAGGACAACTCCCCAATAAGCAGTTATTTAAAATTAGATTAGAAATCAGTATAAAATATATATTTTAAAAGACAGGATATTGTAACAGGTATGGAACCGAAGGGGGAGGGGAGAGATTTATGAGAGAGGTCGAAAACACTGGTGGGGGGCACTAAAGTGGAAGGGAGGGGCACGCTGCGAGTAGCATTTCAGTTGTAGCATGTTGCTCTAACTACATTCCTAGGAGGGTGTTGCCTTACGTTGTCAATCATCCTCCGTCTGATTTTAAGTGCAGCAGCACAGAATTTAGCAACACTGTAAGTTATTGTAGTGTTAGAGTCCGAAAGCAGCAGGGTGGAATAAAATTTTTCACTGCACCCCGGGTATTTTAAAAGCCATGGTCTGATGAGATTGGATCTAAGATCTCTGTAGAACATGCATTGAAGAAGCACGTGCTCAGTTGTTTCCACATGACCAGACTCACAGGGGCATGGTCTCTGCTTGAAGGGGGTCTTCTGATACCTCCCCTCCAATACAGCCAATGGGAGGGCATGGCATCTTGCCAGGGTAAAAGCCCTTCGGTATTTGGGCACCTCCAGGTCTGTTAGGTATGCCATGGGGGCAGTGAGGTATTTAGTGGCTTCCTTAACAATGAAGGCTGGGGAACAGGCTAGGTCAGTTTGGTGCTCTATGTCCAGGATTCGTTGCTTAATAAGATCCTTGACTTGGTCCCATCTCATGCTTAGCAATTGTCCTTGGGAGAAACCTATCGTTGCGATCTTTGCTGCTATTGTTTTAATCTATGTGGACTGGAAGTTGTCTCTCATGATTAGGGGGGCAAGAGAAGGATAGGTGTAGCCAGTAATTGAGAATAGCTGTCCATATTCTCACTTCCACTTTCACGAAGCGAGCACGACCACACAGCCATAACCCAAAATATCAAGGCAGATAATCCACAAAATCTGTTTTGAACTGGATTATCTGAGTCCACACTGCCATATAATCCAGTTCAATGTGGATTTTATAGAGCTGTGTGGAAAGGGTCTGAGAAGAAATAATCTCTTCCTAACGTCTCCAGGATTTAATGTGCATAGTCTCTGGTTGCATATTATCCACACAGACATAGTCAGAATATCAATTCAGAATATGACTGGTCTTAAAAATACAGTGTCCACTTTCTTAACTTCCCAGATCACAAGGTACTAGTCTGTCCCAAATGTACAATGTATTCATGGTACTGTGTACCTGCATTCCTTCATATCTTCTCTGCCACCATGAGAACGATGGATCTGAGATTGTATTGAGAAGTTGTGCTCCTCCCAATAAGATTTTATAACTTTGACATAGTTAATCGCATGTTCTGCTTGACCTCAATGGTCAGTGGCATCGGAGATTCAAAACAGCACTCTCAATAGGATGCCAATTTTATTTCTAATGCAAAACAGCAGGGAGCACAGGAAAAATTAGTAACATAATCATGTACAAAATATGCATTGTAAGAAATATGAAGAAAATGGCTCAGATGATGGCAGTCTCTCGGAAAATGTGACATCACAACAAGTGAATATCATATTCTTTGCCTATAAGACAGCACGGCATGTAGTTTGCCAGGATTGGGGCGGGGGGAGACATACAACTCTCCTAGTTTCCATGTAAGAGCTTGACATGTGTGTCACATCACAATTCTTTACTCTTTGTGTCTAGAGCTGGCTCTGGATTGCACAAAGAAGATATTCTGCTTCACTTCCACCTCATAGTGTGAAGAAAACCCTTGTTAAAGTTTAGATTATAGGGTCTGTTGGCAGCTTTCCTATAATGTGTCTTTGATGGAAAGAGAAATTCTGTAATAAGCCCATGATGAAAAGCCCATCAATTGAATTGGTATCACATCACCATGGCAACAATGTAGTGCTAATGAAATTGTAACTGGCAGTCATTGTATAAGGAGCATCTCAAAATGGGCTGCAGAGAAAGATGGCTTTTGATTGGTCGCCAAACCTTTCAAACCTTGGCTGCAACTTCATGAATACGTATCCTGCGACTTGCCACATCAGCAGCATCGCTTAAAATAACACATTTCTGTTTCCAACAAGAGACTCGATCTCGGAAGGAAAATTACCTAGCCCAGACACACATTCAAATGTCTGGTGGGGCATCGCCATTATGATGGTGATCATGCCCCATGCTGAGCACTGGATGTGTCATGCATGGTGTTTGTCGGCCATTCGGCACTCCCTCCTGATGGCAATGATCTCCGATTTAAAGGTAGATGTGTTTTGAGGGGAGACATTACTTGTTTATGGGGCTTGCTACCTGGGAAATAACTGGGGATATGTGTTGGAGAGAGACACAAACATGTCGAGGAACTTCCTGGGATTCCAATCAATCATAATGGGTTGTGTATCCATAGTACAGGGGTGGGCAATTATTTTTTCCAAGGGGCCACATGATAGCAAAAAAACTATTATGGAGGGCCGCACCTAAAGGCTGAACTACATTCTAATCTACATTATTTATTTATTTATTTACTATATTTACTATATATTACACATCATTAATATTAACATATTAATATATCAAAAATATTCATATATTATTAGTATTAATATCTTAATTATATTATAGTATATATATATATAGACATTATAATATATATATAGACATTATAATAACATATCAAGAAATATTCATACATTATTAGTATTAATATCATAATTATTATATTATAGTATATATAGACATTATAATATATTGAAATTATAATATAACATTATATTATATTTTTTATTTTATTATTATATTATTATAATAAAATAATTATAAAATAATTATAAAAACCACTAAAATAAAATGAAATGAAATTCAAGAAGACAAGGTGCGAACCAAGATATAGGCTAACATCCTCAAGAGAGGAAGGATCCCAAGATGGAATGGCCCAATGGACCCAGCCCAGAGGATGACAAAGCAGCCGCAGCAGAACAGAGCAGAGCAGCAGACATGATCAGAGGCTGCAGGCCTCCGCTCGCTCTTGCCCCCAGCCGCTCCCCAGCTGATCGCCCTGCCATGGACAATGAGCAAGCTGCCAGGACCCCTGACAACGCCCGGCTCCATCATGACGACGGCGACGCCGCCGGGACGACAGCTCTCGCAAGACTTGGCAGAGCAACAATCTTGCCGGAAACGCTGCCACCTTGAGAGTGGCGGATAGATTTAGACATCAGCTCCCCGCACAGGAGCCATGTTTGGTATGGCCACACTCGGGACCGGGATGGCAGGCACTCCAAAGCTGCCGCTCCTCCGATTGTTCTTGGGAGCGGCGGGCTGTCTGCCGACATAGGCCCCACAACCCGTGATGGGATGGTGGCAGCGGCACCCCTTCCTCTTGGCCCTGCCCCCCGATGACCTTCTCCCCGGGCCGGACAGAATCGGCTGCTGGGCCGCATCTGGCCCGCGGGGCGTAGGTTGCCCAGGTCTGCCATGGTAGTATTCATGCTGAAGGGATTTGGCATGGAAAACCATCCTAGTGAAACACTCCTTGTTTCCTGTATCAGCCACCTATGGTTTCTGAGAAACTACCCTAAAATTTGCAGTAATATCCAGGTAAACCTAAGAAGTGTTGCATGATCTTGAAGGTTGCTTCTGGTCACTTCTGAAGTGTTGAGAAGAGCAAACCACAGAGCACCTATTACAATGCAACCTGAGCCCTGCCACAATCACAATGGAGGACCTTCTTCTAACAACACCAGAGGCACTCCAAGTGGCCAGCTACTGGTCAAAGGACATTTAATATAATGCCAAATTTGCAAACTGTGTTTTTGTTTTGTTTTGTTTTTAGTAAATACAATACAACTGTTTGCTTCTCTCCTGATATGATAAATAAAATCTTGAAGGTTGGGCTAGAAAGAACTGAATTAATTGATAACTGTCTTTTTGACCCCTTTTAATGAATGGAAATAAACTCTTTGGAGTCACCTCATTGGCGCCCCCTTGCAGTGGGGGAGAGGCTTGCATACCCTAATGAAGTTGTGAGCTATGCTGGCGGTGGCATAATAGCCACCGGTAGGGCCTCCCATGCCAGACAGGTCACAACCGAAGGGTCTGACAAAGAGCGTCAAAGGGCAGGATGGGCTCTCTAGCCTTTTTGGCAACCATCCTAAGAGAAGGAAAACTCTAATTTCAAACCCGGGCAGATGGTGCTCGTCTAACCCTGTAAGGTCAGCCATCTAAGAGAAGGAAACTTGAACCAAATCTACGACCTGAGGACCTCGCTGCCACTGTCCAAGCTTGCTAGGCCCCGGCAGATGAACCTTTGGTTTAAAGGGTGAGGCCAGTTCTGTGCATGCTGTGCTCCACCAGAAAAATCCATTGCACAGGCTCAAAGGACACATCCAACATCTGAAAAAACCATGTAGCGTTAGGCGAGGGACGAAATGGCAGGTGTAAAGATGCACTGGAAACCGCAGACCCAATCACTATCCACAATGCTGCGGCCTCTTTCGAGAAGACACACCGAATGGGTCTCGAAGAGAAACGACAACACAACTTGGAAACAACATCACCCAAGGAGACTTTCTGCTGTGCTTTCTGCAACCGAACTTGCCTATCTCAGATTGTCCTTTTTAGTCATCAACACGCTTGTAAAAAGCGTGGGATGAGTCCTTCCTAAGAAACTTCGTTCGCAAAGTAATGCCGAGAGGGGGAGTCACCTCAACAAGTGCAGCTTTTTGAGTTACTCTGTTTTCCTGAAAGTAAGACAGGGTCTTATATTACTTTTTGCTCCAAAATATGAGTTAGGACTTATGTATAACTGTCCAGACACTATTTAAATTGACTTTTAAAATAGTGAACTGTAACTAGGACTTATTTTTGAAGTACGGCTGATATTTGGAACAATCTCAAAAAAATCTGAAAAAATAATGCTAGGGAGGGTTGTCGCAGGTTTTTCGGGTTGTATGGCCATGTTATAGAAGCATTCTCTCCCGACGTTTTTCCTGCATCTATGGCAGTCATCCTCAGAGCTTGTGAGGTTGTGAGACCTCGCTACTTCTGAGGATGCCTGCCATAGATAGAAGCGAAACGTCAGGAGAGAATGCTTCTAGAACAGGGGTCGTCAAACTTTTTAAACAGAAAGCCAGGTCACAGACCCTCAAATTGTTGGAGGCCGGATTATAATTTGAATCCCCCCCCCCCCAAAAAAAAACATGATTCCCCCAGGCAGTAACAAGCCAAACATAAAACTGTCAGGCCATCAAATGCTAATCATGGTGGCCAATTGAAACATTCACACCTAGCTCCAACAGACAAGAGTTCTTTCTCCTACTCCGGACTTTCCATAGATATATAAACCCAATTTTCCTAGCTTTCAACAGATCTCACAATCTCTGAGGATGTCTGCCATAGCTGCAGGCAAAATGTCAGGAGAGAATGCTTCTAGAACATGGCCATACAGCCTGAAAAACCTACAACAACCCACTTTGTTCTGTTTGTTTTTTATAACCTCCCCCCTGCCCCCCGCCATTATAAATTTCTTTACAAATTCAATGAATAGAATTTGAGATTATAATAATTGGAATGTGGGGAAAAGGGACACTGAAAAATCTGCCCTCCTCAACCTGGGCTTAATGAGTTTTTAATAGAAAGCTTCTCAGCGAGCTTTCTTCAGTACTGTGCTATGCTATTCTGTGTGGTTACCCAATCTTCGTGACTATATTCCTTTGTTTATACAAACAGTTACCATAAAATTATTTAAAACATATAATTTTCTGGTTCATACTACAATTCTTAGTCCCAGTCAAGTTGTATTGTTTATTTGTAATGGTTGTTACAACGTAAGTCACAAGACACAACAGAGGTAAAACATGAACAATTAATAAAAGATTATCATACAAGTCAAAATATAGAAATCACTAAACATTAAAAACTATTTGTTTAAACAAGAAATTCATCAGTGCTAGAACTGTTGTATTTCAGAAAAAATCACTCTTAATTGTATGGAGCAGACCTGGGCATCTTACGACCTGCGGGCCGGATGTGGCCCGCCGGCCAATTCTGACCGGCCTGGGAAGAAGGGCGTCGGGGGCGGGCCATTTCTGCAAGAGAAAGGGCTGCCGCTACCGCCATCCCGTCATGGGCTGTGGGGCCTGCGTTGGCAGTCAGCCCGCCGCTCCGGAGAAAGATCAGAGGAGCGGCGGCTTTGGAGTGCCTGCCATCCTGGGAGGCAATCCGGTCCTGCAGCAGGAGCAATCAACGACCTGCGGCGGCTGATCGCCCTGGTGACCCGGAAGACTTGATCATCTTCCGGGTCGCCAGGGTGATCAGCCGCCGCAGATCGCTGACTGCTCCCGCTGCAGGCCCGGATCGCTTCCCGGGGTGACAGGCACTCCATGGCAGGGCGATCAGCCGATCGGGAACGCCTCTGACGGAACGGCTGGGGGTGAGAGCGGGCGGAGGCCTACAGCCTCTGATCATCTGCTGCTTTGCTCTGCTGCGGCAGCGGCTGGATCTGCTTTGTCATCCTCTGGGCTGGGTCCATTGGGCCATTCCATCTTGGGATCCTTCCTCTCTTGAGGATGTCAGCCTCCATCTTGGTTCGCACCTTGTCTTCTTGAATTTCATTTTATTTAATTTAATTTTAGTGGTTTTTATTATTATTTTATAATAATTTTATAATAATATAATAAATAATATAATATAATGTTATATTATATTATAATTTCAATATATCAGAATGTCTATATATATACACTATAACATAATTATTATAATATTAATACTAATAATATATGAATATTTCTTGATATATTAATATGTTAATATTAATGATGTGTAATATATAGTAAATATAGTAAATAAATAAATAATGTAGATTAGAATGTAGTTCAGCCTTTAGATGAGGCCCTCCATAATATTTTTTAGCTCTCGTGTGGCCCCTTTGGAAAAATAATTGCCCACCCCTGGTATGAAGGCTAGTACATAGAAAGCTACCCTGTTGACCTATTTGACAGTCGTATCTAGTCTGCATCAACTTGTAACCATTTAATTTTGAAACAACCACATTGACATTCTGGAAAGAAATGTAAGAAAAATAACTCACAGAAAATCCAGGAAAGTGATTATTTATTTATTTATTTAATTTAGAATTATGTTGTACAACATCTTCATTCTGCTCTGACCCACATGGGCTAAATTTCACATTTACTGGCTTGCAAGAAATTTGCCATAAATTCGTGACATAGTATAATTCAGTTTTACTAGCAAAGGGGATGTTAAACCATCTAATAAGAGATATAGCCACATACTAAATTGTAATAACAAAATGTAAGGGTGCACAACATATCTCATTAAAACATTTCACATATGTTTTTGCAAATATATGATTTATTGCTTATTTCTCAAAGACTCAGAGATTTCTCCTCATGTTTGTGCAACACACCTACACACTATAGCCAATACACTAGTGCAGGGCTGCCCAGGAAGTCGATCGCGATCGACTGGTCGATCCCAGGACTGAAGGAGGTCGATCCCAGCCGGATGGGGCACTTTTAGAGGGGGCGGAGCCATGCCGTGCCAAGCCCCGCCCCCTCCCCGGCTTCAGCGCTACCACAGCTTCTCCAGGCTTGAGGAGGGTAGTGCCAAGCCAGTGGTGGCTAGCTATGCCACCACTGGCTTGGCATTACCCTCCTCAAACCTGGAGAAGCTGTGGTGCGCTAAAGCCAGAGGGGGAGGGGGAGGAGCCATGCTGTGCCAAGCCCCACCCCCTCCCCCGGCTTCAGCACTACCACAGCTTCTTCAGCCTTGAGGAGGGTAGTGCCAAGCCAGTACCGGCTAGCTATGCCACCACAGGCTTGGCACTACCCTCCTCAAGCCTGGAGAAGCTATGGTAGCGCTAAAGCCAGGGGGCGGAGCCAGGCCATGCCAAGCCCCACCCCTCCCCTCCTCTGCCCTGCTTCTCTCTCGGTAGATCTTTCTGACTTGGTTTTATTATAAGTAGCTTGCATGCTGAAAAAGTGTGGGTACCCCTGCACTAGTGTGTCGCAGCAACACACTGTTTGGGAATTTCTGCCCTAAACACACCAGATCCCAACTGATCTTGGGAAATTTTGCAGGGTCGGCCCTAGTTTGTACTGTGATGTAAGATAACCAATGAATATGGGGCCATGGTGGCATAGTGGGTGAAACTGCTAAGCTGCAGAACTTGCTGACCGTAAGGTAAGTGGTTTGAATCCAATGGATGGGGTGAGCTCCTGCTGTTAGGCCCAGCTTCTGTCAGCCTAGCAGTTCAAAAACATGCAAATGTGAGGAGATCAATAGGTACCGCTCCAGTGGGAAGGTAACGGTGCTCCATGCAGTTATGCTAGCCACATGACATAGGCGACATCTATCGACAATGCTGGCTCTTCAGCTTAGAAATGGAGATGAGCAACCCCCAAGCGTCAGATTCAATTAGACTTAATGTCAAGGGGCAGGGCCGTAGCCAGGATTTTGATTCGGGGGGCTGAGTTTGGTTCGGGGCTGAGACTGGGTGGAAGAGGGTCTATCCTAGCAAACCTTTTGAATTGTTATCCCAATAACCCCATTAATGTGGGATATAATGAGCATGGTGATCAGATCATGATATGAATAAGCATAACAGTTTAAATAACGTACCAGTAAGGCCTTTTCGCGGACCACCCTGAGAATTTCGGGGGGGGGGGGCTGAAGCCCCCTTAGCCCCCCCTCCCTGGCTACATGCCTGTCAAGGGGAAACCTTAATCTTTGCTTTAACCAATGAATGCCATATAATGTTGGCTATGTTTTAGAGGATGCATCAGATAAAAACACCTCTGGGTTTTCCTTATTGAAGTTCATGGCGTCACCATAAGTCAACAGGAAACCACACAAGAAACTTGCATTTTTAATAATAATAATAAAATAGTAAAAAAATAGAAAAATAAAAATGTGAGACTTCCATTCCAAGCTCACTTTGATCTTAACTTCTTAACAAATAAAAAATTACTGTCTTTTAGTTATTTTATTTTCTTCTTATTTTGTTCTTCATACTTTTGGAAAAGCTCCCAATGTGTTTCTTTAATTGGGTTACCCGTGTACCTCTTCAAAACAAAAAGTCAATTTGTCCATATCTTTAATTTCCCTAATTTTAATTTTCCAATCTTCTATTTCCGGCGTATCCTCCAATTTCCATCCCCTGGCAAAGACCATTCTTGCTGCTGTTGTCATGTATATAAACAATTTATCTGTATTCTCATCTAGTATTAAATCTGAGTCTATAATTCCCAACAGATAGTACTCCGGCTTTTTCTTAATTTTTATTACTAAAATTTTCTGAATTTCTTTGTATATTTCTGTCCAGTACTTCATGGCTGCCTTGCTATGCCACCACATGTGGAAGAAGCTTCCCTCTTGGTCTTTACATTTCCATTTTTGCCAGTTTCACTGGGGTCATATACCACCTGTGAAACATTTTCAACCAATTCTCCCTTAGGTCCGAGACATACGTGTATTTTAATTTTTTGTTCCACAACTGTTCCCACTCCTTTAAATGTACAGATTTGATCATGCAGTCCTTTACTTCTTCTGTTTCTGTGGTCCTTTCTAAAAGTGTTTTATAGATTTTTGTTATTATCTTTCTGTCTGACGTTAGGATCTTGTCCCAACTGTTTTCTGTTAGATTAAATCCCACTTTCTATATTTTTCCCCTGTCTGTTTTTTTATATATATATTCCAACTTTTCTATCTTCTTGATTGTTCCCCCTCTTTCCTTGTATTATTAAATGTTAAAACAATAAAAATGTGTATGGAAAAAAATAAAATAAATAAACTCCCACAATTCCTAACAGCCAGTAGACTGTTAGGAATTGTGGGAGTTGAAGTCCAAAACACCCAGAGGGTCCAAGTTGGCCCATAATAATAATAATAATAATAATAATAATAATTTATTTTATATGCCTGCATTGAACTCTAATAAAAGTATAGGAACAGTGGGGGGGGGGGGAGAAACTTACATTTTTGAGCAAAATAGCCCACCTATAGACACAGATGTCAGACTTTTTTGTGGATGGAAAGTTACTAAGTTCTGTAGAAACCTCAGAAATGTTGCACATCTAAAGTATATAGGATTTTAAGAATAATATCCCAGCAGACTTCAGGATGTGTAAGAGGCAGGTACATCCACACAAAATTGTTGCCTCTGTGCTATTCCTGTCAACTATTTTTTCTTAAGTGTTGATCAACCCATTTGTTTGGACCTGGAATAAAAACCAAATGCCCTACTAATGGGTAATTTTATTTGTTATTTTCAACACATTTAAAATATAACACAACAGTCTTTTCACAGCTTCTATTCCCAGGTTTATACCTCCCCACCTCTCCCATCACTCACATAGCATTATAAAAACATCTTAAATAAGTCTGAGCTTGTGTTTACGATGCAGCATTGCCTCATTGTTCAGTAGGGCTGGTCCAGGTTTGATACTTAATAGCCCTGAGCAAAGCACTGTCTGGTGGGCTCTGGCAATGGAGGATAACAATAGCATTACACTTCTCCGAGCACCTGATTTAGTTGCCACTTTAAATTCGCCACCGCTGCACAAGGCATTTGGGAAAGATAAATGACAAATTCGGCTACTTACAGCACAGAAGAAAAAAAGATTAAAACTTGGAGTTAGCCATGGACCATCCTGGGCCATGGTAGTGGCCAGAGGCCAGGATCTTACTGGAGCCATATAATCCCTATAGGGTGTAAACGTTTCAGACTGCACTAAGGGGCTGACACCAAAATGGGCTGCCTATACAGCTTTTGTGAAGAATTAAATCATTACTTTTTAAATAAATATATTCATCTAAAATTACAAATAAAACATTTTTCATAAAACCTAGCTTGCATATACTTTGTCAACATATCTCCAAAGCTAGAACTCTATGCTTCTATACTTTTTGAACCTTGTAATGTTTATCTACTCCAGTCAGAGTAGTCATTACCTTCCAACCCCTGAAATAACAAGACAGACAACCATAATTGGATTCAAATTTGGGTAACCTTTATTTAAAGTTACCTATTTAACTTCAACCTAACTGAACTTAAGTGTCAAGGGAATAAGGTGTGGCCAGGCCGAGGTAGCGACTGTGAGCGGTCGACCCCTCGACTACACTGGGAGACTCTCCTGAGTCCCCTATAACACAGAACTGGGAAAAACCCCAAGGAAACGCAGAAAACAACTTCTCTGAAATATTCTACTGTACGCTCAAATTTCTGAGCCAATGATATCCCCCTCACCCTTCAACTGCCATCCAGGTAAGTGTATTTGTGCATTGGCCCAACCAACTTGAGGAGTGCATGAGTGTATATAGATCAATTGGATTTCCCTAAACTATTTACGCTGGCCTATTTATAAAATTGCCATCCCAGTTGGCCCCAAATAACAGTATAGGGTAGGCAGAAAAAAACCCCTAGAACATAGAGGGGGGGGGAATTGCTACCCGCCCCCTAAGGTAACCACTATACTGTCAACTGGGCGGGAGTGGTGGGTCAACGTCTCCAGAAGGAATGAGGCAGGAGGCTGGCCAAGACCAGTTGCCATTCCCCTGGAAAATTCCATGGAGGCAACCAATCGCCTCTGTCTTCGTGGGAGGAGGTAATTACCTTTCCCCACACACTGCGCAGACAGGGAAAGGGCATCAATGCCAAATTACCATGATACTTTGATCACAAGCTATAAACATGCACTGTCTTTTCACTATTTTTATAGTCAAAAATTTTGTTAAATGATATTGTAGTTTGGCTTGATAGGAGGAGGCCCATCGGGGTGACACCATGAGGTATCGCACTGGGTAACACCAATCCTAGTTTTGCTGATATATTGAAGTTGTATGAAGGTACAACTATGTATATTTGGGACTTTTCATAATAAGGCGCAACTACCATCTTTCAGAGATTGCACTGCTATGCAATTACAATTAGGTGCCGAAGACTTTCATGGCCGGAATCACTGGGTTGTTGTAAGTTTTTCAGACTATATGCCTATGTTCTAGAACAGTGTTTCCCAACCACTGTGACGCGGCACAGTAGTGTGCCGTGATGGACCTCTTGCTGTGCCGCGAGAAAAGCTCTCTCCCCCCCTTCCTTCCCCCCCTCCTGCCGAACTCCTGCTGCTTGGGGGAGAAGGAGGAAGGGCCGGGCGGCGGCGAAGATTAAAGAAGGGGCCGGGGCACTGCCTCCTTCGGCCGTTTCCCCAGCCAGCCTCCAATCCGCCATGACTCCCGCCCTTCGCTCGCAGAAGTCGCACGGAGGAGGAGCCCCACCCACTGAAGCCTGCCCACCGCTCATGCTCTTCCTCCTCCACACAGCTTCAGCTTCAGCTGTGGGAGAGCTGAAGCCAGGGAGAGGAGGCGGGGCATGGCATGGCCTGGCTCCACCCCCTCCCCCAGCTTCGGCACTCCCAGCAGCTGCTTGAGCCTTGAGGGGGCAGTGCCAAGCCAGCATTGTGCTGGCTCTGTCACCGCTGGCTTGGCACTGCCCCCTCAAAGCTGGAGCAGCTGCTGGGAGAGTTGAAGCTTGGGGAGAGGGCGTGGCATGGCGTGGCCTGGCTCTGCCCCCTCCCTCGGCTTCGACACTCCCAGCAGCTGCTCCAGCCTTGAGGGGGCAGTGCCAAGCCAGCATTGTGCTGGCTCTGCCACCGCTGTCTTGGCACTGCCCCCTCATGGCTGAAGCAGCTGCTGGGAGAGCTCAAGCTGGGGGGAGAGGGAGCGGGACATGGCGCGGCCTGGCTCCGCCCTCTCCCCCTGGCTTTGGCACTTCCAGCAGCTGCTCCCAGCAGGCCACCATCCCCCAGGCATCCTTTACTGTGTTAAAGTGTCATTTTGTGTCATTTTGGTTGGTGTTGTGCCCCCAGATTTTTTAAAGTGTGCCGAGGCTCAAAAAAGGTTGGGAAACACTGTTCTAGAAGCATTCTCTCCTGACATTTTGCCTGGATCTCACAACCTCTGAGGATGCCTGCCATAGATGCAGGTGAAACGTCAGGAGAGAATGCTTCTATAACATGGCTATAGAGCCCCAAAACCAACAACAACCCAATAACAATTAGATAAGTCTGCTGGACATTGTTCCATCGATCTGACAAATAATCAGATATAGGGATGCACTCTGGCTTCTCTTAAGCCCAAGGCAATAAGGAACAGCTTTACACCGGGGAAGGAGGCTATTCCTTTCCCACTCAGTGCTTAAAACCAGCGCCCAAAATATGGGTACACACTTGAAACTGATCACTGATTTTGTGAAATGATGGTGCTGGGGTCCTTCACCTCTCCGGAATACACTGGTAGTGACTTACACTCCATCAGTGTGACCTAGAATCTCAGCCCAGGCGTCCATGAGCTCAACAGTAGTTTCATTCTTCTAATCATTTTGTTGTGTCAGTATGATGGGAAGTGGGGGTGGGCGTCCCATATTCTTCTGACATCT
Source organism: Anolis apletophallus (assembly GCA_030556195.1). Lineage (NCBI taxonomy): Eukaryota > Metazoa > Chordata > Lepidosauria > Squamata > Anolidae > Anolis > Anolis apletophallus. Next base: position 120,725,421 of record JARBWK010000005.1, on the reverse strand, counting down.
TCCATTGTTTTAATCATTACTCTTGTAACTTTAAATGATGTATTGATTTCTGCCAGAATCATGAGACCATTTAAACAAAGGTTACTGAAGCACAGAAGATTCTTTTTCTCCCCTTCAGAACATAGGTGTTTCTTGGTTTCATGACAGTGATCTTGATCTTGTCTCTAAATGCATGAAATGAAGCATATTGGTTTTTGTTCTAAGGCAAAGCAAACGTTTTTTCCCAGAGATTTTTGTAAATATACACTTTGTAAAGGAAAGCAGCCACCCAGAAAAGGTGCCATGTGTTTAAAGATATTTTCAATAGAATGAGAAGCGGTTACTTTTGAGAAGAATACAAACTGGGAAGCCAATAGGTAGAGAAAGCTAACGGTACTCCATGCCGTCATGCCGGCCACATGACCTTGGAGGTGTCTATGGACAACGCCGGCTCTTTGGCTTAGAAATGGAGATGACCACCAACCCTCAGAGTTGGACACGACTGGACTTAATGTCAGGGGAAAACCTTTACTTTTAAGAGAAAGCTAAGGGTTTTAATTAAATAAGTAATTTTTCTGAACTGTATTTAAACTTCTACCTCTAACCAGCTGTCAGCCAAAGCCAGTTTTGTCTGCAGAAAGCTGAGTCCCATCACAGCTGTAACTGAAGCTGGAAAGGGGGGCTTGGTTTGGGGTATGGCCAAGACCAGGCCTGGATTAACACTTTTTTGCACCCTAGGCCACACTTTGGAATTACGCCCCTTTTAAGCCAACCTCCTGCCACCTCCAAGGCCCCCATTCCTACCGGCTGAAAAGCTCTGCTGTGCTCTGAAGGTCTCCTCGGGAGTCGGGAGGCTTGGGGAGAGCAAAGCAGGTGCAAACTTGCTCCAAAGGCGCGAGAGAGAGAGAGAGCGTGCGCGTGAGAGAGAGAGAGCGTGCGCAAGATAGCATGTGCGTGCACGCGCAAGAGAGCGCGTGTGAGAGAGAGAGTGCGCATGCGTGAGAGAGAGCAAGAGAGAGTGTGTGAGAGAGAGAGCGCACGAGAGAGAGCGTGAGAGAGAGCGCATGCAAGAGAGCGAGAGAGAGAGCGCATGAGAGAGAGCGTGTGTGAGAGCGTGTGAGAGAGCGCATGCAAGAGAGCGAGAGAGAGTGCGCTCGCTCCCGAGAGAGCACGCGAGAGAGAGAGCGAGAGATGGAGGGGACGGAGCCGAGACTTTGCTGGGAGAAGGAGCGAGGAGGGGCATGAGAAAGGGGGAAAGAGGGGCGCAGACCCCCCCCCCGGCTTGCGCCCCTAGGCCATGGCCTCGTTGGCCTTATGAGTAACCCGGGCATGGCCAAGACATAAGTAAACCATAAAGTGAGATTCTGGAAGAAGAGAAGAAGGCAGAAGATACATTGACAGTTCAATAGATATGAAAAGTTGAGATTTTGCCCTATCCCCATCTGTGAAAGGGCACTGGGTAGATTTGTGAATCCAGCGCGTTACAGTTCATAGGCATAATAATGCATCAATGCATAATGTATCAAAAGACAGAGACTTGTTTTTATGAGATTCAGACAGGTTTCGAACTGACATTAACAGGGGGCAGTCAACACACTAAGGCAAATATACTGTCTGTGATGTCATGCTTTTATATGTAAAAATGCTGCTTGATTTACGGAGTGAGTATGAGGTAGGTAGCTGTTTGGAGAAGAGAGAATTGAGAATTAAAGCAGATTCTGACTGGTGGAAATTTAGTGGCGATATGCATTGGGCAGCTGGTGAATGCCAGTCAGAACCTGAGTTTGAGGGAGTCAATTCAGTCCAGAGTTTGAGAAGTTTGCAAAGGAAAATGTGTGCAAAGGCTTTGAGTTTGAATATATACTGTGGGGCTAGAGCAGGGGTGGGCAATTATTTTTTCCAAGGGGCCACACGAGGGCAAAAAAATGTTATGGAGGGCCGCACCTAAAGGTTGAACTACATTCTAATCTACATTTTTTTTAATAAAGGTTTATATTGATTAAAATAACAAAACAGTCATACATCCGACGGTGTATGGAGGGAGGAGAGTAGTAGGGACAGGGGAAGTGGATGGGGGATAGGGTAGGTTTACATCATGGGCAACACACAGATTAAAAACAAACAGTTGACTTCACCCGGAGACATAGTTACATCTTACTTTTGTCCTAAAGAGCCTTGTCACTTGAGCTTCTAATCTTCCCATCTATATCCAAAAACCCAATAAGTTTATCTTTTTCTTCTCTTTTACGTAAGAGATGAATGGGCCCCATGTTTCCGTAAATTGGTTAGTCGACCCCGATCTTAACAAGCAGGTCAGTTTGTCCATTTCTGCTACTTCTAGCAGCTTTTGTATCAACTCTTCCTCATTTGGGGTTTCTGGTCTTTTCCAATGCCTGGCCAGAACAATTCTGGCAGCCGTTGCGATAAAACAAAGTAGTTTCTCCATCTTTTTCCCCTTTATTTTTGGGTCTAAAATGTTCAAAAGAAAAGTTTCTGGTTTTAACTCCACCTTACAATGTAACATTTCCTCCACCAGCTTGTGCGTCATTTCCCAGTATCTCTTAACATTCCCACATGACCACCATTGGTGGAAGAAGGTTCCCCTGTCCTTTTGGCACTTCCAACAAAGGTCGTTTCCATTATTATACATTTTTGCTAACTGCACTGGGGTTGTATACCATCTATATAGGACTTTTAGCTGGTTCTCCTTTAGCGAGTAGGCATAAGTATATTTTAACCCTTGCTTCCAACTCCTTTCCCAGTCCTCTATTCTGATATTATGGCCTATATTATCCTGCCATTTTTGTATATATTCCTTTATTGGCACTTTATCATATTTACTTACTAATATATGTTTATATAGTTTGCTGACTCTCTTCTTTCCCGTCTGGGTCAGTATTTTCCCGCCCCTCGTGGGTGTTTCTTCCCATCCTATCTGATTATCTAGTTTATGTCTTGTTTTTAATTGGTTATATTGTAACCAGTTAATCTTGAAGTCCTTTAGTTCTTCCTGTGTTTTCAAGCGGGGAACATTATTTTCTCTTTTTAATATGTCAATATATAAGGGCCATGTTTCTTTCCCTGTTTTTATTATTTGGAATGCCTCTAGCGGGGAGGCCCATAAGGGGAATTTCTTACAAATATTGTCCTTATATTTGTCCCAGATTTTTAGGAGTGGGGCTTTTATAATATGGTTCTTAAAATTCTTATCTTCTTTCACTTTATTATAAAATAGGTAGCCATGCCATCCGAATTTGTTTTCCCACCCCTCCAAATTTAATAGGTTCCCATCTCTCAGATCTATCCATTCTTTTATATTATCTAGGCAATTGGCATCATAATAGGTTATGAGGTCCGGTAGGCCGAATCCTCCCTTCTCGGGCAATTCTTGTAAATATTTTTGTTTTATTCTAGCCCTTCTCCCCCCCCCCCCCCCATATGAATTTCGTAAGCTCTGCTTGCCATTTTTTTTAAATTGTGTAGTTTTTTAATATAGGCAGCATCTGGAACATAAAATTTAACTTGGGGAAGATTTTCATTTTAATCGTTGCAATTTTGCCTAAAAGAGATAGGTTCATATTTTTCCAATTTCTAAGATCTCCTTTAATTTGTTCCCATGTTTTTTCATAATTATTTTTTGTGAGTTGGCAGTTTTTTGGGGTTAGTGTTATTCCTAGATATTTTACATGTTTTACTATTGGTATTTTAATTTTTTTTTCTATTTCCTGGGCTTCTTTTTTTCCTATGTTTTTTACCATAATTTGCGATTTACTTTTATTTAGTTTGAATCCTGATATTTTACCAAATGATTCTATTTTATTAATCCACTTTCCCATGTTCTCTGTCGGGTTATCTATCAAACAGACTAGATCGTCTGTGAAGGCGTATATCTTATAGTTTTTATTTCTCACCTTCAGGCCTTTTAGCTCTTTATCCTCTAATATATCTTTCATAAGGATTTCCAGAACAAAATTAAAAATCAGTGGGGACAGGGGGCACCCCTGCCTTGTACCCCTATGTATTTTTATCTGTCTAGATTTCTGACCATTAATTACTATTTGTGCCGTCTGATTTTTGTAGATTGCTTTTATCGCCGAAATAAAATTTAGGCCCATGTCCATTTCAGTCATTAATCTCTCTATTAATCCCCAACTAACTCGGTCAAAAGCCTTCTCCGCGTCTAAAAACGCGAGGAGGGCTTTTGAACCTATATTTTTATCCAGGTATTCTATTACGTTTATTATGTTTCTAATATTTTTCTTCATCATTCTATTGGGGAGGAAGCCAGTCTGATTTTCATTGACCCACTTATTCAAGAAGATTTTAAATCTTGATGCCAGGATATTTGAAAATATTTTGTAGTCCAGGTTGAGGAGGGAAATAGGCCTGTAATTTTGCACTATTTCCGGGTCTTTCCCTTCCTTATGGATTACCACTATTTCCGAGGTTCCCCATGTCCCTGGCATGCTACCTTGTTGTAATGTTTCATTCATTACTTTTTTGAGGTGTGGAATCAGTTCATCTTTTAATATCTTATAGTATGCGTCTGTAAGACCATCTGGTCCCGGCGCTTTCCCCGACTTAAGACTCTGTATTGCAGTATCAATTTCTTGTTCTGTAATTTCTGCATTCAGGTTTTTCCTTTCCTCTTCCGATATTCGTGTTAATTTTTGTCTATTCAGGTATCCCTGTATGTCTGTTTTACTTATCCCATCATCCTGGTATAGTTCTTGATAGTATGTGACGAATTCATTCATTATTTCCTCATCCTTTATACATGATTTCCCTTCTCTTGTAATTTTTGTTATTATGTTTCTTTGGTTTTTTTTTTCAACTGATATGAAAGTCATTTGCCTACTTTATTCGCCTGTTCAAAATTTTTTTGCTTCATAAATTTTAATTTCTTTTCGATCTCGTCCATGGTTATCATATTTATCTGGGATTTAGTATATTTTATTTTGTCCTCTGTCTCCTTATTTTGGGGATTATTCTTCAATTTCTTTTCTAGTCTATATAGTTCCATCTGAAGTTTATCCATTTCCTTCCTTTTTTGCTTCTTAATATAACTAAGTTGGGCAATAAAATTCCCTCTCATTACTGCCTTGCTCACTTCCCACGTTATTCTAGCATCAGTTTCTCCTTGGCCATTTATCGCAAAGTATTCTTTCAGCAAATCTTTTTTTTTTTGGATATCTAAATCTTTTTTTAACAATATTTCATTTAATCTCCACTTGTATTGTCTCTCCCCCCATTTTAGAATTAATTCTGTGGGAGCGTGATCAGAGAACACTCGCGTATGTATTTTGGTTTTTATGGCCCTCCTCATTAACGTCTTTGAAATTAGAATAAAGTCTATTCTCGACCAGGACTTCCTCCTTCCTGAGAAGAAGGTGTAGTCCTGGTTTTTCTCATTTTGTATCCTCCACACATCCTCCAATGAGTTCATACTCATCATCGTGAAGAAAGCTTTTGGCAATTTACTTTTTTCTTCTTTACTTTTACCTTTACCATACTTTTTGTCATTCGCGGGGCTAATTACCCCATTAAAGTCCCCCATAACTATACAGTCCTCGCACTCTGCGGACAGTATTTTTTCATTCAAACTCTCAAAAAAATTCACTTTTGGCCCGTTTGGTGCATATACACAAATTATAAGTATCTTTCTTCCCTTAACTTTCCCCATTACAGCAACCACTCTCCCCTCCCCATCCTTATAGAATAGTTCTGGTTCTAAATTGGGGTTAATATACAGTGCTACACCCTTTTTCTTCTTTTCTATCGAGGAAGTGAATAGAATTCCCAACTTCTTCCTTTCCAATAGGTCTTTTCTAGAGTCTTTAATATGGGTTTCCTGTAGGGCATATACCCAAGCCTTTTGTTTTTGTAGGTGGTGGAATATTTTAGATCTTTTTTTCGGTATGTTCATACCGTTTGTGTTAAGAGAGTAGCACTTTACCTCCATAATTTAGTAATCCCTTTCTTCTTCTAGGACTTGTCCTTCCTCGTCTGATCCATCATCCCGTTCTTCCTCTTGTCCTGGGTCTTGGTCGAAAGTTTCCTCCTCTTCCCGTTCTGTCTCTTCATACTCCCCTCCTCTATCTTTGATTTCTTTGTTATTATTGTGTCTCTCATTATTTGTTATATCTCTAGGGGAAGGGGTACGTCCAATAGGTTTGCTCTCTCCTTGGCCTTTGTTCCTCCCAGTTTTTCTGTTTGTGGGGTCCAAAACGTGTTCCCATTTCTTGTAGAACTCTTCGGCTGCTTCCACCGAGTCGATCCAATATTTCACTGATCTAAATGAGAATTGTAATCCATCTATCTTGTCCCATTTAAATCTTACGTCATTGTCTTTTAGAGCATCCGTCAAGAAATAATACTTTTTCCTATTATCCAAAACGGCTCCGGGGATTTCCCTCATGATTTTAATTCCTTTCCCATTTACTGTATACGAAGCTGTGAAGTGTTTCTTAATCACTTCCTCTTTTGTTTTTATTGAATTATACTGCATTATTATATCCCTTTCTGTTTTATTTCTTCTTGAGAAGGCTGTAGACACACGATATGCTTTATCTATTTTTTCCTCGGTAGCCTGTTGTTCTTTCTGTAATAGACTTGCCGTCATTTCACTCATTAGCTTCATGGTGTCCTCAAATTTCTCATTCTCCCTCTCCGGGAATCCTCGCACCCTCAGTTGAAAGTCCCTTTGGAATATTTCCAGGTGAAGATTTTTCCTTTGTATATCTTTTTGCACTTCTTTCAACTCCCTTATCTTTTTCTGGTCTACCTGCACCTTCATTCTAGTATCTTCCTCCCTTTTTTGTATTAAGTCCACTTTCTCGTATAACGTGGCCATCTCCTTTCTTAGGTATGTCACCTCCTTCTTCATCTCCTTTCTTGACTCTTGGATACTCTCTTTGATTTGTTTTCTTTCCTCCGCACCTCTCCCAATCATCTCGTTCAACTTCTTCATTTTGGAAATAATTACCTTTTTCATATCAAAAATTATTCCCTTTAAGTAGTCTCTCATCTGGCCATCCTCCTGAAATGACTCTCTTCTTTGCATCATGCCTTTATTCTCTTTTTCTCCTTTCTTTCTTGTAGTCATCATATCCCTCCTTCCTTCCCTTTTCCCACCACTTTGTATTTTCTCAGTCCCTTTTTTTTAAAGAGAGTTTCCTTTGGTCTGTCCTGACCTGCTTTCTATGTTTCTTATCCAGCCGATTTGGTTCCTTAGCCTTAGTCTCTCCGTACTTCAGTCCTCCTGGCACCAGGCTCTGCTATTACAAGGAGCACCTCTTGTTTCCCTCTTGTTTCCCTCTTGCTTCCTCTCTTCACCGGAGGTTGCTCCTCCTCCTCCTCTTCCTCCCACTCTCCTTCCGCTCTCCTCCCGAGTAGGTTTGTATCTTTTATCTTACTCTTGGGGTTTCTTAGGTATTTTACTTCCACGAGGGTTGCTCCATTTATCTCTATTTATCTTGTTTTCTTGTTTAAGGGTTTAAGGGTTGAAAACTTGAGTCTCTTTCCGTCCACCCTTCGTCCACGGCTCTATAGGGCTCCGTATGGCACCTCTGACGCCGTTCCGGCGTATTTGAACTATGTCTCCGGCCCTTGGGCTTCTCCTTGTACTAATTCAATTATTTATTCCATAATTGTAGCTTTTCCCAGCCCTCTACGGTCTTTTTAAGAATCTGGGTGGAGGGGTGCCGTGGCGTCTCTCCTCGTGGATGCGAGCGCCATGGCCGTCCGCCTGCCCTAGGTCCCCGGTTGGTGTGGATGGGGGCTTCCCAGCCTCGTCTTGACGCTGGTGGACCCCCCCTCTTCTTTCCACCTACCGGGACTTGGGCCCCCTTCCTTCCTCCAAAGGGGGTCCCCCCGGCTTTTTGCGGTCAGCCCAAGCTCTCTTTCGGGAGCTCACCTATTTGGCGTCCACCACCTCCGCTCCCAGACCGGAAGTCATCTACATTATTTATTTATTTACTATATTTACTATATATTACACATCATTAATATTAACATATTAATATATCAAGAAATATTCATATATTATTAGTATTAATATCTTAATTATATTATAGTATATATATATATAGACATTATAATATAATGAAAGTATAATATAACATTATATTATATTATTTATTATATTATTATATTATTATAATAACATTATTATAAAATAATAATAAAAACCCCTAAAATAAAATAAAATGAAATTCAAGAAGACAAGGTACGAACCACGATGGAGGCTCACATCCCAAGATGGAATGGCCCAATGGACAAAGTCCAGAGGATGACAAAGCGGACCCAGCCGCTGCAGCAGCAGAGCAGAGCAGCAGACGATCGGAGGCTGCAGGCCTCTGCCCGCTCTCCCCCCCCCACCGTTCTGTCAAGTCTTCTGGGTCGCCAGGGTGATCAGCCGCTGCAGGTCACCGACTGCTCCCGCTGCAGGACTTGATCACCTCCCGGGATGGCAGGCACTCCAAAGCCGCCACTCCTCTGATTGTTCTTCGGAGCGGCGGCTGTCTGCTGACAAAGGCCCCACAGCCCGTGATGGGATGGCGGCAGCGGCAGCCCTTCCTCTTGCAGAAATGGCCCGGCCCCCAACACCCTTCTCCCCGGGCCGGTCAGAATCGGCCGGTGTGCCATATCTGGCCCGCAGGCCGTAAGATGCCTAGGTCTGGGCTAGAGTGAGCCAGAGCAGTTGAGTGAAGTGTTTGGTAAGGCTCTGATTTTGCTTGAGAGGAGAGTGTTTCATGTGTTATATATGAATAAGATGCAGTTTTATGTCAAACTTCTGTAAAGAAAGTTTTGCTTTTTGTACACTTTTGTACATTCCAGAATCGCAGATTTGGCATCCCCTGTGGATGCCAAATCTGTGGGTGCTCATGGATCATTATATGAAATGGCATAGTGAAATGGTGACCCTTATATAAAAATAAGTTTTTGGAACTTATTTTGGAATATCTTCAAGCCATGAATGGTTGAATTTATGGATGCAGAATCTCTCAATATAGTGTACATTTTCTTCCCTACTAGAGCACCACGTATCAGCAGATGTATTCACATATATGCCATATCCATATCTGAGCCTTGTTGACTTTGCTAGTCCTGTTAATATTTCTGGCAATAGTTAACTTATATACCTCCAAGGAATGTGGTCAGCTCTGGTAATCTGATGCTTCTGTTTGATGCTTCACTTCATGTTTATATAATTTATTTGATAGATTATATTGTACCTTAATTTTAGATATTATGTTATAATTTGTTCTTATATGCTAGGATATTATTTTACCTAATATGTATATGTATTGGTTGTTGTATTCAGGTATTGATTGGAATCCGCCCTGAGTCCCTTCACGGAGATAGGGCAAAATATAAATAAATAAATAAATTATATGGGAGGCCCCGGTGGTGCAGGGTTAAACAAATGAGCTGCTAAACTTGTTGATCCACAGGTTGCAGGTTTGAATCCGGGGAGCAGTGCAAGCTTCCACTATCAGCTCCAGCTTCTGACAACCTAGCAGTTTGAAAACATGCAAATGTGAGTAGATCAATAGGTACCGCTCCAGCGGGAAGGTAATGGCCCTCCATGCAGTCATCCTGGCCACATGACCTTGGAGGTGACTATGGACAATGCCGGCTCTTCGGCTTAGAAATGGAGATGAGTACCAACCCCCAGGACTTAATGTCAGGGGAAAACCTTTACCTTTACTATTTATATGGGAATGGTCTCTCTCTCTCTCTCTCTCTCTCTCTCTCTGTGTGTGTGCCATGTTTATATATGGAAGCACATATGGGGGCTGCATACAAATTGTGGAGTGACCCCGCCCACTCTGGGTCATGACTCTACCCACTTTAGGTCAGTCAATTTCAGTCTGAAAAGTTTAGGGTTAGACAGTTATTTGAATTTGTCACCCTGAAGCCATCAAATCTTTCTTAGAACCTCACAGATAATACTACATCAATGATATAAGCTCTTATAAATAATTAATTGTTAATAATAAAACATTAATATGTGTAATCCATTCCAAGCCGATTTGCTGTGCTGTAAGCTGCTGTCCCCAATGAGTTGAGCTGTTGTTCATTTCTGTACTCAATTCCCACCAAGCTCATCCACCTTGCTCCACATGCATTCAGATAGATCTACTTGCTAATCATTTCTCCTGGGTTTCATCCAACACTTGATCTTTTTCTCCTTCTCTTGAACATTCTCAAAAGTTCCATTCCACAGATCTGGAAGACCTTCGCTGTGTGCCATCATGTGTGAGTCCCCTAACATGCTAACTGAAAAGGTTAAAATAGCATTAATATTCTGCCCTGAACTTTGAAGCCATTCAGATGAACGCTGCCTTTTGCATGGTTAATGCGGGCAATTGGGCTTGAATGCTGACGACATTTCCCAGAGAATGGAACAAATTTAGAGACAGAGTGGCATGAGACTAAAAAGAGACAGCATGACTGTTACAGTGTTTTAGACTTGCAGATACAGGACATTTTCACAATGCAGAAGTGTTCATTTGATTATGTTCAATTGCAAAGATATATCCAGCCCTCAAATGATATATTTGCCTGGTGATTTCTAGGAATGTCACATTTCTATCTTTCCTTCAATGAGTTCAAGGGTATGTATATGTATATTGTTGTAAATCGGACGCCAATTAGAGCCAAGCCCAGATGTAAAAGGGGGTAACAAAAGGTTTATTTAACAAGGAATGGGAATGGAACTAACAAAAACCTAGCCAAACTGGCAAAACCCCACAAAAACCCAGGGAAAGCCCAAAAAACCACTGCAGGAGAAGCCAAAACAAACTCAGGACGTCCTCTGTGACGTCCTTCATGGGGTGATCCAAAAAGCGTCATCTGTAACCGGTCCAAAGTCAAGGGCAGGAGAATGATGGAGGAAAACAAGGAGACAGTCCAAGGTCCAACAGGAGCTAAATGTATAGGGATAACACACATCGTAATCCCCATAAATCACATTGTCAATCTCCCTCCTTTGTAATACAATGCCAGTCTTGCAGCTTGAAACTCACAGAAGATCCAGCGGAGTCAAACCCTGCCACTAGGAACACATGTCTGTAGCTGGATAAAAAGCAGAACATTGAAACCCAACCCCCCCCCCCACACACACACACACACCTTTCCCAAACAGCAGCCACAGTAGCAGCAGCATTCCAATCCCAAAAGGTGGCAGAGTAAACACTGTGACAACAAAGCGGGGTGGTTGCAGAACAACGTGTTCAAAAAGAGGATACACACGTAATTCAATAATGCAGAAATGTTTATGAGCACGAAAATAATGTTCACAAGCCGCACCGGGCTGAAATATATGTATATATATAGTCACCAAATAAACAATATGCACAAATGTGCTAGTAGCAATGAAGTGTCCTAGAGGGTAAATACCCCAGGGTTAGTCCATGTCCAAATTATATATTTCCAAATGGAACACCACAGACGGAGGTAAGCCAGCTGAGTGGAGAAGTGGAAATCCAAAGTAAAACACCCAAAACGGTGTATTTGTAATCACGGAGTAGGCTGATGTGCAGGGCCGACGAGGAAACTGTTGTAAGGATCCAACACTCGTTTCAACCTAATACCGGTCTTTCTCAAGGCCAAAATAATTCCATCAAGGGGTAGTAGTGGTCATGGCTGGACTTGCCTGTGGCAGAAACATATACGTACATCTCAGTATACATTACAGTAATCATAGCAGTGTATACAGTAGTGATGGACACAAAGTATCCAATATGCAACCAATAGGTATCCAATCAAATTAACAAAAGGTTAAACATCATAGAAAACGTGGAATAAAGCATACAGTAGCTACAATGCTAATTCTAAAGTAGAACGTGATAACAACAGTCATAAACAAATAAGGCGGGTGGGAGGACGCTCACCAAGCAAGAGGAAATCACTCCAAGGCTGAGTCCAGGGCGTGTAGCAAACAGCACAAAGTGAAAGAAGTTTAAGTAAGGCGGAGGGGAAGAGCGCAACAGGTGTAAGGGCTAATTAGCGTAACAGATCGTGAAAACGGACTTTCCCGTTTAACCCGGAGGGAAATTCGCAATTTAGATAGAGAATCCAGCGGGTTTCACGGCGGTGCAGATGGTAATCAATATCAGCATGTGGTGGAACTTTAACCTTTTCGATCCCGAAAAAGCGAAGGCTGTTGGGGCCATGCTGTGCGGTCTTAAAATGACAGTAAAGAGGAGAATCTTTGGATAAATTCCGGATCCTAGAACGATGCTCCGAAACTCGGGTGCCCATCATCCGCCGAGTCATGCCCACGTAAACTAAGCCTCATGGGCACTGGAGTCCATAGACCCAGGATTCAGATTTGCATGTGAAAAAGTCTCTAAAGGCGAAGTTTCGCCCCGTACCGAATGTAAATCTCTTTCCGGGAAAAACGAAATCGCATTGTGCGCAATTACCACACCGTGGGTCTTAGGGGTGAAATTGCTTTTGAGATGAGGGACTCGAATGTCCGAATGTACCACGAGATCTCGTATATTTTGGGTGTGCTTGTGTGCGATTATGTTTGGTTTGGATAATCCTGGAATATCCTTAAGCATGGGCCAATATCTGCACACGACCTTCCTGAGGCGTGAGGAGTTAGTGGTCAGCGTTAAAGGCCAAACAAGGCGGTCCTTGATGGTTTTATGTGGGGCATCACTAAGCAGCTGGGACCTCGGAACCCATTGGGCACGGGCAGATGCAGATTGAAGAACATGGTCAGGGTAGCCTCGTACCCTTAATCTGTTGAGAAGAGAACAAGCCTCAGTAGTGTAGTCAAGCGGGCTGGATGAATTGCGTTTCAATCGGAGTAATTGAGAGAACGGAAGGTTCCTTTTCAGAGGATGACTGTAGAAGCTGTTGAAGTGGTACATTTGGACATTCGAGTCCCTAACCTCAAAAGCAATTTCACCCCTAAGACCCACCGGTGTGGTAATTGCGCACAATGCGATTTCGTTTTTCCCGGAAAGAGATTTACATTCAGTACGGGTCGAAACTTCGCCTTTAGAGACTTTTTCACATGCAAATCTGAATCCTGTGTCTATGGACTCCAGTGCCCATGTGGCTTAGTTTACATGGGCATGACTCCGCGGATGATGGGCACCCGAGTTTCGGAGCATCGTTCTAGGATCCGGAATTTATCCGAAGATTCTCCTCTTTACTGTCATTTTAAGACCCCACAGCATGGCCCCAACAGCCTTCACTTTTTCGGGATCGAAAAGGTTAAAGTTCCACCACATGCTGATATTGATTACCATCTGCACCGCCGTGAAACCCGCTGGATTCTCTATCTAAATTGTGAATTTCCCTCCGGGTTAAACGAGAAAGTCCGTTTTCACGATCTGTTACGCTAATTAGCCCTTACACCTGTTGCGCCTTCCCTCCGCCTTACTTAAACTTCTTTCACTTTGTGCTGTTTGCTACACGCCCTGGACTCAGCCTTGGAGTGATTTCCTCGTGCTTGGTGAGCGTCCTCCCACCCGCCTTATTTGTTTATGACTGTTGTTGTTATCACGCTCTACTTTAAAATTAGCATTGTAGCTACCGTATGCTTTATTCCACGTTTTCTATGATGTTTAACCTTTTGTTAATTTGATTGGATACCTATTGGTTGCATATTGGATACTTTGTGTCCATCACTACTGTATACACTGCTATGATTACTGTAATGTATACTTAGATGTACCTATATGTTTCTGCCACAGGCAAGTCCAGCCATGACCACTACTACCCCTTGATGGAATTAGTTTGGCCTTGAGAAAGACCGGTATTAGGTCGAAACGAGTGTTGGATTCTTACAACGGTTTCCTCGTCGGCCCTGCATATCAGCCTACTCCGTGGATTACAAATACACCCGTTTTGGGTGTTTTACTTTGGATTTCCACTTCTCCACTCAGCTGGCTTACCTCCGTCTGTGGTGTTCCATTTGGAAATATATAATTTGGACATGGACTAACCCTGGGGTATTTACCCTCTAGGACACTTCATTGCTACTAGCACATTTGTGCATATTGTTTATTTGGTGACTATATATATACATATATTTCAGCCCGGTGCGGCTTGTGAACATTATTTTCGTGCTCATAAACATTTCTGCATTATTGAATTACGTGTGTATCCTCTTTTTGAACACGTTCTTCTGCAACCACCCCACTTTGTTGTCACTTTGTTCTCGAGTGCTACTCACTCGTGGGGCCCACCATGACGGATTTTGTGAATGCTTACAGTGAGCAAGATATTTCTAACTTACTACAAGACTGGCCCCCCGTTGTTCACTTAGGGGCCGACGCCACCAAGCAGAGGCTCCTGCTCCACCCTCCTTCCAGGACCTCCTCAAAAAGAATTGCGACACGTCAGGGTGAAACTCAATGCCGGAGCCCTTGCTGATTACGTCCGGAACAAGATTATTCCCCGGGGATTGTGGGTACACCTGCCGCCTGGCACCTATGCCGATGATACTGAATTTTCTAAGACGTGGTACCGTATCCTCGATAAATGTGCCACTGATCTGATGATTCTTCTTATAGAACGTTCTTCTAAAGAGCTACAGGATCTGACCACGGAGATACAGTCCATCAAACAGGATTTAGGCGATGCCCTCACCGCACCTAACTTAACGGAGGTACAAGAACAGTGCGCTAAGCTACAGGCCGAGCTGAAGGCATACAAAGCCAACAAGTTCAAGAGGGACCTGGACGACTACGCCAAAGGCAAGGTATACAACCGCCCACGGAATCCTATGGGACGCCGGGCTGTACATTTGTCACGCGAGTCAGTCTATTCTGGATCATCTGGCGATGAACTCTCCTCTGATAATCGTGATGCACCTCCACAGAGAGCCACTACTCCCAGATCACAGGAGGATCCTGCCCCGCAGCAAGTATATAATTTCCGTGAACGCAAACCGAATGAATCACGCCCACAACGCCATTTTCCCAGGGGCAGAGGGGCACAGCCCAAGACCTAGTGGTCAACCTGTCGGATCACCATTTGACTGCCACGGAACTCCGACTACTAGGCATGGGCCCGTCCTATGTGTTCACCCCAGAACATTGATGTTCGCAGGGACCTGGCATCCTTGTTTAGAGTCATTCGGCTCAAAAGAATTTTTTTCTTCTTCTGCTATTGAGTCTTCTGATACTGTGACCATCCCACCTAAACTTAGAAACAAGAGCACCTTCACCCCTCCCCAAGTCTCTAACAACATTCGTATGTTTGAGGACATTGTGTCACAGGAGGCCCTGACCATTCTTAAGGATCCGCTACCTACACACAGCCGTAACCTTTCTAAATCTGACATTGAAGTACTGTGGACCTTAGGTAATAATCCGGATTTAACCATAAAACCCACGGATAAAGGAGGAGGGCTTGTGGTGTTGAACACCAGGGATTACCTTAGTGAGGCCTACCGGCAACTCCGAGACACCAGATACTATAAACCTCTTAGTAAAGACCCTACTTCTTATCGTTCGATAGTACACAACACCATCCATCATGGCGAGATGATGGGCTACATCACCAGGCAGCAGTCCCAGTTTCTCATTAATCTCCTTCCTCGAATCCCGGTTCTGTATTTGTTACCAAAGACCCATAAGAATACTTTCCCTGTTCCCGGTCGCCCCATTGTATCCTGCAGTGGTGGTCTTTTACAACCCCTTGCTTTGTACCTCGATTCCCTACTTAAACCTAAAGTGCAGTCCAAACCGGCCTACATACGGGATTCCAGGGATTTGATATGCAAAATGGAAAATCGACACGTGGAAACGGGGGACCTCCTTGTGGTATGTGACGTGGGAGCCCTTTATACAAATGTCCCACTTGAGGACGCCAGGCTCACATTATTGGATACTTTTGATCAGCTTCAACCCACGTCCCAAAATATACCACCGACATCTTTCCTCATGGACCTTATGGATTGCTGTCTGGATTATAATTACTTTATGTTTAATCATGAATTCTTCCTGCAGATTTGGGGCATGGCAATGGGTAGCCCCATCGGGCCCACGATCGCCAACCTTTATATGGACTCTTTAGAACAAATCCAGATTTTTGGCCCTACGCCCCACCCACTCGCGGCCTGTATAAAATTCTATGGTCGAAACATTGATGATGTAATATTACTCGTGAGTAAGGACACCCCTATGGATCGCTTTCAATCTTGGATGAACTCATGGGCGGAATCCATACATTTTTCTTTCTCTGTCAGTGATGTTTCTGTCAATTTTTTGGATCTTAATATCTATATCCATGATAACAAATTACAGATGAGATGTTTTCACAAACCCACTGACAAGAATGCTCTTCTGCACTTCAACAGCTTCCACAGTCATCCTCTGAAAAGGAACCTTCCGTTCTCCCAATTACTCCGATTGAAACGCAATTCATCCAGCCCGCTTGACTACACTACTGAGGCTTGTTCTCTTCTCAACAGATTAAGGGTACGAGGCTACCCTGACCACGTTCTTCAATCTGCATCTGCCCGTGCCCAACGGGTTCCAAGGTCCCAGCTGCTTAGTGATGCCCCACATAAAACCATCAAGGACCGCCTTGTTTGGCCTTTAACGCTGACCACTAACTCCTCATGCCTCAGGAAGGTCGTGTGCAGATATTGGCCCATGCTTAAGGATATTCCAGGATTATCCAAACCACCCATATTCGCACACAAGCGCACCCAAAATATACGAGATCTCGTGGTACATTCGGACATTCGAGTCCCTCATCTCAAAAGCAATTTCACCCCTAAGACCCACCGGTGTGGTAATTGTGCACAATGCGATTTCGTTTTTCCCGGGAAAGATATTTACATTCCGGGTACGGGTCGAAACTTCGCCTTTAGAGACTTTTTCACATGCAAATCTGAATCCTGTGTCTGACTCCAGTGCCCATGTGGCTTAGTTTACGTGGGCATGACTCGGCGGATGATGGGCACCCGAGTTTCGGAGCATCGTTCTAGGATCCGGAATTTATCCAAAGATTCTCCTCTTTACTGTCATTTTAAGACCGCACAGCATGGCCCCAACAGTCTTCGCTTTTTCGGGATCGAAAAGGTTAAAGTTCCACCATGTGCTGATATTGATTACCATCTGCACCGCCGTGAAACCCGCTGGATTCTCTATCTAAATTGCGAATTTCCCTCCGGGTTAAACGAGAAAGTCCGTATTCACGATCTGTTACGCTAATTAGCCCTTACACCTGTTGCGCTCTTCCCCTCCGCCTTACTTAAACTTCTTTCACTTTGTGCTGTTTGCTACACGCCCTGGACTCAGCCTTGGACTGATTTTCTTTTGCTTGGTGAGCGTCCTCCCACCCGCCTTATTTGTTTATGACTGTTGTTGTTATCACGCTCTACTTTAGAATTAGCATTGTAGCTACCGTATGCTTTATTCCACGTTTTCTATGATGTTTAACCTTTTGTTAATTTGATTACCTATTGGTTGCATATTGGATACTTTGTGTCCATCACTACTGTATACACTGCTATGATTACTGTAATGTATACTGAGATGTACGTATATGTTTCTGCCACAGGCAAGTCCAGCCATGACCACTACTACCCCTTGATGGAATTATTCTGGCCTTGAGAAAGACCGGTATTAGGTCGAAACGAGTGTTGGATCCTTACAACGGTTTCCTCGTCGGCCCTGCACATCAGCCTACTCCGTGGATTACAAATACACCCGTTTTGGGCGTTTTACTTTGGATTTCCACTTCTCCACTCAGCTGGCTTACCTCCGTCTGTGGTGTTCCATTTGGAAATATATAATTTGGACATGGATTAACCCTGGGGTATTTACCCTCTAGGACACTTCATTGCTACTAGCACATTTGTGCATATTGTTTATTTGGTGACTATATATATACACATATATTTCAGCCCGGTGCGGCTTGTGAACATTATTTTCGTGCTCATAAACATTTCTGCATTATTGAATTACGTGTGTATCCTCTTTTTGAACACGGCAGAGTAAACACTAACTCATGAGTAGTCAGGAACACGATACCAGATAACAGGATGCCAAGGTAACAGGATGTCAAGATAAAAAGATATCAAGGTAACAGGATACCAGACACAACTCCTTGCCCACTGCAAGGAGTCATTTCCCAAGCCCACAATTTATAACCCTAAAGATCAGACTCGTCTGAGTCACACCCTTCCAGCTCAGGCGAAGCAGCTGCATTCCTCTCTGCAGCTGACACCCTTTGAGCGTCTCTCCAAGTTTTCCTAGCTTTTCTCAAAACTTAGTGTTTCCCAGTCATTCCTAGAAGTTTCAGAGGGCTAGTCTTTGTCACTGTCAAAGCCCATAAACATGTCACTATTAGAGTCAGCATTACATAAATCCTGAACTTCTTTTAGCAAAGTCCAATCTAGCTTGGTATCACTCTCTTCTGACTCAAGTTCCACATCTCCATGAAAACCCTCAAAGGACTCTGATGTAAGTATCTGCAGAATTCTTTTCCTCTGCTCTAACTCATCAATGCTGGAATTGCTGGCATTCCTCTTTCTACTTACTCCAGTGTCTGCAGTATCATCAGCCTCTCACAATTGCATGCTACTCCCAGCTGGTGATAACTCAGCGTCTTCTACAGCTCTGCTATCAGGTAACGCTGAGGGCTGAATTACAACATATATGACTCTTCTCCTCCTCTTCCTCCTTTTCCTTTTCCTTTATCACAGCAGCCCTGTGAGGGAGATCAGGGTGAGAGTGAATGACTGAGCTGAGGTACTGAATAAATTGCATGCATTACTGGGGACTTGAACATGTGTCTCCCAAGTCCTTGTCCAACACTATATTGCACTGACTCCAAGCTAGATGGTAATTCAGGGGATATTTACCATCCTATGTTTTACTTTTGTGAACTGGAATACTATGAGTACAAGAGATGGCCATCCAAATGCAAATGAACTGGATTTTTCAGCAAAGTGGCTGTGTTAGTCTCCTGCATAAAAACAAATCAGAAACGAGACTTCCGGTCTGGGAGTACGAGGTGGTGGATGCCGTGAGGCATAGCTCCGTTGAGCTACAAGCTTTGCACTAAGTTTGGGGGGGGGGAATCGGCAACCCCGGCTGATCCTCGAAGTAAGGAGGTCAGCCCTAGTCTGGGGGTGTGAGTGGCGAAGAGGGTGGCTTTGTGTGCCCCGCCAGGGCATATATCCACCGGACGCCAACTCACCCCCCAGTATCTGGAATCAGCAGGAGCTTGAGGTACTCGCATCCTACGGGAGAGAGGCCACAGCACCACCTCTCCCCAGACTCCCTTAGAGAAAGAAGGTAAAGAAGACCTGGAAGACTTCGAAGGTAAATAAGCAACCAATTCTCTAAAGGGATCTCTTACAAGTCTTTCAAAGAAAAGAAAAAAAGAAGTTAAACAAGCTTTATTGCTATTTGAGGGGACGCAAGAAAAGTGGCTGTTGCCCTTTAAATTTAAACAAAGCCGATACACAGGAGGGACACGGCAACCAAAACAAGCGTGAACTCAATACAGCTGATTGCAATCCTGTCCAATTAATGCGCCGGCTGGGGAAACGTAGAAGCGACGAGGAACAGGGAGAGGCGAGAAGAAGAAAGTGAGAGATTTGGGGAAGGACTGGCAGAGGAAAGGGTGACGCGGTGAAGAAGCAGTGCGGCGCAGCGCGGCGCGGAGAACCTGGCAGAGGAGACGCGAGGAAATTACCCTTTACCACTCCAGTAGGACAACAGCCAACGTCAGGACGTCAAGACGTCGACTGGACGCTCCAATCAGCAGGCCACACTAAAGGTACCCCAAGAACATAGAGATAGGAGGAGGACAGAGAACCGTGGAAGCGCGAGGTGGAGGGTACAGCTTCGGGAAAAGAGGCAGCGGCTCCTCAGGGAGAAAATTACTCAAAGGAAAGAGGTTTCCAAGGTGCCAGACAGCTATTGCTATTGGACTGCGACCAAACATCTGGGAAAAGGAAATCTCACGCCAACTTACCCAACTTGTCCTCTTTTTAATTAAAACGAAAGTCTAAAGACCAAAGAAGGATAGGAAACAAGAAGAGACAAGAAGGAGAAGGACTAAGATTAGGAATTACTCTAACAAAATCTTAACCTATATACCTATACATGATGGGAACTAGAAGTAAACCTGACAAGGATTTGAGAAATAATAACAATGGAAGAAGAGAATCAATTGCAGATGAACCCCAGATCAAAGACCAACTGAAAGACATAATATATGAAATGAGAAGGCTAAGTGAAATAGTAGAGAAAGGGGCAGATGAGAGGAAACAAATACGAGACGGATTGAGTGATCTGAAGAAAGATATGAAAGATATGAAAAAGGATGTGATTACAGTGAGGAAAGAAGTCATTGCCCTCTACGATAAGATGGAATAGTGAACAAAAATCTGGACAAGAACTAAAGTAACCCAAAAAATAGAACGGCATCAAGTAGACTACCTAAAGCTTTTTTTGAATGTGTACAAAACTTTGATTTGAAGGATGTATGGCGCTCCCAACATGAAAAGGCTAAAGATTTCACATTTTTCTCCGGACGGAGAAAGACGTGGACCAGAATTGATATGATTTGGGTGTCAAGGAATATTCTGAACAATAGCTCCAAAGCGAGAATTCATGCCAGACAAGTATCAGACCATGCTTTAGTGGAGACTACTATAAAATTCGGACAAAGACAATTATTTTGGAAGCTAGATGACTGGCTCCTAAAGTCGGACTCCCAAATCCAAAAGAATAAAAAAAATACTAAAAGAATATTTAAGTTTAAGGAGGAATTGATCCCCTACTTTAAAAAAGTGAAAGTGCACTGTCTTAACAGTAAAATAAAATAAATTTTATAAGACAGTACATCTTCATGATTATTATGTCAATAGTTAATGGTATAGTATAGTATGGGATACACAGCATTGTATAGTATTGGGATGCA